>OY728167.1:675122777-676334179 GCA_963277665.1 Viscum album
ACATATTCCTTATTATAAAATCCATTATATATTTATATATTGGGTAAAAATAATCCAAAATGAAATACATAACCATATATCCATATCCACATGCCATAAGAGACATGCAATATATTTTCCTCAACAAAATATTACACTATATATATAACCCCATAACACATTCTCTTCATAGTATAACATCATCTAAATGTAATATATCAACCTTGTTCCCTCCTCCAGCTATGTGCACTTCCAAAATAAGACAACCACCTGACTACTATATAATTAAGTTATCTTGTATAAAAAAATCTAATAATAATCCATTATTTTCCATATATATATACAAAACTTGAGATATCATATCAAGAACTATATTTGAATGAAGGTAGAGGAAGGAGTAATTGGACATTTGTTCACCCACTATCCACGATATTGGGAAAACACCCAATGCCCAAAATATTTGAGTTCCAAAAATGTTATCCAAATCAAGAGATGGTATGTGAGATATAAAAATAAAATACAATAAATATCACACTCCACACAATATTATCGATAGTTTTATCACCCCAGCTACATCAACAACCCACAACTCCACTTTGATAATATCACTATATGATAAAAATCAAGACCAAAATGATAACATAACCTGAACTCAATTTCAAAACAATCATATTTAAAAAATTTATATACTCCCATAATGGAAATGATTAATCAGCAGTCATAAATTTTATTAGACTCATTGTATTAATTGTTCAATTAATTTATCCAAATTTTATGTTAATTCATTCAAAAAAAATATTCCACAGGTTTTTATCATTTAAAATTCATATTTACTCTAGCAGCATCATTTATTAATATAAAACATCACATCCATTACCATCACATATTTTATTTCCCTTTCTTTATTATTTTCATCATATTAACCATACCTATAATAATTATTTTCAATCATATTGAATTTTGTTGAGAAATTATGAAAAAAAACTTCCACCTCTCAATGAAAAGTCATTTGTTGAACAAATATAATCCAATATCTTCTACATAAAACAAAAAATAGATATATAATCATTTACCCTTTAATTAAATAATAAAATTCTCACCCCTTACTAACCATGGAAAATTATAAACAACACCAACTATAAAATCCATTGTTACACCCCAATACTAGTCACAAAATCTCTAACAAAGAATACATTGACCACATAATTTTAATAACGATTAAATATTGTGAAAATAAAAAAAACCAGTTGTAAAATCTATCTAATAGTAACACAGTAATATGTAATTTAATTTGAAAAATTTTGTGATGTATAAAAATTGTAAAAAACCTATAGATTTTATAGTTTCCAATTTTTCTCTATCATTGAAATATTATAAAATAATAATAGTTGACTCATAGAATCCACGAACATCAAAAAATGGATCTATTAGAGATAGAGTGAATAAAAAATAATTAAAAAATAAAAAAATAAAAGAGGGAGATAAAAAACACTTAAAAATCATACACCCCTTAAAATTCCTTAAGAATAGTTCATTATCTCTTATCATGTTCATTAATAAAATGATCCCAAATAATAAAAATTCATGATACTGTGGTGACTAACTAAAAATAGTGAGGAATGTTTCTTGATTCCCATACCTCTTTTAATCTTCTAGGAAAAAAACATGGATATAATAACCAAGAATCAAACACATCTAAACTCAAAATGATCCACCATATGACCTATCCACATAAAACCCTAATCTAAAACTAATCAGACATAATAATCAATTCTTATATAACAACTAAATGAAGATAAATGAAAAAATATGGGGAAATAAGGGAAAACAAAAGGATACCTTTAATCGAGGGTGATAAATCCCTATAAATTAGGATGATTAAACTTATACGAGAAAAACATTAGTGGTTAAAATGATGGTATAGTGTTGTATCATGATGGATAGTGAATAATAAATTCAACCCAAGGGGAATGAAGAATCGTAATTTCTAAATAATATTTAATAAACCTAAAAAATTACCTGGTGGACTCCAATATTCTTATTATGGCCTCAGTTGAAGCTAGTTTAGAACAATTGGTTTTTTAAACCACTAATCCATCCCTTTATCAATATCAATTTAAATTGATTAATTATTAGTTGACAAATAATATAGCATAGCGTTCTTCGAAATTGTTTTAAATTGCATTTTTCATCGACACCTATGAAGAACTTCCATAAAATAAGAAATACCCACACCACTTCTAGATCCACTATATGATGGGCCATAACCAAAATCCCAATTTTCTAAGGAAAAAAATACTACATATCTTAAAATTGTATTCTCCATATTCAATTTTTCCATTTTGATTCCTCACTAAATCTCAATTTTCCACAATCATAGAAAATGCATTTTTATGGTGTTGTGATATCATTAAGTAAAATTTAATTCTAAAATAATACATTAACATAGTATTAAAATAGAATAAAAATAATTTCAAAACATATTGGATTAAATTTAATAGAAAAAATTTAAGGAACTACATATAAAACATATTGTTTTTATGGTGCATTACCACTATACTCTCCTAAATAGATGTTACACATATCTTCATTTGACATGAGGAATTCCGTATGATATCCAAAGTGGAAACATAATTCAAAATGTCTTAATCAATGTACAAAATATATATATTAAATCCCATGTCAACCAAAATTTAGAAACACCCTCAAATTAAAATTTTAGAAACTAATTTCATCATGAATCAAAATGACCAACTCTCCATGATAGTAAAACTGGCTTAGTCGCTATCATAGTATTTTCATTATTTATTTTAGACCAAAGATATAAAAAACCAAATTCTTCTAGGGAGACTTTTTAAATCATCTTAGTGGCATTAAAACCTAAAAAACCCCAATGGTCCAAGAAGGATCAATGAATTACATTATAAACCTGAAAAATGACTATCATCAGTGAGAATCTAAACCAAGATAAAAATAAAACAAACAACAACTAATTTTAAAACCACCGTGATTTACTATTAAAAAAACATACCACTACCAAAACATGAACACATAACAATAAAAAAACTAAATTAATATATCATTAAAAAATAATTTATATATCAACTAAAAATTTAAATCAAACATCACAAATAATGAACACAAATAAGATTACCTCTTAAATAACGATGATGTAACACTCTATGATTTTGTGAAATATATTTTTTTTCAATAAAATATAATATTTTTTTTATTTTTAATTAATTGAAATATTATTTTTATCTTATGTTACTATAAATCCCAAGTCAATCCTGAACTACATGTAAAACAACATGATTTTCTTGAAACATTGTGTTAGTGTTCATTGAAAATGACATAGATTTTCAACAAAACCATGATATATTATTAGTATAGATATTTAGAATTTATTTTCATTACAAAACTGATTAAATGAAGAGTAGTAATAATATTAAATAAATAATAAAATTATGGTTTAATTTTTTTTAAATTTAATTCATTCTTAACAAATTTATTTGAAATAAATGTAGGAACTATTTTAAAATAAAGAAATTTATTTTAGTAATAACTATTTGTTTATTCTCACATAAATGGTTTATCTAAATAAATTAAACAAAACACTTTTGAGCAATGGGTTTTATGAAATTTATATTTTATATATTAAATAAAATGGTTTTACAATAATCTATTATCTTTTACATGAATAATATATGAACAAATCCTATTTGACACAAAAATTGTAAATTTTTATTTAAGCCAATTTTGTGGCCTTTTAATGTCATGGATTTTTTAAAACTAAATTTAAACACATTTTATAAATTTCATTTGAGAATGTAAACATAATTTTTAAATCCATAACTCCAAAATTATAATAGGTAGAATTTTGGAAAAGTTCTATTGATGTTTCAATTTTTTTGACCAGTGAGAAATACTGAATTAAAATATAAAATAGTCTTCTAACCTAAATTATTTATTAAGATAAATTATATTTTAATCTTTTAAAATTAAATGTAGTAAATTTATAAATATATGGACCAAATTTAATTCATTTTAACATATATCAGGTAGATATTGATTATAAAAACATTGTATCACTTCAAACATTTTTTCTTTAAACACCTACTTTCTGACACATCTGAAAGACTAATTTTAAATTAATTATTTCCACTTATTTGAACTGAATTTGGAAAAATGGATTCCATATTTGGAATCAAAATAATTTAAAATGTATCATATAATGAAGATAATTTTTTTACCAATGTGACTAGTGAAGGGAATTAAAAATATTTAAAATGAATAAGATAAAAGCATGATTACTTAGTCATTAAATATAGAATATAAGGTGTAAAAAAGTCCCAAAAGAAGACCAAAACCCACTTTATAGCCAAATTTAGACATTATAATTTCTGATGATATAATATGATCCATTTTGTTAACTTTTTCCTTATGAAAAATGTTGGTGTAATTATATCTATAAAAATATACATGTTTTCCAGTAACTTCCCTTATAAAAGGCCATCCATCTACCCCTCTCTTCAAACCACTCAATTCGTTTTTCATAGAAAATACCTACCCAAATATCATCTCAATAGAAATAACCCAATAAAATAAAACTCAATTTTGGACTAAAATGTTACCATGGAAGGCATTTGGTTTAATTCAAAAGAAGATACCAAATAAATAGGGAACGTTTGTAATGACCTGGAAGGTTCAAGGAAATTTCTTTCGTAAATACCTTGGAATTTTATGAGTCTTTGGTTTCTAATGGCACATGATTCCAAGGCCCGGTGTGCCCAGAATCAATTTATGCAGTTTTTGATTGGGTATGTTTAGTAAACGTATATGTGGGTTTTTCTATCTTTTGAACCGGTGCTCAGAATTGAAATCCAAGGACACTGATAAACTCGCAACACTGGTATTTGCTTAATAGGACCCCTACCATAGTTTCTTTTTATGATGGTTGAATGTTAATTTTTGGGGAATTCGTAGCAAATTAAATAAAATTGTTGTGTTGTACAATTTTATTTAAGAGGTGGTTATTTCACACAGGGGTATGTTAGAGGTGGGGCTCACACCCACATAACCTCCCATGAGAGGATAATGTGTGGTGGGGCCCGCACAAGCCCCTAACCCTTCAACATCCCTTAAACTCCTCATTAACTCCCCTTTTATTTAATTTGACAATACCCCTCATTTATTATGGTGGAGCCTTTCCACCTCCGACCCATTCAATGTGCCAACACATTGTAATTAAATTGGCACATTTAATTTTTGAATCAATTCGAATTGCATGGAATTCTAATAAAATTGTGTAGCTTTTATAATAATTTCATGGAAAATATTTTGGTGGAGAAACCCCTGATGAATTTGATGAAGTTTTTCCTCTCTCGATGAAGAACATCATTCTTCAACGAAGAACATTTACTCTCTCTAATGAAGAACTCAAGGCCTGTGACCATCGTCTTCTTAATTCTTCTCCCTCCAGGTTAAGGAAGAAGACTCCGCCTGTGATGAATGTCCACTACGCTTCCTCCTCGAACGCATCCCGACATCAATGAATCGACTTCATCTTTGAATCATCTTCCCACGACACAGACAAGCGAGCATCGGAATCAAGGTAGGGGTTTTTTATAATTTATAAGTGAATAAGCTATCTCATTTATGTTGAATTCTTTGGAATGTCTTTAGCTAACTATTATCACCTAATGTGGAGGGCGCGGGCCGAATGAACACGACCCAACGACCCTTCATTGATCCTTGTTATTATTCATGATGAAGGTGGTAATGGAAGAGGTCGCACCGACCAAAAGAGGCGGCGACAACGGTAGATGCGTGAAGACCCATTAGAGGACCGCTGCACCGAGTGCCTCACGGGCGGAGGAGTCGGAGGCCCGCATCTGGGCCTCTCAGTCGAAGAAGAACCAGCCATCTCTAGCCAGCCGGGTAGGTGAAATATGACGCCCCATCGGCGTTGCGCTGCGGAGATCCGCAGCCCTTGCTCCGCGGGCTGCTTTGGCGATGAACCGGTCGGCCGCCTGTCGGCCTGGCTGAAGGGATCAGCGGCCCCCGCTGGTGTCACGCTGTGGATGATCCACGACCTGCCCATGTGGGCCACTCATGCTAGCGAAGACCGGTCGGCTTCGGCAGGCCAGGCAGGAGGGGCGGCGCCGCTTGGCGCCGTCGATTCTGGAAACCGGGGGACCGCGCCCCACTCACCACTCGGCCGGTTGGGTCGAGCCGCGGCCCGCAGCGGGCTGGGCTACGCCCCGCTGGGCAGGGCCGAGCTCTGCCGGGCTGGGCCGCGCCACGCCGGGATAGGCCGCGCCACGCCGGGTAGCGCCCCACCCGGCCGGTCCCCACCTCGCTGGGACGGGCCGCGCCACGCCGGGTCGGGCCACGCCATGCTGGGCCGGTCCGCGCCCCACTAGGCTATCCCCCATCCGAGTTGGACCCATTGGTCCGGGTCCCTAGGTGTGATGTGCTTCACCAGGCCGTGCTGACCCCTCAGCCGGGTCGGACCCACCGAACCGGGACGACCCGACCCGCCATCCTACTGGGCAAGATGGACCGAGCCCATTTCACTTAAACGGGAATATCATCTACACCGCGCGTCCGATGGACGCGCCTTCTGCGGAACTAGGATCCCCACGAAGTGTCGGTCCTCTTTCGATACTCTTAGTGAGTTTTGGACGACTTTAAAAAAATACCGGGTTTGGATCAAGAATAAATCCAACCGAGCCCCAGGAACGGAATAGAAAGTATCGGTCAGACTGGACATCCATTTTAAGAACCGTTAGCGGCGTTGGTAATCTCATTGATAAATAGTCCCTTTGAGTACAGCCCATGGGATTTTGTCGTATAGTTGAGTTACAGTCGGGTTGGTTCGCCACAGGGTGCGCCACCTCCTCCCCAGGTAGTGTCTTGGTGGCGCCACCTCCTACCTGTAGCCACCAGGTCTGCTCTGGTGGTCCGATCACTGATCAGTCTACGGCCACGTCCTTCTAGGGTCTCTTCCATCAATGCAACAACCTTGGGGCCATATTTCTGTCGTCCTAGGGTTTCGGTAATGAAGACACACAAGAATTCCCAATTACGGAGGAATTTATGCCTCGTTCGTGTTTCCCTGATCCCTCCACATTAGAATTTAAAAGAGATGTCAATGAGGTATTATAATTATAACATGGATTTCAAATCTCAAAACTCCATGCAATCATCAATTCCTAAACAGAAAGAACAACCGAGTCACGGGTCAACCTGTTTGTGGGTTGATCCACATTAGTAATTTGGAAAGAATAAAGGGGGGGGGGCAATGAACACTCCACGGTAACCCCTACCTGGGTTGAGGATCCATCGTTGATGAGAGATGAAGCCTTAAGCCGTCATCGATCCTCGCTCTGTTAGCATTAATCGTCATTCAGCGTCTCTCGAATCCATCCGACCAAAATTCATCGATAGAATTCATTGTTGAAAGTAGAGGTAGAGAGATGTTCCATGTTTGTCATCAGATAAAATTACACCCACTGATTTCCCCCACATGTTATTAAAACTAAAAAAAGTATGAATGTTTCTGTTATGCTACAATGTCGCATCGTTAAGCTGTTTCATTTATGAAACAACATAGCTGTTATGCACGCACAAAAACATTCCATTATGATTTTCATTTAATGTTCCTCATCTCCTGACCATAGCATCGTCATATGCCACTCAATAGTGAGAAGATAAATAAAATATTTTTTTATGTTATTTTACTATTTTTTGCAAATTCCTTAAATTTACTTTTCCATCCAACCCTTGTAGGACGAAGTTAAGTCCTTTATAGGAGAATCCTGTTATTCTGAGTTCAATGGTTCCTTTATATTTTTGATCTAATCACTGGTTTAAGTGTTATAAAACTCCTCTCTCAGGTTTATTTAAATGAACCATAAAAAAATGTTCAAAAAATAACATTCACACTCGACCCATGCCAGTCGAGCTTAGGCACTACCTAAGGGGAACACGCCCCACGATATCAATGGTACTCATTGATTTTAAATCTGAGTTACCATTTAAGAGTTATAATAATTTGATAATAAAATAATTGTTACTAAATTATTTTATTTACGGCCAAAAACTATCTTCAATTGTTGGCTTGTGCTAGCCAATGTAATGGTCTGCCAAATAAAAGAATACCCTCACGAGTTAATTGATGGTCTCCGATTTGTAATCCGAGTCACTTTTTGTGAGTTATAAGCATTCGAAAAATAAAATAATTTTATTTATATATTTTATTTACCATTAAGCCATTTTCTGTTTTTATCACTAGATGTCTACGCCGACTAAACATAAGTCACACCTAGGGTAAACCTACCATCTTTAATTTAATGGTGCCCTTAGATTTTTGATCAGGGGACCTATATAATATTTATTCCACTTACTCAATAAATATGGTCACACACGCTATTTAAAGCTTAACATTTTTCGACGGATCATTCTGTGCACTGCGGGGCTCTTAATCGCACGTCATCTCAGTGGCTGGTCTCGAAATAATTCCTTATAATTAAAAACAATTACACGGAAATTCCATGAAATTAAACCTATCTCTTCAATGAAAATTAAAATATAATACAATGTTTAAGGAATACGAGTTAGAATTATAACGGGATGTTACAACCTCCCCAATATATGATCTTTTTGTCCTTTGAAAACCTATAAAGATGATTCCATGCCAAAAAGATGAGGCCACTGGTCTCTCATTAGTGCCTCATGTTCCCAAAACTCATGATTATCTGATATATTCTTCCATAGAAGATTAACCAAAGGTATTTTCCTTCAGTGAAGTACCATGGTATCAGAATCAACTTTCATGACTGGTCGTTTAGTCAAAGATAAATCTGGCTCAATCTCAAGATCACTCCAGCTCAAAACATGAGATGAATCATAGAGATACTTTTTCAATTGTGATGCATGGAACATGTTATATATCTACGTCAGCTATGGTGGAAGTGAAAAATGGTATGAAACATTCCCCACATGATCCACAACCTCAAAAGGTCCCACAAAATGAGGATAAAGCTTCCTTTTCCTCCCATGCCATTCATGACCCAACTAGGGTGAAGCATTCAAGAACACACGATCACCAACAGTAAATTCCAAAGGCCTATAGTGTCGATCAACATAAGACTTATATAATCTTTGTGATATCACCCTTATTTGACTAATCAGTTGAATCATTGTTGTCATCTCATGCACCATGATTGGTCAAACTGAGTAATTTCACTAACCTTTGACCATCACAATGTAGATTTACATGGTCGGACATACAATGCCTGAAAAGAACTCATCTTAATTGGGGATTGGTATCTATTTTTATAAGATAACTCAACCATCTAGAAGTGATCATCCCATGCCCCACCGAAGTTGAGAACATAGGTGTGAAGGATATCCTATTGAATCTATATAGATCATTCTATCTACCCATCTTAGAATAGATGGTAGGCCATGCTCAAACGAACCTAAGATCCCAATGCCGCCTCAATTCATCGCCAAAAGAAATAATTAGACCTCATATCTCAATTAGAGATAATAGAAAAAGGAACTTCAAGAAAAAAACAATCTCTTTCATATATAGATTCTCAAAACTGCTAATTTGGATGTATCTAAAATGGGTATAATGTGATCCGACATAGTCAGCATGTTGACGAAAACCCATATTACATTCTTCACTCTCTAGTTGTGAGGAAACCCAACCAAAAAGTCTATAGATATATCATCACTCTTCCATGTGTGTACTAGAAGGGGTTGAAGAAAACCCAAAGGTTTATAGTGCATGACCATAACCTACTAAGATGTATAGCAGCAATCAAAATACTCAATAATGTATCACCTCATCCTTATCCACCAGAACTTCTTCTAAATATTGAAGAACATTTTTTTGGATCTTGTGTGCACTATCCACTAGGAATTATTTCAATCCCCCAAGAAAACCTTCCTTGCCGCTGAAGGAACAAATAAGATATTTAGATAGCATAGAAAAGCCTATGTAGAGAATGACCAATGGGAAAATATTTCCCCACTATTAGGAGAGTCCTTAATTATACAAATTTTATCAGAAGGATGTTGATATTGAAGAATAATCTGAAGTAGAGACGATGATAACTAAATTTTGGATAAAGAAACATCATCCAAATTCTCCTATAGTATGATATGAAACTATACCAAGAGAGCCATCAACTTCCACTCTTTTGAAGATTCATTCACTACCTGGGTTAAATGCTTCATACATAACGCATCTAAAATGACATTCTATTTCCCTAGGGGGTATGCGATGTCAAAGTCGAATGACTAAAGGTAATCCACACAACGCCTATTGTGAAGATTCAAATCTTTTGATAGAAGATATAACATAGGATTTTCTGGACAGAAAACATGGTAATCCTTTCTAAATAATGGTGATTCCTCAAACTCTTACATGTGTTCATTAAATATTCAATTTCAAGGTCATGGGTAGGGTAATTATTCTCATGTGGCCTAAGTTTACGAAATCCATAAGAAACTACATGGTCAACAGGAAAAATAATATATCCCAAGACTGAACCCAATGCATTACAAAAGACCACATTGCCTCACCCAGCCTCAGGAAGAGTTAACATTAGGTCATTAGTCAAAATATGCTTCACCTCAAAATAAGAATTCTAAAATTTATAATACCAATAAATATTCACCCCCATTTGAGTTAATGAAGTCGTTGTAGAAGTCAACTTTGAGATGTCCTTTACAAACCTACAGTAGTATCCGGCAATGCCCAAGATGATGTGAATTTTGAAGACATTATATAGTCTCTCCCCTGTCATTACAGCCTTTAGCTTCTCAGGATCTGCTGATATACCCTGTTTAGAAACCACTTGGACCATGAAATTCACATTATAAATCCATAAGTCGCATTTTGAGAGCATGGAATAGATTCGATGACATCTACATAGACTCAGAACTATTGTAAGATGATTCACATGTTCTTGTATTTATTTAGTGTAAAAAGGATGTCATCTACAAAGACTACCACAATGTTAGCCTGATTCTTGTGCAAGATCATATTCATCCAAACCAGGAAAAATAAAATATTATTTGTCAGGCCAATGGAAATAACAAGGTACTCAAATTGGTCATATCTACTCCAAAAGGAGATTTTCTGAATGTCGGATTATTTTATCATCAACTGATGGTTACTAGACCGAAGGTCAGTCATTGAAATCCTGATCGCACCATTTAGATGATCAAACATGTCATCATTTTATGAAATAAATACATGTTACTTATCATAAATGGATTGAGTTTCTAATAATCAATGCATAATAAAAGAGATCAATCATCCTTCTTAGAAAAGTAAACTAGCACCACCTCTACTGACACCCTCTCGCATATAAATCCTTTATCTAGAATATTGTACAGCTAGTACTTCAACTCTTTCACTTCAACTAGAGCCATGAGGTATGATGGAATTGATATTGGTTGAATATTGGTCATTATGTAAATGGAAAACTCGACTGACCTTAATGGTGGTAGACTTGATAAATCTGAAGTAAACACATTGGGAAAGTCAATAATGACTAGATAGAGATCACTTCTCAATGATTCACACTATAGATCAAAAGAAAAAATAGATATCACTTTTCCAAATTTTGGATAAGAAGGTTCGACTCTGCTCTCCCTCAGGTCCCAATCTACTTGATAGAAAAGAGACGCACCATTGGGTGTATTAAAGTAGTATTTTCAAATAAAAAATTTATTATGCACATTATTGGAAATGACAGAATCTTTTACAAATATAATGTCACGAGATCTAATATCAATAACTAGAATACTCCAAGGTAAATTAACATTTGATAGATATAAGACACAAATAGGGCTATGTAGACCCTTATCTCTCTTTGTACCAAGGGGTGTAGCAATACATATTTCATAATATTAAACCTCCATAAGAAGATTAATGTGATTAACGATGCGGGTTGAAGTAAAGGAGTGAGACGCACTAGTATCAAATAAAGAAGTGACCAATGAAAATAATACAGTAATGGTACCTCTCACGGTCACAAACCTCATCTATGCTTCCTCCGGATTCTCTTACATAATGTGAAAAATCATTTTTCTAGATTAAATCACATTATTTACATTAAAAGAGATGGAATATTTCTAAAACAATGGATTAAAAACAATAACCTAAAACTATTTATGTATATCCAAAAAAGGAATGTAAATCATTTTTACAACATTGGAATAAATTTATACCACATATATAAATAAAAGTGAGAAACATGGTCATCAACCATGTATGTACGATAATATTAACAAAATATAGGATTCCACAATATCTAAGTGATCATAGATAAATTCTTATACTCACATACACCTAACACTATCTAGAGATGACTCGTCACCCTCCCATCATAGATGTGACTCACTATAGGTATGTTTTAGAGTATTGTAATAGTGTAGAGCCTATCTAAATAACTCACCAACTATATAAGTCTTTCATGTGCTCTTACAAGATTTGAAATATATATTAAGACTCCTTAAAATATAATTAAATCTCATTCATCCATTTCAAAAGGACAATATTCCATTTAAATCCAAAATGGGTTTTAATAAAAAAAACATTCCCTTTTCACATGATAAACCCACTGGGATTAAATCAAATAATTTTAATCTATTTTCACATTTCTGAAATCTATTCGAAACTAATTCCACCATTTTCAAAATTAATTTTCCACAATTAAATTCAAATTTTTAACTGAAATCACTTCCATCAAATGAAAAATTTAAATTCACAATTTAAATCATCCAAATTCCAAAAACACACCCCTATTCAATGGAATTGGGGGTTTTAAAAATATTCATGTGAAAACCATTTCAAATCTCCCGATTCAGTGAAATTGGGTTTTATCAATTTAATGGAAAAAAATGTGAGAAATTAAATTTTAATAAGAAATTGAAATAAATCATGTAGTATAGGAATAATCAATTTGGATAATCAGGATGAAACCACATACCACTTCTTAGAACTCAAAACTTGTAACGACACCCATCATTGAGAAAAAATGTGTAGAATATATCAAAAATAAACCTAGAAACAAGATACAACACCAAAGGGAATAGATCCATAAATTAAAAATGATCCATTCCAAACCCAATAGAGGATAAAGAGAAAAAACATAAGGAAGATTGAAAATACTTACCAAGGATCCAAAATTCAAGAGAAACGATGATTGAACACCAAAGGGATAAATCCAAAAGGGTTTGGAAGATTTGAGATCACTTGGGAAACCCATTGATTAAAAAAGAAGGAACCGGAGAGGAGCCAAAAATAATTAACAAGCCACACTTCCTATTTTAAAAATGTCGTCGGGGTATTACACCACATGTAATACTTACGTTTTGTAACTATCGAAACATGTTCCATTTTGTATTTAAAATAGACTCTCAAGGTCAAAAAACTGATCATTAACTCCATCGTGACTTGTAGTGAAAAATCTATACACGTACCCATCACATCTTGAAGCTGATCAGGTCATTTTTATAGGACCATTACATGACGTGTAAGAATGTTACCTAGTGTGTAACCCGCTTCCAATCAGAATGAAAAGTCAATTTGATGGTGAGAATCCACCAAATATCTGACATCACTATTATATGTATCCTACCAATGCAAACTCTACCTTACCCCATCAAAGAGAATAAAAAACATAGAAAAGGTTTAAGGAATAACTGTAATAATTATAATGGGATGTTATATCAGTAAGGTGATATAGTTTTTTGTACTCCTAATTAGAAAAACCAAGATGTGTTACCATATTAGAGGCCATAGTGGTATTCCACTATATAGGATAGATTAGAGTAGTATATTTGTTAATAAAATTAGGAATGTGTTGATAGGCCAATAGATTGTTATAACCCATATACATTTAGGGTAACAAGATGCATTTTTTACTAATTTCACATGTTTACAACATGATTATAATTAGATAAATTTTTTATCTTCCATGATCCATTGTTTAATTTGGGAATACTTCACTATTTATAATTTAGTTTCATTATGATGTGATATATTAATGTTTTACCTTAATTATTCCAATAAATTTTTATTATTATTTTAAATAGTATTAAAGAAAATTAAAATGATCATGTTCTTGAAATGTTTTTTCAATTGTAGTTTTTAATTAGATGTTCTTATAGAATAATGTGTAGGATTAAGAAATATTTTACACTTATTTTTTCATTTATTTTATAATATAAAGTATGTTTGTAAATGGAAAGGCATGTGTTATTATAAATCATGTATGAATGGACAAATATATAACATTTAAATATATTTCAAAATAGTATAAATAATTTTTTATTTTTATGTAAATTCGAAATACTACCTAGAGTATCAAAATATGATATGTTTTTGTGAAACTATACATAAAAAACATGTTATAGGAATCCCATATTAGTTTATTGCATGCCCCCTAGATTTGGAAATTGGGTATGGGATCATAAGTGCTTAGATTGTTATCTAGGATCTTGATATTGGATAAGGGTAGCATGGAAAATTATTATAGTGGTTTGTTTTATGTTTTGATTTGGTTTACCATGATGATGTATAAGTATTTCTATTGATTGAAACAACCCCTGATTTAACTATATAATTTTACCTATAAACAAAAATCAAGGTAATATATTGTTTCACATACTACATGAAACTAATAAAATGAAATGATTATTAAATAATAAAATTAAATCAATATTAAAACCTAATGAAGAGAAAGTTATCGTAATCAATTATATGTTCATATAAAAATTGTATTAAGAGTATATGATTTTTCAAAATGATATTTTGTAACAAAATGATGCTTTATTTATAATGTTTTATATTTCTTTAGTAGTAAATTTATATGTTATATAATATTTAGAATAAAAAGTGACATCATTTTTATAATAATAATTAAAATATTATCTTTGTACTAATAGTTGTGATTTACCTAAGATAATTGTTTTAAAGTGAATAGTGAAAATACTATTTTTAAAACACTCGGTTTTATGAATTTAATATAACAATAGAATAAATTAAGAGATTATGAATCCATTCATATTATATATATATATATATAATGTTGTATAATTGTATCAAATAATAAAATTTTCCAATTCAAATAATCCATGTTTGACGTTTTGGAGACTTGGATAAAATTTTCATCTAAAATCTATTTTTCTTCACTTATATTAAATATAATTGTAATAAATTATATAAATTAATTAAATAAAAAAGAATTAATATTTTAGATAATAATTAAAATATTATTTTAAAAGGTGAATTTTATTTTTGGCCAGTCATGTATTATTAAAAATATTAATGTCAATTACCATGATAATGAAGAAATATTTATTTTCAATGACTTGTTTTCATAATATTGTGAAATTATTATCATATAAAATAAACTATTATATTTTAAAAAATGACTTTAATATTATTTTCAATCAGATGAAAAAATATATTATCACTCATTAAATTGTAAATCAATACTAAATTTGAATAATAAAACTGAATACTAAAAAAATTATACATACAAGTTTTTCTATATTTTAAAATTTTGTATTTAATATTAATTGTTGTATTATTTATAGATTCAATTTTATTATATGGGGAGAATATTTAGGTTTATAAGACCCAACTTTTGTAATAATGTGTTACCTTGTATTTTCAATAAAATATAAACTTCAAGGAAAAAACATGGCATGATGGGTAAAAAAATAACGGCAATATATAAGAATAAAATAGTAAAAATCTAAAAACATATGGGAGTGTGTTTTAAGAGGCTTAATTAGCCTTATGTCACCCAAAAATCCATTATTTTTCATGACTAGACAAATTTATCCTTAAATAGTATCATTCCATTGTATAAAAATAATTTGTGTCCACAAATGATCCCTTTTCTCCAATTATAAATGGTGTCCACTTCCACCCAAAAAATGTGACACATTCTTTTTTTAAACTTCCTCAATACCAAACTAAATACTCTTCCCAAATAATTACGATATATTAAATAAATTCACTAGATATCACAAGTTATCCTGAGACAATTAATTCCAAGGGAACACTAAAGGGAATGATCAAGGTACAAAATAATATAGGCTTATGTGTAAAAAAATAGGGAACAATTTATTGTTTTCCTATAAAAAATATAATTTATTGACAAATATTTATTTTTATAAACCATTTTTTTTTCAATGGCGTATCAAACTACACATCACTATTTTTATTACAATACACATAGTATTTATGCTATTTAACATTTCCATAGAAAACATATCCTTCATGGTATTTTCATTCCAATGTTCAGGATGTTTTATGGTCATAATCAACTCAATTTCTAATAAATTGGGTTATCATCTTTATTACACAAAAATAAATTTCATGATTTTTATGATCCTTTCATATACCCATTTCACATGTTATTTCTTTTTATTCACTATGTATAATACACCCAATCATAAATAAACACTTTTTTGGTATTTTTTTTGGGAAATAATAGTATAACATTTGTCATAATATCTCCAATTAATAACATTAAATATTTTATTGAATGTTAAAACCCTCACATTTCAGGAACTCTAATATTTATCAAATTATATGACCCTCCCACATGACATAACTCAATTTAAAATATAAATTTTATTTCAATATTTTATTCTGATAATGGTGTTCTCAAAATGTTAAAACAATTTATACATAATGAGTATGTTTCATATTTTCTATATGGAATCCCAAAACACACATTATCAAATCTAATGATGAAATCATAAACCTTACCCTTCAATCTTTAATACCAAATAATGTGGCACAAATTTCTCACATAAAAAACATAATACATCCGATGTAAAAACATTATCACTATGATTTTCAAGGACTATATAAGATTATAGTTTTAGATAATTACGAAAAAATCCTTCAAAAACATTACTCATGTCATAAATTATCATTACAAAATCTAAACCAAGGTTTTATTATTTCATATTGAGTCATCGTCTTCATCGTCTATATGAATTCCCTAATATAATTAATTTTCAAAAACCCATTAATTATAACCTGGAGAAAGGAAAACACATGAAGGGTGATCTAAAATTATCCGTGAGGGTAAACAAAATTATTAACAATTGAATGTCATCAATGATTAGAGTAAGTGTATTTGGGTATTATGACATAATCAGAGTGTATTATAAATAATTAATGAAAAAATATCCATCAGTACCTGAATCATTAATCATGAGATATGGAATACAAATTTAAAAATGAAATGTTCATAAAAATAAATAATCATAATCTATCTGATATAAATATTGATCAAATGAAACATTTAATATACATGGAAATAATAGATAAAATGTGTTCATAACATCGGAAATTAACTTCACAGAACATGTAAAAACCCCAAAAATATACTTACAGTTTGAACAAAAAATTGGCCTAATTCCAATATAAATTTTAAGAAAAAATAATCATTATATAATGAATTAGAGATCTATCTACACGCACCCTACATATACGCTATAATGGGCTCACTTTGGGCTATCTGGGAACACCAACTGTGTATAATGTCAAAGAACCACATGATGAATCTATTAAATAGATATTTCATTATAAAACTCATATAAATAATTATTAATAATTTATATCATTATTAATCCATGAAAAATAAATTGGTTTCATGTCAATCTCTTAAAAAAATGATTAACCCATGGAAAATAAATGGGTTCCACAACAATCTCGTTGAAATGATTTTTTTTCTATCTAGAGAAATATTGGGGATGTTATAATTAAAAATATATATAATGGACAACATGTAACAAAAATTTTTTTTTTACATTGATGAATGGAAATACCATTAAATGATCATAAAAACATTTTGATGAAAATAAAATTTTTATTTTAAAAATCTTGGGTTGTTACATTCCCTCCCCCCCCCTGACACATTAATAAATTGATTCCTCTCAATTTGAACATTATATCTATAATAAAATGATGTATATTTAAAAATAATTTTTTTTCTTGATCCCACATCATAAAAAAGTGTTAATAAAACAAGCTCTAAATAAATATGAATGGGAAGTAGGTTTTCGGGAATAAATGGTAACTAGGATTCCATATAAGTGAAAATTGGTGGAATGTGAATATATGGACATTGAGGAAAAGAGTAAATAACTATTGAGTATTATTTTCATAATTAATCAAAAATAAATCAATAATAAATAGAAATAATAATTTATCAAAACCATAAACCTGTGATGATAGAAATGACCTTCTATTCATTATATATGAAGGAACTAGGATAAAATTAATTAATAGAAATAAATAATATAACATAATATTAATTAATAAATAGTATAATACTATTATAATATAATATTTAAATAAATAATAAAACTATATTAATAAATAATATATTATTTTAAAAATGAAATTAAATATTTTTAATGAAAATAATTGTATATAAATTTAATAACATTAATAAATTAATTCAAATGTAATATTTATAATTGGAATTTAACATTTATAATAAAATAATTATTCTAATAATAATAAGGATAATATAAAAAATATATGAATATAATTAATTTTATAAAATTTATTAAACTAAAACATTAATAATAACATATAAATAAAATTAATATAAATAATTTTAAATAAATACTGTAATAAATATAGTAATTATGAAGAAACCTTTTAATAAAATATTATAATTATAAAATTAATAAAAAAAATACAGTAATAAATTCAATTAAATTAATAATACTATAATTTTAAAGTCAAATAAAAATATAATAACTAATAAATAGTAATATTGATTTAATAAAATAACTAAATATTAAATTATGATCATAATAATTTAATATAATTATAAATTATAAACAGAATAAATCAAGTTAATAACTATTATTGGTAAAATACATATAAATAAAAAAAACATATATAATGTTAATAAAAGTAAATAATAAAATAACTAGTTAATAATTAATTATAACAATAAATTAACAAATATTTGTACTAAATAACTATAAATAAGTAATAGTTAATTAAGATAATAATTTTAAATAGTAAGTTAGTAATCTAAATTTTATATTATTTATTGTTTTCAAAATTAATTAGATTGGAAGATTATATCTTCTTATTATGTTGTAATCTATCCTTGTTGTTTTCTTTCACAAATTCATGCAGGAACCCAGAACACGTCTAGGTGAACCCCAGTGATCTCTGAGAAGTTAGTTACATGGGTAATGCCAAAGTGACATACTTTTGATGAAAAAATGTATGTGTACGGTGACTTCAAGGAAGATCAATTTGAGTCAGTGCAGAAAAGTAGTGACTTGCAGCAGATGACATAGGAAACTTAAAGAAGAGACACAACATGATACATAAATCACTCATTCATATACATTCGACAAATTCCATGAGACCAGCAATAGAGTAGTAGGATACCAGCAGAGATCATCACCTCTCACAAATAGATCCTTGGAAATCTGGAGAACTAGGGGTGTTTATCCTTCTTCATTTGTTCTAAATTTCTGAATTTTGTAATTGAATGTAATTAAATTTTTTAATTGATATGATATTAGGATAAATTTTCTATCTCAATAATTCAAAACCATTGTCTTATCTTTTAAACATCTTCGCATGCTCTTCTTTTTATAGATTGAGTATCAGTCGACAAGATTGATTATGATTCTCTTTTTAATTGGTCACACCTCAATGTTTTCAATTTCAAATTTCAAGTTCATGTGGCTAGATTGATCATGAAATCATTTATTAATGATTTTATTATCATGAGTGGGTGCATATTTACGATGAGTTAAATTCCAATTTCATTCTTTTAAATTTTTTTATAAGATTTATTGATTTATTGATTGACAAACTCCAAGACTCAATACTCGATCTGTTGAATTTCCTAGCGATGAAGATTATTAATCTTTCCCTTGAGGTGTGTTTCAATAACAAGTAGTTAAGAATCCATCCTCTTATAAGAGTAAATTAAGAATTATCAAGTGATTATCTAGATCTATTGCTTCTCTGTTCTTATTTGGTTGTCTTAGTTCATTGCTAAACTGATTCTTCATTATAGCCTAGTTTTAAACAAAGTTATCTAAATAAAAAAAATAATGTTTCACATACTTTATTAAAAAAATTATAAAATGAAAAAAAATTAAAATTAAAAAATTATTCTCCCCACTACTGACAATTGTGGGCTGTTTTGAATAAAACAAAAGAGAATTGGTTGTTAATCTTTCAATGTGGGTCGGACCTTACTTTCCACTAGTTTGTATTTAGTACGAAAACATAAAGACTTTTAAACATTGACTCATTTTAACGACGAGTGTGTCTATTTTTTGGTGTCGTTTCTGGAGAAGGCTTCGAGCGACCACACATTTTCATTAACAAAATTCATAAATAATCACATATAAAAAACTCTAAAAAAATAGAAAAATTTAAAATGGTGTTTAAAAAATTATTCTTTGATTCATTGCTGCTTTTTCCTACCCTTTTTACTTCATTTTTGTTGTTACAATAATTGTACTACATTGAACTGTTGTTTGTGATAAATTACATTTGTTACTATCAATTTAATGTTCACTAGGTCTACTGCTATTAGATTAGAGGCCATGAACCTAAAAATTGATAATCATATAACTTCTCTGAAGAAGCATAACATATCTGAAATGGAAAACATAGGTGATAGATTTCCTGCTAATAAGTCTCATAACCTTCATCCTAAACTCAATGAGGAAGTATAATGGCATAGGATGTGGGAGTTCCAACTCCCTCAAGTGTTATGTAATCCATCATCAATTAGGTTAATAACAAGATCTAGAAATTACGAGTTGAAATATTCCCACTTTCATAATGTTGCTTGAATTCATTGGACTCTCTAATGAGGACTCATTAGACTTTATTAGACAATTCTACAATACTATGAAGTATTTTTCTCTTCTAGATCTCACTAAAATTAATTTATAATGTGAGTATTTAACTTTTTCCTTAAATGGAATGCTCAAATCTGGTTTTTGTTTCTTTGATGATAATATATTTTAGAATTGGGACCATGTTTAGAATTCCTACTTAATGAAATTCTATCCCCTAAAACATAAGGATGAACTTATAAGTAGTATCAATAAATTTTACCATGAGGATAGAGAAGCCTTCCATGAGGCTTGGGATAGATTTAGGGACCCGCTTAGGCAGTGTCCGAGTCATCAACTCCCATCCCACCTTCTCATTGATACCTACTTTGAAGGGTTGTCTTCCTCCTGTCATAGTTGATGAAGCTACTGGGGGTAATTATAATGACAAAATAGATGAATAATTAAGGAATGTTTTTAATAATCATGATGTGAGCTCTCAACATAAAAAACCAAGAGAAAAAAATAGTGAATAGATATCCTAATAGTGGTTCTGGAAATGATACTCAAGTTCAAGTAGTTAAAATCACCAACCAACTTCTATCATTAATGAACAAAAATTCCAAGAAATATGTAAACCAAATTAGGTGTCAAAACAAAAAAGAATCATTTAAGGAATGATGATCACAATGTGGGATGTTTGGTGTAAATAATAACATCTATTATAACATTGATATTCCAACCCAACAATAAAAAAACTAAATTTTTTTATTAATTATGGTCCTAGGATGCATGAAAAATAAGACCCATTCTCAATCCATTATTACCAAGGCTATAAGAACCATCCCAATATATCATGGAAAGATCATGTAATTATAAAAAAACCCACTTCCCCTAATTAACAAAACCCACATAGAAAAAATTTTCTAAAACAAAAAAGGGGTGATTCTTCCAATGCACAGTGGAATTATGATGGCCAAGTTACTTCTAAACTATACCTAAACATAAATAGAATGGACTCTCAATAAGAAATATTAAAAACTCAACTGAATAAACTTTAAGCCCAATATGAATCTGATAAAATCCAAAATGATGTTAGAATGAAAAATATGGAAACTCAACTGTTCCCAATATCCAGAGACATTACATCTACATATAAAGGAAGTTTACCTATCACAAATGAACTTAAACCTAGAGAATGATTTAATTTTTGTCACTAGATGTGGGCTAAATACTCAAACTAAATCTGAAAATGAATCCAAAAAATCTCAAAAAATACATATAATGTGAATTTAGAAATAAAAATATACTCTGAATAGAATTTGGAAATCAACTAAAATTCATTGAAAAGGAACAAAATTTAGATTTCCCACCTAAAAAAGATGGTAATTTTTCTGGAAATAAAAAGAACAAAGGAATGATGAAAATAATAAGGAAATGAGGAACATCCCTACTATCCTTATGAAATATTCCCCACCCATCCCTTTCCCTGAACAATTGAAACATTAAAGTAATACTAAAGATGAACTTCTTCAGTTACATTTATTTTTAAGCAAACTCCAAGTGAACATCCCTTTCATTAAAGATTTAATTAAAATCACATATTATCTAATATCTCTTAAGAATATTGTTTCCAATTAAAAGTTAGTTGATGAATTTTCCTGATACAGCCTCCCTGCAAAGTGTAGTGATTTCCTCTGAAAGAAATCCCACCCAAGATCAATGATCCAGGTAGCGTTTTCATACCCTACACCCTAGGAAATTCAAGTAAACTGAACATCCTATGTGACATAGATTCCAGTATTAATATGATCCTATAATCACTATACCAAAAGTTGATATTGGGTGATCTTCATCCAACCATAGTCATCCTATAGTTGGTTGACTGTTCTTTCACTCATCCTATGGGGAGGGTATATGACATACTAGTTGGAGTTAGGAAGGTATATTTTCCTGCTGATTTCATAGTCTTATACATGGACTATGGCCAAGAGGTACCCATCATTCTGGGTAGACCCTTTTTAGCCACTAGTGGATATGTAATTCATATTTCTAAGGGCCAGTTGATAATTAATATTGGAGAACAATGTGAAGAATTCAATGTTTTTAAAAACATTTGAGGACCAATATTTTCTGAAAGCTGGTCTAATTGAGAATTATTTGAAGATGTATATTCATTTGAAAATTGTTAAGAGTATGAAAATGAATCAATTTCTGAAGAAACAAATTTTGAAGTTGAAAATCACTTTTTATATTGAGATCAATCCATTCAAACTGAAAATATGGGATGTTTTCCACAACTAGAAAAATGTCTGGTTTCTTCTATTATTGGAGATTTTCTATATTCTTCTAAACTTAAATACTTATCTAGTGATCTTGAAGTTTTTTATACTATTATAAAAAACTTATAAAAATATTGATGATGTAGAGGGAGTTCTTATTAAACCAATTGATGCTTTGGAATTTTTTCATCTAAAAAATTATGAACTGGAATGCTTTTAGGGTGAGTTGTCCACCTTCGATAGTAGTACAGCCATTTCAGAAACTAATCTATAAATTAAAAACCTTTCATCATTCCAAACACATTTAAAAATATATGTTGAATACCATGGATGTAGTAGGACCAAGAGTCTTCCATCAATTCAAAATGAACCCATCCTTGAACTTAAGATATTTCCTTCACATCTTAAATATTCATTCTTTGGTGACAATTTCACTCTAAATATAATAATATATTCTGAGTTGAATGTAAATCCAGAAGAAATATTGTTTAGTGTATTGAAAAAATTCAAACCTTCCATAGGATGGACCATAATAGATGTTAAGGGATTTTTTCCTTCATTCTGTATACATAAGATTCCTATGGAACCAGACTATAATATTAGGGTAGAGTGTTAAAGAAGATTTAATCCCAACATGAAGGAGATTTTTAGAGAAGAAGTTATCAAAATATTGCATACTGGAACAATATATCATATCTCTGACAGTACTTTGGTTAGCACGGTCTAAGTAGTTCTTCAAAAAGTGGGGTTTACTATTGTCAAAAATATGAAGAATGAAGAAAGTCAATTAGTAAAGACACAAAATGGAGAGTATGTATAGACTATATGAATCTTATTTCTATCATGAGGAAGGACTTTTTTCTAATTAACTTCTTGATCAAATGATTTAGAGGCTTGTTTGGAATGAATTTTTGTATTTTCAAGATGGGTATTCTAGTAACAACAAGATTCCAGTTTCTATAGATGCTCAATAGAAGACTACCTTTACATGACCCTTTGGAACATTTTCCGAAGGGCTGATTCTTTCTGGGTTATATGGAGCCCCTGCTACCTTTGAAAGGTGTATAATGGCTACTTTTTCTGATATGGTTTTGAGAATCATAGAGGTTTTTTGGATGACCTCTCCATTATGGGTTGTACATTTAATACTTGTTTGAAGAATATAGAGTTAGTGTTAGAATGATTTTTAGAGACTAACCTTGTTCTTAAATGAGAAGAGATTCAATTCATGGTCACTGAGGGGATATTGTTAGGGCATAATGTGTCCAATAGTGTTTTGGAGGTTGATACTATTATAATAAAAGAAATTAAAAAACTCCCACATCCTAAAGATGTTAAAGGTGTTAAAAGTTTTTTAAGGCATGTCAGTTTCTATAAGAGGTTTATAAATGTATTATCAAAAAATCACTAAGCCCTTGTGTTCATTTATTTTTAAGGATGCCCCATTAATTTTTGATGAAAATCGGCTAAAATATTTTAATCAGTTTAAAGGAAAACTCACTTCATCACCCATCATCACTGCACCTGATTGGAAACACCCTTTTGAATTAATGTGTGATGCTAGTGATATGGTTGTTTGAGATCTCCTAGTAAATATGAGGGATAATAAGTTTAATGTGGTTTATTATGCCAGTAGACTTTAGATGAGGCACAAAAAAACTATACCAATATAGAAAAGGTGTTGTTGGATGCGATCATTTCTCTAGGGTTGTTTAGGCGGTACCTTATGGGTTCAAAAATCATCATATTCATTGAATATTCAGCCTTAAAATATTTTTCTGTCTAATATGGAAGCCAAATCTAGGATTATAAGATGGATTCTATTGTTTAATGAGTTTCACTTAGAAATAACGGGATAAAAAGGGAGATAAGAAAATAGTTGCAGACCACCAATCTAGGCCTCCTCACAGTTATTGTGATAATTCAAGGGAGATTAATTATTCCTTTATGGAAGAAAAACTTCTTACTATTTCAGTAAGGCAGTCTGCATGGTTTGCATACGTTGCCAATTTTCGGGCAGCATGATTCCTTCCCAATTACCTATCCAATAACCAATTAAAAAATCATATCTGAACCTAAGTATTACATTTTTTGGTGACCCTTTGTTTTTTAGGAGATGTTCTAATGGTATACATAGATGGTGTGTGCCAGAGGATGAAATGATGCCTATTTTAGAGAGTTTTCGCTCCTTTCCATGTGAAGGACACCTTGTTAGAAAAAGGAAAACTGAAAAGGTCCTTCAATATGGGTTTTATTATCCCATCTTGTTTAAGGATGATGTGATCTTTATTGTAGGATATGATAGATGCCAATGGTTAGGAAAAGTTTGTAGGAAACATGAGGTACCTAAAAAGGGTACTTTAGAAGTTTAAATTTTTGATGTATGCGTTTAGATTTCATTGGTACATTTCTATCATCTCATGGGAATGCGTATATTCTTCTTTTTGTATATTATGTTTCCATATGGGTTGAGGAAGTTGCTCTATCCAGTAATCATTTAAACTATGTTATTATGTTTCTAAAGAAGAATATCTTTTCATGATTCGGAGTACATAAATCCTTTATAACTGATAATGAAAAATATTTTAAAAACTACATGTTTAGGGCTTTAATCAATAAATATTATTTCACTCATAAACTGGAACTCCTTACCATATATAGTCTAATGGACAAGTGACGATATCAAATAAGAAGCTAAAACAGATTATGGAAAAAAATGTTTCAAACTCTATAAGGCACTATTCATTGAAGATATATGGATATTTATGGTCATATAGAATAGATTTTAAGACCCCAATAGGTATGACTTTGTATAGGATATTGTTTGGAAAGTTTTTTCATTTGGCATTGGAGTTGTAGCACAAGTCATAATGGGATGTTAAGGCCTTAATGTTTTTATTGAAGAGTACTTGTGAGAGAATACTACTTGAGATGAGTGAACTTGATTAAATAATGGGATTGTCATTTGATAATTCTAGGATACACCAAAGGAGGACCAAGATATTTCATTATTCAATCATTATAAAAGAAGAGTTCAAACCCGATAGAATGTTCACCTCATTAATTCAAGATGTAATCTCTTTATTATAATGTTAAAATCCCTTTGGTCGGGACCTTTTATTGTTATTATAGTGTTAAATAATGTTGTTTTTGAGATTTTTGGTGAAGAGAACAAACCCATGCTGGTTAATGGGCATAGTATCAAAATATATTTTGACGGATAACCAAATGACTTGGTTTCCTTCAATGTTCTTGAAAATTGATTCTTAATAAAGACTAACTGAAGACATAATACTCAGTTCTTCATGGGAGTCGACTCATGGTTCATGAATTTTTTACTTTTAATCATTACTTGTTATTTCTTTTGAATAAAGTGTTACTGTTGTTTTTCATTATTCTCTCTATTTTTTATGGTTCTGTCTTGTTTATCCTAGTCTATATTCTTAGGTAAATAAGTATGATACAGTTGGTTTCATAAAAGAGTGAAATTATTATTCTAGAGAATTAATGACAAAATTTAACAGGGAAGTACTTTAATTTAACCTTTTAATTTATTTGATCCTCTTGTCTACTTAAAAACCGACTTCTAAGTCACAATTGCACTTATGTCAGTTAGTCATTGACTCACTGATTCACATGATCCCCTGAAACAGTACTATTGGTTATTAACTAAAGATAGTTTTGGTAAGTTAGTGATATTCTAATGTATATTTTTCTTCATTCTAGTAGTAATTAATGTTTGAGCTATTATGGTTTTAATACATTATGTGAATTACTATTTGCTAAAAAATTAATTTGATTGTTATTAAAACCACTCACTGTTAGAAATAAGGTGTGGTGTGTACATGCACAGTGGGTACTGTTTTTGTATGTGAAGCTATTTTAATCTTTTCTAGTTTGTTAGATGTTTAGCAATAATATCATCTGCTATATTGAAAATCTGTTTAAAGAGAATCTATTAAATTACTACACCCATATAACAGTGTTCTTTAATACTTTACATGAAACTGTTTGAACTGAAATTAAAATCATTGTGACTACCTTAAAAATTAATTCATGTTAATATATTGTAATGTAGTGTCTATGGAAAACACACTTTCATTGAACTATAATGAGACCCTTTAAACATTTCATTAACCTACTTAATTGAAAAATATTCTTTTAAATTTAACTGTTAAATTGTATTCTCCATAACTGAATTCAACTTTGGGGGAAAAATATGGTTTTTATGTGTAGGGAGGGGGTGAATTCATGATTGAACTAAAATGTACATAATGAATCCCTCAAATCCCACTAGTCTTTATAATTTTTGTCAAAAAATGGTTAATTTTTTTTAAAATTATAACACAATTTTTAGATTCTTTATGCTCTATATTGTACTTCAAATGAGTCTTGACTAAGGATTATATCATATTTTTAGATAAGAGATACTTGATTATGAAATTTTTGAGGGTGGATGATTGCTAAGTGATTATACCTAGTGATATTATGGAAATTTGGTTTAATAACTAAGTTTGAGAGTGATATAGGATACCTATTGTTGAAATTAGATCACTATATTAGGAACTAGAAGTTTGAACTTATTCCTTAGGGGAAAAAATTAAAATTATATAAAACGTAATCACCTTAGTGAGACATTTTGAATGGTTTTTCATGTGAATATATTGAAACTAGAGTAAAAAAGGGAAATTGGGAACACACAGGGAATCTCCGAGTGACTAGACAGTGGGTTTGTTCCTATTTTCTAAAATAACTCTGTACATTAATGAATATGTGCATTTGCAGAGTGCTCAACACATGTTACACGGGTTGGAAAAAATGTATTAATGTTCCTAGGGTAAAAATGTGTTCATCAAGGTGAGGGGAATAATGAATGCTAGATGAAGAAGGGGAATGTAGATACCCCAAACCTGACATACATGGACATTACATTACTGTTTCATAATACTTAATACATAAAAAAAACCAACACTCAAGGATCGTAATAGTTTAGTGTCTTTGGAAACTCGGAACACAATCTTCTAATCATGGTTAAAGATCTTCGAAATCTCCCATAAAGATCTTCCCCTTTTGTTTTCTTTCCTAATTCCTTTCTTTATATCCTGGGGAAAAGAAAACATAAAAAGGGTGATCTCAAATGAGCAGTAAGGGAAAACATAGAGAACATAAAACAATCCATAAACATTTGAATGCCAAAACTTGAACATAAAATCTAAACATCAAAATCTTGAGCAAAGACATAAATCTTGGATGTACGTAAGGCATATATCATAAAGGAACATCAATAATGATAAAATAGAATGGGAATAAAACATGTTATTGTGGAAAACCATTAAGCACTTGGTATGATTTCCATAGTAGCCAAGGCATTGCTACCAAGACCATCTTAGAGGACAAAGTCCCTTTCTGAATCGAGTTCACTCCACGTTCTAGTCTTGTATCAATGAACCAGATTTAATTATCATTCCAGACATGTCTATCTCATGAGATATAAATCTTTACCCAATGAACTGGAGGGAGATATAGGTCCCACCCATCTCATAATGAAACCATTCTTATGTGTGCCACAAAATCATAAACCATACATCATATCATAACCCATGTAATAAAATTGGGATTCTTAAACATCGTTACATCATAAAAAAATTCATATAAGATAAAGGACTTCATAAAATTAATTCCGTCACAACATAATCAAATCAATGTAATAATAGGGATATAAGCAGAACCCTATATTACCTTATATGGAAAATAATTTTCATAAAACACTTGAACTCCATTCTTGAGGAAAATATCCTTTCTACTTCAAAAACATTTTTCCTTTCTTAACATGTCATAACATTTTAAACTAAAACAAGTTAATTAAAAATAAACATGAAAATTTGTAAAGGAATATTCATGGAAATAATGTTCTATTGATTCATAAAAATCCATTTATACCGTATAAGTTAAAAAAACTTTCTGCTCGTACTTTGGCTGAAAAAGTCAAAAAGTATCTTGTACTAAAAATGACAAAAGATTCATTTCATATATTTTACTAAAAATTCACCAGTAGGTAAAATTGGATTGAAAAATTTTTAGGAGGATAGAAATAATATTACATATTGGGGAAACAAGGATGTGGATGATAAATATTCCCCAATAAATTCTAAATTATAAACAATCTCGGATAAAAATCAGATTGCGAGATTTTCCCTTACCTTAGGTCTGATATGCTTCATATGTATCCAAACCTTCAGTATAATAATATCATTGACTTATTCGAGAATCATATTTATTGTTATGATATCATATATGGTTCAATTATGACTTTATATTACCCATTCTTTTGTAAATTTTATGTTAATGCAGCATTTTTGGTAAAATTGTTTTATTTATCATATGTGTTTGGACTTGTTGTTCGTGATATTATTATTACTTATATCATGATTTAATTACTTCCATAATGTAAAAAATTATATTTATACCATATATATTTAGTATATATATATACATAATAGACAGATAAATGAAATGAAATACACCGTTCATGGAGATGGTAGGCCGTACGTACGCCTAAACGTTTATTTCCTTTCCTTATTGAATTGAATGGAAGTAAGTAGATGACATATAGATATATATGTATACATAAATCCATTTACTTCATTATGTCATATATTTCATTATTATTCATTATGTATACTTTATAATCATTCTTGAATGGTTATCATGGAGAATGAATCTCATCGCGTCGTGGAGACGGTAATTCGTATGTACGCACGAGCAATGATATCGTTCCCATAATTATTGAATGGAATTTGAGTGGATTATATAATATTTCAGAATTAGTATGATGTTATAATAACCATATATAGTAATTGTTTACTTCCATTGTTTTTTTATCACTTTATAACTTTTGAACTTATAAAATGGATTGAATTGTAGTAAGTCTTAATAAGTATCATATATGAGGCAAGACATCCTCAATGGTGCATGATTATTTTCTCTCTTAATCACACAGTAGGTACTTTAGGACATGGAATATTTCATTTGAACATTACATTTCATAATCGTTTTAGTTCCATGTCCTATGTTTTTAAAGTGATTGACATTTTAACTTCTGTTTTTATTAATAAAAACACACTTTTTTTCATACTTAATAAAGGATGTGATTGTTTTAGGAATAACTATGCTTAATTATGGGGGGATTTTTTTGGGTCTAAAGTATATATACATTCCACATCTTTTTATTAAGATTTCATTTTTTAAGTAATTATGTATGCTCAATTTCATAAATAAAATCACTTTGGTATTATTATAAATAAATTTATTAATTACTAAATTTTTATTAATAAATTTTTATATTTAGCCTTTATATCATTATTTTTTTACATAATTAATTATTATATTTGCCTTTTAATTTTTAACTCTACTTCACTATTTATTTTATTTTAGATTACTTTTTATTAATTAAGAAATCTAAATTTTCTTTTCTTTTTTAAATTTATTTTTCAGTTTTTCTTTTTATGATTTAAATTTAAATTACTATTTATGTTTTTAATTCGTTTTCATTTATTAATTAGACTCACAAAATTATTTCATTTAATCAATTTAATTAATTAATTTCATAGTTATTTTTTTTTGATTTTCAATTTTAACCAGATATTGACTTAAGTTTTATTTCAGTTTTTCCCATTGAACTTATTAAATAGTTTAAAGATCTAAAATTTATTTATTTAAGTTATGGATTTTTGAATTAAATTAATTTTAATGGGATTTTAAAATTTTAGTTATTTTAATTTTTACCAGTTTTAAATTTTTATGATTATTTTATCTTATTTTTGTTTTTTGTTTTGCTGATTTATGTTGAAAAACTGACAACCCCTCTATCTGTCTCACTGATATTGATTTTTTCCACTTTCGATGAATTAATGATTCACAAACATAGTTCCACCTCATTCACCTTTGTCCCTCCCTTAAATCAATTTACTTAATTAAGATAATTTTTAATTATATTTTTAATATGTTATGTTAATATTTTCAAATTAGTTTTACATAAATTGAATTATATTAATTAATATTCATACAATTATTAATGATATCGTTGTCATATATTTTAATAGTAGTCTAGTTTCTTGTTATTATTTAGATTAATTTAGTTTCTCATTTTAGTTTAAGATTTAGTTTTATGATTTCAATTAATCAATTACTTAATTGCCTTAATTAATTTAGGTTCTTCTTAAGTTTTTGTTAATGTAGCGAGTTACCGATATTACCCACCATTCCAAGCTACTGACTCTTCTATCCCTTCTCAACTCACCAAACATCAAAATATTGCATCTTACCGATGACCTCTCTCACCATTTTACATGTCGGTAATTCACACACCCACACTGTCAGCCATTGTCTGCCCGATAGACCATCCAATTGTCTCGTCGATGCTGATTTGGTCACCGATATTGATACTCTTTACACCAGTTCTGGAAATACTTGTAGACATTGTCGATCTTCCCTACCATAGAAGCTGGCCCCAATGTAATCCATTCCCGTAGTTACCGATGCACCACACAAGACATCGTCATAGAAAATTAAGCTAGAAGGGATCAAAACTCAAATTTCAATCAAGGTGACACTCGATTCAAATCAACATGAAACACTGAACCGATAATTATTTTGAATAGATTGGATAACTCAAATGAAAGAAAAAATTGAAAACCAATCAGATATATAATTCATGTGAATCCTGTAACGAACCGTTTTTTTTAGCGGATAAAATTCGAAGGTTTTTGAACTTTTTATTTTATCAGCGGGTCAGTTTTAAAACTGAGCTTCGGAAGGAGGTCCCGAGTTCTGGAGCCGTTTAAGCGGTGATATCGGACTGCGCACCGTAGGTTTAACCATGTGGGTCAGCCGTGCAGGGTACCCCAGGTATCCGGTAGCTGGCGCGTGGGCTGCACACGATTTTTCAGGCATTGCGGGTAAAACTGTGCGGGTTGGGTGTGTTTTAGTTTATGATTAAAATTAAAATAAAAAAATAAATTAAAATTAAAACCTAAACTAACTCTCACCCTCACTCGGCAGACCCCCCCCCCCCCCCCACGGCGCACCCCCTCCTCACCGCGAGCCGCGCGCGACCCTCCTCTCCCTCTCCTCCTACCTCGGTCGACCTTGTTGCAGCCGGACCACCAGCACGACGGCCCCCTCTCCCTCTCCTCCTCCCTTGGCCGACCCCGAAGCAGCCGTGCAAAGCGGCTTGGACCGAACCGCTGCAGCGCGCAACGGACCGACACGCGACCTCCTCTTTCCGCGAATGATTTCGTCCGGTTTTATTCACATTCCGGATTCGATTTTCCACGGTAATGTCTTTAGGTGTGTCCTTCATCCTCGCTTTGACGATTCGTCCCTTGTTTTCGGTGCCCGTTTGGTTTGGCCGAATTTAGGGTTTTTGTGGTAACCTGATTTTTTGGCTTTCTTTTGGTTTTAGGGTGTGCGAATGATTCCTTGGGACTCCTTGATGCGCGTTCTGGCAACCTCCGCCGAAGGCGAGGCGGTTTGCGGTGTTTTCGTTCTGCCGGTTGGTTTTCGAGGTAAGGTTTCTACCCGTTTTTGGTTTTCACAGCTTCTAAATTAATTTATCAGGTTGTTTTAGAGGTTCTTGGTGGGTTTGGTTTAGTGCGTTGGAGGTTTCGGTATGGGTTCGGGTTGTCGGAGCCTAGGCGACTCACCTGCGCAGGCATAGGTACGTATTTATATGTACGTAGGTTCCCCCGGCGTGCGTATATTTGTCCATGGCAGCAAATATACACGTACGGAGCTAGTTGTCCCCATTACATATATAAAAAGTTCCTATGCAGGTGAGCAGAGACAGGTGTATGTGTGTAAGCATATGTGTAAGGATCCTCTTGCGCATGCTCATGGCCATGCAGAGCGTGTGCATAGAGGCTAGGTGTCCTTATACGTATGTGAAATCACATATGCCTCGTGGGGGAGCAGCTGCGACAACTTTAGTTAGAAAGCACCAAGAGCTGGAGTGGACGGATGGATCCACCTGGAGGTAGGGTCCCTCTCATTTCCCTTTAAATTTAAGTAAAGTAATAGTGAGTTTAATATTGCACATAGAATTTTAATTATCCAAGTTTAGTTCCGATTAAATGCTTCTGTGCAAATCGTGTGAATTGCAGGAATAAGATTAAAGAGGTTGTTTGGTCACTAAACTAACGATTTAATAATACAACCCCTCTTTCGAGGTGCGCTTCCTTCAATCTAAAAATGTAGCAATAGAATTTCATGATTTCCTTTCTTGTTGTTTGGCTTCTTAACTTTGCTAAGTGTTGAATGAGTTTTAAAGTAAATGCTAAATATCACTAAATGAATTGTTTTATAAAGTAATGGCATGTTTTCTAATAAAACCCCTCCAATGGAGGTGAGCTTCCTTCAAAATAAATGTGTAGTAGTAGATTTCCTTTTTTGTGATTGCTTGATTAAAAGTCTTATGACTCTTTATGCTTGACTTTATACTTGATAAATGACATGTTTGTACCTGTACCTTACTGGTTACCTCAAATGATGTTTCTTCTTGAGAAAGATTAAACGAGCCATGACACCTCCTAAGTTAATGGGTTAACATGTAATTAAAACTTTTAGGGTAGGGTTTTTACCCTCTTCCCTTTACTTCAGCGCTTATGTCATGCCACGTCTTGTGTCCCTTGTCGCAGCCTTCCAGCAATGCCTCTTTATTTATTATTGAAATGCTTGGGTGGTTCTCTCATGCCCATTGTGGCCTTCGTTTATGGTAAAGTCCACCCTAGGTACTCGCCTTGCCTCTTGGCCACCCCTTTGAGTGTGCCCCGCCTAAATGCCCCTTTTTCCTTGTTCTTTAAGTTATAAATTTAAGTTTATAGTTTGAATTGAATGTCTTGCTTGAGCAAGTTTGTTAGCTTGTACCATTTAATGTCATTAATCACCTAACATAGAGGCATGTTGATGCCATATCCTTTTGTTTACCTTCTATTTCTCGTGCAAGTTCCAGAATGTTGAAGAAGGATAATTAATTATGAGAATTGATTATAAAAAAATGAGATCTGATTTGGATAACTAAATGTGAAGAATTAATCATGAAATGAGAATTGTGTCGACTGATTAATTAACTAATAAATAGTAATAAATAAATTTGATACGGGGTGTTAGACATGGTGATATACACCAAATGTGATACGGGGTGTTAGACATGGCGATCTACACCGAACGATTGTCTAAGTGTTAGACATGGTGATCTACACCAAATGTGATACGGGGTGTTAGACATGGCGATCTACACCGAATGATTATCTAGGTGTTATACATGGCGATCTACACCGAACGATTATCTAGGTGTTAGACATGGCGATCTACGCCAAATGTGATACGGGGTGTTAGACATGGTGATCTACACCGAACGATTATCTAGGTGTTAGACATGGCGATCTACACCAAATGTGATACGGGGTGTTAGACATGGCGATCTACACCGAACGATTATCTAGGTGTTAGACATGGTGATCTACACCAAATGTGATACGGGGTGTTAGACCTGGCGATCTACACTGAACGATTATCTAGGTGATAGACATGGAGATCTACTCCAAATGTGATACGGGGTGTTAGACATGGCTATCTACACCGAACGAATGATAATAATGATTTATGAAAAGAATGAGTGGTGTGGGTAAAACTAGAGTGAATTGTGATCAAATAAAGAAAGGTAAGAATGAGTGGATTTCCCGTCTGAGTTGAAATGATAAGTGAATGAATAGAGTAAGTGAAGAAAATGATAAAAAGTGTTTTTATGCTTGAACCAAATTTAGTTGTGTTTTTTTAAACAGGTTCTTATCCTGGCTATGGGCCGAAGTAGGTATTGCCGTCAGGTGTCCTTTTTGGAACCTGGACGGGCGTTTATTGTTTGCATTGTGTCGTTATTGTTCGAAAATACCTTCACTTTGTTTAATTATATTTCATGGTCTAGAGTGGGCTAGACCCCAGTAGTTCCGGCCTACTGAGATATATATCTCACACCCTACTCGGGCCGCCATTGCGCTATGGTACCCGAGTAGATTCCATTTGGTTGGAGGACCTTGTTGTTGCTGTTTCTTGTACTTGGAGTTAGTAGAAAAAGACCGAGTTGGGGCTCGGGATGCTCATGGAGATCTCCCTCATGGAATGAAACTTTTTTTCATTTACTTCGGCATTGATGTGTATGTATGTCGGGTGATTTAATGCTTCCATTGTATCATTAGCATGTCATGCATGCATCTCTTATATAAACTACCGTTCGCCAATTTTATTCAAACCTTATAAATGAAAAATGTTTTCCGCTGCTTTCTTATTATTATTCACACTACTTCCGTTGCTGTATTTTTGGTCCCTTTCCTCCACTTTGATAAGGGGGTATAGTCTCCCCCATGACATACCTTACACCCTCGCCGCTAGTCGGCAACCTCTAGCGTAAGGGGAGACGCGCTTGAGGCCATGTCGTGGGCCGGCTCAGGTGACACGGGTGTCCGGTTTAGTGTCGACCTGGGTTGGTTCGTGACAAATCCACATGTTGTTAGTCTAGAGTAACAACCTTCCACTAGGATGCTAAAACCATTTTTCAATTGTAGTTGTCGCCGCGCTGGAGCTGAATCCCAAACAGTCCCCATCCAAGGTCAACGTTCGAACTGAATCTCACTACAATAGATATGTCACCATAGCTATGAGCTGATGGAGGATTGTGGGCTGCAGAATCACGGATACAGATCACTAGAGGTGATTTCAAGAAGAACAATTATACAAGAAGCGCTGTGTTTTATTTCATCTCTCTTCTAATGAAATACAACGCACACAACCCTCCCTATTTATTGGGATACATCCACACAGCAAACCAAATAGAATCACAACAAAAAACAAAAGTCTTCGTATATGTTGTAGTAGGTGTCGCCTAATAGTTCACCACAAAAGACGTCAAGCAACAATCATTGAAGTCGTCAAGACTCTTTTGGCGTAGTAGAAATTTGGCACCGTACATGGAATATGGGATTAATATCCAACATCCCCCCTTAAACACACATTCCATGTGACCCAAGATTTTTTGCATCATATCCAGGAGGCTGACCAACCAGTGCAATGACTTCACCAAAGTCAATGTCTTCCTTTTTCTTATAGCCTTCAATGGTGTCGATGGAATGAATCTACTCATCCATCTTCTTTAGATATTATATTAGAAGTTTGGCGCAGTCTGTGGTCGACGTTCGAGCTGAATCTCACTGCACTAGAGAAGTCTCCATAGATACAACTTGCCTATGAGACCACAAACGCCATTGGAGGTCCACCGAGTTGTGAGGGGAAGTCGAGGTCGCGTGGGGAGATGTTCGTCTAGCCGCCGATGCGAGCTGACTTCCGTCTAAAGATCATGATAGGGATGTGGAAGATGGATGTAGAGGACAATTGGAGAAGCAACACCCCCACCCTATGCACGCTAGAGAAGAAGGTGGCATAAAAAATTAATAAATAAAAATAAATAATAGAATATAATAACAACTAATAAATTAACCAATAAAATAATTTAAAATAAAATTAAAATAATATAATATCAAAATAAATAATATAACTATATTAACAAAAAATTGTCAATTTAAAAATTAATTTAAATTGTTTAATTAAAATATTCATATATAAATTTAATAACCTTATTAATTTATTTCAAATATAATATTTATAATAGTAATGTAACATTTATAATTAAATAATTTTTATACTAAAAATAAAATAAACAAATATATGATACTAATTAATTAAATAAAAGATATTAAACTAAAGCATTAATAATTACTTATAAATATAAATAAAACAAATAAATTTATATAAAAATTTAATAAATGTAGAAATTATAAATTATATTTTTAATAAAATAATTATAATTATAAAATTAATAAAAAAAACTAAAGTAATAAATTCAATTAAATTATTAATAATCTAATTAGAAAACACAATAAAGATATAATAACTAATTGCAAGTGTTTTTATTTAATCAAACTACAAAATATTTAATTATGATCCCAATAATTTAATATAATTATAAATTATAAACTTATTAAATTATGTTACTTAATTTTGTAGATTAAATAAATATAAATAATAACAAATGACAACATATATAATTTTAATAAAATAAATTAACAAAATAACTAGTTATTAATTAATTATAATAATACTTTAACAAAAATTTATAGTAACTAACTTTAAATAAGTATAAGTTAATTACAATAATAATTTTAAATAAGAACTTAGTAAACTAACTTTTATATTCTTTATTGTTTTCTTAATTATTTATATATGTTAATTAAATATTTTTATTATGTTTTATACTTTACTAACTTTTTTCTTTCGTAGATTCATGAAGGAACCCAAAACACATCCAGGTGCATCCCAAAAAGCATTGAGAAGTTAGTTACATGGGTTGAGCTAATGTGACATACATTTCATGAAAATGTCCACGGGTGTGGTGACTGCATGGAAGATCAATTTTAGTCAGTGCAACCAAGCAGTGACTTGTAGAAGATGACATAGGACACATAAGGGAGAGTGTCATCATGATACGGGTATCACTCATTCAATTACATTCAACACATTCTATGAGACTAGGAGCAGAGCAGTGGGAGACCAGCATACATCATCACCTCTTAGAAACAGAGTCTTGGAAAGAATGAACACTAGGGGAGTTCTTCCTCCCTATTTTGTTATAAATTTTCAAATTCCATAATTTAATGTTATTAATTTTTTTAATCAACAATATCTAAGAATAAATTTTATATCTTAGTAATTCTAAACTACTGGCTTATCTTTGATACTTCTTTGCATTCTCTCCTTTTTACAGAATAAAATCAATCAGTGAGACTATTTCTGATTCTGTTTTTATTGCTCAGACCTCAATGTTTTCAATTTCAAATTTAATGATCAATCCGGGAGATTTATCATGAATGCATTTATTGAATCATTTACTATCATGAGTGGGTTTTGTTTTATGGGGAGTTAAATTAGAATTTCTCACTTTTAAATTTTTTATCAGTTTGATTATTTTCTGGAGTGGCGAACACCAAGACTCAATCCTCTTTCTATTTAATTTCATGGAGAGGGAGATTCATCAGCTTTTCTATTGCGAAAAAATCCCTCAATGTGACCTATTGGAATGTTATGGGTGTGATTTTGTTTGTTGACAAGGCCAGATGGCCACAAATGTGTATGGTTGGTGTTTGTGGAAGCCATGTTTTTAAGGTGGCACAATTTCCCAATGTTTGAAAAAATTTTGGGCCTCAAAATCAGGATTTTTTTTGGAAATGTAGGGTTATTTTTATAGGACAGGATGGTGTGAAGAATGGTGAATGAAATTGGAAAAGGAAGAGAAACATGGAGCCCATGACATGGACAACATACCATTTTAGGGAAGGGTACACGGTCACATACCAGGTAGCGGGAGTGGTTCATGAAACAGAAAATGTTTTTTGGTGAAAGGTGGTGCAGTACGTGGATGGCTTGTTGATGGAAGAGGGGATCGACCACATAGGAGCAAAGGCAGTACGCAGACTGAATATCATTATATAATTTGTTTGTTCTGGGATTTCAGCGATGTCCGGAGGATGATTGTGAGGGGGAAATGACACATTTATATCTCTATATAAATATTACAAAGAGGTTTTGAGAAGGTTTGGAATTGATAATTCAAATGAGATTAAGACTCTTGTTTCTACCTAGCTGAAATAGTAACGAGATGACGAAGGCAAGGTCATTAATTCCCCAAAATATAGGAAAATCATTGGAAGTCTATTGTACTTGACAGCGAAAAGGCCTAATTTTTTATTTTCACATTCCAAGTAGAGAGGTATCAAAGAAATACCAAGGAGATCCAAATTATTACATTAAAACGAATTATTTGGTATATCATGGGCATAGTGTTTTTTGGCCTAACGTATAATGAAAAATATCATCCAGAGTTATTGGGATACATAGATGCAGATTGGGTCGGTTCAGCAGATAATAGGAAATCAACATCTAGAGGTTATTTTTATATAGTAAGGTTTTGTATATCTTCTATAATAAGAAGCAATACTGCATCTCATTGGGCACTGTAGAAGACAAATACATTGCAACAACTCAAGAAAGCACACAAGTATTGTGGATGAAGCAGTAGCTTGAGGATATGGGAGCTGATGTGAAATCTCTAATCAGAATTCATTGGGATAATTCAAGTGCAATAAATATTATCAAAAATCAAGTCCATCACTAAAGGAAAATTCACATTGAAATCAAATATCATTTTATCATGGAGAATGTAGAGAAAGGGATTGTGAATTTGGAGAATGTTCTTACAGAACAACATGTTGCGGATATTCGAAAAAATTCCATAGCCAAAGAAGAATTTGAAAGGCATGTACTGGCTCTAGGAGTCCAGTCTACTTACTGTACATGAAAAAGTGTGGATGTGGGTCCCCGTCTCCCCGAGGTATGGTATTTTTTTCCATAAAGTACTGATATTTTTTCTTTACCTCATCGCATAAAACCTGGAAGTGGCCTTAGGGTTTATTGAAAAAGGAAGATAATGTGTGACTAGTCAGGGCGAGAAAAGACACATGGTAAGGTTGATAAGTGGAGTAGTGAGATTGGGGGAGTAGAAGCTTAGTTGAAGCTATTTGGAGGTGCTATAATATAGTGGGGGTGATTAAATATGACGATTCATGAAGTCTTCGATCAAAGTTTTCATATCACGACACATAGGTTGTTGATTAAAGAAGTTGTGGTTTCAAGAAATGAAGTGATTCGTTGATGAACATTTCATTATACTCATTTTTGACACGATGAGAATGTTTCATGTTAGATTAATGTATATGTTGAGTAAATCCATGATCACTATCTTAATCAAATTAAGCGAATGCTGATTGAGGAAAGATGGAGCGTTAAAGAAGTATCAGAATGTGACGAACTATTATGAGAAGAGTTGTTTACAAACCCAAAGGGGGATATTTTTGGAAAAAAATCCCTCAATGTTTCCTCTCGGTATGTTTTAGGTGTGATTGTCTTTTTTGACAAGGCTAGATGACCAAAAATGATTATGGTTGGTGTTCAGAAAAGATAGGTTTTGAAGGTGGCGTAGTTTCCCAATGTTTGCAAAATTTTTGGGCCTCAAAATCGGGAATATGTGTATGGAAATGTATGGTTTTCTTCATTTTACTAGATGGTGTGAAGAACAGTGAATGAATTTGAAAATATAAGAGAAATGTGGAGCCTGAGACATGGACTACATATCATGTCTGGTATATGTTGATGATATAATCTTTGGTGCATAAAATGAGCACAATGCGGACAATTTTCTGAATTCATGGAAAGCGAGTTCCAAATTTCAATGATTACTGAGTTGATTAATTTCATTGGAGTATAGGTGACTCAATGAAGAAGTGGAAATTTTATTTCTCAATCTAAATAATCTAAGGATGTTTTGAAAGTTTTAGAACAGATAATTACAATGAGAATAAGACTATGGTTGACGATGAAGGCAAGACAGTTAATACCATGGAATATAAGAATATCCTTGGAATTATATTGTACCTAATAGCAACAAGGACTAATATTTTATTCTCCACATTCCAAGCAGTGAGGTATCGAAGCAATCCCAAGGAGATCCACATGATTGCAGTAAAAAGAATTTTTTGGTACATCAAGTGAATAGTGTATTTTGGACTAACGTATAATGACAAATCTCAGGCAAAGTTATTGAGATATACGGTTATAGATTGGGCCAGTTCAACATATGATAGTAAATCAACGTCCATAGGATCTTTTTATCTTATAAGGTTCTATATTTCTGGGATAATAAGAAGCAATACTAAATCTCATTGAGCACTGAAAAATCATAATACATTGCACCTACTCAAGAAATCACATAATTACTGTGGATGAAGAAGAAGCTTGAGGATATGGGAGTTGATGTGAAATCTCCAATCAGAATTCATTGGGATAATTTATGTGCTATAAATCTAATAAAACATTCAGTCAATCACTCAAGGAAAATCACATTGAAATAAAATATCATTTTATAAAGGAGAAAGTGGAGAAAGGTCTTGTGAAGTTTGTGTATTTCCTATAGAAAAAAAAGTTGTTGATATTCTGACAAAGGCCATTCCCAAAGAAGCATTTTAAAGGCATCCACTGGATCTGAAAGTCCATTAAACTTCCCACACCTGAAAAGTATTGATGTGGGTCCCCTTCTCCCGGAGGTATGGTGTGTTTTTTTCTAATCTACTGATATGTGTTCTTTACCCCATTGCAGACAACCTTGAAGTGCCCTTCGGTTTTGTTGAATAAAATAAAAGAAAGTGTGACTATTCAGGGGGAGAAATGACATGAGGAGAAGTTACTATGTGGAGAAGTGAGATTTGTGTAATTGAAGCTGAGTTGAATCTATTTTATAGAGCTATAATATGGGGGGAATAAATCTGATGATGCTAGAAGTGTTTGATCAATGTTTACAATCATGATAGATGAGGTTAGCAATGAACGTAGTTGTTGTTTCAAGAGATGGTTTCAGAAATAAAGTGATTCATTAATGAACATTTTATTATACTCATTTTTCTCATGCCGATCATGGATCATGTGGGCTTAAGGTATATATTGAGTAAATCTGTGATCACTATCATAATCATATGAAGCTAATTCTGATCAATGAAAGATAGAGTTTTAACAAAGTATCAGAATGTTATGAACTATTATGAGAAGAGTTGTAAACAAACCCAAAGGGGGAGATTGTTGGGAAAAAATCCCTCAATGTGTCCTCTTGGTATGTTTTAGGTGTGATTGTGTTTGTGGACAAGGCCTGATGACCAAAGATGAGTATGATTAGTGATTGTAGATATTATGTTTTTAAGGTGGCGCAGTTTCCTAGTGTTTGAAAAATTTTGGGCCTCGGAATCGGGAATTTGTGTTTGGAAATGTAAGGTTTTCATCATACGATTGGATGGGGTGAAGTACGGTGAATGAAATTGGAAAAGGAAGAGAAAATAGGAGCGTGAGACATGTACCGCGTACCATGTCTGGCTTATGTCGATGACAAAATATTTGCTGGATTAAATGAAGCACAGTGCTGACTGTTTTCTGAATTCATGAAATGTGATTTTGAAATGCCTATGATTGGAGAGTTGATGATTTTCCTTGGCTTAAAAGTGATGCAAGAAAGAAATGAAACATTTATTTCTCAATATAAATATTCCAATGAGGTTTTTCGATGGTTTGGAATGGATAATTCTAATGAGATTAACACTCTTATTGATAGCTAGCTGAAACATTAATGGGATGATGAAGGCAAGGCAATTAATTCCACAGAATTTAGGCAAATCACTGGGATATATAGATGATGATTGGTCCGATTTAGTAGATGATAGGAAATAAACATCCATAGGTTCTTTTAAACATATAAGGTTGTGTATTTCTTGGATAAGACAAATCAAGACTTCATCTCATTGAGCACCTCATAAACCGAATACATTGCAGATACTCAAGAATGAACACATGTATTGTGGATGAAGCAGCGACATGAAGATATGAGAGTTGATGTGATATAACTAATTATAATTCATTAGGACAATTCAGTTTCTATAAATCTAATTAAAAATCCAGTCCATCACCCAAGGAGAATTCATGTTTAAATCATATATCATTTTATCAAGGATAATGTGGAGCAAGGCCTTGTGAAGTATGATTATGTGCCTACAGAACAACATATTGCAGAAATTCAGTCAAAGGCCATACCCAAAGAAACATTTGAAAGGCATCTACTGGATATGGGAGTCCATTTGACTTCCCGCACTTTAAAAAGTGTTCATGTGGGTTCCCCTCTCCCTGAGGTATGGTTTGTTTTTCTCTAAAGCAATGGTATGTGTTATTTACCTCATTTTAGACAACCTTGAAGTTCGCTTAGGGTTCGTTGACAAAGGGAGAGAATGTGTGACTAGATAGGGGGGAAAAGACACATAAAAAAGATGCTAAGTGGAGCAGTGAGATTGGGGGAGTTGATGCAGAGTTGAAGTTATTTTGAGGAGCGGTAATATCGGGTGGGGGGTATTAAATCTGATGATTCTAGGAGTGTTCAATCAATGTTTAAATATCACAACATGTGAGGTTTGTGATGAAAGCATTTGTGGTTTCAAGAGCTAGTGTCATAAATGAAGTGATTCATTGATGAAATTTTCATTATACTCCTGTTTCTCATAACGATCATGGATAATGTAGGATTAGAGTATATTTTGAGTAAGTCTATGATCACTATATTAATTGCATGATGAGAATGTTGATTGATGAAATAGAGAGAATTAATGATGTATCAGAATGAAAATAAATGTTATGATAAGAGTTTTATATAATCCCAAAGGGGGATTTATTTGGAAAAGTCCCTCAATGTGTCATCTCAGTATGTTTTGGGTGTGATTCTATTTGTTGACAATTCCAGATGACCATGAATAAGAATGGTTGGTGTTTCTGGAAGACAAGTTTTTAATGTGGTGTAGTTTCCCAGTGTTTGAAAAAAAAATTGGCATCAAAATTGGGAATTTTTGTTTGGAAAGGTAAGGTTTTCGTCATAGGACTGGACGGTGTGAAGAATGGTGAATCAAATTGGAAAAGGAAAAGAGACATGGAGCCCAGGACATGGACCGCGTACCATGTCTGGGAAGGGTACATGGTTGCGTACCAAGCAGCAGGAGTGGTTCATGAAACTGAAATGGTTCACTATGGAAGGTAGTGTGGTAAAAAGATGGCTTCTCATTGCAAGAGGAGATCAACTGTGTAGGATAAAAGGCTATATGCAGAACACATTAGAAAAATGGTTCACGGAATGGGTGTGGTTCGCGATAGGAGGATCAATATGTGGTGGAGGCTGTTGCAAATTAATGATTTGGTAAATCTTGTATTAACGGATTTTGCGGATATCTTTTACTATATAAGGAGTGATAATCTCAACGATTAGAAGTGAGATCAAATATCATTAGAAAACTTATTTTTTTCTTCGGGATTTCAACGATGCATAATTGATGTTTCCAAGGATGAAATATGTGAATGATGAAGTGGTTCCCGTGGAAGAAATTTTTCCAAAGGTTTTCACAAAGAACTGTATCCTGTATAGGACATGGTACATGGAGGAAGAAGGTGTGGTACACTGATGGTTAGTGAAGGCAGTCAGCGAACAAAGAACTTTTCACATACATTGGGTGATTCACAGAGGAGGTTCACAGAGTCGGTACACATAGGGAGTACGTGATAGTGAAGGTGAAGTCAATCTGTAGACAAATGGAGGTTCGTGGAATCGGATGCGGTACATGGATGAGATTTTACACATACCATACCCGGTAGATAGTATGCATGAAGAACAATGTGGTTTGCGAATTTCACAAGGAATCATTCAAAAGTTTCAAATCAGTTTAAAAGAGTATTTTTCGGTTCCTAGTAGTACTCGAGAAGGAGGAATTTATCTACGGGTGAAAAAGGATCTTCAGAAGAGAATCTACCAATAGTTGAGGATGTAGGAATTCAGGAAAATGAAGGGACCTAAACATCCATAAACTATGTTTTACCATCAAGTATATAAAATATGAGTGGATTACATTCCAAGAGTAGTGAGAAAAGAAAGAGGAAAATTGTGACCTTTTCCATCGGTAGAGAGCCAAAGAAAGAGGCATATGGTGTGACCCTTTGGAATGCTGTGAGAAAAACCTAAACCTTGTAAAGGTAGCGAGCTTGTTCATAGAAGATCCATCCTGAACATTTTACTCATTATTGGCAGGGAGCCTTAGTAAATTTGGTAATTGGCCCATCACCGTTGTATGCTCCTTAGATGTAGCTCAGTGTGGGTGAACCATGTAAAAATTGTTGTGCCCAGTTCATGATTACATATATATTAATATATTTCATTGGTAGGAAGATAGAAATTATTTTTTTGACAACAAAACATGATCCTAAGGGGTGTAAGTTTTTATCTGTCATACCCCAATTCACCCCACTCTTAGCGTATTCTACCTTGTGGACCCAATAATTGGTATCAGAAGGAATGGTTGAAAGTCAGTGATTCTATATCAGAATAAAAAATGGAGGTGATTCATAACAAAATTCTGATCATTAATAGAAATAATTTTTGGTTATGGAAGAATCGTATGAAACACTACATCCGATCAATATGGATGGATATTTTCACAACCACTATGCATGGAATATCAGCTAACATCAGTAGTGGTGCTTTATCAAAAGATTAATGAATATAATTGGATGATGATGCTAAAGGGATCAATTATTTAGTGGGGGATATCAAATATATTTTATATTATGCTGACGTCATATAAAACATCACATGCTATGTGGGCAAAATTGTTGAACATTTATAAGGGTGGCACAAAAGTCTAAGATGCAAAGATACAGGTTCTGTGGAACAAGTATGAGGATATTAGAATGAATCCCAACAAGAATGATGATGTATTATTTGACAGGGTAAATGATATTGTAGAATTCATGCAGGGTCTTTGAGAAGTCATTGAAGATATAAATATTGTGAAATGTATCTTGAGGAAACATTCACCGTGGTTCAAATCAAAAGATTCAGTTTTGGAAGTTAACGATCTGAAAGAACTGACCTTGAATAACCTATAATGTACCCTTGTAGCATACAAATTTGGAAACTATGATAATGTGGTAATGGAAAAGGGGAAGTCTAAAGAAGAGGAATTCAAGGCCATGAAGAATCTCTCTATGGAAGATAGCCCTGAGGAGGAAAATATGGATTATTTCATATTATTTCGCTCCTCAAATCTGCAAAGGGGATAATGGATGTTCAAAGGTAAACATACATTTTCATGATTTTGATGTGGAAATATTAGGAATTTTTCAGCAATTCGTCCTATGAAGTTTGATGATGAAAATGAAGAAAATGGAGAAATTCCCCAAATTAAGTATTCATTAAATGAGAAAGAGAGGATAATTACTAGGAGAATTTTCTTCAAAAAGAAGAATCTAATTTCAAAAGAGGATGTATATTCAAAATAATTTTATGTAAAAGAGTTTTAGGACTTAGAGGATCATAAAATAGATTCATTTGTGGTATTTTTTTGGAAATTATTTTGATAATATAAGAGAAGAAAGTGACAATGAAAAAGGAGAAATTGAAGGAACAATTGATCTTCAGTCTGAATTAGAAGCTTCCCTCAAAGAGATAGATATTTCGAGATAAAAAACAAATAAATATAGAAAAGTTTTTCATGATGCCAAAATCTATATGAAACTATAAGAGGAAGATATTTCTGAGATGAATATTGAAATTGAAAAGATGAGGTCTTCAATGCCCGAGTGCTCAGAAAAGGTGGTTGATTACAATCTCAATATTGAATAACTGAAAATAGAAATTGATAGTTTGACTGAAATGGGAAAATATCAAATCAAACGTATCAAATGACTAGAATAGGAAGTTCTCAGTCTACGAAGAACAATTAAAGATTGGGAGAAAAAGTTAACTCTTGGTTGGACATCAGGAAAGAAGAGCATGTGTCCAATAGTAATGATGAAATTTGAGAAAAGTGGTCTAGTTGAACAAAAGCACCAATAAAATCGGAATGATAAGTATGGTATGGGGATTGTCTAAAATAAAGAGCAGTCATGGTTCAAGTGAGACCGCAAGAAACCACTAAAAGACTAAATATTTATTTGGGTATGATGAAGAATCAGAAGATTTAGAGAACCCAAGATAAAACTAGTGGTGCATCATTTACACCTAGGAATGTACCTCACATAATATGCTATTGTGGTTGTATGAAGGGACATGCTCAAAATGTATGTTCCATATAAAAGTTGTACCAACGGGAACAATACCAACAAAGGTGGTTGTACAGGGATCAAAATTCTAGGCCATCATTTGATGTTCGTTATTTCTAGTGTAAAGGACTTGAGCATATAGAAAGATATTGCACATCAATAATGTATACGAATGTGATAAGGCAGATAGAATTTGTTCATATGAAGCATCCAAATGTGTCATCAAGAGAGATGAAAATTCAAAATCAATTTGTACCTCTGCAAGTTGAAGCTGTTTCTTTACATAATGGGGAAGATCAAGATTATCATTCTATGTCAGGTATGATGACAAAGCTTTAGGTCAAAAAGAGACGGGATTAGAAGGTTTTGGTTTTAGAAATTGCGTTCAAGATATCATATCGCAGTAGGATATAGATCATTGACAGTGGATTCACTTCACCTATAATGGGAAAACATGATCTGGTGACAAAAATAAGATACGGTCAAGAAGGTATCGTAATATTTGGTATTGTTGAGGGATAGAAAATTATTGGTTCAGGAAAAGCCATGTTTGGATGAAAAGAAATGAAACAGGAGGATGTATTGGTTATTCAAGGACATAGTTATAACGTGCTTACTGTTAGTAAATTGTGTGACTGCAGGCATGCCATAAGTTTTTTAAAAAAGTAATGTATCATTAAGGAAAATGATGGTATTGTTGTGTGGTAGGAAAGCATACAAAATAGAATCTCAACCTTGTAAGTGGTGAAGAAGATATGTGTTTCTTGTCCAAGGATAAAAAAATGTTATGGCATAAGCGCCTTGGAATCATAAGACAAACTTCCATGGAAGATCTACTGAAATATGATGCTGCTCTAAATCTCCCTAGATTATCACGTGATTGTAATCACACATTCAGTTCCTATCAACAAGGTAATATCATTCAAAAGACATATGATCAAAGGATAAAAAGCCACCACAATTTCTTGAGTTGGTGCATATTGATGTTGATGGGAAAATTTCCCCAAAGGATGTTGATGGGAGTATATATTATATTTTCTTTATTGATGATTATCGTAGAATGGAATGGGTTCAATAGCCACCAAAAAAATATGAAGTGTTCTATTAAATTACTAGATATCGACGAGAATGTGAAAATATTATTGCTCAAAAAATTCGGATGATTTGAATAGATAATTTAATGGAGTTCACAAATAAACCAGTGGAGGATTACCTCTAGAAACATGAGGTAAGGAATCAAGTTTCAATGGTAATAACTCCACAACAGAATGGAGTAGTTGATAGAAGAAACTAGACTTCCAACAACATGGCCATAACAATTCTCATTGATAAAGACATTCTGAAAAAAATTTGTAATGAACCAGTAATGATAGTAGTCTTCACTTCGAATATAGATTTAATTTTTCTAAAAGTGGAGTAGACTCTATACATGTTATGGTATGAAAATAAGACGTCTTTGAAAAACTTTATAATCATCAGAAGTTAATGATTCATTCTCAATAAAAAGTGACATAGGAAATTTGAATCCCATGGGGATGAAGGGATATTTCATGGAATCTCAAAGAATAGAAAATATTATAAATGCTTAAATAATCATCAAGGAATGATACTTCAAAGTCATTATGTGACTATAGTGCGATGAATGAACAGAATATTTAGAAAATACATGATCAGAATTAGAAGGATAGTGATAAAGATATGAACAATTTAGGAGATGCTCTTGCTCCATAAGTTGATTTAGAAGAATACTCAGATGATGAGAATAAATCAGTTTCTTCCCAGAGACCACTGAGAATAGTAGAAATTGACAGGAAGAACATAATTGGTGATCAAACAAAACCAGTTCAGACAAGGGGGATAAATTCTCTACAAAAAATCATACTTATCACAAGAGGAGCCTAAATGCTTTGATGAAGTAGCTGGAGATGAAAAGTTGGTTTTGGAAATGAATGAATAGCTTGACCAACATGAGATAAATCATACATGGGAAATTGTTTTGATACCAGTAGATAAGAATTCCATCGAGACAAAATGGGTCTTTCAAAAAAAACATTTAATGAAGATGTTGTTGTGATTAGAAGCAATGAACTATTGGTGTGATAAGGGTACTTGATGATAGATGGTATTGATGGTGATGTGACATTTTTACCCATTTTATGTCTGGAGAAAATCATATTATTCATGGGAATAATAGTGAAACGAAAGTTTATGGTTTTCCAGAGGGATGTGAAGTCATAATTTCTGAGTGGAGTTCTAGAAGAAGAACATTTCATTAAAAAACAAGATGGGTTTTTTTCATTCACGATGATGAGAATATTTGTTGTTGGATGAAGAAGGATTTATATGGTTTGAAGCAAGAACCAAATAGAATGGTATTGAAGGCTTGATCTGTTTCTAAAGATGCTCGGTTTCTAGCATGGTGGAGTTGACTACAATATATAATTCAAATATGATAGTAGTCAAATGATGACAGTGTTGGTGTGTGTCGAAGAGATTATTATTGGTTGATTAAATGAATCTAAATGATGAACGTTATATGAACTCATGAAAAGTGACTTCATAATGTCGATGATTGGTGACATGACATTTTTCCTTGACATAATGTGACACATGGAAGAAATGTATCATTTATTTATCAACCCAAATATGACATGGAGATTTTGAGAAGGCTTGGAATGGATAATTCTAATGAGATGAAGACTCCAGTTGATACATAGTAGAAATTGTCATGGGATGATGAAGGCAAGGCAGTTAATACCACAGAATATAGGCAATTCATTGGAAGCCTATTGTACCTGATAGCGACAAGGCCTGATATTTTATTATCCACATGACAAGATATGAGGTATCAAATCAATCCCAAGGAGAGCCACATGATTACCGTAAAAATAATTTTTTTGGTATATCAAGTGCATAGTGGATTTTTTCATAATGTATAATGAAATGTCTCAGACAATGTTATTGGAATATACAGATAAATATTGGGTCAGTTCACCAAAAGATAGGAAATAAACGTCCAAATGTGATTTTTATATTGGAAGGTTGTGTATTTATGGTATACGAACAATCAAGACAAAATATCATTGAGCACCACATAATTTGAATACATTGCATCTACTCAAGAAATCACACAATTATTGTGGATGAAGTTGCAGCTTGAGGATATGGGTGTTGATGTGAAATCTCAAATATAAATTCATTGCGATAATTTAAGTTCTATAAATCTTATAAAAACCCATTCCATCACTCACGTACCAAATACATTGAAATAAAATATCATTTTATCAAGTAGAAAATGGATCAAGGGCTTTTGAAGTTTGATTATGTTCCTACAGAACAATAAGTTGATGATATTCTGACAAACCCCATACCCAAAGAAGCATTTGAAAGACATTTACCTGATCTGGGATTCTAGTTGACTTCCTACACTTGAAAAATTGTTGATGTGGGTCACCCTCTCAACGAGGTATGGTGTGCTTTTTCCTAACTTACTGATATGTGTTCTTTACCCTATTGTAGACAACCTCAAGTTTCCCTTTTGGTTTTTTGAAAAAGGGGGAGAAAGTGTGACTATTAATTAGGAGAAAAGACTTGGGGACAAGCTTCTAAGTGGAGCAGTAAGATTGGGGGATTTGAATATGAGTTGAATCTATTTGGTAGAGCTATAATATAGGGGTGAATTAAATCTAATGATGCTAGAAGTGTTCAATCATTGTTACATTCACGATATTTGAGGTTCGTGATGAAAAAAGTTGTGCTTTCGAGAGATGGTTTCAAAAATTAAGTTATTCATTGATTAACTTTTCATTATACTTATAGTTCTCATGTCGATCATGGATCATGTGGGATTAGACTATATGTTGACTAAATCTTTGATCACTATATTAATCACATGAAGCAAATGCTGACTGATGAAATATGGTGCGTTAACAATGTATCATAATTTGATGAACTGTTATGAAAAGAGTAGTAAAAAAACCAAAGGGGGATATTTTTTTGAAAAAATTACCTCAATGTGTTCTCTCATTATGTTTTGGGTGTGATTGTGTTTAGAAATATATTTTTTTCTTCAAAGTGATGGATGGTGGGAAGAATGGTTAACAAAATTGGAAATGGAAGAGAAACATGGATCTCGGGACATGGAACACTTACCATATCTGGGAAGGGTACGCGGTTGCGTTCCAGGCAGCGGGAGAGGTTCAAAAAACAAAAAATGGTTTACAGCGGAAGGAGGTGTGGTAAGCTGATGGATTTTCATTGGTATATTAGATCGAATGCATAGGAGGAAAGGTAGTATGCGGACCACCGTAGAGAAATGGTTCACATAATGGGTGCGGTTTGCTATAGGAGGATCAGTATGCGGTGGTGGATGTACCAATCAATGATTTTATAAATCTTGGATTAGCATATTTTGTGGATATCGTTGCCTATATAAGGATTTATAATCCCAATGATTCAAATTGAAACCGAATATCATTAGAGAACCACTTTTTCTTTGGGAATTCGGCAACGTCCAAAGGAATTCTGAAAGCGAGAATTCCACAAAATCTGAAGTTGCTCACATAGAATAAATTCCAACAAAGATTTTTACAGAGAATTGTATCCTTCATAGGACACAGTACGTGGATGAATAAGGTGTTTTATACTAGTGGTTAGTGAAGGAAGTCCAGGAATAAAAAACAGTTCATATACATATGGTGATTCACAAAGGTGGTTCACAAAGTCAGTATAAAGAGGTAGTACATGATAGAAAAGGTGGAGGCAGTCTGTGGATGAAGGGAGGTTTGCAGAATCAAAAGCAGTATGCGGAGGAGGTGTTCTGCATATCATAATTGGTACATAGTATATGATAGGAACAAGATGTTTCACGATTTTCACAAGGAAGCTTTCAAAAGCCTCAAATCGGTTTGCAAAAGTATTTTTCTTTACCTAGCAGTACCCGACTTGGTGGAATTTATCTACATGTGAAAAAGGATCTTTAAAAGATAATCTACCAATAGTTGAGGATTTATGAATTCATTAAATTAATGGGAACTATATGTCTATAAACTATGTTTTACCTATAATTCTATAAACTGTGAGAGGATTCCATCCCTCGAACAATGAGAAAAAGAAGAGGATAATGGTGACCCTTGCCACCGGTAGTGAGCCAGAGAAAGAGGCATAGGGAGTGACCCTTTGTAATGAAATGAGCAGACTCTAATCCATGTAAATGATGTGAGCTTATATATAGAATTTATAGCCCAAAAATTGTACTCATTAATGGCAGTGATCCTTAGTAAATTTGGTACATTGACACATCACCATTGTATTCTCCATGGATGCAGCTCCTTGAGGGTGAACCATGTAAAAATCATTGTTTCAGGTGAATGATTTCATATCTGTTCATATATTTCCATGGGAGGAAGTGTTAATTTTGTTTTGTTTAACAATGAAACAAGATATGAAGAGGAGTACATTTTTATTTTTCATACCCTGATTCACCCCCTTCTCAAGGTATTCGACCTTGTGGACTGAAAGCTTTTCTTCAGGTGTGTTTCAATAAAAATTAGTGAAGAAGTCATCCTCTTAAACCAGTATATTAATAATTTCCATGTGATTATCTTGATTTGCTGCTTCTTATTTCTGTATTTGGTGTCTTAGATCACTGCTAAACTAAAATTTTATTTTATCCTGTTTTAAAAAATAGTTCTCTTAAAATATAATTATATTGTTTCACAGAATTTCTCAAAAATAATATAAAAATAAAAAAAATAGTTGTAATGTAAAGGAATTCCATATATTTTTTTAAATAATATGGGATTATTTTGGGATGAGATTCTTAGAGAACACTTAATTCTGAGGGCCGATGAGTTCGGAATAAATGTTTGAACTTTTTTAAATCTAATTCAAATGGTGCATTTGCATAGTTTTGGAAACTTCTAACAGGTTCCCATAATAAAAATATAAGGGAATCGTTGCATATAGAATAAAGACATTACCTATGAATGGGCCTAACCTCAACTGGCGTGGGTCGCGAGAAAATGATATTTTATGGAAATTTTTTAAAAAATAAAATAAACAAACATAATAAGTAAATTTCATTTCAAAAACGTTTCGTTGCAACACAGCGATGAGCCAACTGCTTCATTCCATAAATGAATCCGTGTAATGACACTAAAACACAATGTAATAGAAACATTGTGTCATAAATGAAATAGATTTTACAAGAACACTACAATATGATTCCCCATTTAATGGGATAACATGAATTGAAGGTATGATCAGGATCAGGAAAATCACTCGGAATTTATAGAGGATCACCTTTGATGAATGGAGAACAATGAAGGACGATCACTAACAACTATGAGCACTCCCACTCATCTTTGAGAGATATCTCTCTTGTCAAAGAATCAAGGAATTTCTTGGACAGATCACCTTAAGTGAAAAATCATTCCTCCGATCAAACCTATTCTCCAATTATGGGTTTATTCTTTGTAAATTTATTTCTCGTTCATTCTTTCTAAAAAAAGACTGAGAATCAACACACCAATAGGTTTATCCACAGGTCAATTGTTCTTGTGGTATGGGTTTTATTATTGGGAAAACATCAGGAAAATAGATCCATGTTGAATCAGTGTTAAGATTTAAATATTCATTTAGCCGCCCATAAATTTATCACATTGATAGACCAAGGCTGACACGAATAAGGCATGATCTATCCACCATGGTTGTTCATGTGAACCTCATTATTCCATGTTTTTTATCTGCCGATCTACATCAATGTAACTACTCAATGATCACAACATGGCGGCGGATCACAACAGTAGTGGATGGATACTGCGACAAGAGGTCTCGATGACATGGGGCCACTAACTCGAAGGGCCGGTGGTGGAGGTGGAATTCAAGAGGTATCCCACGCAAGAAGCACGCCGAAGGGGATGAGGCTGTGACCATTAGTTCATGGTGATGTGGGACCACTTCCTGAATGGGGCATCGCATCCGGCGGTGGAGGCTATGACCATTGGGCCACGACGATGCGTAGGGCGGCGAGCTGGCAGTGCACTGCGGCAGTAGAGAACCCCACGACAACCTCCGCTATGCGGTGAAAACAACTACAAACAATCTTTGGTGGAAGGCCTTCGACGGACTCGACACTGAACTATAGTCCAACAGGACCATGATTGGAGGTCCCCATAGTGAACTGCAGGGTGTTCATGTGGTGAAACTACCACACTGAATAGGGACAGACACGACAACCACGACTGTGTCTGGGCTACCTGAGTCGGGCATCCCTAGTAGGTCGGAACGGCATCCAGAGGGATGAACCTGCGACCATCGGCTGGACCAAGACTAGGTCTGGTCAGTGGGTCCCATGGATAGGTCAGGTCGGGTCGAATCGACCGGGTCATACCAGACCCAGACCCCACTATCCCCTTTTCAGAAAAATGATCTTGAATTCCAAATCGTACATCTGATTGACAATCTGTTTGTGTCTTTGGGACCCTCGTTATGAGGAAGTACCTTTGGTTTATAATAAGTGGATTTTAGAGGATGTGTATATGATACAAATGGCTTGGGAAGTAGACTCTCTCGTAATGATGGGATCTATAAGCGGAAATACTATGACTCGTTGTATCGAGAAGACTATGATGAGTATTTCTAAGTGATCCAGCTTGCCTAAGAGAAGAGAATACCTAAATGATCCATGTATTCAAATACACAAGTGGTTATATGTGATTTAGTTGGATAATGGATGATAGGATCTTGGTGATCCAGCTGGCCCAAGAGATTAGATGGTCTATGTGATCCAGCTGTCCCATGTGAAGAGTGGGTCTAGGGGATCCAACATCCCCAAGCACTAATCATTGATGAGTGATTATGCATTACAACATGTATAATTTTACGACAGTTAGTCTTGATTTCCTTCCATTAGATTATACTAGTGTGATTTGTCAATAGATTCATGAGTACTTTTCCCTTTTGGTGTTTCTTTGTGGTTTGGGGTCCCTATAGAGTATTGTGTTATTCAGCCCTGCACAGACATCTTCCACACATCTTTTGTCTTGTGAATATGATCAATCATCAACAGAGATCTTGGTAGCCCAGGACGAGGTGGTACCCAATGAGATTAGACAGGTGAGGCGAACTCCTACGAATTCTAGTTGTCACTCTACTCCTACCATTCAACTAGGGTTTTCTATGGATGGATTTTTAGGGACCTTTGTACTTTCTTGTTTTATTCTTTTCTTTTATGGGCATGTATTTTATACCCATTACTTTATGCTCGTACTATTATACTCTATGTGGTTTCCTTAGTGTCATACTAGTTTTCCTTTTTAGTATTATAGGATGGGGTTGTGAGTGTGTGTGTGTGTTCAAGAACTCATAAAATACCTCCACATGCAGGTTGATGCCTTTGGCACTATTCAAAATCCCATATCTTTAAAGAGGTGGTCTTGGGATAGTCGTAGAATTGGCCCCGAGGGATGGGTCATGAAAAATTAGTATCAAAGATGGTCGGTACTACCTCAATGATCGGGAGTTTGTGGTTTTTCTTTTTTGGAAACAGTGTTGAATGTTTCATGTTTGACCATCAAACTCGGGGAGTTCAGTATTGGTGTGGTGGATCAAGTATCCATACAATAAGAACATGAATTATGATTTTCAACTCGGTACATGAAAAAAATAATTTCATTCGTCATAGTGGAATTGAATGTGTTCTCATGTCCTTTATAGTCAGAGTCAGCTAACCAGGTATAATCATTTGACTATGGTTCATCTTGATCTATTTCAGGATTCCTCCATATATACACCTATCCTAGATTCTGGTATGTGACTGCAAGGATGGTACACCCAACAACGGGGAGTTTATTCAGGGATCGATGTTTCATATGGCCCCATCTGATGGTGCACTAGTGTTACCACCACCCGCTGATCAGCAGTTTCTATGAGCGTTATCTATAGAGGACATGCACATGCTCAGTGACTTACATGAGTTCCAGAGGTAGATACCTCCCATGTTTAGGGGTGAGACTAAACCCCACATGGCTGAGGATTTTCTAGATGTAGTTATGTGAGTCTTCCATCTGGTGAGGACACCTCTAGAACAAATGGTGATCTTAGCCATGAGCCTTCTTCAGGGATCAGTGGGGAGATGGTGGAGTTTGACGATCCGAACACATGATGATGAAACCTTCACCTAGAGAGACATTTATTACCTTTTTTGAGAGTATTTCTTCCTATTGAAGTTGTGATTATAGTGCATAAAGTAGATACTACACCTACGACAAGGTGTCATGACAACGACATAGTACTCATCAAGACTCACCGAGAATTCTAGATACTCTACAGATATGGTACGAGACCCATTATTCCAGGATCAGGATTTTGAAAAGGTTCTACAATGATAGATTAGAGAATCCATGGTATCGGTTAGCATCACAACTCAGTATGGGGTGGTACAGTAATCCCTTCTTGTTGAGAGATTCCTCGAAAACCACGCGCCAGTAGCAGGAGCTACCAGTAGACACTAGGTGGTGGATTCATCAACAGTGTGTAGCAAGTAGCTGACATAGAGACCCAGATGGGTCAATAATTTTAGGTGATGACCCCATGATAGTGGTTCGGTGGTACGAGGCTGACGGGGAAATGAGAGTCAGTAGAGGAGTAGGGTTTTCTACTTGTGCGGCGGACAGTGACACATGGCCCATGACTGCCTGAATCACCATGCAAGTGATCAATAGATGGTTGAATGACCTATGAGGTGGAGGAAGAGGTTCGATCATCGTGGTCTGTAGGGAGGAAGACATAGTATGGGAGCGAGAAGAGTGGAAAGTGGTTGGTGGATATTTGAGGTGCACCCACCATCACCACAAGCTCTGAGAGCGGGTGAATAATGGCGAGTCCAAATTTAAGCGAAGGAGTCCTATGGACACGACACTCCATAGATGATTAGAGATATGACCTATATCTTATCCACCTTAGATAAAGTTCCTATAGACAAAGGTTTCAATCACTCTTCCATTTACATGGACCTTGATTGGATCTCGGAGATTCTCGTCGAGCCGTTGGGTCGATCCTCATTAATAGAGACTTATACGAGAGGGGATTCAATGACCACACCCAGGTGCCCGTAGTGTGAACATAATCTTGGAGGTGAGAGTTTCGTCTGGGATATCCTGTTAGCAGCATCGAGGCCTCATGATTTCAACCTGGTTACAGACTGAATATCCAAAGTTCTTGCTCAATTCAACTTTCTTTGGTGCCGAGTGTGTTGTTTCCATGAGGTTGGGATCATCTTATCCTTCACCGGTGAGAAGGGATCTCATGAACCACATGATGTAATTTCTAGGAGTAGGGTGGAACTGATCAATCCATGTTGGCTAGCCTAACCCTCAGTTTGGTGGATGATAGGAGTCCTCACATTCCTATAGTAGTGGATGAGAACAAAGTCATTTTTCCTGAGGATGTACTGTGATTACCTCCTCACAGAGAGGAAGACTTATGTATTGATCTATACCCTGGGAAAACACTGATATACATACCTACATATCAGATGGAACCTACAGTGCTTCATGAGTTAAAGGTATAACTGGAGGATTTGCAGGAGAAGGGATTCATAAGAGCCAGTGTTTTTCTGTGTGAAGCCCTAGTTTTGTTGGCCAAGAAGGAAGATGGCAGTTTGAGGTTGTTAATGTATTTCTAGTTCTTGAAATAGGTGACCCTGAAGAAATTTTATCCACTACCAATGATTTATGACCTCTTCAATTAGCTGAAGGGATAGAGATGGTTCTCTAAGATAGAACTCGGATCAGGCTTTTATCAACATCGTGTATGGGATGAGGATATGAAGAAGACAACCTTTAGATGCTGGTAAGGAGTCTATGAGTCCTTGTTGAGGCCATATGGTGTGACCAATGCTCCAATAGTGTTCATGGGACTCATGAACAGGATTATTCAATCTTACCTCAATTGTTTCTTTTTAGTCTTCATTTATGAAATCTTGGTGTACTCGATGTCTGAGGAGGATAACTCTACGCACCTATAAATAGTATTAAATACACTCTGAGAGATCAAGATTTATGAAAACCCCTCGAAGTGTCAGTTTTGGATTCCATAGGTACACTTTTTGGGACACCTTATATCGGATGTTGTAGTCGCAATGGATCCAGAAAAGAGAGCGGTAGTGCTTTCTTGGGAGCCAACTATGAGTGTGACTGAGGTGAAAACTCTCTTGGGTTTGGATGGATACTATCATAGGTTCATGATTGACTTTTCTAGGGAATAAACACCCTTATCATATTTGACATGGAATGTAAAACCATTTGTGTGGATATAGAGGTTCCAAAAGTATTTTCGGGAGCTATGGAATAGACTGACAAGTGTCCCCATCTTGAGACTACCAGAGGAGGGCACTGGTAATGTAGTTTTCTTCGAAGCATCAAGAATCAAACCATGTTGTGTCCTGTTGAAGGAAGAAACAATGATCTCATACAATTCATGGAAGGTGATACAATATGAGAATAAATACACAACCCATGACCTAGGGCAAGAAACAATAGTCTTTTCTTGGAAGATGTGGTTGCACTACTGTATGGGTTATCAGTTTACCGTCTACTCCGATCAAAAAAGTATCAAGTATATCATTTGCCGAAGGACCTGAACATGGGAAACGGTGATGGATGGAGTTCCTCCTGGGCTATGAATTCAAGATAGTCTATACTATTAGGAAAGGAAACATGATAGCAGATGCACTCAGTAGGAAATCTGGGGAGTAGTTTCTGAGTGAGGTGTTAGAGTAGTTAGCAACGATGCAGATAAAATTCCTGGCTGATGATAGAGTAGCTTACCTTAAGTCGTTGACTATCACTCCCCCACTATTATAGAGAGTTATGGAGGAAAAACTTGTGTATGTTGACAGTGAGGCCCTACATACTCATTTATCATCAGGACAAACTCCTGATGGATTTTTGATCGGTGGGGAGCACATCGTCCATTTTAGAGGGTCCACTGTTGAGCCAGTGGCGTCGCGTGAGGAGGTTCTGAAGGAATTCCACACCTCCACTTTGGAATTGAATCCAGGAGTGGAAAAAATGTATTGGTATTTCTGACGTCAGTACTTGTTGCTGAGTATGAATAAAGTAGTGGCAGACTTCGTTTCATAATGCCCTGACTTGTGAGCAAGTGAAGGTAGAGCACAAGGTTCCAATAGGCCTGACCCACCCACTTGAGGTACAAGAGGGGAAGTTGGATGGAATCTTGATGGATGTTGTGATAGTATTACCATGCATATACAAGGGCCACAATACGGTCGGGTGATCATTGAATAACTCACCAAGTCGTCCCACTTGCTACCCATCCGGGAGAAAGGATCGGTAGAACGATTGGGATGCCTCTATGTGGATGATATAGTTTAAATCCATGGCGTTCCTTCGATGATAGTCTCAGATTGAGACATAATCTTTACATCCATGTTGTGGAAGAGATTGCATGAGGTGTATAGGACTCATCTTCTCTTGAGTATAACATTTAACCCTCAGACGTATGGTCAGACGGAGAGGACCATCTTGGTTTTATAGGACATGATTCATGCTTGAATCGTGGACATTAGGTGTAGTTGGGAGGATCAACTACCACTTCTGAAGTTCTCATAAAATAATAGCTACCACTTCACCATTCATATGGCACCATTCGAGGCGCTTTACGAGTGACCTTGAAGATCACCTTTATGCTAGATAGACCTAGGGGAGTCACCACTCATGGGTCTAGTGTTGGTACGTGCTACCAGCGAGAAATTGTAGGTCATCTAGGAGCATATGAGGACTGAACAGTGTAGGAAAAAATATTATTTTGATAGGAGAAGGATTCCCTTTGAGTTTGAGGAGCATGGCCACGTATTGCTTCAGGTATCACATCAACGGGGATTACAGAGAATTGTCCAGGGTGACCTGTTGTCTCTGAGAATCATCGGTCCTTTTCAGATTTTGAGTAGATTTGGAGAGGTGGAATACGGACTAGCTATCCCCCATAGAATCACTAGGTGCATGATCACTTCCATATGTCAAAGATGAAGATGTAAATTCATGATCCATAACATGTTATTGACTAGGTCGAGCTGGACATCAATGATGTGGAAATTTTTTGCGGAGTTCATAGTAGAGATTGAGGATCGACATCAGTGGATCCTATGAGGGAAGTCGATTCCTCTAGTGCATGTTCTATGGAATCATGTGAATATCCCGGAGAGCACATGGGAGTGGAAGGCTTATATTCATGCTCAGTAGCCCCATTTGTTTGTTTAGCCATTGTTGTGGCATACGAGGATGTGAATCCCTAAAGGTGGGGGTAATATAATTTCCCAGAATACATGTAAATTTTTTATTAATTATATGGGATTATTTTGAGACTATTTGTTTAGATGGAACATGATTTTGATGACTAGTGATTCTGGAATAAACGATAGAACCTTTTTTAAGCAAATTAAAATGGTGCGCATGCGCAGTTTTGTCAACATCTAAACAGGTGCCCAAATTAAAAATCTAATGGCACCGTTGCATCTAGAATGATGAAATTAACTATGAATGGTCCTAACCTCAACAAGAGTAGGTCGAGGCAAAATGTTATTTTTTGGATGTTTTATGAAAAAAATAAACATAAAATGATTAGTTTATTTGAAATTGTTTTGATGCAACGTAGTGATGATATGACTGCTTCATTCTATAATTGAAGTTGTGTATTTAATTTACAATGCTATGTAACTAAAATTGTGTTTCATAAATAAAATAGTGTAATGGATGTAACTCAGTGTAATAAGAATGCTGCAATTCATTTCCCCATTTGATGGGATATTAGGAATTGGAGATCAGATCTGGATCAGGAAAATCCCTGTGAATCTCTAGAGGATCACCTTCAACGAGTGACGAATAATGAAAAGTGATCAACAACAACATTGATCACTCCCCATCCAATTCAATTGATCTATCACTCGATGACAGATCAATGAATTTCATGGATGTATCACCTTCAGCAACGAATCCTTCCTCCGATCAAACTTGTTATCCACATAGGGGTTTATTCATTGTGAATTTATTTCACATTCCTTGTTTCTAAAACAATGAGTGCAGATCAACCCACCCGTAGTTTTATATGTTGGTGTCTTTTTTCATGAGGTATTTTTTTTTGATTTTTGGATAAACATTGGGAAAATATATCCATGTTGAATCGGTCGTCTGATTTAAATCATCATTTAGTTGCCCTTATATTTCTTACATGAACGAATCAAGGCCGACATGAACAAGGCCCAGTCCTTCCACATTGGGTGTTCATGTGAGCTTCTCCCACCCATGTTCATCATTCCTCCAATATCCATTTCTTTAACAACTCGATGATCGAAACATGGAAGAAGATCGAAACAGCAGTAGACAAATACCGCAGAAGGAGGACACAATGTAATGGGGTTGCTAGCTCGATGGGCCGATGGTGGAGGCGACATGCGATAGTGGCCACATGCGGTAGGCAGTGCACACCGATGGTGTGCCGAATAAGAGGAGGTTGTTGTGGTGTGGGACCATTGTACCAACGGGGCACCATGTCGGGCGGAGGAGTCTGTGGCCATCAAGCCACAGTGGTGTGGAGGGAAGATCACTAGGGACGCACCACGGTGGTGGAGAACCCTGCGACAACCACTAAAGGGCGATGACAAGGGCCGTTGGAAACTGCCGGCAATAGGGCTTCAATGGACGCAGCTCTGATCTGCGTCTTGCGAACGAAGGGCGGATGTCGAATGGGACTACAGAAGGAGGGCCCCATGGTGAACCGTGGGGTGGTCATGTAGAGAAATCGATGTTCTCACCAGTGGCGGATGCAGCGACCACCTCCACTTCCAGATGAGCTGAACCAGCCCGCTCCCAGAAGTCCAAACTTGGACCCAAACGACCCGTTTTCTAAAAAATGGGAAGAACATCAATACCGTACGTCTAATTGATGAGATGTTTCCGGATTTGGGACCCTAACGATGGGGTGGTCCCATGGTTTACACTAAGTGGACTTTTGTGGAAGTTTAGATGCGACCGATGGGTTTTTGAGTATAATCTTTCGAAATCAAGCGCGCTATGAGTAGGAATCCTACTGCTGGATATATCGAGAATACTATGAGGAGTGGGTCTAAGTGATCCAGCTGGCCCAACAGACGAATGGGTCAAAGTGATCCAGCTATCCCAAGAGATGAGTGTGTCTAAGTATCCCATGTTTCATAAGAGACAAGCGGGTCTATGTGATCCAACTATCCCAAGAGAAATGCGAGTCTAAGTATTCATTATCCACTGATTAATTGATTTCTTATGGTATCCATAATAAGAAACTCTGAATTTATATTATATAAACGATCCATCACATAATTTTAGTATCCTAATCATCTTCATCCTATATCCATAATATTTCATTCACTACATTTCCTCTATGAATAAAATATTATTGATTCCATTGATTGATGGGTGTTTACTGATTTATTAGATAAATTTTAGATTTAACCATATATAATTAATCTAATCATTGTAAATAATATATGCTTCATTATCAGGATACAATTATTTTTACCAAGATTATTACATAACATAATTAGATAAATATTTCTAATGGAATTGATTTTTTTTGTATCATTATTAGTGAAATTATAAATTATTTAATAATATGAATGTATTTCTAAGTGATATGAAACGAATTTTCATTGTATGGGACCTCAATGATGTTATGAATGAAACCAATTTTCATCAGATAGGTTTTCGTGATATGTTTAATGATTGATATCTTTTCGAACACATATATATTTATAATTATTCTTGGGTTCCACTAGATGCCTAAAATTCATTAGTTAATTTTTCATATCTAATGAGTGAACGTTTCATTGGAATTATTTAATATACTCATAAAATAAAGTGATAGTATTCTTGGATATTCTCAAAAACATTCAGGTTATCTATCTAAAATATATTCATAATTTAATATATGGTCCTTATTTAAAATTCTATCAATATTTTGATACCCTATTCTTATGTATGTGACATAGGCATATGATTATTACTTTGGCTATGTAATAATCTCATGGATCATGATTCATATTTAATGTTTCTACACTCCCTTGATTCATTTCATAAATAATTCCATGTCATATTCCCTGACACATGATTTATGATGTATGATTATTTGGGAATGATAATATTATGTATCTTTATTATATCCATATTAAGATAATATTCTCACATACTATCATTTATTTTTTTCATCCTTTATGTATGACCTATTCTCATAACATTCTTCTAATTCAATTTCCACTTGTTATGACTATATGAAAAGTATTAAATTTTTAGAATCGATGAATATGTGGAGAATAACTAGGATATGTTGAATATTCTTTATGGATTAATAATTTTCAAATATAATTGGATAATTTTCTATTTGTAGAAAAATAATATTGTTTTATTAGATAGTGTTTTTACTGGTTCTCAAAAACACTAAACCTAATTTTTTGTGTTAATGTATTTTAATGATATATATTCTTTTAAAAAATGAAATTGATATGATCATGTATGTGGGATGTTATATTGAAATCACATATCTCTTTTGTTTATATACTTTGATTCTTGTTTACTATTGGTCATTTTATTTAATACAACATTTTATTGTGATTCAGTTAATATAATGTATCTATATATTTTTTAATACGTTTATGATATGTTTTATAGTTTACTTATTGTTTCTTAGGAGGAAATCATTCCAATTGTTTTTTTTTGAGAATGCAGAACTAGTTTACAAATGAGGGTTTTTACAAGAAGGTGATGCCTAGGTCTAGAATGACCGCAGAATAAATATTATTAACATGAAGTCTACATGATTCAAAAATACAGGATTATTTTAAAAAAAATCATGTAAGGAAATTTGATCAGCAGGGAGGTCTACAAACCATGAAATATCTTTATCTACTCCCATGTTGGCCAGGACATCTACAATTGTGTTTTCTTCATGATAAACATGTGTGATGATATAGTTAATATCGATGAGTGAACGATTTCATTCAATCCATCTCATAGTAATCACCCATGCAAGATGAGTTAGTACATTCCAGATCGCTTGAATGATGATCACAGAGTCAATTTCAATCTAGAGGATGTTCCATCCAAAGAGCATGATAAATGAAATTTCATGTATCAAACACAGCATCTCAGATTCAAGGTAAGTTGAAATGCTACAATTACCCATGAAACATCCAAGAATCATTCTGAAGTAATTCTTGAAGACAACATCGCATCCTACAAGGCCCGAGTTTCCCTTGGAGGCTCCATCAATATTAATTTTGATCCATCCAAGAAGAGGGGCTCTATATAACTCCTCTAGAGTGTTATGCGGTGTGATGAAATTGTCATTAATGTGTAGATGATTTAGGCTTCCAAGGTCGTGCATGGTGTTGTGGAAATATCTCTTTTGCAACAAATTAGCGTCTTGTATGGCAATAAGGATCCTCATTCGACCTGCCTTTATATTGAGTGAGTAATTGTTATGAATAATAGCATTCTAGTCATATCAGATCACATGGTGGAGATTATCAACAACAGTAAGGAAAATGTTTCTGATTTGTTAAGCACCTCCCATTTCTACACATTTCTTTAGTTGGGTTTTGATAGAGTAAAAAAAAGCCATATTCCATTTAAAATGTCAAAAATATAGTTCCAAAAATCATAAGTAGTATCACAATAAATGAAAAGGTGATTATCATCATCTATGTGTTAGTTACTGATTTTACACTTAGAGAAAAGCTGGATAACTAAAGATTAGAGGCAAATATCAGTGAGGACTCTATTGTGAGAGAGACGCAAGATGAGTGTAAATATAAAAGGATTAATCAAAGGTTTGTTAAAATATTTTATCCAATTGTAATCATTCTCAGGATTACATAAATAATGACTATAGAATTTTTTTTGAGTTATGAATACCATTGTGTGCTGGTTCCAAGATTAATTAGTCATCAGTGTAAGTGAAAGAGTAGTTTTCAATGACATTTAGAATAGTATCTAGGAGGTGGTCATGTTGAGATCATAGAATATCTTTGATAGTGCTATGGGTATTTTTAGGAGTTTGATCATAAGATGTCATAGAAATTAATGGTGTGCTAGTCCTGTTATCCAACTAGAATTTCATGGAAGTGTTTCTGGAGACCATCCATCTGGAATTATTCATAATATTGAAGAAGGATTGTATGATGGCAGGCCAAATGGAAGAACTAATGTAGTTCTAATTTCCTTCCTTAAGATTGTCATGTAATATTTTTTTGAGAAAGGTTATAGCATCTAAGGTATTATGAATAATGTTCCAAGTGAGCTTATCTTGATGGGCCTCATTAGAGAATTTTAAAATTTTTATGCCAATACCACCATTCTTAATGGTCTGGAAACAAGTTGACCAGAGAATAGTCACATATTTTCTTTCCAAATTACTACTCGTCTAGATGAAATTATTAATAGCAATGTTCATCTTTTTAATAATACGAAAATGCCATTTTTAGACCATCATGGAGTAAACCATCTTGGAGAAAATAGTAGATTTAACAACGAAAGTCCTACCGTCCATGGGGAGAGCTTTACCTTTCCAAGCGGAAAGCTGATTTAGAATTTGGTCAACAATAGTTGCAATGTGACAGGACTTGGGCCTGCCCCAAAATATATGAACACCAAGATAAGTGAAAGGAGAGTACCTTCTTTCAGATTGAGTTCATTTTCGATGGTACATTTTCTATTGGGAGGAAAGTTATTCCCAATTAAAATGAAAGATTTGTTCCAACTAATGGTTTGCCCAGAAAACTCTTCATAATGTGAGAGCGTAGTTTTGAGATTAAGAATGTTCCTTTTATCACCATTAATGAAAATAATGATGTCATCAACATAAAAAAAGGTGAGTAGGAGAAATCACATTCCTAGAGACATAGATGGGTTTCATCTTATTCTAGACCACCAAATGGTTGATCAAATGACTAATATAGTCCTCCTCTATCGAGAAGTGGATGGATAAAAGGGGATCACTTTGTCTGAAACCTCTGGGGCTTTTGAAGTATCCCTTGGGAGACCCATTGATCAAAATGGATATAGACTCTGAATTGAAGAGGGTTCTGATTGAAGTGATGAAAGAGTCACTGAAACCAAAACCTTTCAAGACTTTGAATATAAAACTATAGTCCATAGTGTCGAAGGCTTTTATGATGTCATGTTTAATAGCTATGTTGCCTCATCTATTTTTTTTGTTCATGTTATTGGCATATTCAGAGGAAAGATAGATACAATCTTGAATGGATCTACCCTTTATGAAACCAAATTGGTTCCAAGAGAAAATTTTGTCCATGATAGTTGATAGTCTATTAGTAATGATTTTTGTGATGATTTTATAAAGAGTATTGATAAGAGAAATTGGTCTAAATAGATGAATCTCAGAAGCATTATCTTATTTGTGTGTTAAGGTGAGAAACTGTGCATTGAGAGCATGAGGAAGGACACCATTGGAAAATAAGGATTTTACCAGGTTACAGACATCAATATGAATCACATCCCAATAATGTTGAAAGAAACCATTATTGAAGCCATCCGAACCCAGATCACTATCAGGATTCAGACTAAAGACAATGTATTTGCTTTCATGCTCTATCGGAGTGTTGCGGAAGAAGGTTTTTTCCTCATCCATGATCACTTAGGGAATGAAATCAGGAAGGATGTTTTTGTTTATATCATGACCATTGAAGATGGATTCATAGTGGGAGACATTATGATGGGCGATGTCTTATTCATTGTTAAGAAGGTTTTCCCCATCCTTTATAAAAGTTAACATCCTACAGGCCCTCCTGATTCTTTGAATAGAGTTATAGAATTTGGTATTTCTGTCACCTTCAGTTAACCATTTAACTTTGAACACTTGTTTTCTCATATTATCTTTAAACGTGAGTAAGGAGTTCAGTTTTACCGCAATGTTTAGCTCTTGAGTAGGATGGTTGTTGATGTAAGAGTTGACATTTTTGTCTTGAATATCATTGAGTTCTTTTTCAAGGATCTTGATTTCATTGTTAACTTGTTTGGATTTATAGCTACACCATGAATTTATAGTCTTTTTTAGATGTTATAATTTTATGTTACAGGTAGAGGCATCATTATAATGATACATTGAGGACCAAATGTTTTGGATTATATGGATGTAATCGTCATCAGAAGACCAGACATTGATAAATCTGAAAGGCAGCCTGGGTATCATGCCTTTGGATGAGACATTGACAAGGATGGGGTGGTGATCTGAGTTAAGCATGTGAAGAGTGGTGCTTGAAATAGTGTCCCTGTTATCTAAAGTAGTAACATTCAGGATGGATCTATCCAATTTGGAGGCAACCATTTTGTTATAATGTCTCCTATACCATGTGTATTTTGCACCAGTGAGGTTAATTTCAATGATATTGTTTTCTTCAATCGAGGCTTTAAATTATCTCATGGAAATAGAAGCATGAGATGGTCCAATTTTCTTACTTGAGTTACAAATGGCATTAATGTCACCAATAAGAAACCAGGTGGAATTAATGTTGTTGCCTAAATATGATATATCATTCCAAAGAGTTCTTCTTTCTTGATATCTATTTTTCCCATAAAAAGGATCATAAAGAGTGTGTGCCTTCAATATTAAATTTGAAAGTAAGAATTTGGTAACAGATATTGAAAAAATTAGTATTATGTAAAGAAGAGTGCAAAAAAATCCTCGATAAATAAACATTGAGATTATTATTGATAGCACTAGTAAACACATAATTATGTTTACATAGGTATGAGTATTTGGAAGAAAAGGTAATTTTAGGTTCATCAATAGAAAATAACATAGGTCGATGGATAATAACCATTATTTTTAAAACAATTAATGTGTCATAGTTGTTGATACCCTGATACTTTCAAAAGAGTACATTTATTTAGACCTAATTTTGGAGTTTGAACTCCCCTTTTTCTTTTTTCCAGAACCTTTGTTTCTAGTAGACATTTTAACCTACTGAGTTTTAGTGTCCTGTTCTTATTCATTTATAGATATGATAGGATCCTTCATTGAAGATTATTTTATTGGATTATTCATAGTTATGTTCATTGAATTATTAGGACATAACAACAAAGGATTGATGATTTGTTTAGAAATAAAATTTCTAGACATCATAGAGAAATCATCACTAACTATAAGCAGAGAGATAGGAGTACCTGGAGCTTTGAAGGAGCTACAACCTGCTGTTGGATAGTGTTCGGTTCTGTAGCCTGGTACTACATCTGCACTAAGGTGAAATTGTTTTCTTCCATAATATTAGGTTCCAAAACCGAGGGTGCAATAATAGAGTTATTTATTGGGTCACAGTGTGTATAGTCTTAGGATCAGGGTCGACAATACTGCTAATAGATTTTATGAGAGTAGTAGGGGAATAAACATGTTCAATGTCTATAGTTGTGGTTTCATTATTCCTTTCTAAAGTAGGATCATTGTTAGTAATGGTAGTAGTATTGTTCTTATCAAAAACAGATTTCATAGCAGGTTGAGTTAGTGGAATAGTAATGGTTGCGCCAGGTTTCTCCACCCTATAATTCTCCATTGGTTGAGGCTGTTTGGTGGAGCCTCTGAGGTATTGTATTTTAGGATCCTGTACCAAGTGTTTATTCAATGGTTTGAAAGTTTCCAATTACATGGGAACAGTTTCAGTCACATTAGTAGTAATAGATTGTGTGGTGTTCTGCACAATTTTCAAGTTAGACAGAGTGTTCCTAGATTTTATAGCATGGCCAGGTGAATCCAGAGTTTTAGAACAATTAACATAAGTGGTGTTAAAATGTAGAAGGGTGTCTATGTAATTTGTGTTGCTGTTGATTTTATTCATAGATCCTAAATAATCATTTTCAGTTATGAGAGTGAGGTTCTTGTATTTTCTTGTACCCTATGTTGGAGTGTGCACATCCATAGTTTTAACAGATTTTTACCCAGGACAAACACAAAAGTGAGGAGAAGTAGTGCATGCATTGCATGCAATGTACATTAAAATTTTATCCCCCCTATCCAGGGTATGTTCATCATCTTGTATGAGAGTTGATATCTTATCAGTTTGACATGTGTTAGGTTCTTCCTTCATGGAGAACCTAATAGTGTCTAAGGCCCTTATTTCAATTTCTTCTAAGTAGAAACTATCATAAATTTAATATTCATCCCCCTCGGCAATATCAGCCCAGTTGGTACCCGAAATCTCCCCTATGTGTGCCAAACTATTTTATTTATTCACCCATGTTTCTAATTTCTTGGGGGGGGGGGGGGGGGTTAGGTATTTCCATAAATAGGGATTTATCTTGCCTATTTCTCTTTGTTTCTGTCCAATCATTTTTAGTTGGTTGAAATACTTGTTTTCTAATCACCATAAAATTGTAGATTGAATGACCAATGATCTTGAAATGGTCCCAAAAGGGAGGTTTCCTCTCATAATCAATTCTAATTTCGGTTTTGTAGTCATTAGCATTGAAATTAATAGAATTGGGCATCTTGGAGTCACAGTTTATTTCCACCATTACTTTAGAAAATAGTCTTATGTCAGCATTTAAGGTTCGATGATCAATTTTGAGGGGATATCCTATGCAAGAAACAATATCTATTAGAAATTTTTGATTCTAAAGGAACCAATTCAGTCCATGAAATTTGATACATACTTGTTGCATTGTGTTCTTATATGTATGCAGATTGAAAGTATAATCCCAATCAGAAAGTATAAGAAAACCCGGATTTAAATTAAGGTTTCTTGTCTTCTAAACTCTGTCTAGATCCTCTTTTATTTTCAACAGAATATGAAAATATCCTTTTCCTATGGGGATTAGTTTCTATTTCTATGAATTATAGAAGTGTGCAATACGAGTATGTAATTATTCTAATAGCTAGTGGAAGTTACCTTTGAGGTAGGAGATGTGGCCCATGACATAAAATTTGCACATTTGCATGCGTTGTTGAAGAGAATCCGTGTCCGCTTCCACCATAAACCCACTGTCATCAAGCCTTTTGAATAGGGGAGGCTTCATCCGGATTTATTTACTTGGATTTGTGCTTTTCAGAGCATCCAAGAACGAGATCTCGTGGGATCTACTGTGGAAATAACAAAAGCAAGAGATGTTTTCAGGGGGTCTTCGTTGTGTATTTCTACGACAGGGACATGAACATGGGGCACCTAATTCGTCTGAGTAGTCGCGAAGTGGTGGGAAATAAAACTTCTAGGCGTATGGAAATATTCCATGCTCATGGAAGTAGGTGCAGAAACCCTAATTTCTCGATGTTTTTTTGAGTGAGACGGTCTCCCATCTCCCTAGAATCCCTCTTTTCACCCATTTAGTTTACAACTGAGGGTGAATGGAAATTCACATCAACTACGTATCTTTTTAGAATGGGTTCTTAGACTAGGGGGTGACATGGTTGGTTCTAGAAAAATGGTATATGAGAACTCCCTCTTGTTATTTTAGGTTTTTTTTGCACCATCGAGACCATGATCATCATCATGACTCATATGGAGGGTGTATAAAGTTGATTGACTACAATTCTTCACACTGTACGTCATGATTCTGTGATAATTTTTTTATTTACATATTTATATGAGTATTTTTATATATATTTAATGTAAATTTTTATTTTTTATGATACCTCGATCCAAGAGGATTATGTAATTTATTATAGGGGTTGTTTGAGTTTCAATGTGGAAAGTGTTTAATGAACATGTTTGGGATGGTTAACCTAATAAATCTATTAAACATTAGGGTGATCTCATAGAATTGGTTTCAACCATAAAAGTTCCTTTCACCCAATTAATGAATGATTTAGTGGCCCATTAAACCAAACTATGAACAGTTATATTTAATCCCTAATTTTGTTTATTCACCTCTATTTATTTTCATGATGACCCTAATGGATTCAATCATTGATGTGTTATAAATTAGAGGATATTTATGAGTGAAGATATGATTGAATATACTTTATATGAGATTTGTACATGGTATATTAGTAATTTCCCATGGAGACATTTTCTACAGTGTTTAGAAAGCGGGTTCTAGGATTTAAAAAGGAATTTAATGGGGGTGTTCTATTTTTGAAACATGCTTGACAATAAATTTGGAGGGAAGGATGGGTTTTGTGTCCAATATTGGGACTTTTTTTTAAAATATATATTCAAAAACAATTTTTTTGGACTATTTTTGGTTTTTTTGATATGCGGTTAAAGAAAGTTTTTTATTAAAAAAGTTTTCATAGTAAATATTCCCAATTGGGGAGAGATTTAATTTAAAAATAGTCAGTCTAAAATATTAATTTAGTGTGTTTTTAAGGATTATTGATTTCAAAATTATATTTCGAATGTATTTTGGCTTAAATAAGGGGTTAATTCCCTTGAAATGTTTTAAAGTATAATCACTTTAAAATAAAATTGAAATGTTCATTGATTGGTGGTTGAGATTTTATGAATAATGTTAGATTAATTATTAATGTTCATGTGATTATTAGGTTTTAAAAAATTAGTTATTTTCAAAAAAAGTTTGATGGAATGAAATATATTAAATAGTGGTTTCTAATATGGAATGTGGTGTATATAAAACAATACATTTTTAGTTTTTTAGTTTTGTTGGATGGTTTATTTTGTTATATCACTTCAAATATTAGTCTCTCTAAATCGGTTAAGGAGCCCATGAAATGAGGAATTTTTTAGATTATATTTTCCTACATGTAATGGATTAATAAATAATTGTATGCTTCTACATATTCTACTGATTAGTTCATTGTTTGTTGACTCTACCCATACTAAAGACCATGTGGTGGAGATGAGTTTTTAAATTTGTTTTGAGATTGATAAGGACATTATGATTTAAAATGGTGATTTCCAAAATTATAGAGCAATTTGGTCATATTATGGGAAGACAATTTCCAGTTTTCTACATGAGAATATGTAATCTTGGTTCCAAGTAGCTAATATTATTTTTGAATGATATGATGTATTGTTTTTCTGAAATTATTTAGGTTTGTATCATATATCTCTTTATTTTTTTATAGATTGTATTGAGATTTTGAATCATGTACATGTTTTTTTGTTCAAAATATTATCTTGGGGATATAGTTTTTCAATTATGTTGACACAATTTGAGTTCATTCACTAGTTCGGTCAAGCCTTGGTAACCTTAATGCTGGTGAATTGGAAACTAAGATGTGTTTTTCACACAAGTAGTTGAGGACATGATAATTCTAGATTTGTGGGGTACAAAATGTTTTGGGGATTCATTATTAATGTTCTATTAAACCCATTACATACTCTAAATAGGTTCTAGAACAAATGTAATTATTTTTTATGGAATGATTCTAATTTATTCATTCTGGGCCCATTGGTTGAGGAAATTTTTTGACCTTTTTGATGGTTGTGCCAAATTGGTTGTGAGTACCTTTTTTTGTCATTGGTTTTAATAGGAGTGTGACTTATTTGGGGATGTTTTGGGGGGATTTCAAGGATATAAGATATTTTATTTGATGATTTAATCTCATAGTGTGTTTTCATAGTGTAAAACCATTTATATATTTTTTTAAATCATGGGAGACCTATAATAAGTATACATATCACTTATGATACCACATCATGATTGTGAATTTTTTCACATAAAGATATTAGATAATGATTTTATATTCTTTTAGTTTGGTTGAGAGTGGTTTTTTCATTTATTTTTTCCAACATTAGACTTTTATTTCCAGTTTTATGCTTCCAAACTCTCCCTGTAAAGTAGGATGTGATTGTGTATTATTTTCAATTATGTCCAATTTTTGTATGGAATTTCTAGTTAAAGAAAATTTCATAATTGGGAATTCAATATTTCCTTAATATTTATTTCTAAAATTATTTTATTTACTTTTTTTATTTATTGTGTTGTGGAATTGGTTAAGAATGTTAGTTTCAAATTATGTAATTATAGAAAGGTTTTGGTGTCAGACGGTTACAAAAAACACTTATGAAATTCATGTGGATGCCCCATGTTTATTGGCACAACATTTCATACAGGTATTCTAGTTTGGTGTAAGGTTGATCATGGTTATGTGGCAAAACCATACATGTGGGGTGTTATTTTCCAATTTATATCACTAAATATCAATACTGTTTTCAAAACGTTATGGGGTCTTCAATCGAGCATCCAAATTCATTAAATGTATGACTTTACATTTTCCCTAATCCAATTTTAAAAATAATTACTTCATAATTATTCCATAATGTTATACCAATGTAGTGTTTGTTGTGCAAACCTATCCTAGGGGATCCTGACATGTCACCAGGGTCAATCTACCAAAATGTCCAATGAAAATATTTAATACTAATTTGATGTAAACAAGTACGAGGGTATCACATGTTATCACATTTAAATAACTTATCCCCAATTAAAAACAATAAAAATAGTAGTTCCAACTAATAAAAAACATAAGGTGTCCCTCTATTGGATAACAATACTATGATAAATAAGAAGAAGAATAATAAGCACCAACATAAGGGGGCATCCATCAGAATATTTAAAAACCCAATTTGATTTTTTTTAAAATAATTAAACAATTTTATATAATGATTACACATTCCAAATATAAATAATAACTAAACTAAACATAGAATCTATATTAATAGGATGATACACCATTTGTCATAAATATAACTGAACCAACTAGGTGACAAACCCCAACATCATTGCGTGACCCTCAAATCACTACCCTGACCTAAACAACAACCACTTCCCAAAAGAGATAATTATTGAATTAACATTCAATCCATAACATGAGAACATTCAAAAAGACAAATAATTCCTACCCACTGATTTGAGTACGTAGGGTCTAATTTCAAGGACATTAGGATTCAACATTGATTCCATTACATTGATTATTTATAGAGAAATTGTGTCCACTTATTTTAATATAGATTGAAATTTTCTCTTCATTTTCTTTTTAAAAAATACAGATTAACCAACCATATGATATATCATTTCCCAAAACACTCAATTTATAAGAAAATACTAAAAGGACATTATATGGAAATATCAATTTCAAAAAACCCCACTCAACTTTCTTAAACTTAAACACATTTAATTTAAAAAATGAAATATGAAAAAAAATAATTTTTCCTAAAACATCCCTTCATGAATCCAAAGACACACATGGTTTTAAAATGCATTTTAAAGGAATAAAATTCCTAGGACAACATTTGAATCCAAATTATTTTTTCCCTTTTTATAATTCAACACAAAAACACACCCTTAACATGAGTATAATAATAGGAAAAGTCATTCAAAATGAAAATACATAATTTTTTTTGAAGATGAAAATAATAACACAAGGAAAGCATTACAAAAATAATTTTCATGTGAAAATGAAAAATACAACAAAAAATTTCAATGAATGAGTTAAGAAAATAATGTTCAAATTTATAACAAAAGGAATAAAAATGTTATATAGCATGTGGAATAACCTATGGACTAACAGTGCATGCACTAGACATGCATAAGTGGAATCAACTAACATCCTGTTAAAGATTACATAACTTTCCCAAAGAATCGCCCTCAAATAATCGTGTTGGATACAGTAACTTGTCTTGATAATGAAATTTATCTATGGAATACAATATCATTCATAACTCTCATCATACATATCTAATGTCTTTGTGGCTCTAAAAATAGTATTCTAGTTATCACCATTTTATAAATGAAGGTGTTGGACTGCTATAAAACCAACTTAATTCTCATTAGAAACATAAATAATAAATAAAATGTAAAACATCAATCATATTATAACTATATCTAACACACCCCCTTCAATAAGGGTAACCTATCCAATAGGATTTATAATGATTCATATTTCATATAAATTGAACTCATGTACAAGGGAATAAATAGAGGATTATATTATGAATCAAAAAAAGGGTAACAATCTATCAACAAACCTCTTTGCTTCATGAATACTAATGGTTCATCCCACACTAATGAGAAAGTTTATCATTTTTAAATAACTTTTATTTAAATAATAATTTATAAAAACAAATTAATTTCCAAATTAAATTACTTATAAAAAATTCCAAATATATATTATTCTCAATTAAATAATTATTCACACAAAATAACCAACCTAGTGGAGAACACATAAAAATGTATTCAAAACTTATAACACTGTTAAAAATCACACACATATTTCTTCAAACATAGTGGTTTCATAAAAGTAGTGGATACCATTTATAATTTTTTAAAAATTATTTATCAATAAGGGATAATATTTTTAAAGCATTGGGAACTCTTAAAATAAGGAATCCCCCTTATGAACACAGAATACTTCACATTGTAAGAAAAAATAAGTTTGAAACACCATTAAATAATAAATTTTCTTGTACAAATGGTAAAAATAATTTCATTAGCCATATTTAATGTATAAAATAAGTTTCAAAATCATTTTCCATGGAAAAAAATTTACCCATTTTTTCTCCACAAAAAACGGACAAAACATTGAGATCCAATTATAAAATGAAACAAGGAAAAATACATATAATTATATTAGTTTAAAAACACATTAAAAACAATATTATATGATGGAAATATTTTAAAAAATTATATAAAATGTGAACACCTAGTTCATGTGGTGGAATCATGTACCCTTTAAAAAACCCCAGAATTAGCCTTTAAGGATGGATCGCAATCTTTATATAACAATACAAAATTTTCAACACAACCATAAAAATAAAAATTATCCCACATTACCATTATGGTTATTCTAAATAATTAAAAAATATAACAAACTAAATATATAAATAAAATGCCTTACCATTTGAAATTTATGGGTCAACATTGTTTATATTAGTGGATGTTTTAATAGCCTTTGGGTACTTATATGATGAATGAATTGGGATAAACGAAAATATATGAAAACATATTGAAATAAATCATATGATATTTTAGTGAAATGATCATGATTATCCTATATCAATAAACACATATGTTGATTATATTAGTAAACTTTGTTTTTGAAGAAATATACATAGGGGTGAAAATATGAGATAAATTGGTCAAGTATATCTTGGCCATAATTATGGTTAATGGAAATTGGTCCCTTACTATGAAAATTTCATCACTCTACATGGTTATATGATTTAGTTAATTAAAATTTTACTTATGATCCACTATGGAGGATTTGAAAGGATAATGACCATGGATAACCTATGTTTATCATATTGGGTCAATTATTTAAAATAAGGGGTCATGATTTAGAAAAAATATAAATTATTGTTATTCTATATTATTTCCATCAATTATCATAGTTCCACATACTATTTTATTTGTTATAATCAATGGTTTTATCCATAAGGATCCATTTTAGTACTAAATGTAAAAATTAATAAAATGAATTTTCACTTGAGAAACCAAATTTAATTGGTATTCAAATGAAAAAAATATATACCTACTCAACGTTATTAATCCATGAATAACAATCATATTATAAATGAGAAATGTATGTAAAAACTTATTGTTGGGACCTTCATGATGAAAAATCTAAATTCTTTCATTTGGTATTTTGAACCTCTAATTGTAGATGAATAGATCAGCACCCCTAAAAGATAATTTTATATTATCCAAATATCATAACATGAAAATATTATCTTAGTTGTTTATCATTTGGAAGGTAAAGATGATAAAAACTGTAATCACTATAACAATATGAATAAATATGTAGAAATTAACCATGTGGTGTGGTATGACATTATGTGATTGTTTTCAATAATTAAATTTCTGATATATATTTTACAAAGATGTATAATGTATTAATTCACCTTCATTAGATGGATTTTGAATCTATTTGTACCAATGAGTGAAATATTACTGGGATTTTGGTGTATGCATCTTCTAATATTATTGAACAAAAAAGAAATATTTATAAATTCTTCAGCGGCATAAAGACTATTATGGAAATTGGTTTTTCAATAATATATTGTAGAAATGAATGAATCATTTTTTTGAAATTAAATTTTAAAAGGGGATTGAAGTAACACATAAATATTATGCTTTTTAGAAGAAAATTATTATGTAAGTATAATGACATTCGTATAAAAAACTTTTAAGTATAGTATATTAGCTTTCTATTATGAATTAAGTAAGGAGATAATAATGAAAGTAATTTCATAATGGGGCTTGTAAATATTTTATGGGTTGAAAAGAGGTCCATTGAGTAATATAATTTTTATTTAAAGTGGAGAAGTTATATAGTATTGAAAATGTAGATAAATCACTAAAAAATTTACCACCCACACTCTAATTCTATAATTACACATATTATGTAAAATAAGATAACTAATGCTTGAATATGAGGTGTAATGATTATAATCAATTAGAGAAATTAATATATCATTAGTAAAAGTTAAATATAAAGTGATCACTAATAATGATGTGGGGAGAAATAACAATATGGTGAAAGGTGCAACTACTATCCGCTCTATAACTGTTAATGTCTTATATGATTCAGGTTCTTCCCACACTTCTACATTTAAATAATTTTATATCGGTTTCAGATTAAAACATAAATTATAAAATTTTGAAATAGTATTAAAAATTACAAATGGTATGATGATCACATATCATGTCTATTAATTTTCCCATATTGATATTTGTTGGAATTTTGTCCCAATAAATATTTTTATTCATCTTCATGTTGAATCTTACATGATTTTTATCATGGATTATAATTATTTATATAAATACAATATCAATTTAAATTGAATGGAAGTAAAATTTGATATCTCAAAAAAGCCTATAATTGAATATCGATCTGTGTATAGATTTGGACTTACAATGGAAATTACATACATTTTATTGGTATTTATTATTAATCAAAGGGGGTGTTTATCTAAGATGGTATTAGAGAAACTCAACATTGATAATATGCTTAGTGTATAAAAGTTTTTTGAAATATTTCCAAAATATATTCCTATTATTCCTCTAAATAGTGATGTAAACCCTTCTATATAACCCATAATCCTTGCTACTCCAATATAAAAGACTTCATATAGAATGTCCTTGATCGAGTTACAAGAATTAATGAATCAACTATAGGATAATAGTGATAAGGGATTCATTCATACAAGTGAGTAACCTTAGGGTGTATCTATTATTTTTTGTTAATAAGAAATATAATACAATGTGATTGTGAAATTATTATTTGGAAGGTAACCTGATCACAATCTTGAATATGTACCCCCTTCCTTGTATGGATGAATTTTTCCATCAATTACCCGGGGCATGATATTTTCCCATGATTGAATTAACATCCATAAACTATTATTAGAATTTAATTAATAACAAAGATATATATCTAGTTAATTTAGAGACACTATGAATTTATATTAATTCCATTTTCATTAGTAATTCCTTCAACTATATTCATTATGATAATGAGTATAGTTTTTAGAGATTACATTAATCTGCATATAGTAGTCATTATAAATAATATTATTATATATTTCAACAAGATGGATGATCATGATGATCAAATTAGAAATATAATAGAGACCCTAATAAAGGATAATTTTTTTGTCAAATTAACAAACTTTGAGTTTTGGATACATAAAGTTTCATTTATGGACCATATAATCTAAATAATGGGTGTATGATTGGATCCATAAATGAAGTAGTTATTGGAAATTGGTCCAGAAAAAAATAATATTGAGATATATAGTTTTCTTGGATTGTGTAGTTACTATTTATGAATTGTGATGTATTTTTCAGGGCTATCTAATCTACTCACTAAGTATACTCAAAAGTGTGGTAAGTTCCTTTGGAATGATAAATCTGATGAAAATTTCACTAGATTGGCAAGATGGTTGGTAAGTGAATGTGTGAAGACACTACCATATATTAGATTAGGGTTTATTTATATATAGTGATGCTTAAAAATGTGGTTGTGTGTATTTTTATATAGAATTATATGGTGATAGCTACTTCCTCAAGATAAATGACTGTTCATGAGAAAAATTACCAAAATAATGATTCCAAGTTAGCAGTGGTAATAATTTTTTTAATGATATGGAGGAATAATATTTCCCTATAAAAGTGTGACATATACACATAGAATAAAATATTATAGAAAATATTTACTAAAAAATAGTTTAATGTCATCCAAATAAGGTTGTGGGATTTGATTAATGATTGGGACTACTCAATACATTTCCACCGTGGGAATATGAATAATGTGGTTGATGATTTGAGCCGAATAGATCATTATAGATGATTTATGATAAATATCAACCATGAAAAAAATATGTACATATTATCAATGGGTGGACAATGAAATATTGAGGGAATTGGATTAGTATTGTCTTTCCCAAATGATTGGTCAACCATCCATTCATGTAATGATTAAATAAGTTTGGATGGTAGATGTGGAGATACAAAAGAGGTGAGAAATGTTTCTGAGTTTAACCTTGCCTGTAACATAAATGATATGGTTAATGAAGAAATTTTGTGATTATTTAATAGAAATCCTGAAGAAATAAATAGTATAAGAATCTCATTTCTGATCATTCTTTATTAATTATAGATTTTTTACAATTTATAGAGATATAAAAGTGTATTTCTTGTTGGGGAACATTACTGTAGATTTCATCCTCACATGAAAAAAACATATAGAACACCTAATCATATTTTTGATATTTTTTATCAAATAAGGACTTCAATACACATTATGTGACTTCACAGATCCAAGTGACACTCAGAGGTTTCGTAAGCCCGGTGGGCCACATGGCCTCAAGCATATATCCTAGAAAGCCGGAGGCTACAAACTATCAGTAAGGGCCTAGGGTGTTTATATAGAGAGACTATGACCTCATTACTAGAGTGTATCAAAACAGATTAATATTCCATAATATAGAAGTAAATAATGTAATAAATGTAAGTTAACAACATAGTACATGAATCCAATAATAATAAAAACACATATCAATTGGTAATCAAATAAAAAAGATGATGATACATGTCAATTTATATAAAGATGTAAAACATGAATATAAAGCACCAGACAATACATGACATTATAAATTAGGAAAATGGAATCCAAAAACTATCCCTGGAATCTAAAAATCTATCTCTATCATCAGTTTCTTTGAAATATCCTAAAGTAGAAAGAAATAATTTTTTTGAAGTATTGCATTTTTCTTTTTCAATACCTCAATAAATGTTATGTATTCAGGTATGATTGGAAGCCTAGATAGGGTGTTACAGACATCACAATAATTCAACAAAATTGGATTCTATAACATCTAGTCAATGTAATTTTAACCAAAACAATATGAAAGAATTAATATATAAAAGCAAAGTATTATACTAATGTCAATACTCAATTATTTACTTCAGTTACTGCGGGTTTCTTAACATGTAACCTGTTATTGAATTAATTATGTTCTATAATATATTTTCAAGTCACATTAGGTAATTCCATCATTAATATCTATACTTGATAATAATAATAAACAATCCAATAATTAACATGGAATCCCAAATTGTTATTAATAATGAAATGGATCCATGGAAATCACTAAGGAATCCATGACCTCAGGGGTCAAGAAAACTCAATAGTAACCTACAGCATGTATAAATGGGGTAAAAGTGTAATTTAAAGGGAAATAACTCAAGAAATTACACAATAATAATTCTATTTAAGTCAAAGGAATACATCAAAGGTAAAACGAGATAAGAAATGATTAATCCCAAGGGTGTATCCAAGGTGCATCATGTCCACAGATGTCTTGCTGGATCCATGGAGTAGTTCCAAGGAATACTATAATGGTAAGGGGGATGAAATGATGTCATATTATTCATCAAATGATATAATAAGATTAAGTTCCATGGTGGGACTCACTATTAGAAACAGATATACTTGAATCTAAAAGACGTTCCGGAGTTCTAAAGGAATTCCCTCAGGGATCCAAGGGCCAACTCGAGTATGAATATTACTATAAAACTTTAAAGGTCTATATTCAAAGGAATCTTATAGTCAATTAATTAACTCATTATTCTATTTATTAGTTATTCATCTTCATAATCGATTTGGTTCATTTTTTTCCTTTCATTAGTTTGACATGGTTAATGGGGAATGTAACCATTTTGTTCATTTAATATTTAATTATTTAGTTTACCCCATTACCATTCATAAACAAGAAAAGGTTTTATAATAATGGGAAACACTTTGAAATTAACTTATTAATACATATAATCCTTATTCAATTCATATAGTTCGATCAGCTTCCTTGTATGAATCATGGTATGGTTTTATATGGACATGTCATGAAGACATTCCATTAAATTCAATTAGTCCATGCCATATATATACAATATACATTCCATAAAGCATGTAACAATTTTTTAATTATATTGAAAACATACCTTAGAAGTTCTAGTTGAAATTATAATAACCTAGGATAAACAATACAATTCATAATTCATTATCTGTGGAGAGACTTACCATTAACAAGGTCAAGACTTAATACACCCGAACGGTGGTGCAAACAACCATTTCAAACCACAAAAATCACAATTATAGAAATCAACCTACATGGGGTGGTAGATGTTTAGTTTAAAACCACCAAATATGGATAAAGTATATAATGAGAGTCTTATAATATGGTTCTAATTACTATAATCAAGTCACTTTAACATAACAAATGATGCCCAATGAAATCGGCATGCTTACATTATAATTTATAAAATGACGAAACACAAGGGATGTGTTATAGACCACCTACCTTCTACTCATATGAATATCATCAAACTATATCATCATTCAGTATGGAATTTATTGGAGGAGATATGATGAATGGTTCAATGCCTTGAAAATAATGCATATGAGCCTACATCTAAATAACATTATCGATAGAATTAAGAATGAAGAACAGATAAAAATGAATTATGATATTATCAATATAAATCCAACAAGATGAACTATGATTCAATTAGACTAAATATGGGTGAATGTGATAAAATTATATAATATATTTCCTTGGGATCTCAAAAGAGGATAATGGATGGTTTTTTCACCTGACAGAAAGAAGAAGGAAGGTTTCTATTAAAACACTTCATTTAAGGGAATATTCATAAATTCACCCAAAATTGATTTTCATAGTTTGGCCACACAAATGATGAAACTGTACACCAACGGTGCACATTTTTATATAGGGATTCTAATTCTACATAATTAGTATGCATAGTTATGTTATCAATACCCCAACCATGTGAAACTCCTCTACAACATGACTGATTATTTTTCCTTAGGTGTGTGTCCCCCAGTTCACGGCTAAGGAAAATTGTATTCCTTGCATCACACCATTGTCCTAAGCTTTGGGGGTTGGGTTAAACATGTTCCCTACAATTCTTGGATTCTAATAACTTTTAGGCCAACTGATTTTCCTCACCAACAGAGGTTCTGAGCTCTTAACAAGCCCCTGACACCCCTGAAACATTTCTAAAAACATAGGGAATCCATATTAGGTCCCTAATGAGAAATTATAAAAAATATAAAAGGATCTATACATGAGGAAAAAAATGAGTTCATACAGTCTTAAACCCTTAATGGAACTCATCCATGAGTGCACCTATCATGGGTAGTGGCACACTAGATGAGAACAACTCTAGCCATTACGCATGTACGTTTTCCTCTCGCTCCAATGTCTCATTCTGTAAACGGTCATAATACTATAGAACCTATTATAAAGGGATAGAAAACTCATCGATAGCCTTAATTATCAATTCAATTATGAAAACATGATACTCCCCAAATGGAGCATCAATATCAAGATCCAATTCCTCAGGATCAATCGTATGAGATGGGTCGACAAGATACTGGAGAAGTTGTAAAATGTGGAAGACATCATGCATGTAATGCTACCTCTGAGGTAATATAAACAAATATACCACCAGCACTACTGTCTATAGGAATAAAAAATGGTGCTATAAAAAATGGGGATAAGTTCCCTTGACATTGTATCCTTTTATTTCCCATCCTAGGTGATACCCACCGGAAAACGTGATCCCCAACCACGAACTACAGAGGTCATCTTAGGTGATTAGTATAAGTTTTTTGTCTAGGATGAGTGGAATATATTAACCTCTTGTTTATATAAACATAGTGAAAAGTCTCATACTTTTTACAAGGACCTAGTAGCACTACCAATCCGGCCTATATCTAGAAATGTGGTGAATTGAACAACCTACCATACAACGCCACCAAATGATCCTTCATAATTGTTTCTTGAAAGATATTATTGTAGGCATACTGAATAAGATGGATGTGATTCTCCAAAGAACTACCAAAATCAATGATGGATTCCCATAGAATTTTCTCCCTAACATGTATCATCCATTCTGACTACCCATAAATTTGAGGGTGAATGTACATGTCGAGAAGAACTTTTGTACCCGTTTTATTCTATAACCCCTCCCATATCTAGGGTGTGAAAAGAAAATACCTATATTAAATAATAGTACAAGGTACCCTAAGTCGTTTTATGATCTCACCGAAATATATTCTTCCCATATAATCAATTAAGAATGATTCAAGGATAGGACGAATGTTTTATACTTTCATAAAAATGTCAACGACAACCCATATTGTGTCGTAAACTCTAGGATGCCTTGGTAAAGAAACTAAAAATTCTGTGGAAACATCTTCCCATATCCATTCTAGGATAGGAAGTGGCCGTAACAAGCCCTAAAGTCTCTAGTTCTCCACCTTAACCTTAAGATAGGTGAAGCACCTACTAATAAATCCAAATATATTATGTTTTATCCCATACTACCAATAATGGAGTCGCATATCTCGATTCATCATGGAGAATCCTAGATAAACATCCCACCAACAAATGTCGGACTCTCGCATAAAATCATCTCTCATATATGATGGATCCTAGAAATATACATCACTAAATATATCATTATCTCAATACACTATCCTATCAAGAGGGGGTCATCTCAAAAAATAATCTCATAAAGAAAAAATCCCTCATGATCTAAAAATGTCCAACACTTCACCTTCTCAATGAGAGAAAAGGTAATTGCAAAGGATGAGATATAAAACGGATCATGAATGTCATGAAACTCTATATGAATATCAGATAAGACGGATAACAATTTCAATTCATCATTGGAATCCTATATAGCCTACTCCTGAGTTTTCTGGATCAATATATTAGCGGCTACAATTCCCTATCCAGGCATATATGCAAGATCAAAGTCAATGGACTGAATATATTTGAACCGTCTTCATTGTCTGAAATTCTAATCACATTGTGAAAAGATAAATTTGAGGTTATTATGGTTTGTATAAAGAACAATTCACTCACCCATCAAACTTAGTTTAACACCCCGAGTTTTGAACATATTTTTGAATAAATTAAATTTCATTGATATCTTGTCTTACACGCTACACCATGTTAAGCTTGTACTACATGAAACACTGGTTTAGCTTTCATTACACACAACATAATGTTTATAAATAGTTTTTTTATTTTAGTTATTTAAACATTAAAATTATAAAATATTTATTATAATTTCAGGTATGAACATTATTAACATTATTAAAAAATTTAATATGTAAACCCTTTTTGAAATTAAACTGAACTCACATTTGGAAAAATTATTTATATGAACCAAAATGTGTTTTATATCAATGAAATAAAAGAATCACAGTTTTTGGATTATATTAAATAAATATATATATATATAATATTCAATCTAATTTTTAACATTCATCTTATTTTTTTCTATACATGATATAAGAACAAATACAATTTACAAAAGAAAACAGTATTTTTCTAAAATGTTGTTTAGCCATCTATTGATGGAGAAAATGTTTTAAATATAGTTATTGATAGTTTTTATATTATATTTAAAAAATATATATTTGAAATAGGGATATCAAAATTTAATTTGGTTAACTTAATAGTATTTTTTTATTAGTTTCATTTTTAAATAAATAGTGAAAAATTCTATTTTTTAATTGAAAATAACCACTTGATAAAAATATTTTACAGTTTTTAAATTATATATTTTCAGTGTATAAAAGTGTAATTAGATAAATTTTATATCTTTAAATACAATCTAGGTAACTGGAAACAATTTAACATTGAATTTGGAAATGAAAATAATTCTATATTTGTAATGTTTTCAAATAAAAAACTCATTTTCTTGTATCGTAAATGGGATTAATTTTAAATTAATTATTTTAAAAAAAATTTAATTTAGAAAAATGGATTAATATATCGAATCATAAGGTCTAAATTTATTAAAAAGTTCCTTTTTTAATTATGGACAATATGAATAATAACTTTAATAATTTTTATTACCATTGTTAAGGGTAAAATGTATAATTAAGGGAAAAATCAAATTATAAAATTTATAAAATTACGTTAACCCTTTCCAAAAATGTAATTATATATATTTATTATAACCCTTAACTCTTGATATTTTATATTTAATAATTTAATGAAATCATGTCAATGACAATGACATGGATATTATTAAAATCAAAGAGATTGACAAAATGTCAAACTCTTACTTTTAACATGTATAATATTTTTAATATGGGGAGAAATAGAAGATATGATCGACTAAAATATTAATATAAAATCTAAAAAGAATATAAATATAATGGAATTCTTTTTTTAATTTTTAGTGGATAAATATATATCATAAATAATTATACAGTGATGATGCATTAATTATTCAACTAATGAAACAACGAAATAAATGATATTATAAACACTCGATGAAATATAATACGACTTAATTAAGTTATTCCACTGATTTTATAACTCAATATAACATATAATATATTTATATAATTAAATTTTTAGATATTTTAATAATTTATTGATTATATTAATGTCAATGTAAAGAATAATGTCAAAATAGACAGCTATTATATTTAATAAATCTAATAAATTATTAAATTAGTAAAAAATAATAAAAAACATTAATAAGTACAAATTTAATAAATAATGGTCTAAAATACTATTGTTTGGTCATTTATGGTTCAATTGACACTTTATATATAAAATGATCATCCCTTTAATATATAAAAATCAGTTACCATATTTAACATTAAAATAGTTGAATTAAGGGTTAATCCAAATGAAAATGTTTAAAATTCAAAAAATCATTTTTAAAATATATTTTTTTTGATATTATTAAAACCATATAATATCATATCTTCTATAAAATTTACTTTTGGAGTTATCTAAATTTATATAGACTTTATTATGAATTAATCTTTTTAGATATTCAAAATGTTCCCCTCGCCTTCATTTTAAAAGACACCTCCTGCCTCATCTAATATCACCACATAGACACTTATATCTTAACCAAAATATAAAAAAACATCTTCTAAATATTCCTAGACAAATTCTATACATTCCGGTCTCCACAAGGGAAAAACCCTAGTGTCCTTTAATGTAGACCTAAAGTAGTTGTTTTGAAGAAAATGGGATCTCACTAACTGATCACTGTCTTTTTTTACTCATCTATAAATCCTCGAAATTTTTGATATATATCATAAAATAATAACTTCATAATAATAAATATTTTTAATGATTATTATAATTGTAATCATAATGTTACATATCACATTTCCCATCGAACAATAAAAGAATGTATCACTCAGATATACGTACGACTTATTATCTCCAAGTATCGATACAAATCATTTTCCATAACCATATTTTATGAGTGAGAATTACGTTGGGTTTATTGTTTATCTATTATATTTTTTGATATCTTTTATTTTTTAAGTGACAATAAAAAATCTAAACTTTTACAACCTAATCTTTTGGGAAATGATAATGTCTCTCATACATACGTATGGCTTACCATCTCCATGATGCGATGTGATTATTTTTTTCATATATATTTCATATGGGTCGCAAGAGGTATTCATTTTATGAATATATATGATATATATATAATAATTATTTTTTAAATGATCATTACATGATAAAATAATACGGATATGGACTTCCAAACCAAAACATCATTGGAAAACCAAGAAGATATCATCTAGAACAATGATTTTAATTATTAATAAACTACTGATAATATATTATAAAAAACATAAAACGTATTATTTGTATACGGTTATTAAATAAATGTATAATAAATCCATATTTATTATACTTGATGTTTAATTATGAACAAGAAATGGAAGACTTGAGGTAAGTGATTTTTGCCTCAATTTTATTTCTATGGGAAACAAGTGTTATACCCTACTTATATCTTCTATGTGGTTTTTATAATTCCCATTAATGTCTTATATGAGTATTATCCTGAATATTATGGTATTTTAATATCAAAATATCTTTATTTATTTCATGTTTAATATTATTTGAATGGTTCTAAAATTGAAAGGATTAATTTCACAATCTCATTATTATTACGGATTATTTTTTACATAAGTATATAAATGGAAATATTTATCTAAAATGTACTTGTTTCTTAAAAGGAATTTTAAAAAAACTTTTTACAATTATTGTAAAACTATTTAATTTCATTTTCATTCATGTTTTAATTTTAAGAAAGGTTTTTAAAATATACATTTTTTTCATTTTCCTAAAGTTGTACTTTGTAACTTTTTTGGAAAAAGTACGAGAATAATTTTTTTTAACTTATACGACATGAAAAAAATTTCACTCTTTCATGAAATAATAATTCCACAATGATTCCATTATAATATTTCATGTTTATTTTCCAAAAAAATATTTATTTTAATATTGAATGATATATCAAGGAAAGAATTTTTTTCAAAGATGAAATGACAGTTTCCAAAATAGTTATTTTGAATTGATGAATCAAAATCATTTTATTTATATGAAAAAATTATTGGATGTAACATATGATTTAATAGGGAATTTTTTCATGAATACTACCCCTATTATTTAAATAATTGATTAATGGTCATTATGGAATTATATGTATGAAACACATTTCTTTTCAATGGGTAATGTTATGACTGAATCATGTTTATGAAAATCATTTATTTATATATGTTCTGATGTGAAGAATGATTTATTGTACTATGGAACACATATGTAAATTATTAATTAAGTAACTAGGGGATTGATATATTCCTCTAACACATTGAGTATTCAATTATATCACATTATATAGTAAAGAGAAACAAGTATATGTGCTTGATAATTGATGGGAAGAAAGTTGATGTGCTTGATCTATTAAGGTAAACATTTGATAAGGCTAAATCAGAGAGTTTGGGTAGTTAACTATGACATATGATTTTTTTCGATACTTATGATGATTTTGAACACATATATGACTTAGAAATATCGTTCAATAATGAGGTATGATAAAGGTTAATTCACATGGTTCTTGATAATGTTTTATTCCATATGTCATTTATTTATCCCTGATAGGTTAGGTATAACCATTTTATGTCATTCTCATGATCTCTTACCTATATTTAATATATTATTCTTTCACAATATAATAAATTGATTTCACCTTTATTAATTTTTTCTAATATTCTAATCACATACAATTCTTAGGGTTCCATTACATAGGGAATAAATAAAGTTGGTAAGTGTGATATCATAAAAGGGATCTAATTATGAATAATTAAGTGGAAGATGATGTAAATATTTGTAGAACCAGTTTTTCATGTTTCTATGTTTAAAACTCCACTAGATCATTATGATCTACAATAATTTATTGGTATAATAGAATGAATATTTTTTAAAAATGATTTAATATATATGCATGAAAATCTTTTGTCATTTTAGTTCCATTAAACAAAGGGTTTAGTTAGCCCATGGAAACTACACTAATAAAACCTCAGTAATAATCCTAATTGTATTTCTATGAATAGGATAAAATACTATAGTTTTTTGAATTATTATGAATGACCTAGGTTTAACTTAAGGTTTAATATATGGTTTCAGGATATAATAAATTTTTTAAATGATTCTTCATGTCTCCTCAACACTATTGGGTTTTCTCCCAAATATGTTTTTTGGTTTTAGTCAATGGATGGATCATGGAGGAATTGTGTTAATACCGAATGTGATGGAAAATTAAATGATTTTCCACTAGAGAAAACAAATTTTATGGGATTTGTAATGTATAACCTTCCTTCAATGATAATGCAACATTCTTAGGCTATGAATCTTACTGATTTTTGAATTGATTAAAGAAGGTAAGATCATGCTATTGAATATTTCATGAGGTAAAATCCATCATATTTTAGTGGATATTCTGACCCAAATGTGGTTGATATATGGATCAACACAATTTTGAAAATTGTTTTTGTTTATATTTTCTCATTACATGAAAATGATTTCCTTATTGTTTATCATCTGGAATGCGAAATAATTCAATAGGGGAATCCTTCTGAGAAAATGATGAAAGAATAAGAAATTTAATCCATGGTATGGGAAGAGTGCAAGAACAAATTTATCTATAACTACATTCCTCATATAATAAGGCCCTAGCCATAAACATTACATAATCTTGAATTAAGTCAATAATTCACAATGAGGATATTTTCAAGTTAAGAGCATTAGAGAATTAGGTCATAAATTATATATAACAACTTGAATATTAAAAGTAGAAACTTATACTCACTATCCATTTTTTAATAAAACAAAAACTCCTAAAAAACATGTTTAGTTACATTTTATAGAGATAATGAATTTTCCTCAATCCCATCCTTGACCCTATTCATCGTTAAGTCCTATGAAACACATTTTAAAACATGGTATGAGAATAAAAATCTCATTAAGGGATATATAAAGAAGGAAAACAATTAGTCTTGTAAAAACATGTAAACCATGAAAAATATATCATAATGTAATACTTCTCACCTTTAAGAAGTAAAAAAACACTTCATTAAATATAAGCTCATTGCTTACCATTTTTTGAAAAATGTTACCACAAACCCAATATAAAGAAACCTATAACATTTAAAGGTAACTTGGACATAATCATACGTAAATGGAACAACGATAAGGTCAACTTCCACACATACCATTAAATAGAATATCCATACGACCGACTTCCATACCCAATTCATTGGAGGTTATAACGTAACCACCCATCCTTGGTTTATCATGGAACCACCTTTAATTTGGTTTATCACGTAACCAACCATCTTTGGTTTATCATGTAACCACCCGTCAAATGTCAAAGTACCATTACATAATCATAACACATATAATATTTCAAATATCAACATTTCAGTAATAACATTTAATTTCTAATCATAAGATATCATTTATAGATATTGAAATACTCAATCCATTTAAAAACCCATTTTCAATACCAAAATACCCAAAAAGAGAATAAGATATTTCGTTTCATTTTATAAACATTAAGTCTTATAGAGGAAGCCAAATAACGATTATGGTGGTAGAAAGGTCATTGTCTCCACACATGTTAAAAAAAATTATTTTGTTGTTATGAAAAACAGTTTGTAGAAAAATGATTTAATTGGAATGAATGTAAAATTATAAGGGGTTTATTATACACCATATAATAGTAAGTGGTTATTTTATCGAAATATGCCTCAATGAAAAGAGATTGATACGAAGTCTCTTCCCACTTGAGAAAATAGTTGAATAAAAATAATTATAGAATAAAATTAAACAAAACTTATAATATAATGAGAATAAGGATATTAATGTTATAATATATCAAAGGGAAGTATATACAACATATAATGTGAATTGGTGTATAAAAACAAATAAGTCTCAGTAGAATGTAAATTGAGACAAAATCCCTTAAAATATCATATCCTATGATTAAGGAAAAATCAATGACATAATTATGTGTGAAAAATATAAATAAACCCAATATAAGTTGATCTTAAGTGTAAAACAATCATAGGTCATTCACACATATTCTTGGAAAAATAAAAATGACATTGATATTTAACTCAATGAATGGATATTGGGATAAAATTTCCATTACAAATAACGTATAAATAATGTAAGAATTTATCAATGGGATGATTATGTGTTTCAAAAGTATAACCACGTAAAGGGAAGTAGAAATTAAAACATAAATAAATAAACGACTATTTCATAAAAAATATTATCATAATATTATCAATTAAGTATGCGTAAAACCCAAATAGTGTAACTAGTGATTATAAATTCCCTTAAAAAAATTCAGCAACCTAACGGCGTGATTAAAAAAATTTATAAAATAATTGAACAAGACAGAAAAGAGTCTCTCTTAACATGGACCTCAAATTGATAGTAATAAGGATATATAAGAACATATCAAAACATAAAAAATGGAAATTAAAAGACATGACATAAACGAAGGCTTTGATGAAAAGAGGAAGGTGAAAGGTTCTCTTAGCATGTTGTAATCAATCGACTCATATGAAAAAAATTTAATAAACACCAACTGAATCACAGAATACCATGAATATAAATTGATTATTTATAATATATAACAAATGGATGTACATAATACACCCCGTGCATGAAATATGTGGCTAACAATGGAAATATCACAGAATTAAAAGTGAGATAAGAAACCCCTTACCTTGAGTCTCATTCATCACGTATGTTCATTGTTCTTATGAATAATAAAAGTAAGTTGATTTATAATTTCTTAAAAACCATTTAAATATTATTATTTCTTTTATATCACTTATTACCACATTATAATAATTACATAATTATTTATGTTCATATTAGACGTTTTGTCGATATTCGGTACTTGAGTAAAAAATGACCTTGTTATAATTACAAATTGTCTATGTGGTCAAAAGTAAATTATCCCTAGAATAGTATTAATGATTTAAATATCATATATATCTAGTATATATGTATTTATAATAGTCCATAACATTTGGATATATGAAATGAAATTCACCGTTCATGGTGACGGTAAGCCGTACATACGCATTAAAACTACATTCATTAATTTGTCATATTAAGGAAATTAAAAATTAATGATAAATTGGTATATTATAATTGAAGTAAAAATCATATGATATATTCAATATATATGTTCATTAATTCTATCCCTTATACGTTCCATGTATGGCATGAATGAGTCATATCACTTTGAGGGGGAGGTAGTCCACACATCCTCAAATGAAATTATCATGTTTATGCATCATGGAAAGAATAAAAGTATGTTTTAAATACAATTTACAGAATATAAACTTAATATATATCATATATATACAGTTCCATCATAATTTCCACCATGGTAGGTGGTAGGGAGAAATCATACAATCATTGTTTCGTGGGAAAGTAGTTCGTCGTGCATAGAAACAATATGTTCATATACATTAGATAGAGGTGTGAGTAAGTGTAGTTATAATACATCCCATAAAAAAATCCTAGTATATTAAAGATACTGGTGTTGTTATAAAATAATGGAATACATATAGTTTAGGGGGTTGGTGAAAGAAAATAAATGAAATAATCTTGAGGGAAGACATTACCTCAAATCAGGTAACTCATTTTTATTTAAGCTAAAAGGAATTCTTTAATTTTATTCTAACCAAGGTGATGCTTCTATGAGGAAGAGAGAGATGTCAGAAGATTATTTAGGAAAGTTTTGGATGATTCAAGGGTATTTAGAGGTGTGGGTAAGGGGTTATAGGTGGTGGCCTTTTATAAGAGAGAGGATGGGTACTTTAGGCATGTCTTGAAAGATTATTTTATTAAAAACTGAATTTCGATTTCAAAAGGTCCAAAACTAATTTAAGTCAAAGCTAAGATGATTATTTTTCTATATCCTCTCACCCAATAGGTTTTAGACATGTTTAGGTCCCATGTTTAACCTTATATTTTTTCCTCAACCCTTAGTTAATGAATTTTACTCTTACCATGTCCTCTTGTATATTCACACTATATGGTTAATATTGTTACCATAAAATTCCAATATAACCACAAGCGGTCCATTAATGACATTTAAAAAATTATATAAGTCAATTTTCCAAATCATATATATTTAGTACTAATATATCATTTAATAAAATAGAATTTGTTATAGAAACTCATCTATGCCAATATTTATACTATTCATATCATGGTTGTTTAAAAATACATAACTTGATTCATTCAAAAAACCCTCTTAAATTAAAATATAAAAAGTCATAATTATCCATAAAAATCTTTTATGGAATAAAAATATTCAAAATAAATTTATTTTAATATTTATAATCTCATTTATTTAAATCATTCATTAATGAATATATCACTACATCATCATTGTATCATAAATAAATTTATTTATATGATGTCTATAAATTATAAATAAAATAACATGATGTAGGAAGTATTTTTATATTTATAATTACTATTTATAGTCTAAATTATCATTTATATATCCCTATATAAATTTTTTTTGACTAGAAGATACATATTTATGTTATAGTTTTCTTTACATTAAATTAATTCTTATAAAATGTCATTTTCACATCCATGTGGCTCCATGTGTAACACCCCAGGTAAATAATGAATATGAAATTTTCATATTTATCCATATTTGTGAATAAAATGTTAATATGACTTTAAAGGGGACGCTATGCTCGATGGCGTACCCAACACGCAACAACGAGTTTCTTGGGAACCTTACGTTGCACTCTAATAATTAAATAATATTATTTCAAATGGTAGTTAACATGTAGCCGTTGTATTGGTGGGAATGGATAGAAATAACTAAAATATGATTATATATGTTTTTTAAATGTTTTTACATTTATCCAATAAAATCTAAAGGCTTAAAATACGGAAAGAATTCAATTTTAGGCGTATATGCCCTTGTTTTCACTAAAGGTTCACTTATCACCTTTTAATGGAGAACTGTCATTAAATATAGTTTTGTTCACTCTTAAACATTCTTTTGGGCCAAATAAAACTCTTATTAAGAATCGGTACATCAAAATTTACTTTGTGTAAATTTTTGGTATCTTTCCGATAAAGTTCATTTTTTTAATGAATAGTGGAAAATGTTGTATTTTAATTCAAAACCACTTTTTAATATAATTTATTTATATGATTAGATTATATTTTGAATTGGTTTTAATGTTAAATTAGAAAATATTTTTACCATTAAATCCAATAGTGGTCGTTGGAATTAATTTCCCTTTGAAATCAGACTTAAACTAGTGTCAATCTTTTGATACTTATTGTTTTATAAAAACACGCTATTTGCTCTGACAGCGGGAATTAATTATTAAATTAATTAATGTGACTAATATGTTTTGAATTTTGTAAAACGGACTTCATTTTTGAATTCGGAATATCAAGTATATCTTAGGGTGATGTTTTGGTATTTTTCTGAAAAACTCCAATTTTTGATGAATAGTGAAACCACTAAGTGGTAATCAAGCAAACTGATTTTTCAGTTAAATGAAAGTTTACCACTAATGTGTATTGAATTTTGAAAATCCGACATACATGGTTGTCATTAGTATGTAAAATGTGGTTCAATGGGATGAAAATAATTTTTTGGTGAATAGTAACTTTTTTTCATTAATCGCGATTAGTGGTAATTAGTGTAATTTAAGGTAAAAATGATATTATAAGAATGTGAAAACACCATGAAACTTGTCTTACACCTATTGGGTGAGTCATGGCCGACCAAGACATGCCATGGTCCAACTTGGGGACCCCATGGATCCACTTTGGTTGGGAAATGACATAAATAACTTTTTATTTAATGTAAAAGTAAAAATGACACAAACATGATATGTTTTACTAAAACAATTTTTACATGGGGTTATAAAGATGATATTTTTGATTATAAATAGTCATTGGAAAGCTAAAAATATTTACTACACCATAGTATTTTTTTATAAATTTTAGACATTAAATAAATTAAATTATTTATGACATAATAATGATGCAGCGATGACATCATTATTTGACGATTTAAATAAAATGGAAAGATAATGTAAAATATATGAACTACACATGTCCAAAACTTATTGTATGGGTGGATTTAGAACCCGTATAACCTTATCCACAAATTATATCAATGTGGGACTTTTTAAAACCGAAACACATTTTCAAATAAAGTAATATTTCTTTACTTTCCAAAAGTGCCCCTCCTCTCCTCTTATAAAAGGCCCCCACCTCTACAACTTTACACACACTCCTCAAGCCATTGGCTCGGCCAACCCCTGCCCAATTACTCTCTCCACATCCCTCTCCTCATCCTAGAGGATTCGCTTTGGGCAGAATCCTTTCAAAGGAAGCCTTTAGGCTCAAATCAAAAGGAGTTACACTTTTAAAGGTAATTCATTCTCTCATGTTCATTTGTTTTATTTTGCTTCTCCAACCCCCTAAACTCTTTTTATTTACTTCTTTTGTAACAACACCAGTATCTTAAATATACTAGGATGTTTTTATAAGATTTATTCGAGCTACACTCTCACACAACTACATCAAATGGTTAAAGAACATACGGTTTCCGTGGATGGTGAAATTCTGCCTCCCGAAACGATGATTGTTCAATACTCATTTAACACCTTAAAAGGTGGCCATTATGATTTCACTATTTTTATATATGATATATAATATTTTTATGTTATATTTATTCTTCTGTATTTTTCATTTCTGTATTACCTTTATGGCTTCCATTATGGGTATACGCGATATCTTCATTTAAGGAAGTGCGGACTACCGCCCCCTCAAAGTGATTTGATTCGTTAAATACCATATGTGGGATGTATAAAGGATGGAAATGTGATATTATATACGATATTATACTGGAATTATAATATACCTTTATATCATTATTATTCCATTCTATAAAATATGAAATAGAAATGAAAGTAGTGTTCATGCGTACGTACGGCTTACCGTCTCCATGATCGGTGCATTTCACTTCTTACCTCTAAATGATTATGTAATATTATAAATGAATTCATGTACTGGATATATATGACATATATGATATCTACATAATGAATACAATTCTGGATATAATAAACATTTGGCCACACGAACAACATGTAATTGTAAGAAGACCACTTTCGACTTAAGAACCAAATATCGGCAAAACAAATATTATTAACTTAAATGATTACATAGTGTTTATGACATGGTAATAAGTGGTATAAAAGTAATAATGAACTTGAAAAAGGGTTCTTAAGGAATTAGAAATTAACTCAAGTTTATTATTCAGGAGATTAAAGAACGATCGAGTCAAGTCGGACCCGAGGTAAGGGATCCTACAACTCTCTTTCTTTATAAGTACACTCTTTTATGTCATTTATTTTAAGCTCATATTTCTTATGATTGGTATGTTATTTTATATTACTCCTACTTTAATGTTTATGTTCATGTGATGAGAGACCCTATTCTCTCTCATCAATCCATTTTGGAAGTTTTGAGTGGCGCCGTTAGGCTGCCGATCTTTCGTAAGAGATCTAACTTCTCTCTTTCTTTTTAAGTACTCTCCTTTAAGTCAATTCTTTTAAGCTCCTCTTTGTAATGTTGGGGGATGTTATTTTATATTCCTCTTGCTGTAAATTTTATTGTAATGTGATGAGACGACCTATTTGATCTCATCAATCCATATTCGGAAGTTTTATGTGGCGCCGTTAGGCTGCTTAGTTTTCTTAATGGATTTTTCATCTCACTTTTATTCCCGTGAGATTTATGCTACATTTGCCACAAATTCCATTGAGTGGTGTATGTACTGCCCATTATTCTACTCTTTGTGTAATATACTTTCGTTTATGAGTATTTACATCAATGACCTATTGTCTTTCTTTCATGGGGTGTATGTTTTGAAAGATACCCAAGTCGGTAAGGGAACCTTTCACCGTCCTCTTTTTTAAAAGACTTCTTTTATTGGGTCTTTTAATTTACATATTTTATGTTGGGATATGTTCTCATACATCCTTATTGATGTAAATTTTATTTCCAAGTGATGAGATACACTTTTTATCTCTCATCAACTCATTTTGATGTGATGCCGTTAGGCTGTCAAGGGAACTTTTTAACCCAATTTCGATTTCTTTGGGTTCACCTTGTAGTCATTGAATATGTCATCCATTGAATATGTGTGAATGACCTTTTATTGTTTTACACTTAATATCCACTTATATTGGGTGTATATATATATGTCACACATATTTTTGAGATTTATTTGTCCTTAATTTAAGGATACCTTCTTTATAAGGGATTTCCTCACATTTGACATTTCTATTGAGGGTTCATTGTTGTTATGCACCAATTCACTCTTATATGGTGTATATACTGTCCTTTGGAGTATTATATCATGAATCCTTTTATTCTCATGATATTATAAAGTTCTGACTAAATGTTATTCCTCGATTATTGTATTCAAGTGTCTCTAATTTTGGTAAAACCCCTTTAACCAAAATATCGTTTTAAATGTTTTAATTATTTGTTCTTATTAATATCCATGTTTTCAAAATGGTTTTAAGGATTTATTTATATGGATATTAATGGTTTAAAATTTTAAAAGCTTAAAGGTGGTATGGGACACTTTGATTCAAAAATCTCTTTATTAAATGTTTTAAATGGTTTTGGAAATGGTTTCTTTTTGAATGGATTCATTATTTCAATATCCTAAAATGTTATATTGTGATTGAAATGTGGAAATGTCATGTTTCCTTTATTCATATTTATGTGATATGATTATGTTATGGTTCTTGGGCATTGTTATGAAGAATGGGTGGTTCCTTGATAAACTAAGGGCACGTGAGCCCAATATAGCTCTCCAATGCATTGGGTAACGCGAAGGAGTGAAATGTTAAGGTTTCTCCGAAGAGATTTAGGGAATATACTGTGATGGGTATTCCAAACGTAACCAAGAGGGTTACTCCCTACGTAAGAATGTTATGAATGCCTAAAGTTACCTTTATGTCTTATGTCTTCTATGATTTATTCATGATTTGATATGACTATGTTTTATGGGTAAAGTATGATTTCATTCTTATGTATATATGAACTCATGTTTCCTTTCCATATTTTTTATAACCCTTACTGAGCTTTTTATGCTCATCCCAAGTTTTTGAAATGCTTTTCACAGGTCAAGGGAAAGGTACATGATGTGACGATAGTGTCAAGGATGTGTCAAGAAAGAATCCGTGTTTTATTTTAAATAGGTTTCCATTGATGGGAAGAATGAATATTGTCTTTTATGTAACCACCTTGTTTAAATGTGGAATGTAATGCAAGTTTCATGATCTAATTCTCTAAAACTCTAAACCTGAAAAGATCCTCAATGTGTAATCTTTTAATAACTCAAGATTAAGTAAGGTTTAAGGCTGGGGCCTTATAGTTGGTATCAAAGGTCGGTTTAGATAACTTTAGAGGTTAGGGTATTCTTTAAGCATAATTGACAATTACCATAATGGTTATGATTTCAGAAAGAGTCTTAGTTTTAGATAAAGTGAATGAGTAAGTATATACTATTGTCTATCTTACTCATTAGTACATGATGGTTTTGTTGATGTACTCACACTGACATTTCTATTTTTAGTGAATGGATGGATCTAGCAGGCACCAAAGAGAAAACAGGTTTGAAGGAAACTGTGGTGGTTCTCTGATTAAGATACTAGATAAAATTGAGGATTCAATGAGGAAACTCGTGGTTGTTCTAAACCAAATATCAAGGAGTCATGATCAACCACTTCAACCTTGGTGAGTTCTCTAATGCATCATGTACGAGATGGACAACTCGATGTGGAAATTCAGGTAATAATTATTAAGGTAACCATTAGGGTTTATATGATACTTAATTTTTAGGTAATTATGGGTTACTCTATGATATGATGGAAAATGAAAGGAATGAGATAAACTTGAGGTTAAAATATGTTATGATTATTCTTGAAGATTTTATCTCATTTTGGGGTATGTTTTAAGAACTATATAGTTTTGGAAAAAGGACAACACGTAGACCGTGTGACATCCCGTCGCGTCGGACAAACAGCGGGAATCGAACCCACAACCAATGTGCGACTGGCATTTATCACCTACCACTTGACTACGTGTAGTCCCTGGTTAGTTTGACTGATTCTTTCTAGTTATATGATTTTATCAATTAATAGTAAGTTGATTTTGGGTTATTTATGAAAATGATTAACCTATCATGGAGGATATGTGATTAGGTTAATTACTTTTCAATACGAGACTTTAGGAGCAACAGATGTTGTTTGGAGAAAAATGTTACAATTTAACTTGGAAGACTATCTGAATAAATCCTTCAATTTTTTGGGTTTCAATCTTAGATTGGTTTACTTTGAGGAATTTTATGGACAAATTGTTGATCGAATGGTCCTCGTTGAACTTTGGGTTTTGTTCGACAAATTTTGGAGATTATGAATAGATTTTCTTTCTAATGGGTTATCCTTTTCTGGATTATCTGATCTTGTAATAACCATTTTGGTTTTGATTAAAGTCTAATGACATGGGAAGTATATAGTTATATTTTTTGGATTAGGTGATTCTCTAGAAGTAGATTATAGTACTCTTAATGTGAACAAGTCTTCCTAAATACTCGTCTTTTGGAGAAAATATGAGTTTGTGTAAGGAATCTAGTAAAGGTTGAAAGTCAATATGATAAGTGATTATGTTTCCTTATGAATAAATTCCTCAATAAAAAGTAACTTAAAACAAAAATGTTGTCTATTAACTTTTCCTACTGGGGAATCGAAGACCGTTTAACCCATCACAGGTTTGTGATTTTCTCGTGGTTAACTTTTTCCTAAACATGTTTTCTATCACTCTCCATCAGAACATGACCCTTTGTTTTTTCCTCCATGTCCATATTTTCATACATGGAATCCTAGTATGGGTTAACTCGGGTGACCTTTGTACTTATCTTTCTTTATTTTAATGTGTTTGTTTTACCGACTTTTGTTCCGATGTGGGACTTTCAAGGATGTTTCCAAGCACAATTTTAAAATTGCGAGGAAGCAATTCCCAAAAGGGGGGAAGGATGTAACACCCCAGGTAAATAATGAATATGACATTTTCATATTTATCCATATTTGTGAATAAAATGTTAATATGACTTTAAAGGGGATGCTATGCTCGACGGCGTACCCAACACGCAACAACGAGTTTCTTGGGAACCTTACGTTGCACTCTAACAATAAAATAATATTATTTCAATTGGTAGTTAACATGTATCCGTTGTATTGGTGGGAATGGATAGAAATAACTAAAATATTATTATATATGTTTTTTAAATATTTTTACATTTATCCAATAAAAGCTAAAGGCTTAAAATACGGAAAGAATTCAATTTTTGGCGTATATGCCCTAGTTTTCACTAAAGGTTCACTTATTGCCTTTTAATGGAGAACTGTCATTAAATATATTTTTGTTCACTCTTAAACATTATTTTGGGCCAAATAAAACTCTTATTAAGAATCGGGACATCAAAATTTACTTTGTGTAAATTTTTGGTATCTTTCCGATAAAGTTCATTTTTTTAATGAATAGTGGAAAATGTTGTATTTTAATTCAAAACCACTTTTTAATCTAATTTATTTATATTATTAGATTATATTTTGAATTGGTTTTAAAGTGAAATTAGAAAATATTTTTACCATTAAATCCAATAGTGGTCGTTGAATTAATTTCCCTTTGAAATCAGACTTAAACTAGTGTCAATCTTTTGATACTTATTGTTTTATAAAAACACGCTATTTGCTCTGACAGTGTAAATTAATTATTAAATTAATTAATGTGACTAATATGTTTTGAATTTTGTAAAACGGACTTCATTTTTGATTTCAGAATATCAAGTATAGCTTAGGGAGAAGTTTTGGTATTTTTCTGAAAAAACTCCAATTTTTGATGAATAGTGAAACCACTAAGTGGTAATCAAGCAAACTGATTTTTCAGTTAAATGAAAGTTTACCACTAATGTGTATTGAATTTTGAAAATCCGACATATATGGTTGTCATTAGTATGTAAAATGTGGTTCAATGGGATGAAAATAATTTTTTGGTGAATAGTAACTTTTTTTCATTAATCGCGATTAGTGGTAATTAGTGTAATTTAAGGTAAAAATGATATTATAAGAATGTGAAAACACCATGACACTTGTCCTGCACCTATTGGGTGATTCATGGCCGACCAAGATAAGCCATGGGCCAACTTGGGGACCCCATGGATCCAATTTGGTTGGGAAATGACATAAATAACTTTTTATTTAATGTAAAAGTAAAAATGACACAAACATGATATGTTTTACTAAAACAATTTTTACATGGGGTTATAAAGATCAGATTTTTGATTATAAATAGTAATTGGAAAGCTAACAAGATTTCCTACACCATAGTATTTGTTTTATAATTTTTAGACATTAAATAAATTAAATTATTTATGACATAATAATGATTCAGCGATGACATCATTATTTGACGATTTAAATAAAATGGAAAGATAATGTAAAATCTATGAACTAAACATGTCCAAAACTTATTGGATGGGTGTATATCGAACCCTTATAACCTTATCCACGAATTATATCAATGTGGGACCTTTTAAAACCGAAACACATTTTCAAATAAAGTAATATTTCTTTTCTTTCCAAAAGTGCACCTCCTCTCCTCTTATAAAAGGCCCCCACCTCTACCACCTTACACACACTCCTCAAGCCTTTGGCTCGGCCAAAACCTACCCAATTACTCTCTCCACATCCCTCTCCTCATCCTAGAGGATTCCCTTTGGGCATAATCCTTTCAAAGGAAGCCTTTAGGCTCAAATCAAAAGGAGTTACACTTTTAAAGGTAATTCATTCTCTCATGTTCATTTGTTTTATTTTGCTTCTCCAACCCCCTAAACTCGTTTTATTTACTTATTTTGTAACAACAACAGTATCTTCAATATACTAAGATGTTGTTATGAGATTTATTCGAGCTACACTCTCACACAACTACATCAAATGGTTAAAGAACATACGGTTTCTGTGGATGGTGAAATTCTGCCTCCCGAAACGATGATTGTTCAATACTCATTGAACACCTTCAAAGGTGGCCATTATGATGTCACTATTTTTATATATGATATATAATATGTTTATGTTTTATTTATGCTTCTGTATTTTTCATTTTTGTCTTACCTTTATGGCTTCCATTATGGGTATACGTGATATCTTCATTTAAGGAAGTGCGGACTACCGCCCCCTCAAAGTGAATTGATTCGTTAAATACCATATGTGGGATGTATAAAGGATGGAAATGTGATATTATATATGATATTATACTGGAATTATAATATACCTTTATATCATTATTATTCCATTCTATAAAATACGAAATAGAAATGAAATTAGCATTCATGCGTACGTACGGCTTACCGTCTCCATGAACGGTGCATTTCATTTCTTACCTCTAAATGATTATGTAATGTTATAAATGCATGCATGTACTGGATATATATGACATATATGATATCTACATAATGAATACAATTCTGGATATAATAAACATTTGGCCACACAAACAACATGTAATTGTAAGAAGACCACTTTCGACTTAAGAACCAAATATCGGAAAAACAAATATTATTAACTTAAATGATTACATAATGTTTATGACATGGTAATAAGTGGTATAAAAGTAATAATGAACTATAAAAATGTTTCTTAAGGAATTTGAAATTAACTCATGTTTATTATTCAGGAGATTAAAGAACGATCGAGTCAAGTCGGACCCGAGGTAAGGGATCCTACAACTCTCTTTCTTTATAAGTACACTCTTTTATGTCATTTATTTTAAGATCATATTTCTTATGATTGGGATGTTATTTTATATTACTCCTACTGTAATGTTTATGTTAATGTGATGAGAGACCCTATTCTCTCTCATCAATCCATTTTGGAAGTTTTGAGTGGCGCCGTTAGGCTGCCGATCTTTCGTAAGAGATCTAACTTCTCTCTTTCTTTTTAAGTACTCTCCTTTAAGTCACTTCTTTTAAGCTCCTCTTTGTAATGTTGGGGGATGTTCTTTTATATTCTCTTTCTGTAAATTTTATTGTAATGTGATGAGATACCCTATTTGATCTCATCAATCCATATTCGAAAGTTTTATGTGGCGTCGTTAGGCTGCTGAGTTTTCGTAAGAGATTTTTCATCTCACTTTTATTCCCGTGAGATTTATGCTACATTTGCCACAAATTCCATTGAGTGGTGTATGTACTGCCCATTATTCTAATCTTTTTGTAATATACTTTCGTTTATGAGTATTTACATCAATGACCTATTGTCTTTCTTTCATGGGGTGTATGTTTTGAAAGATACCCAAGTCGGTAAGGGAACCTTTCACCCTCCTCTTTTTTAAAAGACTTCTTTTATTGGGTATTTTAATTTACATATTTTTATGTTGGGATATGTTATCATACATCCTTATTGATGTAAATTTTATGTCCAAGTGATGAGATACACTTTTTATCTCTCATCAACTCATTTTGATGTGATGTCGTTAGGCTGTCAAGGGAACTTTTTAACCCAATTTCGATTTCATTGGGTTCAACTGGTAGTCATTGAATATGTCATCCATTGAATATGTGTGAATGACCTTTTATTGTTTTACACTTAATATAAACTTACATTGGGTGTATATATATTTGTCACACATATTTTTGAGATTTATTTGTCCTTAATTTAAGGATACCTTCTTTATAAGGGATTTCATCACATTTGACATTTCTATTGAGGGTTCATTGTTGTTACGCACCAATTCACTCTTATATGGTGTATATACTGTCCTTTGGAGTATTATATCATGAATCCTTTTATTCTCATGATATTATAAAGTTCTGACTAAATTTTATTCCTCGATTATTGTATTCAAGTGTCTCTAATTTTGGTAAAACCCCTTTAACCAAAATATCATTTTAAATGTTTTAATTATTTGTTCTTATTAATATCCATGTTTTCAAAATGGTTTTAAGGATTTATTTATATGGATATTAATGGTTTAAAATGTTAAAAGCTTCATGGTGGTATGGGACACTTTGATTCAAAAATCTCTTTATTAAATGTTTTAAATGGTTTTGGAAATGGTTTCTTTTTGAATGGATTCATTATTTTAATATCCTAAAATGTCATATTGTGATTGAAATGTGGAAATGTCATGTTTCCTTTATTCATATTTATGTGATACGATTATGTTATGGTTCTTGGGCATTGTTATGAAGAACGGGTGGTTCTGTGATAAACTAAGGGCAGGTGAGCCCGATATAGCTCTCCAATGCATTGGGTAACGCGAAGGAGTGAAATGTTAAGGTTTCTCCGAAGAGATTTAGGTAATATACTGTGATGGGTATTCCAAACGTAACTAAGAGGGTTACTCCCTACGTAAGAATGTTATGAATGCCTCAAGTTACCTTTATGTCTTATGTCTTCTATGATTTATTCATGATTTGATATGCCTATGTTTTATGGGTAAAGTATGATTTCATTCTTATGTATATAGGAACTCATGTTTCCTTTCCATATTTTTTATAACCCTTATTGAGCTTTTTATGCTCATCCCATGTTTTTGAAATGCTTTTCCCAGGTCAAGGGAAAGGTACATGATGTGACGATAGTGTCAAGGATGTGTCAAGAAAGAATCCGTGTTTTATTTTAAATAGGTTTCCATTGATGGGAAGTATGAATATTGTCTTTTATGTACCCACCTTGTTTAAATGTGGAATGTAATGCAAGTTTCATGATCTAATTCTCTAAAACTCTCAACCTGAAAAGATCCTCAATGTGTAATCTTGTAATAACTCAAGATTAAGTAAGGTTTAAGGCTGGGGCCTTATACCATGAGGTCCCAAAAAAGACCCAATGATTATCATGGTTGGAAATATATAATCTCATAAGAGTAGTAATTTTTTTAGTGTAGTTTTATATTATTATATTATTATTTTTTATCCTTATTAATTAGATTTACCCTTTAACCATGGTAAATAAAATTATTGAAGTTACTTTTCATAATGTGTAAACCTAAAAGGTACCTAGTTACACAATTTGGACATCCTGCTTCCATATATAGAATCCATTTTTTAAAATTAAAAATACAGAAGTGTAAGAAATTAATTTAATATTAATTACCATTGTCAAAACTAAAAAACGAGGTTTTAAGAAGTAAAAACTATTATAAGATTAACACGTGTTTATGTGTAATTAAAAGGTGAAATTAATTAAAATGAACAAAATTGGATTAAATAATAAAAAAACATTCTAATTACACACTAAAACAAATTAAAAATATAATATTACCATATAAATAAATCATATGAAAAGACAGTTTTGACATAAAATGCATTATTATTCACTATTCATTAAAAATGAACATTATCAGAAAAATAGCAAAAATTTACCCAAAGAAAATATTGACGTATATATTCTATATAAGAAGTTTATTTTGTCAAATGGAACATATAAAAGTGTCAAAAACATGATTTAAAAACGATTCTCCATCAAAAGGTGGTAAAACTGCATTTTTAGAAAAATACTACTTTAATCTGAAAAATTTAATTTTTTAATTATATCAAATAAAGAAAACTTATACGATGAATTTAAAACATTATATTGAATATATAACAAATATTTTTCATTAAATAAAAAACCATAAACAGTGTTATGATTTTATAAACACAATTATTCTCTTTTAAATAAGTTTTCATATAAACTCATCCTTTATATCCAATTGTTTTTTATTTCCATTTAAAAAAAAGTAACCAATGAATAATTATTTAAATATGTGTAAATCTTCTTTCAAAATTAATTTGATCCTATTCATTTTTTCAACTCCAAAGACTAGGCATTAACTACCATTTAAAATAATAAGAATATTATTGTATTATCTTTTAGTATAACTTAATGTTGTGTGCAACGTAAGTTTTCAGAGAAACTCGTTGTTTCATGTGGAGTACGCTATCATAAGAAACATACCATTTAATGTAAAATTAATATCTTATTAATAAGTATTAATTGAAATCAAAAACAATTAATCTATAAATACCTGGGTCTTTAAATCCTTCCCTCCTTTTGTAAATTGTGTCCTTGCAATTTCAAAATTGGGCGTGGAAACTTCATTGAAAGTCCCACATCAAAAGAAGAGTAAATAAGACTACCTCTTAAAAAGGAACAATGAGAAGAAAAAAGGCCAGCTGAGATAACCCATTCTAGGATTACATTTAGGAAAACATGGATATGGGTGAGAAACTAACCATCATGTTCTGATGGAGAGTGATTGAATACATGATCAGGAGAAAGTTAACCACCAAACAATCACAAAATTTTGATAGGTTAAACAGTCTTCGATTCTACAGTAAGAAAACTAAACATACTTACCTATTATATAGACTTTCATCCTTTAATAAATTTTATCCAAAAACTCATATTTTTTCAAATGATTAGTATTCAATATGACTTCATCACATCAAAAGCACTTGAATCAACTTCTAGAGAATCAAATAATCCACAAATGATGAACAATATATTTCCCATATCTTTAGAAATTACCCAAATACAAAATGGTTAGTACGAGATCATATAACCCCCAAAAAGGATAATCCTTCATAAAAATAAATCCTACTCTTGATCTCTAAAATTCAACAAATAGTTCCCAAAGTTAAACAATTTCCATTGAATAAACAAATGTCCTTAAAATTCTTCAGAGTGATAAAAACTAAGATTGAAAACCAAAAAAGTTAGAAGAATTTGATAACATAATCTTCCACATAAAATCATAAAATTTATCTCTAAATACCATTGACTACTCTTAATGTATTATAATGAAAAGTAATTAACCTGATCAAATATTCTCAAAGATAGGATAATCATTTACATAACTAATCCATGTCGCTAAAAGTCCACAATAAAAAACATAGATTCTTCAAAAATAACAAAAATGAACAATTACTCCTCAAATGAAATCCCATAGTATTCTATTTTCATTACGCATATAGTTTCCCAAAAGAACAAACGTCATAAAAAATAACATTTATCACTTAATCACCTAATTAATTTACAATACTAAGGATATAAATTCGATAAAACATTTTTCCCAAAATCAACTTATTCTTGATTCATAAAATCATTTAACTAAAAGGAATAAGTCATCAAAAATAGTGACATCTTGTAGGTTAGTAGTAGGAGATAAATCCTAGTTGCACATTGGTTGTGGGTTCGATTCCCATAGCTTTTTCTGATGTGTGGGTTGTCACATGGTATGTATGTTTTCCTTTTTTAAAAAGTATATAATTTTATAACATTCCCAAAAGTAATAACCTATAATTTCCTAAAATTCAAGGATCATATAAACCCAAATTGTTCTTTATAACTATATCCATAAAATATAAGACAATTCTTCATTGAATAATATTTTCTCCTATCTATCTTTAGGGTTACACATTCTATAAAAAGAATTCAAATGTAATCCTGTCATTAATACATGTAAATATATCATAATCCATAGATCCAACAAAACTCTTAAATACATGAAAATGTATACATCTAAATCATCGAACATTCTTCATGATCTTTTATCCATGTTTTTTCATCTTACTATTTTATACTAATTTCCTACAAATAAAATACTGCATAATGTCTTAAGATTTAATTAATGTCAAAACATGAGAAAAGAAATAATTCATACATTTTATAGTTCATTTTCAGTTTCCTCATCATCAATTGGAATGGAATTAGGCTTTGGTAAACATATATTTGTATGTTCTTGTTGATCCTATTCTTGACCCTTCTTCGAATGAAATCTATTTGTATAATGACCATGCACACCACACTTAAAACATTCAATTGATCCCCCAGAAATAACAACTTTCCCATTCTTGGAATCAACTGAACGCTTCATTTTTCCATGACCGGTTATTACTTTATGACCTTCATTACCACATCTATAATATTTTCCTGTACCATTGATGCATTTTCCTAGTCTTTCTTTCAACATCCAGGGAACATAGGTTTCTGAATATACTTACCTTTATGATTATTATAGTAAATTCTATAGGTATTTGTTTCTCGTATATATGATGCCTTAGAGAAATCACTATGGTTCAACTGGTCAATCATGACTCCTGATAGTGTTTTGAGAATAAACACATGATTTATCAATGTAGCTCCCATTTTATTCAGTTTATTATTAAAAAAACCACCAAAATTTCCATCACATCCATTGTTACATTGGTTCCTTCTAGATCCATCCATTTACTAATACCAAAAAGGTCAATGTGATTATATCAATAAAATCATCATATACTATCTTATGAGGATAGTATACAGTAAGATACACTTACTAATGTTATCTTAAAGTCATTTAATTTATAAAAAAATAATTATGACACTTTCAAATATACTAACCATTATGGTTATGTAACATATCCTTAAATAACACTCTAACCTATAAAGATATCTAAACCAACCTATGATACCAACTATAAGGCCCCAACCATAAACATAACATAATAATGAATTAAGTTAATAATTCAAATTGAGGATCTTTTTTGGTTTAGAGATTTAGTGAATTATGTCATAACTTATACATAAAATATTTAATATTACATGTAAACACATCTACTCACTATCCATTGTTTTCAAAAAAAAACTATTAAAAAAAGAATCACGTTTATTTACATGTTTTAGGCAACATGACATTTCCTTGATCCCATCCTCGAATATATTCATCATTAGGTCATGTGAAGAATATTTCAAAACATGGGATGAGCCAAAAAAGCTCAGTAATGGATACATAAAGAAGAAAAACTATTAGTCTTGAAAAAAATATAAACCATGAAAACATTATCATAATATAATAATTTTCATTTTTAAAAAGTAACAAAAACACTTCACTAAATATAAGATCATTGATTACCATTTTTTATAACCAAATGATTACCTTAAAGCCAATAGAAGGAAACATATTACCTGTAACATGGGACATATACATACTTAAATGTAATAACCATACAATCGACTTCCACACATATCACTAAATAGAATAGCCATACGACCAACTTCCCTACCCAATGCATTGGAGGTTATAACGTAACCACCCATCCATGGTTTATCATAGAACCACCCATCATTTGGTTTATCATGTAACCACCTGTCATTGGTTTATCATGTAACCACCCATTAAATTTCCATGTACCATTACATAATCATATCACATAAAATATGGAAAATATCAACATTTCAGTAATAAAATTTAATTTTTAATCAAATGTTATCATTTCACGATATTGAAATACTCAATCCATTTCAAAAACAATTTTCAATACCAAAACTACCAAAAATGGAATAAGGAATTTCTTTTCTTTTTAAAAACATTAAGGCTTATAGAGGAAGCCAAATAACGATTACGGTGGTGGAGATTACATTGTCATGACATACGTTAAAAACATTCATTTTTTAATTTATTAAAATGATTTGTAAAAAAAATATTCCATTTAAATGAAAGTAATATTATAAGGGGTTTATTATAAACTGTATCAAAGAAGGAGGTATATATTATCGAAATATGCCTCAATGAAAAGACATTGAGACGAAGTCCCTTACCACTTGAGAAAAAATTTGAATTAAAATATTTACAGAATAACATTAAACAAATCATATAATATCATGAGAATAATAGGATTCATGATATAATATGTCAAAGGGCTGTATATACACCTTATAAATTGAATTGGTGTATAACACTAAATAAGTCTCAATGGAATGTAAATTGAGACCAAATCAATTACAAAGATCATATCCTTTGATTAAGGATAAATAAATGACATAACTATGTGTAAAAAATATAAATACAACCAATATAAGTTGATATTAGTTGTAAAACAATCAGATTTTATTCACAAATATTCTTGAAAAAAAACAAATTACACGGTTATTTGACTCAATGAATGGAGATTGAGTTAAGATTTACCTTACAATGTATGTATAAATGAAATAATAATTTATAAATGGTGTGGTTGTGTGTTTAAAATGTATATCCATAGAAAGAGAATTGGAAATGAAAACATAAATAAATAAACAGTTATTCAACACATAATCTTGGCATAATATAATAAATTAAGTATTAATAAAACCCAAAGATTGAGAATTGAGTTTTGAAATTCCCTTATGAAAATTCGACAACCTAACGACGTCACTTAAAAATTTATAAAATGAATGATGAGAGAGAAAATAGTCTATAATTACTTGTAACTAAAATTTATATCAACATGGACATATAAGAACATATCCCAAAATAAAAAAATGGAAATTATAAGGCATAACATAAAATAATTCTTTGACGAAATGTGGAAGGTGAAAGGTTACCTAACCATGTTGAAATCAATAGATTAGTTTGAAAAAAATTAATTACCACCAAATGAATCATATAAAACCATTAATATAAAGACAATCATGATAGTATAAATCAAATGGATGTACCCAATACACCACATGCAATAAATAAGTGGTGAATAATGGAAATCTCACATAATTAAAAGTGAGATAAGAAACCCATTGACTTGAGTCCGATTCATCATGAATGTTCCTTGTTAGTCCTGAATAATAAACTTATGTTAATTTCTATTTTCATCAGAGCCTTTTAAATTTTATTATTCTTTTTATATCACTTATTAACACATTATAAAAATTACATAATTATTTATGTTCATATCAGACATTTTTTCGTTATTCGATACTTGAGTCAAAAATGAACTTGTTATAATTAAAAATTGTCTATGTGGTAAAAAGTACATTATCTACAGAATATTATTCATTATTTTAATATCATATATATATAGTATATATGTACTTAAAATAGTTCATTTGGAGATGATAAATGAATTGAACCATTCATGGAGACGGTAATCCGTACATACACATGAATGCAACTTCCATTTATATTTCATATTAAAGAAATGAAAACTAAATAATAAATAGGTATTTTATAATTGAAGTTTAATATCAAATGATATATACATGTCATATTTTCATTAACTCCATCCCTTATATGTTCTATGTTTGGAATGAATGAGTCATATCACTTTGAGTTAGCGGTAGTCCACACTTCCTCAAATGAAATTATCATGTTTTCACATCATGAAAAGAATAATGGTATGTTTTAAATAAAAATTTAAGAATATAAAAATAATATATATCATATATAAATACATGTCCATCATAATTTCCACCATGATAAGTGGTAGGGTGAAATCGTACAATCATCGTTTCATGAGGCACTAGTACGTCGTACATAGAAATCATATGTCTGTATCCATTAGATGGAAGTGTGTGTAATTTTATTTTAAAACCTTATCGTAAGAACATTCTAGTATATTTAGGGTACTTTTTTTGTAATAAAATAATGCAATAAATAGAGTTTAGGGGGTTGGAGAAAGAAAATAACTGAAAGAAGCTTGAGAGAAGACATTACCTCAAATCGGGTAACTCCTACTGATTAAAGCTAATAGGATTTTTTGAATTTCCTTATTTCCAAGGTGGGGATTATATGAAGAATATAGGGATTTTGGTAGATTATTTGGGAAGGTGTTGGACGATCCAATGGGCTTGAGAGGCATGGGTATGTGGTTATAGGTGATGGCCTTTATAAGAGGGAGGATGGGTACTTTTGGAATCTCTTGAAAGATTATTTTATTAGAAACTGAATTTTGATTTCAAAAGGTCCAAAACTCATTTAATTCGAAGTTAAGAATAGTAGTGTTCTAAATCCTATCAACCAATAGGTTTTAGACAAGTTCAGGTCCCATGTTTAACGTTATATTTTTGCTTAAACCCTTAGTTAACAAATTTAACCCTTACCATGTTCTCTTGTATATTAATACTATATGGTTAATATAGTTAAAAAACAACAATAAAACCTAAAGTGGTTCATTAATGACATATAAAACATTATCTAAGTCATTTGGAAAAAAACATAGATTTTTAAAACAATTATATCATTTAATAAAATAATATTTGTTTTAAGAACACATTTTTGTCAATTTTTGTACTATTCATATCAGGAATTTATTAAAAATACATAAAAACTTGATTATTTAAAAAACATCATTAATTAAAATATTAATGATTATAATATTCCATAAAATTATTTTATATAATAAAAAGTTTCAAAATAAATTTATTTTAATATTTATAATCTCATTTATTTAAATCATTCATTAATAAGATAATCACTACATCATCATTATGTCATAAATAAATTTATTTATATGATGTCTAAAAATTATAAATAAAATAAAAGGATGTAGGAAATAATTTTATATTTTTAATTAATATTTATAGTCGAAAATATCAATTATATAACCCCATTTTTTTACTAGACGACACATGTTTATGTTATATTTTTTTACTTTAAATTAATTCTTATTAAATGTAATTTTCACATCCATGTGGCTCCATGGGGTCCAAAATCTACCCAGGTATTCCCATGGTCGGAAATATATCATAAAATAGGAGTAGGACACATTGTATGGTAGTTTTATATTATTATAATATTATTTTGTATAATTTATTTACCCGATTTACCTTTTAACCATGGTAAATACAATAATTACTGAAGTCACTATTCATAATGTATAAAAATGAAAGCTACCTATTTACATAATTTGGACCTCATGATTCCAAATATGGAATTAATTTTTCAAAATTCAAAAAAGAAATAAGTGGCAGAAATTAATTTAAAATTAATTCCCATTGTCAAAACTAAAAAGGGGTTTCTTAAGAAGTAATAACTATCAAAAGATTGACATGTTTTTATGTCTAATTAAAATGTGAAACTACTTAAAATGAACAAAATTGGATTAAATGATATAAAAATAATCTAAATAAACATGAAAATAAATTAATAATATAATATATCCATATAAATAAATCATATGAAATGATATTTTTTACTTAAAATGCAGTATTTTTCACTATTCATTAAAAAATGAACTATATCATAAAAATACAAAAAATTTACCCAAATTAAATTTTGATGTACTGATTCTAAATAATAATTTTATTTTGTCCAATGGAACATAAAATAGTGTCAAAAACTATATTTAAAAATGGTTTGCCATCAAAAGGTGGAATAACTGCATTTTTAGAAAAATATTTCTTTAATCTGAAAAATCAAATTTGTTAATTATATCAAATCTAAAAAACAAATAAGATGAATTTATAAAATTAAATTGAATATATAACATGTATTTTAAATAAATAAAAATCCATAAATAGTATTATTATTTTATAAACACAATTATTCTCTTTTAAATAGGTTTTCATAAAAACGCCTCCTTTATATCCAATTGGTTTTTATTTCCATTTAAAAAAAATTGGTAACCAATGAATAATTATTTAAATATGTGTAAACCATATTTCAAAATTCAATTGAAACTTTTCATTCCATCCATTGTAATGGATAAGTGTTAAATACCATTTAAAATAATAATAATATTGTTTTATCATCTTTCACTACAACTCAAATTTGAGTACGACGTAAGATTTCATAGAAAACTATTGTTGCATTTCAGGTACGCTACCAGAAGAAGCGTCCCTTTTAACATAAAATTAATATATTATTCATAAGTATTAATATAAATAAAAACGTATTATTCTATAAATACCTAGGTCATTACATATATTATTCATACAAATATGGAAAGTAGATCCTTGAGATAAAGAAAAAGGATGATGAATCAGTTGGTAGTTATGAGAAAAAATTGACCAGACATATGAGGTACGATTATGGTATTATTATTAAACCTAAAAGTATGACTTGCTATTTCATCAATGGATTAAAACAAATTAATTTAATGGAATTATCCATAAGTGAAATTGGAATATATAAATAATTTGTTTGATGTACTCTTATGGTGGAAATGGAAATTGGAGAGGCCCACCATTCCCATGGTTTTGATAAAAAAAGAAAGACCAATAGTTATTAAATCTAGAATAAATCACATGGTATAATGTTATTACATCCATTTACATGATAAAAATGTGTAAATAAATGTAAAAAATTGTTTTAAAATTGAAATTTTAGGTTCTTGAAATCAGTAAAGGTTGGCCATAAATCTCATGAATGTAAAAAAGTAAAATAACAGACTGGTTAATGCAATTGTGAAAAAGAAGTCCCCAACTGATGCACCAACCATGATCCAATGCTATTAATGTAATATGTAGTAATATTATTTCGATTATTCTTGAATACATAGTATTTTTATGTTCATAAACAACAACCTATAAAGACCATAAAAAAGGGAAGTCTCTAAAGATCATGATTTCCGTAGTGGGTTACGAGAACACTATGGTCAAAGGAACACTTACCATCCATTATAAAACATATAATGTCTTATTTGATTCTGGATACACCCATTATTTTATTTATAATTATTTTTATAAGGGAATCACCATATACCCTAAACAAGTAGTTGATGAGTTAATTGTGAAGTAGCTTAATAGCACAATAGTCACATCTCATGGTTAGAATTATTCTACAATTGAGGTTTGTGGGAAAGTACTTCATGTGAATCTCATTATTCTTCCTATAGTTGAATTTGATTTGATTCCTAGAATGGATTTAATTTATATATATTTATATTACATGAATTAATATGTAAGGGAAGTCACATTCCATATTCTAAATAAACCTATAATATTATATCGATGTTTGGATGAATACGAACTGCCAATGGAAATTTCTTCCATATTGTGCACATTAATTCCTATATATTAAGGTTATTTATCTGATCTAATTAGGGTGAAACTCAACATTAAGGATACATATATTTTATTGGAGTTTTTTAATGTTTTTAGATGAGTTTTTAGGAATTATTCCAAATCATGATGTTATGTTTTTGATATAACTCATACCATGTGGTATGCCAATTTCAAAGAATCCATATAGAATGGTTGAAATTTTGTTACAATAGTTAATGAATAAAATCCACAAGAATCATAATAAGGGCGTCATATGCACAAATGCATCAACTTGGGGCGAACCTATTCTAATTTTTATGAAGAATTATGGTAAAATGTGTCTTTTCATTGATTTTCAAGATCTAAAAAAAATTTAAACCATGAACAAGTATGCACTTCCCCATATTGATGATTTATTTGATCGACTATGTGGATCAAAACAATATTCTAAAATTGAAATTCAAACTAGATATTAATAATTGTGGGTGATGAAGTTGGATATACACATGATGGAATTCCGAACAAGGTATGAACAATATGAATTTATAGTGATGCATTTTTGTTTTACTAATTCCCCATCTATCTTCATGTAATTGATGAATAGAGTATTTAAAGACTATTTTGAAATTTTTTTGTAATATGTTATAGAAAATATTACAGTATATTCAAATATAATGTATTAACATAAATATCACTATAGGATTTTGTTGAAGACATTGATAAAGGAAACTATTTTTGAAAAATTTTACAAGTGTGAATTTCGTGTTTAGAAAAATTCATTTATAGGATATATAATCTAAAGTTACGGAATATCAACAGAACCATCAAAGATATAAGTTATTGAGAAATGGACTAAAAAACCATGTTAAATGTAATCCATAATTTTCATGGTTTGGTAGGAGATTACCAGTGTTTTGAAGGGAATTTTTCTTGACCATCCATTCAACGCACTAGGTCAACTTCGAAGGGTTCCATCTTCCTCTGGATGAAGGAATGAGAAGAAAAAATTAATAAACTAAGGAGAATAATAGTCAATGCCCATGTTCTTACATTACCCTATAGAAGAGAAGGGTATATAATTTATATTGATTAATTCAAAAAGGGATTTTGATGAATTATTATGTTAAATAACTTTTTTATAACTTTGGATTCATGAAAACTGATGGTTGATGAGAAAAATTACCCAACTCGTGATTTGAAGTTAACTGTGGTAATCTTTGAATTAAAGATATGGTGGAACTATATTTACAGGGAAACATGTGATATATATACTAATACCAAAATATTAACGAATATATTCACATAGAATGAGTTGAAAACACACCTATGATGATGGTTGAAATGATTAATGATTATGGTTTCTCTAAACATTACAACCATAGGAAAGAGAACAAGTTGGAAGATTCATTGATTCAAACAGGCCATGATAGCTCATCTAGGATGAGGATCCCAAGATAATAAAAAAAAATTATATTACAAAAGGATTGAACTTCACATTAGAAGGGATGGGGATACATTTTTTTGGTTGAAATTAATGTTCAACAATCAATCCATGTAATTATTGGATGAGTCTCATAATTCACCATTCTATATTCATCCTAGAAGTTATATGATGTGTAGAGACCTGAATGAATATTTATGGTGGGATGGATTTAAGAGAGAAGTTATAGAGTATGTTTCACGGTGGTCTGTTTTCTAGGAAGTTATGGTCGTGAGATAGAAATATAAGGGGATGTTATAACCATTAACAATATCTGAATGGAAATGGAAAATAATTACCATTTATTTTGTCATTGGAATTATCAAAACACACAAAGTCCATATTTCTCTATGGGTTATTTTCAATTTCCATACTATGTCAAAAAACTTCATTACTAATATATAGGAGTTCTATATTGATCAATTTTACAAAATATATATTAAATATGTTGTAAGATTTAATCGATTACCACATTCTTTTTTTTCTGATATGGATTCATGTTTTACATCGATGTTCATGAAAAGTATTCAACATGCTCTGCATATATACTTATGCTTTATAACTTCATACCATCAAATTGAGAGGAAAATTAAAACTCTAGAATATATATTTATATCTTTATTTATGGATTTAAAAGGTGGTTGGTTGGGATAAATACCTTTCTATGGTAGAATTATCCAATAAAAATAGTCTTCACTCCCGCATTTAGAAGGATTTTTATGATTCCATATATTGTAAGATGGTCTAAAACACCGCACAGTAGAATAATTTTGGGGAATTAATGACATTGGGACCTAATCTAATTTAATAAATGTCATAAAAGGATAGATCCATTCAATAGAACACAGAATACTCTCAATATCAAAAAAAACATCAAGATGATAATTTTGGAATGCTCGGAAGTTTTAAATGGGTGATAAGGTATTTCAATGAATATCTCCCTAAAAGAGAGTAATGGGATTTTTATAGAATTTAATGTTAAGACCTAGGTAGTTAGGTCCTTTTTTAATTCATTATCGTATTGGTATAGTAGCTTATCAATTGAAACTTCCACCGAATCTATATCATGTTCAGGATGTGTTTCATGTATTTCTCATGATAAAGTACATTCATGATCCATCACTTGTACTAAACTCATAGTTAGTAACATTATAACAAGGTCTATCATATGAGTAATAACTAGTGGAGATTTTGGATCATATATATAATTTTCAATGAAATAATAAACTCATTTGGTTAATGTTATGTGGTGAAACCACAATTTTGAGGAAGCCACAAGGGAACATAAGGGTGTTATGAGGTAGATGTATCCTCGTTAGTTTGTATTGAGTGGAAAATTTGATGGGGAAATTAATTTTATGAGGGGTATAATGTTACACCATATGTTTTTGTGATTTTTTTTTAATTAAATTGATTTCATTGATATCTTAAGTCACTCTCTATGCCACTTTAAGTTTATACTGCACACAACACCATTTTCGCTTGTGTTACATATGAAAACGAGTTTCTAAGAAACATAATTTTATTATTATAGTTATATTAATTATAAAATAATAATATAGTGATCAAAATAGAGGGTGTTATCAAGATTAACTAAATTATCGAATTTCACAAGTAAATTCCTATTTTTAATTAAAAGGAAACCCATTTCTAAAAAACCATTAAAATGAACTCCAGTGTGTTTTATGTCATGAAAATAAAAAATTAAATATTTTTAGATTACATGAATGATATATTTATATATATTTTATTCATTATAATGTGTAAAATTCACTTTATGTGTTTTATAAACATGATATATGAAAAAATACATTTTTTTGATAAAATAAATATTTTTATACAAATAAATTTTTCATCTTTTTGATGCATCGCTAGTTTTAAATCTAATTTTTTTAAGAAATTATAAATTATATTTTAAAAAATAATCTTCTTATTTGGATTTGTGATATCAAAATTTAATATGGTTAATTTTTTTTTACTTTTCAGATATGTTTCATTTTTTGATGAGTAGTAAAAAATAATAAATTATAATTAAAAAAACTTTTTCATAAAAATAACTTATTGTGGTAAACTATTTATTTTAGTATTTTTTATGTTTAATTAGATATATGTTTTTATAATTAATTATATTCTAGGTCATTAGAGTCAATTTCAAATTCAATTTGGATATAAAATTTTTTAATCTTTTGAATGGTTTCACTTTCAAAACATTTTTTATTGTTTCATCTACTGAATTAATTATAAATTAATCTTAAAAAATTACTTTTTTTTAATTATGTATCATGATAACATATTTGGAATCATAAGGCACAAATTTATTAAATATCTCTATTTTTTTTAATAAGAATAGTAACATTAATTATTTTCATTACCATGGTTAAGGGTAAAAATAGTAATTAAGGGTAAACCTAATATTATATATATTATAAAATTTTGATAAAAGTTTCCGAAATTTCATTGTAGGGATTTAATTCTACCCATAGAACTTATAGTTCGAAATTTAATAATTTAATGGGCACTTTTCAATGAAAATGACTTGGATATTATTAAAATCGAACAGAATGAAAAAATGTTGTAGTCCAACTTTTAATAAGTATAATATTTATAATAATGGTATAAATACATTACATTCTAAATTATTTATATTCATGGGAAAATTAATAGTCTTAAATATCATGAATTTTTATTTTTTATTTTAGTTGATAAATATTTTGATAAATAATTTTACAATGATGATGTAGTAAATATTGAATTAATGAAACAACCAATTCAATGATTTTATAAATATTAAACGAAATATAATTGCACTTAATTATTTTTATCATCGATTTTAACTGAATTTTTTAACATATTGTGGATTTATTAAATTAATTGATTCTAATTTTTATTATTTCATGTATTTTCATAATGTCAATGTAATGAATAGTGTCAAAATTGACATTAATGATATCTTATAAAAATTATATATTATTAAAATAGTTAAATATAAAAAAATTAATAAAAATGAAAAAGATGATAAATTACGGTCAAAAATATTATAAATTATCCATTTATATTCCAATTTACATTTTATAAGTAAAAATTACATACTCTTAATATTGAAAAAATTGTTATCATAGTTAATATTTGAATAGGTTAATTAAAGGTTACTGAAAATGATAAGGCTTAAAATACCACAAAAACATTTATAAGAAATATTGGTTGAGTGTATTACAGATTTATAATATATTATATTTAAATCAAGGGTCATTTTAAGGTATTTGGATTCATATTGAATTTATTATAAAATAATCCTTTTAGAAATCCCAAATCTTCCCCTCAAATACATTATAATGAGACACCTCCTCTATAATTTAATTTTCCACATTGAGCCTTCTAACTTGACCAACATATCCTCAATCCCCCTTTAAACTTAATATATAATTTTTTTGGAAATTATAACGTCTCTCATTTATATGTATGGATTTCTCTATCTACGATGCGATGCCATTTGTTTTTCATATAAATTTCACATGGGTGGAAATAAGGATGAATTTTATGAATATATATGATATATATAAAATAATAGTGATTCTACAAATGATGATATTATTATGAAATAATAAGGACTATGACTTCCAAACAAAACATTATTGGAAAACAAAGTCAATATCACTTATAACAATGATTAAAATTATTAATAAACATTTGAAAAAATGATATAAACAAAAAATAAAAGGTATGATTAATATATGGTTATGGGATACATGTAAAATAAATAAATATTTATTATACATGATTCTTGAACATGAATAAGAAAATCAATACTTCTAGAAATGGGTTTTTAACTCACTTTTTTTGTGTGGAAATCATGTCTTATTCTCTACATATTTCTTATACATAGTGAGTATACTACCCATGAATATCTTATATGAGTATAATCCTAACTATTATAGTATTTTCATATACATATATCTTTATTTATATCATGGGGAATTTTATTTGAATGATTATAAAATGGTAATGGTTAATTTCAAAATCTAAATATTATTTGGGATGGTTTTCACGTAAGTATCTTCTTGGGGATATTTATCTTCCATGTCTATATTTCTTAAAAATGATTTCCACATTATTTCATACTATTATTCTATGAATTTTTAAATTCATTTTTATCCAAGTTTGAATTTTACTAAATTGAGTGGAATGGATATTTTTTTCCTTTTCATAATAACGTACTTTGATACTTTTCAGTCGAAAGTATAAGAAGAATGTTTTTTAATATATACATCATGAATGAATTTTTTATCTTTCACGAGGTATTAATTCATGTAATATACCCTTATAATATTTCATAGTTATTTTAAAAAAAATTATTCTTTTAAATTTTCACTATATTTTATGAAAATAAAACGTTTTTATAGTAGAAAGTATATTTTACTCATTAATTATTTTCAATTGAACGATCAAAATCATTTTTCGTAAATGATAAAATTCTTTCATTTTACATATTATTTAATTGGGGTATTTTTCTAGGATATTATCCATTTTATTCAAATGGTTTTTTTAGTTTATTATGGAATGATTTTCATGAAACCGATTTATTTTCTATGGGTTATGTTATGATTGAATAATTTTTCTGAAAATCATATCATTACAAGAGTTTTGATGTGATAAATGATTTATAGTAATGTGATAAAAAAATAGTAGTCATTAAGTTATTGTTGGGAAATATATCTCCCTATAATTAATTGGGTAATGAATTATATCTCAAGGTAAAGATAAGGAAAACAAGTCAATTTTCTTGATATTTGATAAGAAGAAAGTCAACGTGATTTATTTGTTAAGGGAAATTGGTGATAAGGCATGATCCAAGAGTCTTGGTAGTTATCCCTGACATATGAAATTATTTCTTATTCATATTATTCTACCACATATATTTATGACTTCAAAATTTGGTTCAATAATTAGTTATGATGAATTTTCATTTTAATTTTTCATGCTAACGTTTTATATTGTAACTCGTGTAAATGATCCTCGATAAGTTGGGTATGAAAATTTAATGCCATGATCATTATCACACACCTATATTTCTTATCATATTCTTTAATAAGATAATAAATTGATAGCATCCATGTTTACAATTAATTTGCATCTGAGATCACCCTTTTCTTATGTTTTCTTTCCATAGGGAATTAGGAAAGGTGTCATGTGTGATATGATGTAAATGATATAACTATGAAGAATTAACTAGGAGAAGATTTATATATTTTATGAACAAGATGATTATGTTATTGAGTTTATAAAGGAACAAGACCTTTCCAATTCATAGTGATTTATCTATATAATTAAATGAATATTCATTTAAAAATATGTCACATCAATGTATGAAAAGCCAGGGTCATTATATAGTTTCTCTATAATCTTAATACATGAAAACATACTGGTAGATCTTGGTCATGATTTTGGTGTTATCTATAAGTTGGCCAGAAATTCCAATATCTATATGAAACGAATCTATCCTCCATTATGATCACTACTCATTGGATGATGCATTATACATCACAGAGAAATATACAACCTATTACCGGCTCTAAAAGAATCCTAATAGGTGTAGAGAAAAGCCTCCATTCCATTTACTAGAATTAATTATCACACAATTATACCCATAAGAACCTAACAACCTTCATTGTAAGACTAGTAAGTGGTGCAACAAAACATGTGATGTCTTATATGAAACACATGTAATATTTAGCCAGCTACATGAAACTCTGTATAACAAACACATTCTTGGGATTCTCCAAGGAAATCACAACTCTCAACTTCTATGGAGAAACATATACTCATGATTGCAATGCAATATGACTCAAGAAGTGAATTTTTTTGATCAATAAGATCCACATAGTATGGTTGGAGGAATGATAATGTTTCCTCGATGTACTCCAAATGATATTGGGGATCTTAGCATGGTCATTATGAGTGTGGGAATAAACCAAGATTTTATCCACAAAGACAATAATAAAAGAATCCAGGTTGGCGTGGAACACCCAATTAATCCAATAATTGAAAACATTGGGCATATTTGACAAAAAAAACAAAATGAGATACTAATATAGACTATACAAACTTCATAATGTTGTACTATGTAATTTTGAGGGTCTAAATTTCACCTGATGATAGTAAAATGTAACTTCGATCATAGATAATAAACCAGATCCTCGTAGATGCTAAAATAGATCATATGTTCATGGATGTGGATACTAGTTCTTGACTATAAGAGAGTTCAACCATTTTTAATCCATAAATAAACAAATTTCATAGCCACCTTCTTTCTAAAAATCATGAGATAACCCCAAGACAAAGTGTTAGTTCCTATAAAACATCTAGCTTATAAATCTTATATCTCCCTCTAGAGATCTTGGACCTTAGTAGGTTCCCCCTATATGGAGGAAAGGACACCATATTTGTATCTAGGATATGATCTATAAAATTTCTTCCACTATCTCATGTGGATATATAGAAAAATCCTTGGGAACGTCATCCTTGAAATGATGTACTATTGTATGAAAATATTCTAGGTGTATTCCCTATTCATCAATGAATAGACTAGAAATTTGACCGGTCACTACACTTATCCCATGATACTATGTTCCCTATCTACAATCCTAGACATTCCACTCCACCATGTATAGATAACTACATCCCAATAGGGATGTAAAGGATACCCTGTGGTGAAATTATTCTACAAATACATGATATAGAATTAAAAAACCATCCTAATAATGAAATTTAATCCATTCATCTCCTAAAAAATATGTCCCATGTGATTGGGTAAATTTCTACCTGATGAGGGTAGTTCCTTCACTGGTGTATTCCCTATGACCAAACTCCCAATAGTCTATCCATGGTCATTAGACCACATTAATAATATATTATTGGTCTAATACATTCCAAGATAGATAAAGAGATGAAATATTTTGAGTAACCTAATTAAACAATGAAGATTATATAGAAGAGGATACTAGAATAGTACCACATACTGTAGAGGATATTATACTCTAATCCTTCTGTATCAACTATATAGAATGCAACTGGCCTAATCCACGACCCTATAATATAGTTGTACTACTCCAATCATGAATATTATTTTTGTGCTAATAATCTGGAGTAAGGATATTGTTGCTATGACCTCATTTTCGTCTGGTCCTACTTGTGTTTCTCCAACTCACTGACTGATACGGAAAAAAATAACCTTCCCCTTAAGTTGTAGATTGTGCAGAACCTCTTCCACTATAAGATGATGGAAATGTCTAACTGGATCTCTAAATAAGCTCTATATGGACACAAACTCGATACTCTAGAGGGCTTCTATCACACCGAGTATTTAGATTCCCCTGTCATCAACACTGATGGAATACTAAATAGCTATAAGTGTGGGAACTTTGTATACCACTTCCCTTATTCAAAACATTAAGGGAGAGTTTCCTTTTACCCGAAGAACAAATATCCTATTGTGGAACTGATCCTTTATTCTTGGTACTATCATCATACCTTAGGTTACATTATGTGATAATAGCATGATTTACTAATTTAGAAAATTCAGGCAGGAACTAGGCATTCACCTTTGTCCGGATGGCATATTGAAGCCCATCCTCAAAGCACCTAGAATGTGAAATCTCATCACCAACTGGAAGTGGTAAAAAGTTCCATAACATAGTGAAACACATTGAATACTCCATGTTTGTCAGAGCACCCTACTACAGTTACATGAACTCTTTGGCTCAGTCACCTCTCAGTGTCTAAGGAAAAATTGATAATAAAAGGATGTCCATAAATGCACTCATACCATTCTCTAATGGTGAACATCCAGAGTAATAAAATCCCACTAGAACATGGACGAATCATACAACATATATGTATAATGAATGACCATAATTAATCGAAGTTTCTGTAGATGCTAAAATATATAAATATTGGCCTTCAGAAAAGACTCAATAGCTTGTGAACTATAATTACCTGGGATAATAGAAGGATGCTTCTGCTGTAACATTTGGTACATATCAGCCATCATAGGTGCATGTTATGGAGAACCTTGCCTGAAAATCATCAGATGTATGAATCCATAAAAAAAATTATGTATGTACCTAGATAAAAAACAATAGATGGGGCCTCATGTTGAACTCTTGACAGTTGGACTAAAGGCTCAAGGGACACCATCTCTAAAGCATGGTGTTTTTCACCCTCCAAGTGAACAACAGGGGGACTTCGTGGCAACATATGTCTAAAAATATCATACAAATTCCAAAAAAATCATTGAATCAATATGATAGAAATAGAGGAAGATGAATATGAGGAAAGGGTTCACTACCTTTGGTATACAACCCCAACTATCCACTTAGAAGGCAAGCTATTGGTAAGTGTTCTTGTTTATATTATACTAGTTCCACCGAGTAATTTTTTAATCACATTGTTCCTCTAAAATTATATTTACTCTTTAGAAGTTGTGATTCTCTATTATTGTTTGGATTTGTTTATTTTCATATATCAAGGACAATTTAAGGTGCATATCAATTCCTAGTGAATTAGGGCCCAAACATCTTATCATTGAATTCCAAACCCACATAGGTTCATTATAATTGTTATACTTGGAAAATTACCCATCCAAACCAATGAGGGCCGATAATCCTCATGAATTGAAACTATAAATAACTCTATCACAACAAAATAGTGCCATAGTTATATATATATATAAATTCAATTAGGTCTCACTAAACAATCATTGGGAAGGGGAAGAAATATAATTAGTTGAATAAACCAATATGGAATGGAAATATTGATGGAATGTCATATCAAGGTGCATATGATGATACATGTAACCACAAACCATCCACTAATTTCATTGTGGAAATAATAAAAGAAATCCCCAAATAGAATAACTTTAATAACCACAAAACAACTTGTTTGTCACCCTATGATGAAATGATATCAACTGTAACATGAAAAAAAAATTATCATTCAGGAAAGATGACATTTACCCCCAAACATGGGCCAGATATTCCCCAGAACAGCTTATGAAAATGTTATAACCATTCAAAATTTGCAATATATTATATCCAAATAGTATAGAAACAAAACAAAAACCACTCATATAACAGTTTGTGACAACCCATACTTGGGTGCCACTCAAAGGTTCCCCGAGACCACCTGTACAAATGGTATGAAGCACATCTCCGTGAATTCCAACGGCTATCAAATAGCAGTGAGGTCCTAGGGTGTGTCCATGGGGAGACTATACCCTGATCACCATAATGTATCATAACAAATCAATATAATTTAACAGATAAGTAAATATGAAAAAATTAAAAATACCAACAGAAGTAGACTTGCATAATAAATAAAAAATTTATTCGTAATCGTATACAAAATCTAATGAAACATTTAAGGGTTTTTAAGCTAGAAAACATGGATACAAAGAAGTATATAATAAATTATATTCATATTTATCAAAAATAAATCCAGAAACTATTCCCAGCAACTTGAGCTCCACCATGATCTTCTTCTACCCAGCACCATCCAAAATAATCAAAAAATAATGTGTTCTAAATAGTATTTTCCTTTTGAAAACAACATGAAAAATGTAATTTTCCAATATACCCATATAAAACCAGATAAGGTTTGAGATAAATAATAGTAGGACACCACCAATGGAATATATAACATCCAATTTGTGTGATATAAACTAAGAAATTGTGAAATCATGCATATATAAATTTAATGTAGTAAAATTATACAAATACAGAGGTAACTTCTTTAGCCTCAACTAGTGACTGAATATGTGACCATTTCATTAATTAATTATTCTCTAATTTATATATTCATGTCATGTGAGGTAACACTACCACTATCATCTGAAAATGATATTAATAATAAAGGATACAAGATGTAAAAAGGATTCATGAAATGTTATTAATTTTTAATAGTCACCATGGTAATCACCAATACAACCAAGACCGCATGGGTCAAGCCCAAACAGTAGTAACGTATATCCTGGATAAATGGGGTAAGAGTGTAATATAAGGGGAATCAAACAAGGAATTAAAAAATAATAATTATATCTAATTCAAAGGAATATATCAAAGGTAAAATTAGATAAAAAATTACTATGGAAAATAGTGTATCCACGGTGCCTCATGTCCACATAGATCATTCTAGATCAAGGGAGTGTATGCAAGGAATCTGGGAAAACATGTACAATTAATTTATTAATTCATATATGAATTATTCAATCAATTATATTAACTATGGTTCCTTCTATTAATCATGTAATGGTGTTCTATGGACGTGAGACATAGTCATTCAATTAAATTCTATCAGGCCAAGTCGAATATAAAAAATATTTTTTCCATTAACCATTTAATGATTTGTTTAATTATGTTGAACACATAAATTATTAGGGCCATGTGAAATTATCATAACTAATGAAAATTAATTTAATTCATTATTCATTATCTAAGGAGGGGAATACCATTAACAAGATCAATCCTTATAATAGTAAAACAATGGTGCAGACACCCATGTCAACCCACTAAAGGAACAATTATGGAAATCACCCTACATGGGGTGATCAATGTTGATGTAACAACCTCCAATGATGAATAAAAATTATAAATAGTATCTTATAATACCATTATAATGACTATAATAAACTACCATTAATTTAATAGATAAATCTTGATGAAATCATCATGCACACTCTACAATTTATAAAATGAATAATCCTAAGGGATGAGTTATAGACATCCTCCCTTGGAACCGTACAAAAATCCTTGTCCTGTATCTTCATTCAGTTTGGACTAGAATAGAATATATTTGAAGAATGGATAAATTTTCTAAAATGAAAATTATGCATTTGCATCTAAATTGCAGTGTTAATTGGAATAATAATAATGAACATGTTAAACGAAATTCAGATCTTACTAATGAAGATCCAATGAGATGAACAGTTCATTGATCGGACTCATGATTGATGAATGAGATCAAAAGATAGAATATATATCTTTGGGATCTCCAAAGATGATGAATGAGGTTTTTTACCACTTAAGAGAAATAAAAATGAAGGGTTGTTTGAAAACAATTCATTTAATGGAAATATTTTAAAATCACCAAAAAATGGCATCAATTAATTTGGCCACATTTTTGGAAAATCAGTTCACCAACCATGAATATTTTGTTATAGGTAGGTTAATTTTACTTGGTTATTACACACATATTAAAAAATCATTCCCCAAAAATCCCAAAAACATCTAAAACATTTTTTTAGTTTTTTTCATGAGCATGAATCCCCTAGTTCATGGTTATGGAAATCTGTATTCCCTCTATAACCTCATTATCCAGAAATTTATGGCTTTCTTTAACCATGTTCCCTACCCAAGAGGATTTCTTATAACCATGTGTATATCATGTTTTCCTCATCAGATGATTTTTTGTGCTTTGAATTATCCCAAGAATCCTCTAAGACATTTCTAACCTTGTAGAGAATCCATATTTGGTCTGTAACCAATATTTAGAAATAAAATTAAAGGATCCCTACGTAATGTAAAAATGGAGTTCAACAATTTTTTTATTTCAGATTATTTAACTCTTCATCATTATTAAATGATATACATTAATGAATTGGTAATTGTTTTGGGTGTACCACATTCTATTGTATCTGATTGGGATATGTATTTTACCTCAACGTACTAGATGATTCATCTTCTATCTCTAGAATTAGATTTATGTTTCAGTAATTCATATCATCGATTGATGTTTTATTTATTAGGGAACAATTGAATCCATTGAAAATATTATGATATTAGTTTATTATATTTTATTGAGTATTGAGATAAACATATACCTCTAGTTGAGTTTTCATACAATAATAACATTCACTCGAGCATTCATATGATACCTCATAAATCCTTTCAAGAAAATCAAATCAAAATTCTAATATGTTGGGATAATGTGGGAGAAATATTTATTTTCAGACATGATTCAAGATGATGATATAATATAGAGGGTAACATCCATTTATCAATATATCAAGGTATCTCAGAATTGAGAATAATGTTATTTTAACAATTGTGGGATATATATGTAATCTAAATATTGTGACAAGTTATCCCAAAAAATTTATCCATGTAATAAGGTTATAATTTTTATGAATAAGGAAAATTCAAACACTGGATATATTGTTTGCATTGAGATTCTTAATCAAGTAAAACAACTTATCATTTGGAACTCCCACTAGACTACTGTCAAGCTCCTAATATGACCTAATTATGTCTCCTAACAAAGTACATACATGATTCATCAAGTGTACTAAACTCAAAAAGATAATTTATTATGATGTTACTTCCTATGAAAAAACACATAGAAATCATTTATTATAGGGATAATGTTCTAAAGAATTTGACAACATATATAGTTATTAATATTTGTTGGAATCATAAATTTGTGGATGCAATATTAGAATAAGTGGATTTAATAATAGAATTAAATATTCATTTTTTATATCAGATAAATTTAATTTTATGGAGAATTTTATTTTAGGTATGGTAGAATATAACACCCCAAGAATTTATAAATAATTCCATTTAAATAACCTTGATGTATTCGATACGTTTCTCGATAGGTAGCCCCATGCCTATATAAACAATGCGTAATAAACGATTAGAACCTATCCATTAAATTATATTGTATGAATAATAATAATCACTTTATAAAAAATATGTATAATTTAATTTAAATATATTTATTAATTCATAATAAAAATTTATTGACTTTCACTAATTTCATTTTTTTATTAATAAATATGTCTTCTTAAAAAATGGGGTTTACACACTTTTTCTCCATAACAACTGTAAAATTAATTGATACCTTTTTTATTAATGAAATAAAAGTAAATTAATGCCATTTTTTAAATTATTATTCGATTTCTTTTATAGGTTTAATATTTAGGTGTTTTCTAAATATATGTATTTTTAGTGAAAATTTTTACTTTTTTATTTTTATAAAAAATGATATTTATTTTTTAATTTAATAATAATTTATATTTAATATAATTTAATAATATATAATATATTAAATTTCATATTAATCATTATTGATCACTGTTTTGGTATATGGGAAATCTTGGGCATAAAAACATATTTTTCAAATAACTTTTTATTTAAGAGAAATGTGTTTATATTTAAAACATTAAATTAAAATCTACGAAAAAATGATTGTACTTAAATTTGAATATTATATATTCAATATAATATTTCAAAATTCATTTTTTCAAGTAATTTAATGGAATTTAGTTTTTTAATGAATAGACATTCATTTTTCTAATATGGGTTTTTGGTTGCACGTAGCACGCTTAATTAGAATTTATTTATAGAACTTTTTGAAAATCAATATTCTAATATTTATTAATATTTTTAATCATCATTATTAATATAAAATAATTTTTCAAATAATTTTTTGGGCATAGAGGATTGTAAAAACAATAGAATTTTGTTATAATGATTAATGTTAAATCGTGTTTATTAGGGATTAATCCAAGAGAAAAGGGTAGTTTTTCCATCCAAAACTATGTAATTATTGTTTTTATATATATTTCAACCATATTATATCATAATTTATATTTACTGTCCATTTGGATCCACTTTCCAATGAAATTCACCTCATATAATTGATATTGTTTAATAAATTCCATTTCTGACCCTCCTCTCACTTATAAAAGATATCCCCTTCTCTTCAATTATTCACAAAATTTGAGTCCTCTTTATAGGAAAATACAAACTAAAAAACCTTTATAAGGTCCTTATATTCATCATAGTGATTCGTTTTTTCTCCAAAGTTCAATCCTTCATGTCATGGTATAATTCAACGAAGGTATCTCACAGAATAGGTATAGATCTTAACCAAGATCTATCAATTTTATTTACTCTTCAACATCATGTCAACATATTGTATCCACCAAAATATGATGTATTAAGTATTATATTTATAATCTGATGTTATTATAGTGATGTAACTACTATTTAATACCTCATCTCAATCAAATGTGAGGTGAAAGTGTCACTCATGTGTATGTGAGGATAATCGCCTCCACATAACAATATGATTATTTTTTTATACCATTATTCATGGTGGTTATTATGATTGATTTATGTTTTCCTAGTGTTGATCATAAAATGGAAGGTCACCCCCTCTCCAATATTAGTAGTATGGTTAGGTGGAGGGCTGGATGATAGTTTTACAATTTTTTTAAAAAAATATAAATATATATTACTTAAATATATGTGTAGAAAATTATATATTTACAAACACATTAATATGTAGAAAAATTTATAGATATATATTATACATAGATATATACAGTTAAATGTAATTATATATAAAAATAATATACATTAAATTACTATAATATGTATTCGATATTATTATAATATATATTATAACATTTGGTCAATATATATATGTATATATATATATATATTTAGAGTATGTAAATAACCATATCAAATCAGATCCAGTAGTGGCTCGTTTCAACCACCATAAACTATTTTTTATAAAAATTAATCAGATTTATTTTACTTGGTGTACCCATAAAAATTCAACTAAAGTTTAAACAATGGGATAAAATATTTCCTTTGGGTCATTGCATGTCCTTTTGATAAGGTAGATGCTCGAACAACTAGAATTACTATCTACACGATTATTTGTCGGTTTTAATCCCCTCTACTTATTATTGATATTGATAATTAATTATTTATAATAATTATTCACTAAAATATATATTTACACATATTATAATAGTTATATTTTTAATTTCACTTATATTATGTATATATACATATATACTTATTTAAATTTTTTAAAATATTAACATAATATATTTATATTTTAAAATTGTAATGTATATATATACATGTTTGTTTATATAGTTTACATAATTTTCTATTTAATTTATTTAAATTATTTATATACACTATTTTTAAATATATTTATATAATATGCGGATTATATAATGTAATTAAATATATTCATATTTTGAGTCTCTATAATATATTTATATATTATAAAAATTTTAATTTTCAAAATAAATATATATCAATTGGTTTAATAACCCCCTCCAATCACATAGACTAGTGGGGGAGAATTTGCCTCTATCTTTTGTTTTTAAATAAATTGAGTATATTTTAGTGGTGGCGCCCCAATAACCATAACAAGATTAGTATTTAGAGTGAGATGAAAAAGAACCCTTACTAAAACATACCATATTAGTTAACAAAATTAATAAAATTATAGGTATTATTAGTCATCAATAATATAAATAAATAGAAGTGGTTATTATCCATCTCCAATCAGTGTGTAATGACCCTCTCTATTTAAAAAACAAAAAAAAATATTTTTAATTTTTATGCTAGTTCTCCCATAATCAATACGAACATAATATTTACTAAGTTTCACTGATGGAATAATTATAATTTATATATAAATTTATTTTAATCTGAATTACCAAAAACCCCCTCAAAATTTATTCCACTAATATAATTTTTCTGGGTGTATGCTCACATACCACTAATGAACACAAATTTTCTCGTGCTCCATGGTATCATGTATTACACAACCTTGGATAATGATCCTAAAAAAGATCATAATATTTAATTTATTTATATATATATAATAAAATCATATATTTATTTCTATAATGACTAAATTACATCACTCTTGATAAGGCGCAATGCATGATCGCTCGCCACATGGGAATTGTTCCAAAAAAATTGATTCTACCATGCTCTATACACTCCATCCCAAACCATAAAGGGACATGATTCATGATATAAATAGAATATCCATGCCTCTACCTAATATACGACATTACTATATTTCATTAATCTCATGAAAAAAATGCATCTACCTATTCCTCCAATCATTGAGGAAACTGACTTGTCTTTGTTAAACCCTATTTTGGGTTGGCATCACACATATTAACTCACAAGGAATCATATTTTATCCCATCTATACATCACAAGGACTCTCACATTTAAATACACCCACTGTAGGTTTTTCACAGATACACATTATGCATCACATTCCAACTAAACTACCCAATCTCAAGAATACATCCACATAAGACATTATCAGTCAAGAATTTCATCATTGACGATAACACGTCATAAATATTTATTTTACAAAGTCATCATTTGATAACTCAATTTGTTTAAAACCTTAAAAATATAGTGAATTAAGGTAGAATAAATCCATGAATCTATATGGGAATACAACACTTATATTATTATTGAAAATTTTAGTAACTGAAGCCTTTTTCATTTATATAAGTAGTATCTTGGTATCCAATGACCAAGCTAACACCCCAAGGGTCCGAAACTAAGGTATCCAATTCCTATAATGAACTAATATGTATCCTTATACATACGTTTCACCTAGGTAATGCTTACGCATCATTAGATATATCCCATTATATGATCAATTTGACTTTTCATTAGATAAAATATTGTTGTTCAACTTTTTATAATGAAACAAATAAAATCTATTTATTAATACTACATATAATATATTATATACCCATTAAACCACAAAACAGTCAATAATCATTGAATCTAATCACATAAAATCATAATAATGACATGTGGGCCCTATATATCAAAAATAATGCATGTACTTGTACATATTTCTAATAGTAAAATTTAAAAAAACATAAATAACAATCTTAAATAAATAGTTCATCAATCATTATATTTTTCAGTTGTAGAATAGAGATTGCAGAAAAATAATCCTATATCAATTATAATGTATAATTATAACCATTTGGTGTTCATGAAAGACTATATTGACATCCATCACAAGTTACAATACATACCTATTCATTTTTTACCATACGGTGATCACATTAATATTCTAGGATAATTTTTTAACTCATTATCATGATACCACACACTAGTTTCACAATTGGTGGTGTCAGAAGACCTTTGGTACACCTACCTCTATGCTAGTGGCTACAAACTAGTATTGAGGCTCTATGTTGTTACCATCTGTAGACTACAACCTCATGTAAGAGAAAATAAATAGTTTATCTAACCAACCAATTAACAAAAAATATTATTAGAGTTTGTGAAAGAAATAATCATTGTCTTGAAATATAAAATGAAATACTATAGAAAACTATACATCCAAACTCATTTCCCACTATTATTATAATATATGAATATATATATATATGGACGATATAATACAATTTTCTATCCTCATAATATCCTACTATCCATCCAATAAATCATTTTTGATCATATAATATTGGGGAGATTCAATACATCAACCTGTGAATAATGAGGATTTCTTGGTTAAAAACATTCCAAGGCCACCTGAGAAAGGATTGATAATACCATATTAGTTCACCACCAATGATGTTACTAACATTAATATTAAATATATTTTAATCAATTAATGACTCCGACTCTAGTAACTTGGAGTTAGTTTTTACTAAATAACATGGGAAAAACATACAATAGATCACATCACATAGGATCACTAATTTTTATAGTCATTGGAGACTATATACATATATGATTCTAATAATAAATAAGAAAAAAATGAAAAAACTAAAAATTTCAATGGAAACATGTTATTTATTATATTATAACCTTTTTAGGTTTCATAGATCACTTTTGAGAACCATGGGGATAAGAAACAAAATAAAAGTTTGAGCCATAATGCTTAGTTAAGTATTATATAAAGTTGATGTTATCATAGAATACCCAAGAAAGGATTAATATGGAAGAGATACAAAATAATGAAATGTTTTCTAGAACTATTATCGTGAAATAAGAATATATCCATGTATTACAGAAAACATAGATAATAACATGGATTTTAAATTCATTATTCATAATTTCATACATTATAATCATTATTCAAATTCCTCATCACTGGAATTAATATATAAATTGGTATGTCATACACCTAATATCTATACTATATTGTTTCATTATACACGTCCATATAGTATTGGGATATCTAATTTCAGGCCCCCTCTATCATGTACAAAAAATAAATCATTACTATATGAATGAAATAAATAACAATAAAATGTGTAATCAACATGACATATTAATTAATAAGAATCTATATGAAAAAAAATATATGGCATTTAAACACAATATATTTTCAATGATATAGATAAAATGAATATAATCAATTTAGAGAATAAAGGTGGATTTTATTATTAAATCATGTACCCTAAGGAAAAGATATGTGAGTAACAAAAAACATAATTACAGAATTATAATCAAAATAAATCTATATAAAAGAGGTGGTTTGTATGATATGATCATATCTAAATATTAATATAAGGAAAATGATGTTGACATAGATGAAAATTTTATTTTAATATTATTTTATTAATTTCTTTTAAAAACAATGAGAAATATCCCCTTTTTTAATTCATTATATTTCATTAAAATAATTTTATTTATAATGATATACATTGATCCAAATAAATAATTTTGAAAATTATCCATTAAAACAAAAAATTATTCTTAGAAAAAAAATTATAATACGCATATGGTTTAAAATAAATTCATTTGGAAGACATAAAAACATTAATATATTCAGTCATAAATGCCCAAGTGTCCAAAATCAATTTAAAATTGAAAATTTCACTTTTAAAATCATTCTTTTAATATTGATAAATTTAAAAATAATTTATTTTATTTTTAAAATCATTTGGAATTTCAATAATTTTTAAAAATAGTTTAAAATAAGGATATAAATCATTTAAGTAATAAGACCCATAATTGGGAATTATGTTTTTTACATACACAATATTAAAAGGGATATTTTTATCAATATTATTTGTGGATTGAATTTAATCATTATCATCAACTATTTTAAATAAATTAAACTATTAGAAAATATACTTATTCAATTATTGAATCAGGTATATGGTAATCAAAAAATTAATGTCGAAATAGGGGAGGATGACTCTCTATAATAAAATTTTTGGTTGGAACAGTTTCACATAAAAAAATGACACTAGTTAAATTATTTACCAAGGAAATTGAAATTGTGAGAGTAAATGTAAATTATTAATAATAATAAATTGAGAATAGAATTTTTTTAGGGAGAGTGATATGGAGAGATAATGATAATGCAAATTCCCTACATGGATTTTCACTCATATGTAATCTCAATTTCAGAATGATATTTGAAAGTTGACCATTTAAACATTGGTATACATTAAATACAAAATCATAAAATATATAAAATGATGTGGAAGTGTAAATTACCTAAATTTAATGAATATATGACTAAAATAGACCTATAGATATAGATTCACAATAATGAATAAAAAAGTGTTATAAATTTTATATATCATGATAAACAATAATTATCATTTGAAACCCCTTACAGATTTGATTAAAGTCATCTTAATGAATTTTATGGAGGGCTTAAAGGAATTCATTGTAAATAACTTTAATGAAATATTAGTAATTATTGTATAATACAATGTGGAAGTTGGTAGAACATATAAATTAATAAAAAGGTTTTCAAAATTAAAACATTCTTTAATTGTAACACCCCAGGTAAATAAAGAATATGACATTTTCATATTTATCCATATTTGTGAATAAATTATTAATATGACTTTAAAGGGGACGCTATGCTCGATGGCGTACCCAACACGCAACAACGAGTTTCTTGGGAATCTTACGTTGCACTCTAATAATAAAATAATATTATTTTAAATGGTAGTTAACATGTAGCCGTTGCATTGGTGGGAATGGATAGAAATAACTAAAATATTATTATATATGTTTTTAAATGTTTTTACATTTATCCAATAAAAGATAAAGTCTTAAAATACAGAAAGAATTCAATTTTAGGCGTATATGACCTAGTTTTTACTAAAGGTTCACTTATCGCCTTTTGATGGCGAACCGTCATTAAATATAGTTTTGTTCACTTTTATACATTCTATTGGACCAAATAAAACTCTTCTTTAGAATCGGGATATCAAATTTTACTTTGTGTAATTTTTTGGTATTTTTCCGATAAAGATCATTTTTAATGAATAGTGTAAAATGTTGAATTTTAATTCAAAACCTATTTCTAATATAATATATTTATATGATTAGATTATCATTTTTATTGGTTTTAAAGTGAAATGAGAAAATATTTTTACCTTTACATCAAATAGTGGTCATTGGAATTAATTTCACTTTGAAATCGGACTTAAACTAGTGTCAATCTTTTGATACTTATTGTTTCATAAAAACACGCTATTTTCTCTGACAGCGGGAATTAATTATTAAATTAATTAACGTGACTTATATGTTTTGAATTTTTTAAAATAGACTTCATTTTTGAATTCGGAATATCAAATATACCTTAGGGTGAATTTTTGGGATTTTTCTGAAAAACTTCAATTTTTGATGAATAGTGAAACCACTAAGTGGTACTTATAAAAACTGATTTTTCATTTAAATGAAATTTTACCACTTATGTGTTTTGAATTTAAAAAATATTACATACATGGTTGTCATTAAGAAGTAAAATGTGGTTCAATGGGATAGAAATATGTTTTTGGTGAATAGTAACTTATTAAGTTTTTAATCGCGATTAGAGGCAATTAGTGTAGTTTATGGTAAGAATGATGTTTTAATAAAATGAAATGACATAGACACATGTCCTACCATAATTGGATGTGTCATGGCCGACCACGACATTCCATGGGTCAGCATTGGGACCCCATGGAGCCACTTTGGTTGGAAAATGACATAAATATTTTTTTATTTAATGTTAAAGTAAAAATGAGACAAACATAAAATGTTTTACTAAAACAATTTTTACATGGGGTTATACAAATCAGATTTTTTACTATAAAAATTCATCGGAAAGATAAAATTATTCCCTACATCATAGTATTTGTTTTATAATTTTTAGACATTAAATTAATTAAATTATTTATGACATCATGATGATGCAGCGATGACCTCATTATTTAACGATTTAAATAAAATGAAAAGATAATGTAATATATAACACCTAAACATGTAAAAAACCTATTTAATGAGTTTATTTCGAACCCTTATCACCTTATCCTCGAAACACATCAATGTGGGACCTTTAAAATCCGAAACCAATTTGAAAATAAAGTAACATTTTGTAACTTTACAAGAGTGCCCCTCCTCTCTTCTTATAAAAGGCCCCCACCTCTACCTCCTTACCCACACTCCCAAAGCCTTTGGCTCGACCAACCACTGCCCATTTTGTCTCTCCAATTACATATCTTACTCCTTGAAGCCTCACTTTGGGCAGAAGTCTTCCCAAGGAATCCTTTTAGCTCAAACCAAAGGGAGTTACCCGATTTTAAGGTAATGTCTTCTTTTGAGTCCTTTTGTTTTATTTTGCTTCTCCAACCAAATAAACTATTTTTATTCCTTTATTTTGTAACAACTCCAGTATCCTCAATATACTTGGATGTTGTTATAAGAAATATTCGAGATACACTTACACACACCAACATCTAATGGTTAAAGAACATACTATTTCCGTGGATGGTGAATTTCTTCCTCCCGAAATGATGATTGTTCAACATTATTTTAACACCTTCAAAGGTGGCCATTAAGATGACACTATATTTATATATGATATATAATATGTTTATGTTTTCTTTAAGCTTCTGTATTTTTCATTTTGGGCATACATTTATGGTTTCCATTATGGGTAAACGCGATATCTTCATTTAAGGAAGTGTGGACTACCGCCCCCTCAAAGTGATGTGATTCGTTAATACCATATGTGGGATGCATAAAGGATGGATTTAATGTTTTTATTTATTATGTTATACTGTAATTATAATATAACTCTATATCATTATTATTTCTTTCCAGTAAAGTATGAGATAGAAATAAAAGTAGAGTTCATGCGTACGCACGGCTTACCGTCTCCATGAATGGTGCATTTCATTTCTTATCCCCAAATGTAATTTACTATTATATGTACATGTATATAATTGATATATATGATTAATGATACATTTAAATGATGAATATAATTCTGGAATTAAAATATACATACCTCTCATTTAGTTTTAATTCCACTAATATGACAATGAAATTAAAGTAGCGTACATGCGTATGTTCGGCTTACCGTCTCCATGAACGGTGCATTTCATTTCTTACCTCTAAATGTATATGCTGGATATATATGATATATATTCTATCCAAATCATGAATATCATTCTGGATATAATGAACCTTTGACCACACGAACAACATGTAATTGTAAGAAGTCCATTTTCGACTTAAGAACCAAATATCGACAAAACAAACATTATTAACTTAAATGGTTACATAATGTTTATAACATGGAAATATGTGATATAAAATGAATAATGAACTTTAAAAATGTTCTTAATCAAGTAGAAATTATCTCAAGTTTATTATTAAGGACGTTAAAGAACGATCGAGTCATGTCGGACCCGAGGTAAGGGATCCTACACCTCTCTTTCTTTTAAGTACACTCTTTTATGTCATTCCTTTTAAGCTCATCTTTCTTATGATTGGGATGTTCTTTTATATTAATCCTACTATACTTATTATTTTCATATGATGAGAGACCCTATTTCCTCTCATCAATCCATTTTTTGGATGTTTTGAATGGCACTGTAAGGCTGCCGAGTTTTCGTAAGGGATTTTTCTTCTCACTTTTATTCTCGTGGGATTTATGCTACATTTGCCACAATTTCCTTTGACTGGTGTATGTAATGCCCATTATTTTACTCATTGTGTAATATAATTTCCTTTATGATTATTTACATCAATGTTGTACTGTCCTTCTTTCACGAGGTGTATGTTTCGAAAGATACCCATGTCGGTAAGGGAACCTTTCACCCTCCTCTTTTTAAAAGACTTCTTTTGTTGGGTCTTTTAATTTACATATTGTAATGTTGGGATATGTTCTCATATATCCTTACTAATGTAAATTTTATGTCCAAGTGATGAGATACACTTTTTACCTCTCACCAACTCATTTTGAAGTGACGCCGTTAGGCTGTCAAGGGAACTTCTTAACCCAATTTCGATTTCTTTGGGTTCAACATGTAGTTATTGAATATGTCATACTTTGAATATGTGTGAATGACCTTTGATTATTTTACACCTAATATCCACTTATATTTGGTGTATTCATTTGTCACACATAATTATGTAATTGATTTATCCTTAAACCAAGGATACCGTCTTTGTATGGGACTTCGTCTCAATCTCCTTTCATTGAGGCATATTTTATACACAACCTTATTTTATACGATGTATAAACCCTTTTGACTTTTACGTTTATTCAAAAGGAATCTTTTTTATATGAAGCATTTACTAAACTAAAAAAGGGAATGTTTTTGTCGTACGTATGCGGCGACAACGACTTCTCCGCCGCCGTGACCATTATTTGAATTTCGGCTTCCTCTATAAGCCATACGTTTTTTTAAAAGAAAAATAAATACTATGTTTTACTTCTATTTTATTTTAGTATTTAAAATGGTTTTCATAATATTCTTATATCAATGTGTGGTATTGATATCTTGTGATTGAAAGGTGGAAATGCTATATTTCCTTTATGCATGTTTTATGTGATACGATTATGTTGAGGTTCTTGGGCATTATTATGAAGACGGGTTGTTCCGTGATAGACTAAGGGCGGGTGAGCCCGATATAGCTCTCCAATGCATGGGGTAACGCGAAGAAGTGAAACGTTAAGGTTTCTTTGATGAGATTTAGAGAATATACTATGATGGGTATTCCAAAACGTAACCAAGAGGGTTACTCCCTACGTAAGAATGTTATGAATGCCTCAAGTTACCTTTTATGTCTTATGATTTCTATGATTTATTCATGATTTGATGAGGTATGTTGAAGTGCCTATGTTTTATGGGTAAATTATGATTTCATTATTATGTATATATGAAATCATGTTTCCTTTCCATATTTTTATGTCCCTTACAGAGTTTTTTATGCTCATCCCAAGTTTTTAAAATGTTTTTCACAGGTCAAGGGAAAGGTACGTGATGTGATGTTAGTGACAAGGATTTGTCAAGAAAAAATCCAAGTTTTATTTTAAATGTGTTTCCGTTGATGGTAAGAATGAATCCTATCTTTTATGTAACCAGTTTGTTTAAATGTGGAATGTAATGCAAGTTTTATGATCTAATTCTCTAAAACTCTAAACCTGAAAATATCCTCAATGTGTAATCTTGTATTAACTCAATATTAAGTAAGGTTTAAGGCTGGGGCCTTATAGTTGGTATCAAAGGTCGGTTTAGATAACTTTAGAGGTTAGGGTATTCTCTAAGCATAAGTGACATTAACATAATGGTTAGGATTTCAGAAAGTGTCCTAGGTTTAGATAAAGTGAATGAGTAAGTATGTCTTAGTGTTTACCTTCCTCAGTAGTACATGATGGTTTTGTTGATATAATCACACTGACATTTCTGTTTTTAGTGAATGGATGGATCTAGCAGGCACCAAAGAGACAACAGGTTTGAAGGAAACTATGGTGGTTCTATGATTAAGATACTAGAAAAAAATGGGGGATTCAATGAGGAAACTCGTGGTTGTTCTAAACCAACTATCAAGGAGTCATGATCAACCACTTGAACCTTGGTATACATTGTAATGCATCATGTATGAGATGACCAATCGATGTGGAAGTTCAGGTAATAATTATAAAGGTAACCATTAGAGTTTATATGATCCTTAATTTTGAGGTAATTATGGGTTATTATATGATATGATGGAAAATGAATGGTATGAGATAAACTTGAGGTTAAAATATGTTATGATTATTTTTAATGATTTTATCTCATTTTGGGTACTGTTTTAAGAATTATATTGTTTTGGAAAAAGGACAACACGCAGACCATGTGACAACCCGTCGCGTCGGAAAAAGCTGCGGGAATCGAACCCACAACCAAAGTGCAACTGGTATTTATCGCCTACCACTGGACTACGTGAAGTCCCTGGTTAGTTTGACTGATTCTTTTTTGTTAAGATGATTTTATGAATTAAGAGTAATTTGATTTTGGTTTATCTATGGAAATTTATTAACCTATCATGGAAGATAAGTGATTATGATTAATTACTTTTCAATACGAGACATTAATAGAAACTGATGTGGTTTGGAGATAAATGATACGATTTAACTTGGTAGACTATGTGACTAAATCCTTCAAAATATTTGGATTTCGATCTTAGTTTGGTTTACTTTGAAGAATTTTATGGATAATTGTTTTATCGAATGGTCCTCGTTGAACATTGGGTTTTTATGGACAAATTTTGGAGATTAAGAATAGATTTTTTTTATAAAGGGTTATCCTTTTCTGGATTATCTGATCTTGTAGTAATCTTTTTGGTCTTAGTTTTGGTTATGGTTTGAATACATGGGAAATGTATAGTTCTTTTTTTGTGGATTAGGTGCTCCTCTAGAAGTTGTTTATATTACTCTTGGTGCGAACAAGTCTTCCTAAATACTCGTCTTTTGGAGAAAATATGAGTCTGTGTAAGAAATCTAGTAAAAGTTGAAAGTCAACATGACATGTAAGTATGTTTCCTTATGTTTTAGTTAAGCTCAAAAATAAATTCCTCAATAAAAAGTAACTTAAAACAGAAATGTTGTCTATTAACTTTTCCTACTGGGGAACCCAACACCGTTTAACCCATCACAAGTTTGTGATTTTATTATTGTTAACTTTCTCCTAAACATGCTTTCTATCACTCTTCATCAGAACATGACCCTATGTTTTCTCATCCATGTCCATGTTTTCATACGTGGAATCCTAGTATGGGTTAACTCGGGTGACCTTTGTACTTATCTTTCATTATTTTAAAGTGATTGTTTTACCGACTCTTCTTCCGTTGTGGGACTTTCAAGGATGTTTCCAACCCCAATTTTAAAATTGCGAGGACACAATTCCCAAAAGGGGGGAAGGATGTAACACCCCAGGTAAATAAAGAATATGACATTTTCATATTTATCCATATTTGTGAATAAAATATTAATCTGACTTTAAAGGGGGCGCTATGCTCGATGGTGTACCCAACACGCAACATCGAGTTCCTTGGGAATTTTACGTTGCACTCTAATAATAAAATAATATTATTTTAAATGGTAGTTAACATGTAGCGGTTGTATTGGAGGGAATGGATAGAAATAACTAAAATATGATTATATATGTTTTTAAATGTTTTTACATTTATCCAATAAAAGATAAAGGCTTAAAATACGGAAAGAATTCAATTTTAGGCGTATATGCCCTAGTGTTCACTAAAGGTTCACTTATCACCTTTTGATGGAGAACCGTCATTAAATATAGTTTTTTTCACTATTATACATTCTATTGGACCAAATAAAACTATTTTTTAGAATCGTGAAATCAAATTTTACTTTGTGTAAATTTTTGGTATTTTTCCGATAAAGTTCATTTTTTAATGAATAGTGTAAAATGTTGTATTTTAATTCAAAACCACTTTCTAATATAATTTATTTATATTATTAGATTATCATTTGAATTGGTTTTAAAGTGAAATTAGAAAATATTTTTACCTTTAAATCCAATAGTGGTCGTTGGAATTAATTTCACTTTGAAATCAGACTTAAACTAGTGTCAATCTTTTATACTTATTGTTTCATAAAAACACGCTATTTTCTCTGACAGCGGGAATTAATTATTAAATTAATTAATGTGAATTATAGGTTTTGAATTTTGTAAAATAAACTTGATTTTTGAATTCAGAATATCAAATATAGCTTAGGGTGATTTTTTGGGATTTTTCTGAAAAACATCAATTTTTGATGAATAGTTAAACCACTAAGTGGTACTTATAAAAACTGATTTTTCATTTAAATGAAATTTTACCACTTCTGTGTTTTTAATTTCAAAAATACAACATACATGGTTTTCATTAAGAAGTAAAATGTGGTTCAATGGGATAAAAATGATTTTTTGGTGAATAGTAACTTATTAAGTTTTTAATTGCGATTAGAGGTAATTAGTGTAGTTTATGGTAGGAATAATGTTTTAATAAAATGAAATGACCTAGAAACATGTCCTAACCTCATTGGATGTGTCATGGACGACCAAGAAAATCCATGGGTCAACCTGGGGACCCCATGGAGCCACTTTGGTTGGAAAATGACATAAATATCTTTTTATTTAATGTTAAAGTAAAAATGAGACAAACATGAGATGTTTTACTAAAACAATTTTTACATGGGGTTATAAAAATCATATATTTGACTATAAATATTACTTGGAAAGCTAAAAATATTTCCTACATCATAGTAATTTTTTATAATTTTTAGACATTAAATAAATTAAATTATTTATGACATCATGATGATGTAGTGATGACCTCATTATTTAATGATTTAAATAAAATGGAAAGATAATGTAATATCTAAGACCTAAAAAAGTCCAAAACCTATTGGATGAGTGGATTTAGAACCCTTATCACCTTATCCTTAAAACACATCAATGTGGGACCTTTAAAATCCGAAACCATTTTGAAAATAAAGTAACATTTTGTAACTTTACAAGAGTGCCCCTCCTCTCCTCTTATAAAAGGCCCCCACCTTTACCTCCATACCCACACTCCCAAAGCCTTTGGCTCGGCCAACCCCTGCCCATTTTGTCTCTAAACTTCCCTCTATTACTCCTTGAAGCCTCACATTTGGCAGAAGTCTACCCAAGGAAGCCTCTAAGCTCAAACCAATGGGAGTTACCCGATTTTAAGGTAATGTCTTCTTTGGAGTCCTTTTGTTTTATTTTGCTTCTCCAACCCAATAAACTCTTTTTATTCCTTTCTTTTGTAAAAAATATAGTATCCTAAATAAACTTGGATGTTGTTATAATAAATATTCGAGATTCACTTACACACACCTACATCTAATGGTTAAAGAACATACTGTTTCCGTGGATGGCGAATTTCTGCCTCCCGAAACGATGATTGTTCAACATTATTTTAACACCTTCAAAGGTGGAAATTAAGATGACACTATATTTATATATGATATATAATATGTTTATGTTTTCTTTAAGCTTCTGTATTTTTCATTTTGGGCATACCGTTATGGTTTCCATTATGGGTAAACGCGATATCTTCATTTAAGGAAGTGCGGACTACCACCCTCTCAAAGTGATGTGATTCGTTAATACCATATGTGGGACGCATAAAGTATGGATTTAATGTTATTATATATGATGTTATACTGTAATTATAATATAACTCTATATCATTATTATTTCCTTCCATTAAATTATGAGAAAGAAATGAAAGTAGCGTTCATGCGTACACACGGCTTACCATCTCCATGAACGGTGCATTTCATTTCTTATCCCCAAATTTAATGTACTATTATAAGTACATGTATATAATTGATATATATGATGAATGATACATCTAAATGATGAATATAATTCTGGAATTAAAATATACATACCTCTCATTTATTTTTAATTCAATTAATATGACAAAGAAATGAAAGTAGCATTCATGCGTACGTACGGCTTACCGTCTCCATGAACGGTGCATTTCATTTCTTACCTCTAAATGATTATGTAATATTATAAATACATGAATATTCTTGATATATATGATATATATGATATCCAAATCATGAATATCATTCTGGATATAATGAACCTTTGACCACATGAACAACATGTAATTGTAAGAAGTCCACTTTCGGCTTAAGAACCAAATATCGACAAAACAAACATTATTAACTTAAATGGTTATATAATGTTTATAACATGGAAATATGTTATATAAAAGGAAGAATGAACTTTAAAAATGTTCTTAATCAAGTAGAAATTAACTCAAGTTTATTATTCAGGACGTTAAAGAACGATCGAGTCAAGTCGGACCCGAGGTAAGGGATCCTACACCTCTCTTTCTTTTAAGTACACTCTCTTATGTCATTCCTTTTAAGATCATCCTTCTTATGATTGGGATGTTATTTTATATTAATCCTACTTTACATATTATGTTCATATAATTAGAGACCCTCTTTCCTCTCATCAATCCATTTATTGGATGTTTTGAGTGGCGCCGTTAGGCTGCCGAGTTTTCATAAGGGACTTTTCATCTCACTTTTATTCCCGTGGGATTTATGCTACATTTGCCACAATTTCCCTTGAGTGGTGTATGTACTGCCCATTATTTTACTCATTGTGTAATATAATTTCCTTTATGAGTATTTACATCAATGTTTTATTGTCCTTCTTTCATGAGGTGTATGTTTTGAAAGGTACCCATGTCGGTAAGGGAACATTTCACCCTCCTCTTTTTAAAAGACTTCTTTTGTTGGGTCTTTTAATTTACATATTGTTATGTTGGGATATGTTCTCATATATCCTTACTGATGTAAATTTTATGTCCAAGTGATGATATACACTTTTTATCTCTCATCAACTCATTTTGAAGTGACGCTGTTAGGCTGTAAAGGGAACTTCTTAACCCAATTTCGATTTCTTTGGGTTCAACATGTTGTTATTGAATATGTCATCCATTGAATATGTGTGAATGACCTTTGATTATTTTACACCTAATATCCACTTATATTTGGTGTATTCTTTTGTCACACATAATTATGTAATAGATTTATCTTTAAACCAAGGATAACGTCTTTGTATGGGACTTCGTCTCAATCTCCTTTCATTGAGGCATATTTTATACACAACCTTCTTTTATACGGTGTATAAACCCCTTTGACTTTTACATTTATTCAAAAGGAATCTTTTTTATACGAAGAATTTACTAAACTAAAAAATGGAATGTTTTTGTCGTACGTATGCGGTGACAATGACTTCTCCACCGCCGTGACCATTATTTGAATTTCGGCTTCCTCTACAAGCCATACGTTTTTTTAAAAGAAAAAAAAATACTATGTTTTACTTTTAATTTATTTTGGTATTGAAAATGGTTTTCATAATATTCTTATATCAATGTGTGGTATTGATATCTTGTGATTGAATGGTGGAAATTCTATGTTTCCTTTATGCATGTTTTATGTGATACGATTATGTTGAGGTTCTTGGGAATTATTATGAAGACGGGTGGTTCCGTGATAGACTAAGGGCGGGTGAGCCCGATATAGCTCTCCAATGCATTGGGTAATGCGAAGGAGTGAAACGTTAAGGTTTCTCCAAATAGATTTAGGGAATATACTATGATTGGTATTCCAAAACGTAACCAAGAGGGTTACTCCCTACGTAAGAATGTTATGAATGCCTCAAGTTACCTTTTATGTCTTATGATTTCTATGATTTATTCATGATTTGATGAGGTATGTTAAAGTGCCTATGTTTTATGGATAAAGTATGATTTCATTCTTATGTATATATGAACTCAAGTTTTCTTTCCATATTTTTATGTCCCTTACTAAGTTTTTTATGCTCAACCCATGTTTTTGAAATGTTTTTCACAGGTCAAGGGAAAGGTATGTGATGTGATGTTAGTGTCAAGGATGTGTCAATAAAGAATCCAAGTTTTATTTTAATTGTGTTAATGTTTATGGGAAGAATGAATCTTGTCTTTTATGTAACCACTTTGTTTAAATGTGGAATGTAATGAAAGTTTTATGATATAATTCTCTAAAACTCTAAACCTGAAAAGATCCTCAATGTGTAATCTTGTATTAACTCAAGATTAAGTAAGGTTTAAGGCTGGGGCCTTATATTAATGACTGGAAAAGTAGAAAGGAACCTTACCGTAATTCTCACATTCTAAAAAATAATTTTATGAACCTCTATAATAAAAATAAAAGTACTATTTTTTAAACTCTTTCATATTTATAACACTTTTTACACATTATTTATATTCAATTATTGTTCGTTCAATTGTCAATTATAACCTATTTCAATTGTCAAATATTTATATTCTTATTGTTTCACTGATGTATTGTAATGCAGAATCCAACACCCATTGGTTGAAACAAATTTAGTATTCAATCATTATAAAATAATTTTTAATAATTTTGTTTCAATGATTTTTGATTCCCCATGTTCCATTGATAGGAACTATGATAATGGTTTGAGATAATGATATCCAATACATCCTTATTACATTTAATCTACTGAAAAAATAGATGACATCATAATGATCATTATTTTTTTGGTACAATAAGAACTATATTAATGATATATATAACCTATTTATAACATATATATTGATAAAATATTTTATATAAATAAGATTTTATGATGGCTATTAAATTATGAACATGTATCTGGTGGAGGAGGTAGTCTGCACGTATGTATAGTTGAAATTTTCATCTCCAAGAGAATAAAAGGAAGATTGAAATTTAATTTTGAATAAAAACAATAACAATAATAATATAAATATATTATTAATTCCTTAAATACACCTTTATAAATAGTTATGTATGATTTTTTAAGAAAAATTATACATGTTGCATCACATAGGCAATTGTCTGCTTGGACATGTATATTCCATTTTTATTATTCTATGGGAAAAGTGAAACATGTCGATTAATATTTTTACATAAACATAAAATCATATTAATATATAAATAATAATTATTCCATGATTACTGAATTGATGATATAGTATTAATGTATAAATTAGATATAGAAAAATATTACAGAGTGATTAGTACTTACATTAAGAATTTTAACATTCTTTTGAAGTAATTCATGTAAAGGGAGGGCTGAAAAAAATTTATTACTACCAGAGGCATATATTTGATGAATATTATTAATGGTAATGTTAAATAATTAATGTTATTAATGTCTAATTATCTTTTTTTGAGTGGAATTTAAGGGATGGGGAACGCCCCTTTTATATGTGGAGCATATGCAATTTTAATAAATATAACTTTTTAATATAAATGGAACACATGTTCCAAATGTAATGTGGATTGATAAGGGGGAAATAATGGAAAGAGATAATATTTAGTAAAGTTACACCATAAAAATAATTTTCAGATATCTTTTTAACATATTTCATTTGTATTACATCTGGTTAACCTCATTTAACCAAAATAACCATTACTATGGATTATATATTTTTTACCTTAGTATCACATATTTATTACTGAAAATAAAAATATTTTTATTAACTAATTTTCAAATAATAAATTTAATTTTGAAAACCGTTATATTAAATGAAATATTTCATGGTGGAAAACAAATTAAATCTATTATTATCACACATGAAAAAAATAATAGTTAATATAAAAAATGTTTTGGTAATAATAACAAGCATGATAAAAGACTAAAAAATTATATTTCAATTAAGACATCAAATGTTTCAAAATGATAAAAATTATTTTGGTTATGTCTACATTGTAATTTTAAATAAATACTTTTTACTCCATATATAATTATTATTTCATGTATTTTTTCTACGTTTTAATTTCACACTTTTTTGTTGATGATATAAAGTATACGATATTAGAATAAACTGTATTTGTCACTACTCACCTAAATATAAAATATTTCAGAAAAACCTAAACAATACATCATAAGAAAACAAAAAAATCATCAATCCAAAAATGAAATTCATTTTTTCAATTTAATATTCTAAAATTTTGGTCATTTTCATTTCAAATAATTTATGAATTATAATGAAAACATATTTTTAAAATGAAATTGTATTTGTAGATATTATCTTTATTTATTCATGTCTTCGATCTATTAATATTTAAATTAGTTATAATAAATTATTAATAGACACCATATATTTTATTATCCTTTCATAATAACAATTTTTTTTAAAATAAAAATACATCAAATATGAAATCGAAATTGTTAGGAATATTCATTTTTATCATTTAATAATTTTATTAATTATTTAGAAAAAATTATTGAATTGATCAATGAATTGGTTTAATATTACCCTTTTGTTTTAATTTAAATATCCTTTTAAAAATAGTTTTACTTAATTTTATATTCCCCAATTCAATGAGTACATTATAAATGTCTCATTTAATACTTATAATATTATATTCATAAAATGTAGAATTATTTGTATTTTGTTCAATGATATTTATTTAATAATATATGAAATGTAGTATTTATTTATTTTAGAATCATATGTCAGAATATCGAGGTGTTTTATTATATCATATTAAATAAATTTCATCACCACAATTTTAGTTATTACTAACTAATAAACATAGATAAGTGTAACTATATGATATATAGGGAACAAGAGTAAATTTATAATGGAAATCATCATAAATAAATTTTTATAACTAGAAAAATGGTCTATTAATTCATAATATCCATACCATTAATATTGTCATTTTCATTCAAATTGATCCATGATTTGATATTAATTTTATGTAAAAACCCAAATTGTAGATTTTTCATTATTGGGATATTTATAATCATCCTTAAAAGTATATATTATCACATAATGATATGAAATGTGAATCCTTAATTCTAAAAATTAATTTTAAAAATATATAAATAAAACCAATCAATTTTTAAAATCATATTAATTTCATCTTAGTGAAAAATAATAAGATTTTCTTTAGGTGAAATCCCAAAAGATCCAATTTATGAAACAATTAATAAATTATAATAATGTTTCTCTTATAAATTTATATATAATCAATGGAGTTGTGATTTAATATACATAATAAAGTTCCATGATATAATAGAGTTCCTATAATTGGACACCATCAAGGTACACCGAAATATTCTGTATAGGATAATTCTTCCTTTATTATCACTACCCACTTTAGCAGTTTTCATATAATTTTCCAATTTTTATTACTAGTGTATTAGATGTTTCACCAGCACATTATCCTTTTTATCTTATAGATTAGGGAATTATCTACGATAATCCCCCAATTTCAAAATTATAGATATTTATATTTTAGTGGTACAATAGGATGTAATTTATTTAACTTCATCGAGTTATCCAAACCCTTTAATTTTCCAACACAATTAGTTATTATTTATGAATTTTTTTAAAACAAATTATATTTCCTTGAAAAAATTTCTTTAGGTGATTCCCCCCAAATTTCTTACACACATGAAACTGAATATTCATTGAATTATATTTGTTTTCACCCAAACATCTGAATTACCCAATAATTTTCTCCTTTTGTCTTTTAGAAATGAACCTTTAATCATTTTATGATTCATATTTCAAGATATTTGGTGGGAAATAATCATAATATTTCTCACTATAGTTAATATCTCATTTTGGGATCTAATTATGATCATTACGATATTTCCCATCACAACAATTATCAACACGATTTATATTTTCGCCATCCATTATTAAAATAAATGAATGTTATGGAATGAGAAAATTAATAATTAAATAAAAATAGAACTACAAACATAGTTGATTTATTTCATAAATATCGTTTATAACCTATTTTATCAATTTATATGTTTTAATTTGGGTTAATTATGGTCATTACTTATGAGTTTATTTATCCGAAATATAACCATATACATTATAATGTATCATAAATATCATGTTAATATATAAAAAAAATTAGTTTGGAGTGGAATATTAGATGTGTAGATAAGAATAAATATCATACCCAATGTGATGATCATGTGGATTTTTAATCATCTTTTTAGTATTATTTTCCATAAAAAATTTACTCCAAATCCTATACAAACATTTGGTAACTATACATGTATTTCATTTGTAACAAATCACACTACCCATAAATTAAAATAATTTTATAATGTCATCCTTATACATGACATTATAGTCTATCATATGGTTATACTATATTCTATGTTTTCCTAAATATAATTCAAATGGGATTTAATACATGATCTAATCCCTAATGTTATACCCTTAACTCTAGTGACCTAGAGCCTATGGTATGTAATTTACATTGGTAAAATATATAAGCGATCAGACCACCTAGGAGAACAAATATTAGTATCCATGTGAGAAAATTTATATTTATTGTTCTTGAAATACATTTGAAATCATGAAATACAGCATAATTTTTTTGGTAGAAAAATATTATATGATATATTAATTAAATAAGGTCAATACATGGTCACCAATGGGTACCCTATGGAGATGGAAAAAAACAATATTGTGAGATCTAATTCATTGAAAGAAGAAACATTTAATAAAATATATCATATAATAACCAAACAATTAATAATATTATAGAGATAAAAAATAATTTTTTTCCATATAACTTATATCCTGAAAGTGAAATATATCCATGAATAGAATTGTAACATAAATGATTAGATGGATGTAAATAACATGTTTCAAAATGATAGAATAAATATTTTCGAACATCATAACCTTAAAGGAAAATTATGAAGACAATAAAATATACATAAATCAGTACGGAACAAATTGACTAACCATATTGTTTTTCTCTTAATATATACAAGTTAATTGATTTCAAATATAATATTGGTTCCTATCCATCAACAACTATGTTCGATGAATTTACCATATTAATGAAAGTAATTAAAATAAAATGAAAATTCAATATTCTTTAGTAACAATGAAGAATTGTTTTTCAAATGATATCATACATGATGTAAATAATTTCCACAGACAATAATCTAGAATACATGGTCTTATTTTATAAATATAACGATGGTGGATGATATTAATAAAGTATATTACTCATGGTAAATAAATGGGTTTCTATAAATCATTCATAAAACATCATTAATAGAAGAATAGAGTGACAAAATGTTGAATGTATCGTAGGAACATATCACTTGTGTAACATAATGAAAAGTATGATGACAATTTTGAAACACACCATTATAATTTTTTGGGAAAACCACATTGAATAATTGGAATACACATCCCCCTTTTCAAGATCATGTAATATCCTTAATGTTTTTTTATTAAATAGAAATACTTTGATCATTATTAAATATTTTAGGAATTTTAACTTAAAACTTTATAGGGTTATCATGAAACTAGTTTTTTAAGAAAATTAATTTTTTAAATAAATTAATTAAGAAGATATAAATACCATGAATCCTAATGTCATAACATCATAAGCCTAAAAAATATCATAAAAATTAAATAATTCCTTTTTAAAATCAACTTTTTTACTTCTGAAAAGTATAATAATATTTCCTTTCATTCCATTAAATTTTAAAATTGAATCATTTCGAAATCCTTTTTGTAGACATATAATGTATTAATTAAAATGATTAATGCCCATAATGGTCGATAAATGTGTTGTCATTAAAATCATTTAATGGGATGCACTTTTCAAAATGATATGTGTGGAAGACATTAATATATCATTTTCAAACTATTATTCAGAAATAAAAATAGTATAAAATCACCTATATAATTTATTAAGTCAGAGATAAGCATGTCTATAAGATAAATATGGATATTGATGAGAATGATTTCCAACTATATAAAAGGGAGGAGGGGTCATTTTCATATACAACTATCAAATTATATTTTTTATTAATTAAGGGAAATAAAATTGGAAGATGAAAAGATAAATTCCAATTATCAATAGATGTGATGAAAATGATCATGGTTTTTTGGGGAGATAAAACTACCATTTAAAATCCCTATAGGTATTGTCACTAATAAGAAATATCGATTTTAGAATTAGATTGGAAATAAGAACCATATGGAATTATTATCCTTTTAAATAAAATTAATAAAAGATAAAACATTTAATATATAGGTAAATCCCATAAAAATAATAAATCTTTGATAAATGCCTATGGGGATGTATATATACAGACCAGAATTTAATAAAAGTTTGATATATAATAAATATAAAATAAAAACATTTATATGATAAATTCCCAAAAATTTTAGTAATAGTTTAATAGAAGAAGTTGAATAAGGGATTAATGAAAGTAATTATAATTACTATTATAGGAATTTTTTAATTAGAATATATTCTAATTGGGTAATATGAAATCTTTGTGAAATAAAAATAGGTGTGTAATTTTATATTATTCCTCAATGAATTGAATTTGAAATTGATACCCTATGCTTAATTCTTGGATTCCATGAATTTACTTTAACCTCCTATAAAATAAAAATAACCATCATATTTCTAAACAGAATCCATTTCTATAACCCTCTCTACTAATTTTTTTGTAATAATATACTACACAATAATTTTTTAGTTATCACTAAATTTCATTATTGTATGATTAAACTCTTATTTAATCACACATGTCTTGTAGTGTAGACATTTTACCACATTAATTGATACTATGTTAGTATAACATCCCATGATTTTATGAAATATATTATTTCAAATAAATTTATATTATATAATTGGTTTTGTTACAAAAATTTTTTTTTATTTTTTTCATAGATAAAAACATTTATCTTTTATTAAACACAACATATTGTTTCTTCCATAACCTGTGTTACACAACATATTGAGTTTTACCAGTCAACACTATAATATTCATATTGTCAGTTCACATGATAGTTATAACATAACCATTGGAATGGAAGGAATTATTAGGATTAAATAAATTACAGAAATATGAATTTCAAATGTATATACAACTAAATCCGTACAAACCCATTAATGAGAAATGAAAAAAAAAACAAATGAATATAAAGGATGTGTTTTTATGAAAAAATATTTTTATGACCAGAATGAAATTTTATCTTAATAAAATAAATTAAACAATATTATTGAAATATATTAATAATATTTATATGATATATATTGAATAAAATATTTCAATTTTTTTAAGAAATATGTTTGATATGATTTTGATAATAATAAATCCAATTTTATTCATAAAAAGATGTATTTTTCTAAAATGCAATTTTTTATCCTTCTAATGGTAGAATTATATTAAAAATTAAATATTTACACATTTATAAATTATATTATATAATATAAACTTCATTTTTGAAATAATACTATAAATATTTAATCTGGATGATTTTTGGGAATTTTTCTATGAAGATTCATTTTTTGATAAATTGTGAAAATAAGGAATTTAATTTAAAATTGACATTTCATCTAAATATTTTATAATGTTAAGTTATGATAAAATTTGTTTTAAAGTTATGTTATATAACTTATACTTCTATTAATAGCATTTATGTCATTTTAATTAATTCTATGTAGAATTTTTATATAAAAAATTTCAATCCTTTTAATCTTTTTATTTTGAAAACCTGATTTTTAATTGCATCTGCAAGATTATATTGGAATTAAATTCTTCCAATTACATGATTTGAATTTTTAAAAATAGTTTAGTTAGTTTTCTTATTATTATATTTTAAATTATAATATGTTTAACCTAGTTTATTATGAATTTTTTTTAGTAAAATTGATTAAAATTAATTATAACTATTAAAGGATGCATCAGCTCTCTCCCATTCCACACTATTTTGAGGGCCTCTCCTCCGAGGAATTCATACTCCTGGTGTGAGAGAGTCCATATTTGTTTTATTCATTCGGATTTTCTGCTTCTTCTTCGGTTCTCTTCACTTCGGTCGTGCTGTTGCGAGTTTCTTCTACTGCTCTTTCGATAATCTCTATCATGATAGGCCCCATTTATGGTAAGGAACGATGGTAAGAAAGGCCGATTGGGAGGTGTTGGTGGATGATAATAGCAGTGATTCATTGCTCTTCTCAGTTCTATCTTCTTCGGTTCCTTCTTCTAGGGTTTCAGTCCCAGTCTCATCATTCCAGTTTCTCGGTGGTTCTTGCAACGGATCTGCATGAAATCCTTTTTTCTGGTTTCCTTTAGGTATTAAGTCCCAGTGTTCCTACTTATCCCTTAATGGCTTATATTTGGATGTTCCCATTCTCTGCCACTCCTTCCTACCCTAGCCTCTAGGTCCTTTTCCTCCCGCTAGGTTGGTCTAATTCGATATATTCCATGGGGGTTTTGGGATGTGATTGGGTAGTGGTATGATTTCATAGGCGATGAAAATGATGGTGACTATCTACAGTTTCTATGTTCTTACGGTTTTCTCCCATGATAATGGATCTGGTTCCCTTCATTTTTGTGGATTTCATTTTTTAGTGGTAGAAAAGATTATGAAAGCAGGTTTTTTTCTTATTCTACAGATTTTATTCAGTTTTTCTTTCTCGATGTTATCATCAAAGCATTGTTCTTCTTTGGTTTATTGTTTTATTTGTTCCTGGTTACAATGGATCAGTCGGTGACAAATATGAAGTGGGCATTTGGTGGTTCTCCAGCTGTGTCAATGGATTCGAAGTTGTCAGTGTTACAAGATTCAAGTTATGTTCTCCAGTGGTGAGTATGACGATGTCAATATTGATGACTCTGATGATGGAGAAAGGCAGTGGCATGACTATCTCTCATGGTTTGAAGGTATAATTATAGATGATTGTTCGCATATCGAGGTGGGTATGTTCGTGGTTCAAGGTGGATTTCGACGGTTTTTTGAATGGTGCCTTTTGAAATCTGAATTGTGAATTTTTGAATTTTGAATTTTGTTTTTGTGGATGTGGGATATGCCTAAAAACCTATCTGTCGTTGTATGGTTCCTAGTTACACAAAAAGTGGATATTTGAAATACAAAAAAGAGGGGGGGATTACAATGATTAAGATAATAATGAGTTTACTTAGTGTTTAAACAATAATTATTAGTGGAAAAATGACCATGAAACATTTATAAATACATTTCGATGTATATATATAGAAAATATCCCATATTTTTTAGAATTTAGACAATTATTGGAGGCACATGATGTAAGGGAGACCTCCCAAGTGTGTTTTATTTTTGTTATTTATAACAAATCCACCTCTAATCTATTATAGAAGGGCATTCAATCTCCCTGAATCTTCACACATATTAGGCATTTTTTATCTTAAAAACTATGAATAATTTACTTCCTATCATTAATAATATCATCCTAGATGCCTCAAATTATTCATAAGTAATACCAATGAATGCCTTTGGTTCAATCTAAAGGTAGATCACCGAAGAACATGTAACATTATTCAATGAACATTTCTATTTTATTTCGTTCATTAATATGTTATCATATTTTTATATCAACATTATATAATATACCACGTATATTAAATATAATTATACGTTATTATGTTATTTTTATGCTATAAAAATGACATAATTCCATCAAATGGGATACACAATCATTATTCATGTGTACGGTGGACTAAGGCCTTGCGAACCCATGTCGTTCATTCTTCCACTACCACCTACCAAGGTGGTTCATAATAATGGAAATGTTGTTTTTATATTATATATATATATATATATAATATTTACTAAATATTTATTCTTATTAAATTATTATATAATATATAGCATCCTTATTTCAATTTTGGGAGAATATTATATCGTTGTTCGTGTGTACGGAGGACTACCACCTCGCATAATGATATAATTCATTAATAATTTAGATGGAATGTATTAATTATGGGTGTAATATATATTTGTGATAAGTATGTGATAATAAATCTAGTGGAATTATATATATATAATTTACATTTTTTCTTTTAATATGTCATGAAAATGGAAACATCGTTCAGGTATACACAAGGAGTACTATCTCCAAGAACATTGTATTTCATTTAATAATTATATATTTTATAGTTAAATATAGATAAATATATATTTAATATATTTTGTACTTATTTCTTGATTTAGATTATGGAAATAATTTAATCATGATAAAATTAAAAGAACCAAAAATAAAAAGAAAAAACATATACAAAAACAACACTTTATTGCCCAAAACATATATTTTACATGGAATTGTAAATAAATAGGTAATATAATGTTATAATGAAATCATATATGGTAAGATATATATTATTATGGATTCTTGGTATATGTATTATAAAGTTATATTTATTATACATGAGGATTAAACAAGAATTTTTAGGGTGAATACTCATTAAAGGTGATTTATAGTCTCAACATTATTTCTATGAGGTATATTCGATATTCACAACTCATTTCATTTCTATTGTGTATATACTACCCTATGAAATTTTAGTTCAACAATTTAATTTATTTAATGATATTAATATTTTCAATTTATTTTATTCTTCCACATATCTAACGAATAAAATGATTATCATGTTTTAAGGGGTTTTCTCATCTCATTTTTACTTTTGTGAGATATATGACATATTTACCACTTGTTTTTATAGTTTTTTTTATACTACCCAGGAATATAATTTAATATTATTATATTTATATTTATTGGTGTATTTACATACCTATTTTATGATATATCATTCTTTGAGTTTCCAATTTTTATGTTACCATTGATTTTAGAGATTATTTCCGCAATTTACAGTCATTGTGACATTTTCTATACTGTACACATATATTCTTTTATATAGTGTATATTTTGAAAATTGAAATTTTATATCATGAATATAATTATTTTAATTATATTATAAGTTCTATATATTTACATTCTTTCATAAGTATTATGAATCATAGTTACCAAATCGATAGGAGACTTTTGTTACAATCTTGTCACTTATCGAGATAGTTGATTATTAAGTATCCAATGTTTTATAGCCTAAAATTAAATAACTATCATAAATTGTATAATCATGGTTTTTTATGAATTTTATCATCCATTTTTTTAAATAAATTTAATCACTTCTTATATCAAAGAGTTCAGAATATTTTTTTTCTCAAAAAATAATCTTTTTATTCGAAAACACTCTTTCTTAAAAACCCATGTTTTATAAAACTATTTTGAAACATTTTTAATGTTTTTTCCAAATACAAATGGATATTTTACTAAATAAATGAATTAATTTATTTTAAAGGGTTAATTTATCAGTATTCAATGTTATTTTTTGATAAATTGGATTTTGATATGTTTTATGTTTTAAAAAGTGATTTTCAAAATGAAAAGTGTATTTTCTTCAAATAATTTATAATGATATTGTAATGGATTTTTTAACCGTCAACAAAAAACCATAGTTTTTACTTATTATGAACTGGGTATATATGGTACTGATAGACTAATCATCATTTCAATAGATGGATTAAAATTGTATCTAATATATTTTTATCGAACCCGTATCTTTTCCACGTGGTAATCATGTTTCAAAGGGATTCTTATCAAACCCAATTCTTTTACATGGGTTAATAAATTTTTTGAAGGGATAATATTTTTCGCATTATTTTATTATGTGATGAAAGATTTTATGTTTTATAATTTTTTAATTGAACTTTCCAATTTTTTATGTGGTTATATTATAAAAAATGAGTAGTGATACCTTGATAAACCAATGATGGGAGGTTCCATGATAAAATAAGGATGGGTGGTTATGTGATATACTCCAATGCATTGGTCATGTAATTCAATTATTTGTTTATTCTATTTTTATGAATGACTGTAAGAGTGAAGTAAAAATGATTTCCCAAGTTACATACAATTTTTTTATGCTACTTATGGGATTATAATGCTTGTAATGATCAAAATCGATATCACATGGATCATGATTATTTATTCTGATGAATCTTTCATTTTCTATGTTTTTAGATTTGATGATATAGGTATTGGTTGGTATGATTTATTTTATGATTCACTCATTCACAGGGATTTTGTTATCATAACCTTATTCAATTATTGTTCTCAATGATGAAATTCAATTTTCTAATGCTTTTGTTTAACCATATTGTGAATTTGAGCCCTCCCATCTTGTAGTTACTTTTACCCATGTTTTAAAGGGAAATGTTTCACAATTTTTTTAAAGATGTGATTTCATATGGATTATGATTAATTTTTAATGTGGAATAAAAATTCCAAATTAAATGGGGGACATTTTTGTTTAATGTGAAGTGAATTTCTTACATATGAGTTTTTCCTCATTATATAAAAAACTAAAACAAAAATTCTTTGAGGTTGTAAGTGGTTTAATTTTTCTTCTTGATGTTTTAATCATTATATGAAATTTTTTTTAATAATTATATACAACATAGATAAACATATAAAGTTAATTATTCTAGCATAGAGTTCGAGAGTATGTTTCCAAGGATGTTATATTTAGTATTAAAGGATAGTTTAGATAAATTTGGAGATTATAATGATTTAATGTGAGGATATATTACACTTTATAAATACCATTATATGTTTATAAGCTTAAAGATGATAAAAAGATCAATGTATCATACAATTCAGTAGTGATTTATATGGTTATATGTTAATGTGATATATGGTAATTTTGGAGATGTTGTATTGGGTTTACTTATTTGTAACACCTAGGATCAAAAATATGTTTATTGGGAGGAATTATTATTAATTTTTATGAAAAATAACACTCTAATGATGGTTGGGAATATGTCATTTTTGTTATTTCGGTGGTTCTTGAACCCATGTCCAAATAATTAAAAGGGTTTCATGCCTATTTAGAAATTCATTTTTTCATTAATGATTTTTTAATTTCAAAAACATATGGGATTTGTTTGAGTGATAATGGGTGATTTAATCAGGATTAATATAAGATCAAATCCGTCCAATATTTAGGTTTCAAACACAGTCTGGAAATAATTGAATAATTCTAAGGATTGTAATTTAAGGAATCATTTAGTTTGAACTATGTGTACTAAATTTTATTATTGAGTATCAGTGTATAATTCAAAGATTTATTCCTTTTTAGAATAATCCTTCCATGTTCTAACAATTTTCTGTTTCAGATAATGTTAAAATATAGGTGGAATATATTAGGTATTACTTTTAATGTTTTGTGGCCATCAAAAGTTTTTTTATCAGGTATAATGGATATCATATTGAATACTAATTACTTGGTAAAAATATGAGACTACTGTGGAAATTGGTTGAATTATGATATTTTACTGGTCATATAAATATAATAATTTTTATTCTAGATGATGAATGAATCCTTCAACTGTCGTAAAAGTGTCTTAAAATAAATTTGTTCCTATTATCATTTTTTTTGATTATTTTAATAGATTTCTAAATCCTTTTTGTTGTATGGAATTTTTATCTTTAAATCTCTACTAATCATGTCTTCTATCAATTTCTATAGGTATTTTAATTTTTTTTCTATTCCATGACCATGTGTTGATTTCCCACCAATGTTCTCCCTATGTGTAATCCTAGTTATACATAAGATCGGCTTACCTTTGTGTTTACCACATTCACTTTTTTCTGGAATTCCTTATTTACTTAATATTTATTATGTGGATTTTAATAAATTAAATCTTAACAAATTTTAATCATATGTTAAACAATAAACATTTCGAAGGAGAAATTATTTTGATGTGTGGTAGGATTTATCATCTGGAGATTTTATGAAATATATTCACTCAAATTAATTTAAATTTCATGAAAAATTTTGAAACATGAAATAAATAATTTATCATTTGTTTTTTTCTTGGGTTACATTAAATATCATGTTTCTTTGACAACTTGATTTACACAGAAGATAGAGTTTTACTAGACCAAATTATAATAATATTATTATAATTTCACATGATAGTTATCGAAATGAGTGTGGAATAGTAGTAATGGTTGAGATTCACAAATTTTTTTATTTTTTTAAATTTTTTTTAAAAATAAATTATTATTTAAAAAGTTAGTTGAAATGAAAATAAAAACAAATTAAATATAAAGGATATATTTTTATGAAAAAATATTTTTTTGACCAAACTGACATGTAATATTAATAAAATAAATTACTCACTCTTATTAAAAGATAACTTTAAATTTTATATTATATATATATATATGATAAAATGTTATTAAATTCATCCAATAAGTTTTATAGGATTTATATAAGAAAAAATTAAATTTTAGGAATAAAAAGTTGTATATCTCTAAATGGAAAATTTTCAACCTTTTAATGGTAGCCATATTTTAAAAATAAATTTTGAGAATTCAATAAATTAAAGATGAAAAGAAAAATCATTTTTTAAATATGTATACAATAATTCAATTTGGGTGAATTGTTGAAATTTTTCTGTGAAGTTCTATTTTATGATGAATAGTTAAAAGTGTAGAATTTAATTAAATGTTTAATTTTCCTATAAATAATTTGTAATGATAAGTTATGACTAATATTTATAAACTAAAATTATATAAATTATAATTTTATTAATCCAATTTATGTCAAATTAATTTGTTATGTTCAAATTTATGAAATAAAAATATTCCTAATTTCGAAAATTGTTACTTTAAAAATCCACTTTCTCAATGAATCTGTGGGATTTGTATTATAATTAAATTATTCCAATTATGTGATTTTAATTTAAAAATATTGATTCCATATTTTTAATCTTCAAAATTTATAATGTATGTTATGGTCAACTTAGTTTTTTCCATTTATATTAGTGACTGAAATTAACATTAAGTACAGTGATTAAGGTAAAAAAAGTTTAATTGGTGGTTAGAATATAATATTATGGGGAAAATGAACTAAACACTTTTATAAATCATATTTATGGCCATATTTATACCACATATTTTTTTTAAATATTTTTTCCACTATTGGTTGGAAATTATGTAAGATAGACCTCCAATTTTTTTTCTTTTTGGTATTTATAACAATTCTACTCCAGCTCCATTATAATTGGTAATTCACTCCATTCGATTCTAAACACCTCTAAAGCCATTAGGATCATCCATAATCTGACCAAATTACTTCAAAAAATCTCTCATATCTTTCTATAATCATTAAATTATTTATAAATCAAACTAATGAATGCCATTAGATCAAACCAAAATGATTTACCCGAAGAAGAGGTAATATATATCAACAAACATTCTTAATTTATTTCTTTCATAAACCACATCAATTATTTTTCTATCAATAATATATAATAACCTGAGAATATTAAATATATATTTTTAATTATATTTATAAAAACTTCGCACACTTCCATCTAATGGGATATCCAATCATCGTTCTTTTGTATGGAGGACTACTGCCTCCTGAACAAATGAAATTCTTTTATCAATTACCACCTATCTAGGCAGGGATTAATGATGAAAATGATGATTTAATATCATGTAAATTATATTTATATTTAATTTATACTTATTTATGTAATATATAACACATAAATTTATTATTTCCACTTTTTGAGAAAGGATAATGTTTTTTTTTGTGTATGACGAACTACAACCTCATGAAACGTTGTAATTCGTTCAGGATTTGCATGTAATCTATTAAGTATGGGTATAATATAAATATTTTACATATATAACGTAATAATTATATATATATATATGTAGTTTACATTCTTTTCATTAAATATGACAATAATGTGGACACAAATTTTATACGTACATATGACCAACAATCTCCATGAACTGTGTTTTTCGTTTAATATATCTATATTTTAAAGAATATTATAGGGAAATATATGCTGAATATATGTGATATTTATATGATGGTTGAAATTATATAAATGAGTAAATAATTATCATTGTAAGATTATAAAAAATAAAAAGTCCAGACATATATGAAAAACAATGATTTTAGTACCGGAAACGTATCATTAACGTGGAATTATTATGAAACATGTAATATAAAGTAATTGTAAAACAGTATAAGGTTTGTTATATATTATTATTATTATGTTATGACTTTATAATTATAATATATTTTATTTTATAGGACATTTGATCATGAATGATCAGTTTCAAGACTTATGGCATGGGAAACTCTAGTATCATTTTTATTTATGCGAGACTTAGGCCATATTCACAACTATATAAATTTATTTGGTTTATATGCATCACTATAAAATTTTATTTCAAGAATTTTATTTATATAATGATATTAAATATTTAAATTTATTTAATTCTAACATGGATCTCATGATTCAGAAGATTTTTATCTAGTAAGGGTTTTTCTCATGTCACTTTTATTTCTCTGATATATATGAGATATTCAACAATTATTTTAGTTGTGTGGTTTATATACTTCCCATGAATTTATTGTATGATTAATATATATATATTTATGGGTGTGGTTTAAATATTCATTTTATGATCTCAATTTTTTGGAGTTTACTGTTGTGAAGGTACCAAAGCAGTAAGGTATTTTTGTCACAATTTCCCTTCTTTGAGTTGTTTGTTTTGTTATACACCAATCTTATTTTATAAGGTGTATATTCGTCCACTATAACATGTTATATAATGAATATAATTATTTTATTAACATTATAAGATACATTAATGATATTATTTCACGGTTATTGTGAATAAATGTTACAAGTGGTAAGATTTCTTTGTTTCAAACTAATAATTTATCAGGATTGTTTGGATTAATTCAATAATATTGAATTATTATGTCCTAACTATATTTAATTATCATAAAATTTCCTCTACTATGTTTTTTTAAGGATAATTAATTTTTTCCATTAATTTTATTCACATTATTTACTCAAGAGTTCAAAAGCATGTTTTATGAAAAATCATCTTTTTGGTCGAAAACCCTTTTTCATCCATATCCATTATTTTAAAAAATGTTTACAAATAATATTTTAAATTTTTTCTTTCAATGAAAAAAGAATATATTAGTCATGAGAATTTTAAATTGACTTTTCATTAGTTCTATTATAATATTTCAAGTTTATTTTAAAATAAAAAATGGTTTCAAAATGTGATATGTTTAAAAAAGTCATTGTCAAAATGAAAAGAGTATTTTCCAAAAAATGTTTTTAATGTTATTATAATTGAATTTCCATTAATAAAAATGAAATACCTTTTTTATACATATCCTTCATTGGGGATATATGTTATTGGTACCATCCTCATTCATTCTCTAGATAGATTATGATTGTTTCAAAGGTATTGTTATGGAACAGATTTCTTTTTCACTAGTCAATCATGTTATGATAGTGATAATGGTTGTTTATAAGAGTTTACGATGAACATAAATCCTTAATGTGTTATTATTGTGTACTGTTACATCGAAATTCTATGGTTTCTCACTTTTTTAAAAAATAGAGGTGGTTCTTTTATAATCCAATAATGGGTGGTTCCATGATACGCCAAGGATGGGTCAGTCCATGATAGACATCCAATGCATTAGGTATAGAAGTTTAATTTATAGTTGTTCCAATTATATGTGTTTTTATAAGAGTGAATTAAAAAATTATGGTCCATGATACATAAATGATTTCATTGTGCTTTCAATGGATTTATAATGTTTTTTAGGATTAATATCGATATCGCATGACTTTTGATTATTAATTCTGATGACTCTTTCCTTTTCCTGGTTTTTATATTTGATGATTGAGGTACTGATGGGTATGAGTTATGTTACAATTATATCATGAACTTTGATTCTTTTATCATACCCTTATACACTTCTTTTTATCATTGATTAAATTATTTTTTTTCTATTTAGCCTTGTTGAGAATCTGAGCTTACACTTCTTATGTTTCATTTTCCCTATGTTTTAAATAATGATGATGAAAGTCTTATGTATTGAAGGGATTTCATATGGTTGAATATGATGTATTAATTCCAAATTAAATAATTGGGTAAATTAGGAAATGGTTATTTACTGTCATATGAATTATTTATGCCGAAGTTTTCTTAATTCACAAAAACAATAAACCTAAAATGTCTTTGACGTTATAAGTGGTAACATTTTGTTTTAGAAGTATTAATGTTTAGATGAAAAATTGGTTCAAAATTATCATCATCAATTTCAAAAATGTTAAATCATTGATTTAAACATAGGATTTGGGAGTGCTGGTTTTTAGAAATTATATTTACTCACTCCAAGTTAAGAAAATATATTGAAATAATTGAGATTAAATAATTTTTATATTCATAAGTCAATTTTTTTAGATATATGAGACTATTTTTATATTATGGAAACTAAAATTATTATTTTTCAGGTAATCTACCAAAATAACAAATTATTTCAGAATGACCATCAATTTTTTTATCATATAATTAAAACTATTTTATTGATAAAAATTACTTATTTATGTCATATATATTCATAAAATTTGTTTTATAACTAGTTTTGTATGGTTTTTAAAAAAAACATAACCTATTTCTCCTAGATGCGGTAGCCTACATGTACTCTTGTATGACCATTACATTTCATATAGAATGGTTTTATGATAGATTTTTTTTATCATTTTAGACACATAATAATTTGATAGATAATATTTTATTCCTTAATTACACCATTTTACATAATAATTCATAACAATTATGGAAAATGAGGAACATCAATTTACAGAGAGGGTAGTCAGAACATACCCAAGAATGGATTTTACATTTTTCTAAAGGAAAGGGGGAAAAGTTTGATCATGAATATTACATAAACTGAAAATCCTATATTTATATAAATAATTCTTATGTAAAAATGTTTTATTTAATACTATATGATTTTAAAATATAAATAAATAAATAAATATAGATAAATATATGTGGGTTTAGAGTACTTAAGTTGAGAATTTGAACATTTTCTTGATGTAAATTATGGAATGGGAGAACCAAATGAAATTTCTTGTGAGTAGAGGCTTATGGACATGTAATAGGAATAAATGGAAATTAAAATATTATATTTATTAAATAGGAATATTAATTTTTCTAATTTCATAAAAAGGATGGTGGATGGAACCATTTATAAGTGGAGAGAAATAATTTTTAGTAAATTTAAATATTAATGTAAAAGAACATATATTTGACATGGGTAGTGTCTATAAGGTGCAAAATAATAGACAAGAGATTCCATTAATTTTACCTACACCTCATGAACTCTATTGTATAAATAATGTAGTTATTTTTAGCTCTTTTACACTTAGCTAACTATTCATTCCATAAATCCACATTACCATGGTAACTAAAGTGTGAACTTAGATAATTGATATTTTTTTTGTAAATGAAAATATAATTTTTATATTCATTATAAATTATGTTATTAAATATTGAAACCATTTTACCAAATATAATTTTTAGGGATAGGGGAAAACAATATAAATATTAGCACACATTACCTAAAACCCCAATTTATACATGAAACTATATTTTTAACAAGAAAAATGATGATTATAGTGAAATGATATTAGTCATTTATTTCTAAAGAATAACTTTTTTTCTTATATAAATATATTTTATATGACATTAAAATAATCCCAAGATCGAATTTAACAATTATTATAGTTATGTAAAATAAACATTCTGTATATTGTTTTTATTGAAATAAATATTTCATACAATTCGAATTGATTTTCCTGGGTCTTCAATATTCAACATAAAATTTTTAAATGAAGTATTTACCTCAATATATATATTTTTTATGTGGAAATTTTTTATAAGTTTAAAATATATAATTACTGTATTATAATTTAACAAAAGATAATATGTAGGTATAAACTGTATTTTTCATTGTTCGGATAAAAACAATTGTTTCATAAGAATACTAAAAAAATTCCTATGATAAAATTAACATGTTGAGTCCAAAAAAATTATCTTTTTCCAAATTCAAATTTTAATATTTTTCAATATTACATTGAAATGGAAGTATTATTTTAATGAAATTTTTTAATAGGAAAATTACTTTTAAGATATTAAATTTTAATATTTATATATCGACTAAATTAATAATTAAATTATTATTAATCTATTGTTCATATGAATAATATATTTTATCATCACTAAGCATAATGTATTTAAATATTTACTATAGAAATATCTATCTCCAAATAGGATATTTTTTTAGAAATTACAATTTCAATCACATAATGATGTTATTAGGTATAAAACAATACAAATTGAATTTATCAAAGATTTATTGTTAAATATAAATTTAATTTTTATTTATACATATATTTCATATTTATTTTAGTTTAATTTGTACCCACTAATTAAAAGAATTCATTATAATGGTCTCATTAAATTCTTATAAGATCACCATCATAAAATGTTTTGTAGTTTCAGTTTAGTTTAGTGTTTCATGAAAAAATGAACTAAATTTATTTTTTATTTAATGGATTTTTATGATTTAGAATCTTAGTGCATTGCAGAAAACATGTGTCATGATAATAATAATGGGTACAATGTAAATTTACAATATAATATTCACCACTAATTATATATTTCTAATGTGTAACTCAAGATCGACTATTCTTTTTTTTTGAAATACATGATGTTTTTTAGTGTAAATCATGCCACCATTGGGAACCAAATCCTACCTAGAACATAAATTAAAAATATCATCCAATGTGACCAATTCTTACTCAGAAAACATTAGAATACTTTCAACCAATGGGGAATATCCCATACCAAGAACAATCATATTCCATCCATTCATGGTTCCACATCACCAGTTGATATTCATAATATACCATTCACCATATAGATTTATCCATTACATTGAATCTCAATATTATCATTCAAGTGGGTTTCCTCACATACCTAAAACATTAAATATCATATAAATTAGGGGACATAACTTAGCCTGAATCCTCAAATTTCGTGCACTTAGGGGTGTGATGTGTAGGACCCACATATAACATAAATATAGGGTTACACCCAAAGTCACACACACAAACACTTTCACTTTCTCTCACTTTATCACTAAAAACTCAGATTAAATAAGTTGATAAGGAAAAATTTCCTACATAGATATGTTATAAGGAAATTATTACCAACGGGGATGCATCCCACCCTAACACCCATAAACCATATATCACATACACCCATGGGTTGAATCCATTAACTTGAATAGGTACCCACATAACATTACCATGGTTCTGTATATTTAAACCCTAACTCACACACATAAAAAATATATACACATTTGTTGGCCACTCAACCAATCCTGACACACATCCCCTAATCTTCCCACTACAGTTCAAAAAAATATTATTATCATTACATCCATGCGAGGCTAAGACCAAGGATCCTAGAGTATTAGGGTGACAACCTTTATCAATTCTACATACATCCTTTAATGAACCCCAATGGCTATAAATAAAATAATATACCACCCTGGTCACCTTTGTTATATCATAATCCTCATAACCTTCCAAGGATCTTTTATCATTATAAATCACAGGTCCAAAATTTCTCATTTAGATGATTAAATATCCCTAAACCATATCATGATAAGTACATTGAGTAGTTGATGTAGATATAATTTCATGACATTGATTCATTTGGGTATATCATAAATCCAATATCCCTTCCAACTAAACAATATATATTCTTTGATACCAAAATTATCCATAGACATACCCCAAGAAAACCCACATGGGAGCTCATATACATGTGCGGGAGGATAACTCCCCCCACTCTTTTACAAACTACCATTAATTCAATAAGGAATATGAAAGTTCTTATATGTTTGATACCTAGTCCAACCATTATCATTAAATCATGTATCCTAACTAAATGAAAAATAAGGGAACCATACAAATTCCACTATGTTTTTTTCAATTCATTTATACTCTTATCTAGTCTACATACCTCATAGAACAATATAAAAATCAATAACTCAAACATATTTAACTGAAACATGAAGAAATTTTTCAATAGTATATTGTGCCCCTTGAAACTTCTATTATATTCACACCTATTAAGAAACAATTCAATTAATTATTCATTTGACCTCCCTTAAGCGGTGAAACCATATATCACATTCTAGATAAATGAATGCTTAAACTCTAGAGAAATTTTCTGGGACTAATTACCTTATATATGGGGATTCTATTTAATCAAATATCTTACATAATCAGTTAAACTCATCAAAACCTTATCCAATATCATATCATCACTTGAGATCCAACCTAAATAAGAAATCCCTTAATATTCAGTTATAAAGAATTATATTTAACTATTTAATTTAATAAAAAATGAATAATAGAATATAACCACATCAGAACATTATGCCACACTGGAATTGTGAACAATTATAAATTGAATTTCTATGGAATAACTCAATCATATATGGACATGACATTAATAAATTGTAAAATTCAATCTCTATAATTGAATTCTATTTCAACAATTTCATGGACCTTTTTAGGATTAGAGTTTTAGATTATTATGACATAAATCTTAGATAAAATTATAATACATTAAAATTCAGGCACATCCCCTTAGTATCCATTTTTTTCAAAATATTAATATTTTAAGATATAAAATGTTTACCTTTCAAGAAATATCATCAAATTTTTCATCATGACCCCATCCTTGTCCTTATTCATCCATAATACACCATGAAATAAATTTTAAAAAATTGGTTGAGTACAAAAATCATAGAAAGGGGAATAAAAATAAATAACAAAATAATTTATTTAATTAATATATATATAATTTCTTCCCTTTCTAAAAAAATTATTTGGAATAAAAATAAAAAATTTCCTACACATGAAATAAAAACTTATTCCTAGATAAACACATAAAACATTTATTAAAAATCATAATGTAAATATAAAACTCATAAATGTTACTTTAACTAATAAAATAATAATATATATCTTTAGAAAATATTATAAATTTCACCCTTATAAAATAAAATGTTATTTCGTTTTAAAAATTAGCATGTTAAATCCCTTTTCAAATCGTATACATATATTATGGAGTAATTATAATTTCATTATTACAAAAATAATTGAATTAACTATTATAAATGGTATATCCTTCACTATTACCAATAAAATAAAATTCATGTTTATAAATGATATACCATTCATGGTCGAATTTCAATATAAATCATAAAAAAAATTTAATTGACATCATATACTCAAAAAATCACGGATTATGGTTGAACCACCTATCCATGGTTTTTGATAGATCCCACCATCATCATAAAAAAATACAAATAATGATTAAAAAAATCGGAAAACATAAAATCATATAGTTTTAAACATTTCTATCATAAAAATATTCTTTTCTAGAACAAGAAATCAACTTTTGATATAGAAATATAAATTCGATTTAAAGTAATTATTTAAAATACTCAAAATAAAGGAAAAGTGTGTTTTTATTTTCTTAATATATAAAATCATACAATGGAACCCAAACATTAGATAATAGTTATGGTGGTAGGAAAAACCATTAATGTCGTATATATAAAAATATAACTATCTGTTTGGTGTTTTTTTCAAAACATGATAGATAATATATGTAAAAATATTCCATTATAAACCCATTAAATTTTTTTTAAAATGATATAAAATTTTATTTTTAATTAGTTAAATTAAATATAAATATATCTATATTATAATTTTAATAACATTGACATGTAAGATAGAAATTTAGAAAATAAATCATTAAATCATTTAAAATGGATTTTTAAGGTAAATTTTCACTTACCTTGAGTCCGAATCCTCACATAAATTCCATATAATCTTGAATAAAAAACTCATGTTGTTTAATTATTTACATGATATCCTATTTTAAATTTTATTTTATATTTATCAATGTTAAAATAAATAAATTAATCAATTATATTCTCATTGGATGTTTTGATCATTTTTTACTAATATGACCAAAATTAGGTCGATTGGTTGAATATGGTTAAATTTGTGATTATTCCATCATATATATAATGGTAATCATGAAATAATAATTATTTTTATATATCAATTATAGTTTAAAAACTAACTATGAATTACAGTTATAAAAAAGGAACTATATTACAATAATAGAGATATTATGCCCTTTACACACATTTGTAAATCTTTCATTTTACAGTGATCATCATTTAAAGTAGGTAATTAATATTTTATCATTAAAGATTCATCATTATAACATTATTACTATATTCATTCTTTAAATATACATTATACATCATCTGTATGATGTGTTTTAGGAAAATAAATCACATCGCTCGGTGGATGTGGTAGTCAAAACATATTCTTGAATGACATTATAAATTTTCAATGAATAGAAAGATAATGAAATATTTGATATATTATATTCATATAATGATAGAAATTAAATTAATATCTTAAATATGTATAAATATAGATTAAATACATCATTATATCTAGTCAGTAGAGGCATGTGATGGAAAATTCATTACATCGGTTGATGGTGTGGAAAAAATTGTACATGATATAATAATATAATTAAAGAATAACTATTTTTAAATAAACCTCATCTCACCTACACTTTACTAAAAAAAAATTTCACCTCTATGTAAAAACAATAACCATAATATAATTAATCCCATATGAGTGCACATGAAAATATAAAATTTCATAGGGGACCATGTGAGGGTATCAAAAATGTCTCAACATGAAACATTTTATAAACATCTATATATTCATTTGAAAACATGCTTGTGATGAAAACACATTTAGCACTATTTCAAATCACACATTGAAAAAAAAATTCAAAATGAATCATGAAAAAATGAATTCGAATTAATTTTGAAATATACATCTTTCAATGAAACTGATTTAAAATCCATCTTATGAATATCGTGTTTTTAAAAACATTTTTCATATCCAAAACACCACAATTTTAGAAACATCCCCTTTATATAATCAATAGAAAATTTAAAATACATACCAATGAAAAATTCCCCTTTAAAATCATTCATTTTATTCTAAAAACATATTCTTCATTATATTAAGCACTTGGGATGACATAAAATTGAATTTAAAATTTACATATATTTTTCATTTCAAATCCACCATTTATATGTTTTAAAAACAATTTAGAACCTTTTGCACGGACCTTCATGGGTAACACATATGGATATATATTGAAATAAAAATACATTAAACAACAAGCATGAATCCCATGGTATGTAATATAATTGAATGTCATAGAAACCCATACATCCATCATGTGTAATGTAAACACCCAAATCCTAGTATCTTGGTGTGAGTAGTTAAATTATTAAATTGTAATTATAACAGAATAATCACATTCTAAAGGACCGAATAGTTTAGTACTCTTGAAAATTTAAATATACACTTTAATCATACAAGACAATTAAAAACATAAATTCAGACATATTATTTCCTCTGAATACACCATTATTATCCTTGATTATCCCACCATATCAATCAAAATATTCTTCTTGGAATCCTGGGAAAAAATAAACATAGAAACAGGGTGACCTCAATTTTTTAGTGTGGAAATACATATAACAGAAACTAAATAAGACTGGAATGATATGGAAGAAAATAAATATTGTAGCACCCCAAGCTTCCACAGTACGTTTCCCTTCGAATAATGCAATGGCGTGCATTGTACGCAACTTCAAGATTTTAACACACCACAACCAATCAAACTAGCCGTTATGAATAGTAATACCTACATTTTGAAATTATATATATTTTATATTTTAAAATGGACTTCATTTCTGGATTCGGAATATCGAATTTAGCCTAAGGTGAAATTTTGGTACTTTTCGGATAACTTTCATATTTTGATGAATAGTGAAAATTACTAAATTTTAATTAAAAACAACTTTTTTAATCAAAATATTTAATAGTGATAAATTATGAATTTGAGTGGTTTTAAAGTATATTTAGAATTTATTCTTACCATTAATATAATGTTGGTCATTGGACATAATTTTACAATTAAACCGAACATAAACAAGTGTCAATCTTTTGATAGTTATTATCTCTTAAAAACACACTTTTTGTTTTGACAGCAGGAATTAATTTTAAATTAATTTCTGCCACTTCTATGTTTTGAATTTAGAAAAATGGATTCCATATTTGGAATCAGGATGTCCAAATTGTGTAAATAGGTAACTTTTATTTTTAGAAATTTTGAATAATTATTGTGGTAAATATTTTATTTACCATGGTTAAGGGTAAATCTGGTAAATAAGGGTTAAAAAATAATATTATAATAATACTAAATTACCCTAAAACGTGTCCTAGCCTTATTTGTTGATACATATTCTACCATAGTCATCTTTGGGTCGATTTGGGGACCCCATGGTGCCACTTGTAGGTGATAGGGACACTTTATTTTAATTAAGTTAAAATGAATACAAAAATGACACAAGCATATATCTTTTAGAAAAACAATATTTACATATGGTTATATATGTTGGATTTTAGATTATAAATATTCATTAGAAAGATAAAAATATTTCCTACGTAATGATATTTTATTTATAAATTTTAGACATTATATAATTTAATTTATTTATGACACAATGATGATGAATTAATTACTATAATAGTGAAAAATTAAAATAATTGATAATATAAATACCCAAATAAATATAATAAGAAACTTTTAATGAATTAAAATAATGTTATAGGATAATATTATATATTATTAATGATTCAATTGACTTTTTTCGAAGTAATAAATCTGTAATGAGTTTCACAAAAATAAACTATTGAATAGTTTCAAAATTGACATAAAAGAGTTCTTAAAAAAAATATTATATTATTAATTGATATTAAATTCCTAAAAATCTAAGGTTCGGCCAAGAGACTTATATCATGATAGTTTCATCATTAATGGACCACTTGGGGGGTCTCTTGGATGTATATAGTATGTTTAATAACCATATTATATAAAAATACAAAGAGACATTGTAAAAGTGAAACTAATTAACATAGAGTTAATACTTAAAGATAAGGTTAATATAAGTACCCAAACCTGTCTAAATTCTATTGGTTGAGTTTTTTTCGACCCATCCCCACCTTAAACATTGAATAGTCAACTTTGGAGCCATTGGAAACCGAATATGAATTTATTATAAACTAATATCTCTAGCTTTTCCAAAGGTGCCCCTCACCCCTCTTATAAAAGGGCACTCCTCCTTCTAATTTGTTCACACCTTCAAAGCCTTTTGGATCGGCCAAAATCTGCCCAAATACTCTCCCAGATTCCCTCACTACAACCTAGAGTCCTTATTTTGATCAGAAAGCCAACCTATGGAGACCTTTTGATCAAATCAAAAGGAAGAACCCGAAGAAGAGGTAATGATTTCACCACCATTTTCCAAGTTCATTTCTTCTTCCACTTCTTCTTTCTTTGTTGTTACCATTATAAAATAATAACTCTAGTATCATATATATACTGTGATGTTATTATAAATATGGTACAACCATATTCAGTATTCTATCCACCCTTTTAATAACATGTCACCGTACGTGCGTACGTACTGCTTACCGTCTCCACGGCGTGGTGTAATTGTTATTCAATATAATGTTATTTGGATGGGTATAATAATGATGTGTAACTCATGTAAATAATAAATATAACATGTTAATGATTCAGTATATATGATATAACATCCATTTATATATTTTTTTAATATCAAAAGAATGATATTGTCGCTCGTGCGTACGTACGGACTACCGTCTCCAGGAATGCGATGAGATTCATTCTCCATCGTATCCATTCAAGTATAATTATCATTTGATGATTTAAAAAATAATTTTTAAGGACTTGATATCATTCTGGATATGAATAATATACAACCTATCCTTTACAAACATGTCTTACATAACAAAACATATAAAAGAAAACAAGTAAGTTAACACCCGAAACAATGATAATACTAAGATATTATTATCAAATCAATATTAAAAGATCATATATGATATCATATTAATGTATATGATTCTTTTATAATTTAATAACAATTATTTCACCATTATACAAGAGGTTAACCTACCCCAACCAAGGAAAAGTACAAGGTAAGGGGTTTTCATCTCACTCCTTATTCCCGTGAGATTCATGCCATATTTCCACCATCACCTTTTGTGTGGTGTATGTACTGCCCATAATTATATTCGTTGTGTAATACACTCTAATTTATGTGTATTTACATATTCGTTGTATGATACCTCTTTCATGGGTTGTATGTTTCATAAGTTACCAAATTGGTAAGGGTTATTTCACAATCTCTTCATTATCCGAGGTTCTTTATACGTAATAATCTACTGGGATCTCTTTATCATCCATATCCATGTTTCTTCAAAATGTATTTCAAAACATTTTTATTATTTACAAGAATATGGGTTAAAGTCATTTATACCATTTTTTGACTTTTTATAAGAGGAATCTTTCCGTCATTTTAAATACAAGGTCCTTTTTAACTTTTTCGACAGAATTAAGGTAAGAATGTTTTTTTAACTTATATGGCGAGTGCGGTTATTTTATGCCGTTATAAAATCTTCAAAGCTTTCCTTACAAGATTATAAGAATATTTTCAAGAAAATCTTTTATTTTATATGGATCTTAAATGATTTCAAAAATAGAAAGAGATATTTCTCCAAAAAGTGTTTTGATTTCATCTATGTCAACATCCTTTGATGGATTTTACGCTTATTTGAAGTTAATTTATTATGATACAAAACTTCTATATTGTATTGAGGTTTTGTGATATATTCGACTGTGGATGTGCTATTTTTATACCATTCATAGTTTATGGTGAAATTATTGACATTTCGTATGCTATTTTTAATACGAATGTTTATGTTATGTTTAAACCTTTTCATATGGGAATGCATTGGACTTAATATGTGACGGGTGGAGCCCGCTATAGCTCCTCGATGCATCGGTAGGTCTCATGAGACAAACTAGTGTCTTGGCATAAGGCCTTGGCAAAATCTTATTTGTAGTCTTGGCACGAGGCCTTGGCTATGTGGTTATGATAGTCTGGCATTATGCATTCCAACATTTTGAAAGTGGTTATTGATATTGCATGTGATTATTCGAATAGTAGAATATCCATGTGAACAAGTAAATGACATTATTTCATTTTACTTTTTCCATACTATGTTGAAGTTCAAGTTTAAAAGGCTTTTGTTTTAGTTATACATAGCATTAAATGTTTATTCTTATTTATGAAAGTTTCTGGTATATTGTTATCCTTACTGGGCATTTGAGCTCACCCCTTTTCTATGTTTTATTTTTCCCAGGAAGTGAAGAAGTAAATTATGAATGACCTGCAGGGATATTATGTGGGGATATGAGTGTGGTTTATGGAGACAATATGTTGTTGTAGTATTTTTTCATTTTATGATGTAATGTAAGACTTATGAATATATCTAGTGTTTCCAAGGCTACTAAACCAATCGGTCTTTCGAGATTTGATCTTTCTTGTGATCATGCCAATGTTATTAAATAATGCACCGACTCTGGGTAACTAGGGTCGGGGTGCTACAGTTGGTATTAGAGGAAATTTAGTACAAAGCTTGGAAGCTAGATTTAGATAAACTCTGATTAGAGAACGTAGACCTAAGATGAACTTTGAGGATTAGTATAGAAGAACTTCCTAGAATTTTGGTATTGTAGAGATTTTGTGAGTTTTCCGAGCAATACATCCCTGTCTGGATACGAGCAGGTAGAGGCGGCTCTGGCACAGATATACCGAGGGGTAAAACCTGAAAACACCGCTTTGAGCTAGACTCGAACGGGAACTGGTGCATGACAACGGGCCTTGCTGCACTCTTGGTTACGACACTCCCGGGGGATATGCTTAGGATAATTTACATTTTCTTTACAAACTGATTTAAGTAATATATATTTAAGATGAGAGTAAATGACCTTGGTTAATCCTAATATGTTTCAAATTGAGAATATGGTGACATGTTAATATCTAAATGATTTTACGACTACTGTTACTCACACAATGCTTTCTGGTTTTAGTCAATGGATGGATTCCAAGGAAGTCATAGTGAATTTGAGAATGATGTACAAGGTGGGAACGGTGGTGGCAATGAGCAAAAAAAATGGAATGTTGATAGGTGTAAAAGATATCTTCTTTATGACAAATCAGTTTTCCAAAAATATGATCAACAACATATATATTAACCAACTCCCAGACTCAACAAAGAAGAGAAAGGTGATGAATGATAAGAGCTCCAGCAATGGAGACCATGGAGAAAAGAACCCTCAATTTTCATCCTGCAGGAAATGTGGAAGGAGACACCTAGGAAAGTGTCTCAATGGGACACAGAAATGATTTACGTGTGGGAAGGAAGGACATAAAGTGAAGAATTGCAGAAGAAAAATGAAGAGTACTATGGAAGAATATAAAAATAGTCCCAAAAGTCCATTTACAGTCATTTTCCGTAAATGTAGGGGACCTGGCCATTACCCGAGTGAATGTCCTATTCTATAGGATATTTTCTTGGTCAAAGAAGAAGCTATGTGGAAATAAATGGTTGGAGAAATGTTTAAAAAGTATTAGCGCTCCTTTTTTATGGGTTTACTTTGGATAAAATTTCTCTTGTATTTGTAACCCCGCATTTTGCAATGTGAGAATGATATTTGAGGAAGAATTTTCTCTTCTCTTGTGGATATAGGTATAAATAACCATTTGGTTTTATATGATCATTTTGGTTTGAGAGAATTATAAGTTATTATAATTTGGGATGAAAATGCAAGGTATGATATAACATTTGTGGTTAAATTATGTTATTTTGAAGAATTTATCTCATTTTGGTAATATTATAAAATATAGTTTTTGAAAAAGGACATCACGTAGACCGTGTGACAACCCGTCGCATCGGAAAAAGCTGTGGGAATCGAACCCACAACCAAAGTGTGATTGGGATTTATCGCCTACCACTGGACTACGTGAAGTCCCTGGTTAGTGTGACTATTTTTTTAGTTAAATGATTTTATTGATCAATAATAAGTTGATTTGGGTTCTTATGTCTTATCAAATGAATACCCTTGGTATAGGAAAATGATTTGGTGATTAAGTGATAAATGTTATTTTGGAAGATGTTCGCTTTGTTGGGAACACTATATGCCCAAGGAAAATAGAATACAATGGGGTTTCATTTGTAGAGTAATGGTATATTTTTATCTACATTTTTATTGAGGATTTATAGTGATTTGGGTTATTTATGGAAATGATTAACCTATAACAGAGAATATGTGATGATGTTAATTACTTTTAAGTATGTGACTTTAAGAGTATTTGATGTCATTTGGAGATAAAATTTAACATGGGAGACTACATAATCAAATTCTTCTATGTTTTGGGTTTCAATATTAGTTTGGATTATATTGAAGTATTTTAAGGACAATTGATTATTGAATGGTATTTATTTAACTTTGGGTTATTGTTGGTTTAATTTTAGAAATTAAGATTAGTGCATATTTATCTCTAGGAATATCCTTTTGGGGGATCATTATATCTTTCACTAACCATTTTGGTTTTGAGTAATCTACAAAGACAATGTAAATATATAGTTTATCCTGCATGGATCATGTGACTCTATAAAAGTTTATTCTAGCCCTTCCAGTGTGACCAAGTCTTCTTAAATACTCATCGTTTAAAAAAATTGAGTTAGTGGTGGAAATTTATTAAAGAATGAAACTCTACTTAAAATGTATTTATATATCTTTATATTCTTATTCAATATCATAAATGAATTCCTCATCCTTATGTAATGTTACATAAAACAAAAAAAAATGTTGTTCGTTTACTTTCCTACTAGGAGACTAATGGTCATTTGTCCCAACACAAGTTTGTGGTTTTCTTATTGTTAACTTTCTCCTGATCATGATTTCTATCCCTCTCCATCAGAACTTGACACTTAGTTTATCATCCATATCCATGTTTTCCTACATGAAATCCTAGTATGGGTTATCTTGGATGACCCTTATACCTCTCTTTCTTTCTTTTAAAGTGATAGTTTTATTGACTCTTTTTCCGATGCGGGACTTTCCATTATGTTCCCAAGCACAATTTTAAAAATTGCAAGGACGCAATTTATTGAAGGAGGGTAGAATGTAACACCCCAAGCTTCCACAGTACGTTTCCCTTCGAATAATGCAATGGTGTGCATTGTATGCAACTTCAAGATTTTAACACACCACAACCAATCAAACTAGCCGTTATGAATAGTAATACCTACTTTTCGAAATTATATATATTTTATATTTTAAAATGGACTTCATTTCTGGATTCGGAATATCGAATTTAGCCTTAGGTGAAATTTTGGTACTTTTCGGATAACTTTCATATTTTGATGAATAGTGAAAATTACTAAATTTTAATTAAAAACAACTTTTTTAATCAAAATAATTAATAGTGATAAATTATGAATTTGAGTGGTTTTAAAGTATATTTAGAATATATTTTTACCATTTAATATAATGTTGGTCATTGGACATAATTTTACAATTAAACCGAACATAAACAAGTGTCAATCTTTTGATAGTTATTATCTCTTAAAAACACGCTTTTTGTTTTGACAGCGGGAATTAATTTTAAATTAATTTCTGCCACTTCTGTGTTTTGAATTTAGAAAAATGGATTCCATATTTGGAATCAGGATTTCCAAATTGTGTAAATAGGTAACTTTTATTTTTAGACAATTTGAATAATTACTATGGTAAATATTTTATTTACCATGGTTAAAGGTAAATATGGTAAATAAGGGTTAAAAAATAATATTATAATAATACTAAATTACCCTAAAACGTGTCCTAGCCTTATTGGTTGATACATTTTCGACCATAGGCATCTTTGGGTCGATTTGGGGACCCCATGGTGCCACTTGTATGTGATAGGGACACTTTATTTTAATTAAGTTAAAATGAATACAAAAATGACACTAGCATATATCTTTTAGAAAAACAATTTTTACATAGGGTTATATATGTTGGATTTTAGATTATAAATATTAATTAGAAAGATAAAAAGATTTAATACATAATTATATTTTATTTATAATTTTTAGACATTAAATAATTTAATTTATTTATGACACAATGATGATGAATTAATTACTATAATAGTGAAAAATTAAAATAATTGATAATATAAATACCCAAATAAATATAATATGAAACTTTTAATGAATTAAACTAATTTTATAGGATACTATTATATATTACTAATGATTCAATTGACTTTGTTCGAAGTAATAAATCTGTTATGAGTTTCACAAAAATCAACTATTGAATAGTGTCAAAATTGACATAAAAGAGTTCTTAAAACAAATATTATATTATTAATTGATATTAAATTCCTAAAAATCTAAGGATCGGCCAAGAGACTTATATCATGATATATTAATCATTAATGGACCACTTGGGGGTCGCTTGGATGTGTATAGTAAGTTTATTAACCATATTATATAAAAATACAAAGAGACATTGTAAAAGTGAATCTAATTAATTTAGAGTTAATACTTAAAGATAAGGTTAATATAAGTACCCAAACCTGTCTAAATTCTATTAGTTGAGTTTTTTTCGACCTATACCCACCTTAACCTTTGAATATTTAACTTTGGAGCCATTGGAAACCGAATATGAATTTATTATAAACTAATATCTCTAGCTTTTCCAAAGGTTCCCCTCACCCCTCTTATAAAAGGGAACTCCTCCTTCTCATTTCTTCACGCCTTCAAAGCCTTTTGGTTCGGCCAAAATCTTCCCAAATACTCTCCCAACATCCCTCACTACAACCTAGAGGACTTAGTTTGATCAGAAAGCCAACCTAAGGAGCCCTTTTGATCAATTCAAAAGAAAGAACTTGAAGAAGAGGTAATGATTTCACCACCATTTTCCAAGTTCATTTCTTCTTCCACTTCTTCTTTATTTGTTGTTACCATTCAAAAAAAATAAATCCAGTATCATATATATACTGTGATGTTATTATAAATATGGTACAACCATATTCATTATTCTATCCACCCTTTGAATAACATGTCACCATACGTGCGTACGTACGGCTTACCGTCTCCACGTCGTGGTGTAATTGTTATTCAATATAATATTATTTGGATGGGTATAATAATAATGTTTAACTCATGTAAATAATAAATATATCATGTTAATGATTCAGTATATATGATATACCATCCATTTATATATTATTTTAATATCAAAATAATGATATTGTCGCTCGTGCGTACGTACGGACTATCGTCTCCACGAACGCGATGAGATTCATTCTCCATCGTATCCATTCAAGTATAATTATCATTTGATGATTTAAAAAATGATGTTTAAGGACATGATATCATTCTGGATATGAATAATATACAACCTATCCTTTACAAACATGTCTTACATAACAAAACATATAAAAGAAAACAAGTAAGTTAAGACCCGAAACAATGATAATACTAAGATATTATTATCAAATCAAAATTAAAAGATCATATATGATATCATATTAATGTATATGATTCTTGTATAATTTAATAACAATTATTTCACCATTATATAGGAGTTTAACCTACCCCAACCAAGTAAAAGTACAAGGTAAGGGGTTTTCATCTCACTCCTTATTCCCGTGAGATTCATGTCATATTGCCACCATCGCCTTTTGTGTGGTGTATGTACTGCCCATAATTATATTCGTTGTGTAATACACTCTAATTTATGTGTATTTACATATTCATTGTATGATACCTCTTTCATGGGTTGTAGGTTTCATAAGTTACCAAATTGGTAATGGTTATTTCACAATCTCTTCATTATCCGAGGTTGTTTATATGTAATAATCTACTGGGATCTCTTTATCATCCACATCCATGTTTCTTCAAAATGTATTTCAAAACATTTTTATTATTTACAAGAATATGGGTTAAAGTCATGTATATCCTTGTTTGACTTTTTATAAGAGGAATCTTTCCGCCTTTTTCAGAATAAGGTCATTTTTAACCTTTTCGACAGAATTAAGGTAAGAATGTTTTTTTTAACTTATACGGCGAGTGCGGTTATTTTCTGCCGTTATAAAATCTTCAAAGCTTTCCTTACAATCTTATAAAAATATTTTCAAGAAAATGATTTATTTTATATGGATCTTAAATGATTTCAAAAATAGAAAGAGATATTTCTCCAAAAAGTTTTTTGATTTCATCTATGTCAACATCCTTTGATGGATTTTAGGCTTATTTGAAGTTGATTTATTATGATAAAAACCTTCTATATTGTATTGAAGGTTTTGTGATATGTTTGACTGTGGATGTGCTATTTTTATACCATTCATAGTTTATGGTGAAATTATTGACATTTCTTATGCTATTTTTAATACGAATGTTTATGTTATGTTTAAACCTTTTCATATGGGAATGCATTGGACTTAATATGTGACGGGTGGAGCCCGCTATAGCTCCTCGATGCATCGGTAGGTCTCATGAGACAAACTAGTGTCTTGGCACAAGGCCTTGGTAAAATCTTATTTGTAGTCTTGGCACGAGGCCTTGGCTATGTGGTTATGATAGTCTGGAATTATGCATTCCAACATTATGATAGTGGTTATTGATATTGCATGTGATTATTCGATTAGTAGAATATCCATGTGAACAAGTAAATGGCATTATTTCATTTTACTTTTGCCATACTATGTTGAAGTTCAAGTTTAAAAGGCTTTTGTTTTAGTTATACATAGCCTTAAATGTTTATTCTTATTTATGAAAGTTTCCGGTATATTGTTATCCTTAATGGAAATTTGAGCTCACCCCTTTTCTATGTTTTATTTTTCCCAGGAAGTGAAGAAGTAAATTATGAATGACCTGCAGGGATATTATGTGGGGATTTTAGTGTGGTTTATGGAGACAATATGTTGTTGTAGTAGTTTTCCATTTTATGATGTAATGTAAGACTTATGAATAGATCTAGTGTTTCCAAGGCTACTAAACCAATCGGTCTTTCGAGATTTGATCTTTCTTGTGATCATGCCAATGTTATGTAATAATGCACCGACTCTGGGTAACTAGGGTCAGGGCGTTACAAATATAAATATAATAATTCCATATAAATAATCAAATAAGGAAAACAATTATCCATGTATATAATAAATAATTATATAATAACATAGAAACCAATAAATAATCACAGAATGGGGGAAAATCATAATGGTCGACATCATAAACAAACATTTTAGGCCTCATACCAAGACATATTACAAAAATGGATAAGTCCTATATCAATACCCAAGAAAACTTGTTGCATGAGACATAATGATGCATCAAAGGGATTTATCAGGCCCTTCCCATCACTTATGAAGTCCAATGTATTCATTAAATGAAATTTTTAGAATATAATCATGTCACGTCCCCCTCCCACCAATGATGCCCCTCCTGAGCTGGAAATGGTGAACGGGAGATAATGACCCCCGAGTCCCGCCTCCAGTAGGCCCCGGGGTGGCGACTAGCACCAAGGGTATGAGTTTTCACAAATATGGGAGGCATTACCCTTTTTATTTATTTAGGATCGGGAAATAGGACAAGTCAACCACCAAAAAGGAAATGAACAAGTGTATAGAAATAAACCCAAACCAATCCCACATGCATGTTTAAATAATTTTATAACAATGTGCAAGTACAAAGATGCTCAAATTACAACACAAGAAGAAAAAAAGATTACAGCAATAGTAACAACTTAAACTGTCCGACTAGTAGGGTCCCGCACGGCCCTGGTAGTCCTCTTGGAAACCTGAAAGTAAACTATGGTTAGCATACAATTACACTAAGTATGGAATCCTCAAACTCTTGTGCACAAGTGGGAAGACATCCTAATGTCACGTGAGAACAACAGAAGAAACCTAGCAAGGAAATCTATCCAACCAACCTCACCAGCCACACTCACCAAAACACAAACACAACAGGTAGTAGTATATACGAAACAAGAGTATTGGGTAACCGGCACCATTTCCCTTTAGTTAGCTGCTCTTCCTAACAGCGAACGTCCTGACGCTGCCATACTCTCCCCACCCGCACACACCTGGGCCTCACTACCGCGTATCCCACCCACACACACCTGGGCCTCACAACCACATATCCCGCCTGCACACACATGGGACTCACAACCATGTATCCCACCCACACACACCTGGGCCTCATAACCTTACCCCAATAAGAAATTCCACCCTAAAAAAATCATTTTCCCAAACTAAAATAAATGAGGATAACTTTGATTCATCACCTCATACAGTTCTCACATTGGTTCTTCAAAATTGTGAATTTTACATAACACTTTGAAGATCATCATTGTCTATTTTTGTATAACATTTTCTCTACGATCTATGATCTTCATCGGTTTCTAATCATAGAAAATGTAATTTTAGAATGGTACCACCTATGGATTGAGTACATTATATGGGTATTATATGTAATTTCTAATGATGGATAAATGGAATTCATTCGTACTTGATACATGTTCAGTGAAAGTTCTAGGTGATATGACACTTCTATGATGCTATCTAATATCTAAAAAGAGCTGATGTACCTTGGACTAAGCTTTACTATCTTCCAAAATATCATCACTCTCATCCATTGAGATATTTATAGATATACCATGTCTCCAACATCAAATTCTAGGTCACATCGATTATCGTTAGAATAACTCGTTTATCAACTCTTGGAAGAATTTATGTGCTACTATATAGTCTTAACATTATCCAACATTTATTCGAATATTTTAGGACTTAAAAGTTTCCATTAACAAACTTTATCAAAAATTATCATGTTCTGATCCTCTGCCCATAATGAAATTCATAGTGGGGAATTTGGATGTTTGAGTGGAAACTTTTGTTATAATAGATCTTCACCATAAGAAGATCATTGTACTATCCACCTTTGATGTCCATTGAGAACTCTACTAACATGTCCTCATGTTTTTATATATTACAGCCATATTGTACCCTAGTTTGAGGGTGATAAGCTATACTAATGTTCATCTCACTGTTTAGATAATTCTTGAGATTTTCCAAAACATGGAGGTTAATCTTGGATCTTGATCACACATAATCGAGAATGGTACTCTATGTAGCCTTATCACCTCTCTGATGTATATCAATGCTAGTTCATCAAGTGAGAAATCTTATAGAATTTCAATGAATTGTTCAGTCTTTGTAAGAAACTCCATAACAACCCAGATCGAATTATATGCCTTGGATGTCTTTGGAATTACAGTGACAAAGTCCATGTTGATGTTTTACCATTTTCATGTTGGCATGGGTTGTGTATTTATCACCCCTTAAAGTTATTCCTTTAAAATTCACATGATGACATACCAATCACATTGATGTATATTCTGTGATATGCTTATTTATGTTATACCACCAATAGTTCTCTCAGATATCTTGATACATATTTCAATTTCATGGGTGAATGGATAATGTCAAACTATGCAGATTATCCAGATGTTATATCTTTAACTCAGGATTTGATGGAACACACAGTCTTGGCCCAAATATCAAAATTCATTCTTTATTAAAAATTTACTCTAAGGATTTCCATTTCCTTATATTTTCCACTCTCTTTTTAATTCCCACATAATATTTTTGAGAATCATTTAACATTACAAAAGATATTGTTGATAAATATTTTGGGAATGGTTTGATGATGTTCATTTCTTTATGATACCCATGTCCGTATTCTTTAAATAAAAAAAGATCAGATCCTTATCAATTCTCATCGATGATAGAATTATTGGGTCCTTTTTACTTATAGAATCGACCACATTGTTTGATTTCCCATTATGGAATTGGATCGAGTATTCATAATCCTTGATAAGATCTAACAATATTCACGGACACATATATAGATCTTTTTATGTGAATATATATTTGAGACTTCATGGAGATATATATATATATATATATAACTTCCTTCCAAATAGACGATGCCATAAAATTTTTTATTCAAATAGCACAAAATCTCAATCCATATCTTGGCTGGGATAGTTTTTGTCATGAATTTTCAACACCCTAGAGGCGTTGGAAATGAATTTTTTTAATTTTCATCAACACACATGGTAATCCATTAATCGAAGCATTACTTGAAATTTCGAATATTTTCCCACAGATGGGTATTGTGAGAACATGTGAAGTGATAAGCCTTCTTTTCAACTCTGTGATGTTTTCTTCACATTCCTCATTCCATGAAAACATGACTCCATTAAGTGGTACCATGGTCATAGGGTTTGAAAATATTGATAAATTTCCTAAAATTCAGAGATAATATATAGATAACATAAGGATGCTATGGATATATATCACATATTTTATCCTTGATTATCCCTTAACTTATTTCTTCATTGAAGGATCCATAGTTATCCCATTGCTTGTGATGATATTTGACATGAATGGAACTTCTCTACCCAATACTCACACATTATTTACTATTCATATAGAATCTCCTTTCTAATGGTCTGTAGCATAGTGCATAGTTTCATATCATGGTCCTCCTTGGTTTTGGAGGATATTAGAATATCCTCCATAAACACTATAATAAATTTATCGATGTAATATCTAAAGACACTATTAACCAATCCTCTAAAGATTTATAGAGAATTATTGAGTCATAAAGGAACCACTAAGAATTCATAGGGATTATACATTGTCTAGAAAGAGATTTTGGGGATATCCTACTTCTTCACAATTACATGATAATATACCAACTATAGATCTACCATGAAGAAGTATTTTTCTCCAAAATGCTAATCAACAAATTAATAAATGTGTTGAAATAGACACTTGTTATTTATTTTTATCTTTTTAATCTCACAATAATTAATTAGAAGGCACATTGAACCATCCTTCTTCTAGACGAAGAGGACTAGTGCACCCCATGGTGAAGAACATGGTCATATAAAACCTTTATCCAAATTCAAAAGTAGTTGTTTCTTTAGTTCCTCATGTTCCACATTAGTCATCCAACATGGAGTCCTTGAAAATGGAAATGCCCCAGGTATAAATTCGAATGAAAATTCAACCACTCGGATAGGTGGAAAGCCAGTAAATTTCTCAGGAAACACATCATTATATTCCCTCACAACCAGCATGTCTTCGAAAATGGTTCTTTACAAAGACTAAATCATTTGATCTTGATACATTTTATCATATGGAAATAATATCCATGTTTTAGATTATGGTTTTGAAGAAGATTCATCATCCTCTGTACACACGTATAGAATCTTGGGTCGATTCTCCATATAGAGAGTGATTTCCCTCTCATAGAAATTTATGATGGCTCTATATAGGGAAACCAAATCCATGCTAAGAATTGCATCAAATTATACCAAGGGATGTATTATATGGTTCTATGGGATGCTTAATCAACACATTGTTATAGGGATGAGTTATATAAATAAGATGAAATAATTTCACCATTTTCCATTTACACTAACATATCAACTTTCATGTTTTATTTGTTGTGATTTAATAGTTATAATTAATGTTCATGTTATAAAATAATGTGTAGAAACAGAATCAAAAAGTATTTTATCTATTATTGAATGAATAACTAATGTATCTATCATCACTTCATTTTTGGGATTCACCTTAGAGGTAGAAATGGAAAAATATCACCCTTTCTACCTTGGAAGTTGTTGGTTGCCTCTGAAAACCAATAACTTAGGGAATTGATTCACAACGTTCCATGGCTCCTTGTAGTTTTATCAATGAAAAATATTTTCAGAGTATACTATAGTGTTCCTTTCCTCCACAGCCATATCAAATTTCTCTTGTCATAAATTATTAGCTAGGTTCCCTTCCTTATCGCACCTAATGAATTTACTTGTACCTTTTAGGAAATTTACAGGGTGATAATTTTTAAACCTTTTACATGTAGGATGGTGAAATTAAATATCACCATTGGTTTTATCCATTAGTCCACAAGAATTAAATTTGGAAGTTCACTTATTATCGCAGTGATACCTCTGATATTTTCCAATATCCATTTTGACTTTGAGGGAACATCAAAAAATCTTTTATAGTTATCAATGTCATGGATTTCCATGGAATTTCATAGAATATGATTTATCTCACCAATGAAGTGATCAAACTAGAATTTGAGTGTAAAAAAATAACTGGAGGCATGTTGTGAAATTTCATGTAATGTTTTCATTATACACCCCAGTATCATTGTCATCCATTTAATTTAGTGAGAGTAAATATTTTTTTTATATTATGACATATAGTGTAGGGAAAATTTTATGAACTTTTTTTCGGTACTAATTCAACTCCATTTCATCAATCTATTCCTCAAGCATCCTATTATTGATCAATGTACTCAACTGATCATCTTCACCCTCCATACAATAAAAAATTCAATGAACCCTCTCTTATCAGAACATTGATTCATGTAGGAGATCTTTTCAAGGGAAATGATCAATTTTTCCATGATTAAGGAATTGGACGATCCATTGAAATTATGATTCCATTGTCATATAAAGCATTTGATTATAGGTTGTTCTCTCTGGTGGGGGGGGGGGTTGGGTGTTCTTCTTTATCTAGGTTTTGATTCAGAACATGAGTTAAATAAGAGAGTATCGTGACAATGTTTGTGATTACTTCTCCCTTTGGGTTGGGAATCTCATTCGGGAAATCATCACACTAAACTACAAATAAGTTGTTAGAATGATTCATCCTTTTTTCCATTGGACAGAAAAAAGGGAATTTAGGGATGATTATCTTAAAATAATAAAAAAGAGTGGTCAATTCAATGAAGAGAAAGGGATAAATTATGAATTAAATTTATCTACTTGTCATATTATTTTTTAGGCATCATTATATGTTATCCATGATCTACATCATACCTTATATTATTATGTGATTTTATACTTTGTTCCCATAATAATGTGTTTTAATGAACTTGGGAATTTACCAAAGTATATCCCAAAAGAGTGTCAAACCAGGTGTATAGTAAGGCCCTTTTTCATATACTAATTTACCCTAAGTCATGCCAGGAACACCTTATCGGAGTTGTTGCTCCTAAGAATATCCATTCTACGACAACTTCCATTCATAGTTTCCACACATGGATGTATTTTATTGCAAAACCACATTCCATATAATCATTCTAATATAGGGATGTTATCATACTATTAAACATACCCCATAAGGTTTTCACATAGGTTTTCAATTCCTAATCCAAAAAATAAATAAATCTATACTCACCTACCAACTATAAAAACCCTAGACATTATATAATAATTAAACAAGATTTATTATAGAGAATTATAATAAAATAAATCTCAATAGACCAAGAGGTATCGTTTCATTAGGAAATTAGGTATATTACATAATAACTTAAAACATAAAAAATAACATAATTATTGATTTTATTACATGAATAAAACATTCATTTGTACTTAAAAGAGCTAGGGCAAACAAGAGGACATACATAAGAAAGAGGTGAGATATAAATCCCATAAAGGTCACAATCATGGAATAATATTAGGATAATAGTACGTGTTAGACAATCCATTTTAATAAGGCATAAATTAACGTGATTAATAAGTCGTGATATATAATTATAGCCATGATATGGGAAATGTGACAATAACATACAACATAATGTGTGCATGAGTCAATGATCTTTTCACATGGTGCAGCCTGAGTCAAGGCTCATTTTACAAGGAGGATCATGGGTCAAGACCTATTTCACATAGAGGATCATGAGGAAAGGCCTATTGAACATGATGTATCATGATACATAACATTACCCAATGAATTGGAGCTCTATTAGGGCACAGCCTTTATAATCGTTTCATTATCATGTTTATGTGTGCTACATAGATCATAAAATATAGATTATTTCACCATCCTAATTTATTCCATCATCTAGGGATGTTGAATATAAAAAATTACGTCCCCAAAAATAAGTATATGTGCATAAAGGTGAATACTCAAGATCAAGAAATGGGTATGGTATTCAATATATGATAATTTTTCCAGGGAAAATTGTGGCGTAATTTTAGAATGATAACAACCTCATATAGAAATTCATAAAATGGTTTGATGGAAAAAATGGTTTGTCTATTAAATTTAATGTAAAATAATATGGATATTTGTTAACATATAACAACATATTCAAATTTAATCTATAAGACATAGCATAAAAGTAATTATTGAAATAAGAGGAGGGTTGAAGATTCATTACAAAATATAGACATAGTAACAGGTGTACATAAGGGTTCATAAGAGGGATAAATTATACTGAAAGGGGATCCCATAAATTGAAAGTAAAATGTAATTTAAGGGGGATAGGTTATAATTTATACTAACTTAAAAAAATTGAAATAAAAAAGGGAATATCATAAATGGAGTGCTTTGTAAAAAGAAGAGAGATAGACTCCCTTATGAAATTTCGGCATAGTAACAACTAAGTTAATGCTACAAATTAGAGTGAATATATGATCCCAAAATAAAATAAAAAAAATTTGAGTGTAATATAATTATTATAAATTAATTTAAATGATATAAATTTAAGTTAAAATAACTATTCTCAATGAAGGTACTTGAATTCAAAGGTGAGGGGAGAAACCCCTTAAATGGATGTGTGACTCAAAATGATTAGGAGAGGCTTATTGGGAGCTTGTTGGATACCTTGAGATGACTTTATGGAATGTAGGTATTATTTTTGATGATCTTAAAGGAGTTTTAGTGAAGAAAAAGAGGATATTGGATGGGTTTATATAGAAAAGGAAGTAGATTTATTTGTTATTTTTGTTTTGGACACTAAATAACAAAATTTTCAAAAAAAAATCATCATATGGTTTTTGAACATGGATTGTAGAAAGGGGGATTGGAATTTAATATTTTTTTATTCCAATGTTCAATGATAACATGATATTTCACTTGCTTAAATGGAGTTGTGTCATACTTTCAATGAAATGATTTTAAAATCATAAAATATATTATAAGTCATAGAGGATTCATGAAATCCTTATAAAATAAATAAAATAAACTTATAAATATATTAATTTATAGGCAAAACATATATTTTTCTCGGGATACATTTTCTAATATTTATTACATTACTATTGGGTCAATTTGTTGTCATAAAACACACTGTATATTAATATGGTATTTAATTTTTTCCCAAAAAATAAATTCTCTCAGAAAATTATGAAAAATTTACCAGTTGATAATTTCAACATCCAAATTACAAAAATGATATCAAATTAATACAATTTTTTTAAATTGTGATTTTTCACTTTTAAAATAATAACCGACATGTATTGAAAATGACCAGTTTTTTATAAATAAAAGTTTTTTCAACCCTAATAACATTGCTTTTGATTTCCTAAAAATTGTATAAACATTTATATTTAATAATAGTAATTTAATAGTAATAATTTTAATAAAAAAATATTTATTTCAAAAATACATTAGTTCAACAAATTTTATTTCTTTATTGAACATTAATTTTAACCAAAAAAATTATTTGTACTTTAAAAGTTATTTAGAAAGTAACAATAGTAGAATGAAAATATATTCATAAAAATATAAAAAAATGAAAATAATATTTTTTCAAGGGACTTCATACATATCAATTTATTACACCAGCGTAATCCCTAAAAGTAAATTGCACGATGGTGGGGATTTAATGGGTTTATTCAGGGAACATGGTTTGGGTCGTGATCTCGATGAGCTTGAACTTCATCTGTAAATGGTTTTGCTAAATCTTAAGTTGTTGGATATCATCATGGGATGGGTCTAGGTAAAATACTAGAAATACTATCTCCCACATATTCTCTAATAAAGGGTCTTTATAGGGCATGATCCTAGTTGGTAAGGCCATCACTTCATTTTTCTTCCCTAAAAGGATTTGTTAAACCCATATATTTATACTACTCATGTGATCACTCTTCAATGGATATATTATCTACGATAAAGATACATGAAAATAATTTAAAATAAAACTGGAAAAAATATGTTCTTCTATTTTCTATAACGATAATACATTTAATTAAATCAAAAGGAAGGGAGGTTTATTCATAATTGTTCTGGTCGTAAAAATTTGCACATAGACTCAGGGTTAACTTATAATAAATCAACAATGCCATCATTAAATTCATAGTGTGTAGACCTGCTATAGCATGAATTTTTTTATAGAATTCATATTATGTATATTACCTACACACCAAGTGGAACACATGTTTTCATGGATAAAAACAAGTTGTAGTACCACATTGTGTAATAAAACAACATATTCCATTAATACATTATGAACATGGTATATGTGTATTGTAATTGGATTTACATTATGTTTATTCTTTATACATTCAGTGTAAATCAGAAATATTTAGGAGAATTATATGTCACAACCCCTGGTGTGTACTGTAGATATCTGGTAAAGTTAAGTTACATGATATGTGGTTGGATTGAACATTATGTGTACATTATCTGATTATGTGGAAATATTTAATTTAATTTTTATAATCCATTAAACCTCATCGACATTAGTTCTGTGTGTCATTAATTGTCAGTACACATTGTTGGTTAGATTTTATATGTAATTACTTGTATCACTATTGTTATCTAGTATTTGAATTAATGAATGATTTTTGATTATTGTATAATAGTGCCTAAAAAAATTAAATTATATAGGAAAAATATTTTTCATGTGTTTAGTCTATAGTTTAATTGGTTATACATAGAAAATATGATACATTCCATGCAAATTATATGCCATATGAGTGCATTGTTTACAATTAAAACTAAACTGAAATTTTTAGGTAGGTAGTCAATCAGTTTCTTCCATGTACAAAGATCTAAAGTATTTATCATGTTATTATAAAAAATAAAAATATTTTATTTTATTTAAAATTAATTATGAAGTGAATTTATGGATGTTTGGTTGAAATAAATAAAAATAATTATATGAATAATATTTTATTTAATATGGTTTATTCGACATCATTTTATTTTATTGTAGAATGAATTTAAATGACTAATGGTAGTTGTTTTGTGTTCGTAATCATTGAACATAAATGACCCATCATGATCATAAAAAAAATATTTATTAATTGCTTTAATTGAACTTCATTGTATTCAATTTTTTGAAATTAATTATTATTAAAATATTTATGATTCAATATCAGCCATCCCTCACCCTTTTAATTTTTTTGATCAATATGGTGAAGGTTTTTTAAGAAAATCTAGTTATGTAATCAATTATTTTCCCTAAAGTATGTTTGGTTATAAGACATATGTAATAAATTGAGTTTTCCAAGGCACATAGAGTCTATTTTTTTGAACTCATGGTGGAGGAGGTTCAAGATTCAATCGAGATGTTAAAAACACCAAAAATACAAAGGAGGATAGGTTGGATGCCTCAAATCATGCTAATTGTAGGAAAATGTATTCATATCTAGGGTCCTTGGTTTATTTATTTTGCACTCAATAAATAAACAATTAGATAAAGATCATGATCATCTCATTTGATGAATTTTTTATTTCAATCGTATTTTAATAAAATTATGGATTAACGATCATTGAAACTTAATTAAATATTTTTATTTGAAAAGGTGGAAATAAAATTAATGGGTTAATTATAAATTGTTTTGGCGTAACATGGATAATCTATAAATTTAAATCCACATATTATGAACATGAGAATTAAATCATAAAATAATTATTTTTAATTAAAATTAATATAATCCCTCCATATAATTTTATTTCAAACTAAATCATTAATTACTTTATTAGAAAAAAAACTATATAACATAATGTTTGACCAATAATAATTTTAGAAATTAAATTTATTTTGGAATTATTATGAATTATTTGGGTTGATTTAACCAATTTAAATTATGAGAAGAATCACTCACTAGAAATGATTTTATATAAATAGGATTGTTGAGGAAATATTAGAATGGGATTCGATATACGGAATACCACTCAACATATCATGGAAATGAAGGCTTATAGTTTGAAAATACATTCTTAACAATATACCTTTGAGTAATTTACCAATATATTAGTTGGGTTATAAAAAGTAGAATTTGGATCCTTTCTACAAAAAAGTCCAATCAATAAGAGATTACAAGTCTAATTTTGAGGGATGGTTGGACATGAAAAAATATTTAGAGAATTATTAAAAATAATTTTTTTATATTTCCCTCAGGTAGATTTAATCATGTGATGTACAAATAATAATTTTATTTATTGTTATAGATTAAATAAATTCTCATCAGAATCGTTGTCATTGCAATCAATATCTGTAAAATGCCGACACCAAACATGAAGTAATTTAATGAATTATTTCATAAACCTATGTATAATATTTTTCGATGAATTGAAGTAGTATGTTCTATAATCCTCATTCTTTATTATTCTAAATAAAATTTCAATGAGGATGATTTCTTTTTCAAAGAATTTTTTTAAAGATGTAGTCGATGTTCATTGGATTATGATTTCATAAAAGTACAATGAAATCTTGATGACACATGACGTTCTGGATAATTATATAACACTCTAGGGTAATTATTTTATTTATAATGAAAGATGTAGATATGAACTATTTGAGATTGCAAAGGAACTCATTCATAGTAAATTGGTAGAAGGTGTTCTATCTAGGCCTCACATAGTCAAACTCATTGGATACATAGTGTGCCTAGAGGTTCTAAATTTTATGATTATATATGAACTACAAACCTATTTCATCATTTCCTCACTCGCCTAGATCATATCTAGTATTTATATCAAATTAATTATGAAAAACATAGACAGGTCTCCTCTATATATTATCACACTACCTCACCAGGTTGACAAGGATATAAAACATGAAAAGAGTTATTTACTTATGGTTAAAAATGTAGTGTCATGTTGATGATTCAAAAAAAATATTCTTCTCAGTTCCCTTTTTTGGACATAATGATCATTGGATAAGAAAATTAATAGGATTATATATATTTCACATTTGGAAAGAAGGTTCATTTTAAAAAAAATACCCCTAAAAAGAATGAATGGGTTTCTCTTTGGTGATTTTATTGTCGAGTATTATTTATTTTCCTTAAAAATCTAGTTATCAGAAAAAAAAATGTGGTACTCACACAAATATTCAAATATAGGAAACATGAATATTATGTAAAATTTAATTGGGTGTGTTTGTTCTATGGGAATCAAAAAGAGCCATACATACTATTGTGTCTATTTGGGACTACAACCTAAATTCAATGATTATAAATAAATTTGTTTTGAATTATTTTTATTATGTGACATCATTCAATAAAAACATTAATTCTATATACATATATGATAATTATGTATTTTATCAATTTTTTGAATATTTATTTATAATTTTATTAATAAATCATACATTATGTTTAGAGGTATTAAATAATTGTCACTAAATGTTCAATTAACCTAAACAAGTAACGGTAATAAAAAAATTATTTATTGGATTTCACAAAAAAATTATCAATAGGATCATCTTCTATGTCATGTGAAAAAATATACTAACAACATTAAAAAAATTATGTATATTTATATTAATTTAAAAAATAAAAACATAATTTATATCACGCAAGATTGAATTGAAAAAGGTCTATATATCCATTTTACGAAAAAGGATAAATAATCAATGATATTCCTAAAAAATCACACACATATGTGTGTGGAAACTTTATAGTTGGTGGGTGGTAAAAATACAACATAATCATTTCAAAATATTTTAATAATTATAGTTATATCTAAATGATGAGTTTTAAGTTAGATTATTTTAATAAATTCAAAGAATATATGAAATAATTTGTCAACTATCATAGCTACAAGGTTAGGATTATTTTCCCAGAAAAAGGTGGATAATATCATTATTAGGACTTCATTAATTATTTATAGGAGTTTCAGATTTTACCCAATCTCAATCCTCCTTATACACCATAATTGAACTGTGTAAGTGAAATGATGAACCCACAATGTTAGACATGGTAGGATCAATGATGAGTTATGTGATACTTCCATTATACTAATTGTAACATCCCAGTTCCAGATGCCACCCAGAGGGGCCCCGTACCCGGTTGGTTAGATGGCCTCAAGCGCATTTCCACAAACGCCAGAGGCTGCCGACTAGAAGTGAGGACCTTGGGTGTGATAGTGGGGAAACTATGCCCTCATTGGCAGAGTACATAGTGGAAATAAATAAACATGCAATAGCAGAAGAAGTAATAACCAGTAATAATAAACATCGGAAAACTAAGTCAACAAATAGGAGCACATATGTACATATGGAATGATTCAAAATACATATCTAGGAAAGCAGCCAAACAAGTCAAAATGCTAGAAAACACCACAATACCAAAACAAGTACAAAATAAAAGAAAAAAATCTCCTCTGCATCATAAGCCAAAGCTTGGTCCCATGCTCTCCTGCTCCAAGAAATCAAGTACGAGAAGTTTAAGGGTGCTTGTCCTTGTCTACACCTGCCACAACATAGTCTGTTTGGGCCCAAAAGCATTACCCAAACATGGTGTGAGACTAAATCCCAGTCGGTATTCACCTAAATATATGTGCCTAATAGTCAGTGAGTATGTGGAAGGTAAAAGTATAGTAAGCAGTAAACAAAAATAGTAAAGAAACATGCATTAAAAAGGATGATACACAACAGAAATCAACAACAAAAACAGTGGCAGTGAAGCAAAACAGCCAACAAAAATAGAAAAACCTCTGGAATGTACTCGCATCCATCCCCTCTTGTCCTAACCATGAAGTACCACAACCCTCTGGGCAGTGTACCCAGCCTATCCCCTCTGGCATGGTCATACAAATTTATGAGACTTTCTGGGGAAGCTCACTCGGTCAATTCCTCTTATAGTCTAGGGTAGTCAGGGACTCTCTGAGGAAGATCATGTTGTCTAACCCTCTTAGCCCCAAGTTCTAGAGACTCTCTAAGGAAGCTATCTCGGTCAATTCCTCCTATAGCCTCAAGAATACCACAGACTCTCGGAGGAAGCTATCTCGGTCAATTCCGCCTCTAGCCTGGGAAGGTTCTTAAAGACAAATCAATCATGGTAAGACTCTCTGAGGAAGCTCACTCGGTCTAGCCTCCAGTAGTATATAAAATCTTAAGGCACTCTGGGAATCTCGCTCGATCTATCCCTTGTGGCCAATAATGTATAAGACTCGCTGAGGAAGCTCACTTGGTCTACCCTCCTGTAGTATATAATGTCATGGACTCTCTGGAAAGCTCACTCGGTCTATCCCTTATAGTCTATAGCACCAGGTTCTCACATCCTCGTGCCAGTCAGTGCATGATAACGATATAAGTCCAATGTACACCTATAGAGCTACTTTTCTAACCAAAGTACACCTATAGATCTACTTTCTTAACATTCTATAGGAAAACAATCATGTTATAGAAAACACTCCATCTTATAGACACAAGGCATGGCAACCGTCATAACGGGCAAAGGCTAACATGACCCAAAGGTCGTAAATAGAGAAATATATGGGAAAAACATCCAATCACAACAAATTATCCTTTAACATGATTAATTTACCTCTACACGAGCATACATGCAAGGCAAGAAACCAACAAGGGGAAAAGGTAAGCACACAATACCCCGTTCACGGGTATTCTTGGAATTTTCACATAAAACTCAAAGAATTTGAACGGTAAGGTACAAACCACCTACCTTGATCCTAGGAGATCGATATACTTCATCCATGATGACTGATACTCCCTTGAATGTCATAGATCTGATAAAATGTACAAAACACTCAAACCACGATAACTTGAGAAAGGGGAAGAATCAGGGAATGAAACTCAAGAAGAAAGAAGAACTCATCGCTGCAGTTCCAACGCAACCGACGAAGGTTGAATCGGACAATAGATGGAGGATCTGGAATCCTGAGAAGTTTTGCGGCCGTACGAAATCTCTCGGTCGAACCAGACCAAGAACAAGACATTTTTGGAGATCGGGTGCGACCCCGGTCCGATTAATGAAAAAGAAGTACACATCATGTACTTTTAGAGTACATGGTGTGTAGTGGGATTTTACATACTCCACTAAAATCGGCCTCAATCTCACCATTACACACTGTGTGTGTGGCCCGGACACGGCCAACACACGGCTTCGAGCGGGAAAAGAGTACACGGCTTGTACTCAGAACATACACGGCGTGTACATCAAGAATTTCCAGAAACTTCATTTTTCTCAAAAAATCTAGAAAAAGGATAGAATACCTGAAAATGAAGATTTGGGTTCTTACAAACTTCCCCCCTTAAAGAAATTTTTCCCTGAATTTCTATAATGAGGCGTAGAAGAAGAAACCCCGAACAGCTCTGGCCACTGCGATCGTACATCGGCCTCCCTCTCCCAGGTCTCATCATGTACTATCCCATGCTGCCAATTCCACTGTACTAAAGGAACAGACCGTCCACGAAGAACCATCGTCCTGCAATCGAAAATCTGGATGAGATGATCCTCAAATGATGCATCTGCTTCGAGCTCAACCTCCTCAGGCTGAAAGACATTTGACGGGTCTGAAAAGTAATGTCGGAGCTGAGAGATGTGGAAGATGTTGTGCATGGCTTGATATCTCTGAGGTAATTGCAACCGATAGGCAACCGTCCCCAACTCCTTCCAAAACCTCAAAATTCCTGAAGTACCATAGTGAATGTTTACCCTATCCTTGAATCCTCTTATGTCACAACTTCAGTGAGACATGTAGGAAAACCTGATCTCCGACCTGGAACATCAAAGGTCACCTCCGCTGATCAGCATAAGACTTTGGTCGAGACTGTTTTGTAGCCATCCTCTTCTAAATCAACTCTATATGCTCTAAGGTATCCTGAACAAGATGAGGTCCCATCAGAACTGCCTCTCCTACCTCCAACCAGCATGATGGTGATCGGCATGGCCTACAGTACAAAGCCTCGTAAGGTGCCATCTAAATGGTCGCCTGAAAACTGTTGTTGTAAGAAAACTCCACAAGAGGAATATGCTTCTCCCAAGAACCGATGATGTCTAGAATGCAAGAATGGAGCATATCCTCAAGCACCTGGATCATACGCTCAGACTGGCCATCTGTCTGGGGATGGTATGTTGTACTCAAAAGTACATGTGTACCCAAATCCTTTTGAAGTCCCTGCCAGAACCGAGAAGTAAAGTGTACATCCCGATCTGAAACAATGGAGTGTGGAACTCCATGTAGATGTATAACCTCTCGGATGTACAACCATCCTAGATCAACAACACTAAAGGTCTCCTTTATCAGAAAGAAGAGAGCAACCTTCGTAAGACTATCGACGACAACCCAAACATCATCGTTCCCCCGAGGCGACATCGGAAAATAATTCAAGAAGTCCATCGCGACATCATTCCACTTCCACTCAGGTATGGGTGACTACTGGAAAAGACCCAATGGTCACTGATGCTATGCTTTCACCTGCTGACAAGTAGAACATCTAATGATAAATCCAACAACATCTCTCTTCATACCTGGCCACCAGTACTGGCAGTGTAGATCACGATACATCTTGGTGACGCCAGGATGAACTGCCCAAATTGAGGAATGAATATCCTGTATAATCTCCTCACGTATGTCTGATGGAACCCATATGTATCCTTGGAAATGCAAGATCTCATCCTCACCCACTGTCAATCCAAGAAGAGGGTCCCCTCCTGACACACTCTTCTGCAAGACTAAGGCCTCCGAATCTGATAGCTCCCTCATCTGTACCCGATCAAGAAGTGTAGAGGTAACAGCTACAGAATATAGGACAACCTATCTCTGTCTGTCGTGCACTTTCAAGTGCATCTCAGAGAATAGAGCCATAAGCTGCAACTCACTACTGGCTTCCTGAACTGCCTAAATCTGAGTTATTCTGCTCAACGCATCTACCATTGCATTGCCTTTTCCTGGAATATAGGAGATCTCGAAGTCAATGGACTGAAGATACTCAACCCACCTATGCTATCTTAGATTTAGATCATGCTGAGTGAATATGTACTTGAGACTCTTGTGGTCGGTGAAAACAAAAAATTGATCTCCCAGAAGGTAGTGTCTCCAAATGAATAAGGCATGAACAACAGCTACCAACTCCAGATCATGCATAGGGTAATTCCTTCCATGTTGCCTCAACTACCGAGACCCATATGCACTGACTCCATCTCCCTGCCTAATCACATCTCCCAGCCCGATACTTGAAGCATCACAGTAAACAGTGTAGTCCTTGCCCAGCTCTAGCAAGACTAGTATCGGTGCTGACTTCAACCACCCCTTCAGCTCTTGAAATGCTGACTCACAAGAATATTCCCATAAAAACTTCACCCCCTTCTTGGTCAGACCTATCAACGGTGCTGATAGGTGCGAGAAGTCCTGAATGAAGCCTCTATAGTATCCCACCAACCATATAAAACATTTTACTTCAATGATGTTCTACGGCTGCTCCCAGAAAACTATATCTCTCACTTTCTCTGGGTCCACAGATACTCCAGTCTATGAGATGATGTGACCTAAGAAGTGAATCTGATCCATACAGAAGTGGCACATAGAGAGTTTAGCATATAGATGATTCTCTCTCAGTCTACTCAGAACATTCTCGAGATGTGTGGCACGGTCGTGTCGAGTGTGAGAGTACACCAAGATATCTTCCATGAAGACCACGACAAAGGAGTCCAAGTATGGATGGAACACTCGGTTCATCAGTTCCATGAAAACTGCATGCGCGTTCGTGATACCAAACGGCATGAATGTATAATAGTATAGACCATACCTGCTCCTGAAGGCTGTAAGAGGTATATCTGATGGTCTAACGTGCAACTGATGATAAACAGACCTCAAATAGATCTTTGAGAACACCCGGTCTCCTCGAAGATGATCAAAGAGGTCATCTATCCTCGGAAAGGGATATCGGTTATTGACTGTCAACTGGTTCAACTTCCGATAATCCAATCAAATCCGAAGGGTACCGTCTGCCTTCATCGTAAATAGGACGGGTGAACCCTAATGAGAAGTACTGGGTCGGATGAAACCCTTTGCCTGAAACTCCCCCAGCTACTTTTTGAGCTCCAGTAACTCATTTGTAGCCATCCTATAAGGTGGAATGGACACCGGTGTCGCTCTTAGCACGATCTCAATCGAGAAGTCTACCTCACGCTCTGGAGGAAAACCTGAAAAGTCCTCTGGAAAAACTTCCCTGAAATGATCCACCACTGGGGGAAATTCTAACTGTGAAGTCCCATGTTCATCCAGATAAAGACTGGTAATCTGGGATGTAATTTCCCCTAGCCCATAATGATCTGGTCCAGCTCTACCCGCCTGGACATCCCACTCACCTTTATGAAGGAAAGGTCCACCCTCGGGTGATATGAAACTCACCCTGCGGTGATAGCAATCGACGACTGCCTGGAAGGGATCCAACCAGTCCATACCGAGAATGAAGTCATAGCTCGTCATCTCTAGGATATAGAGGTCCCATAAGAAATGACACCCCGAAACCTCATGAAGGCACTCTCTGCACTGACGTACGTTAGATTTCCTTGTCCCCAAAGGTGTGTCTAGTGTCAATGAGTCGGCGGAAGAAAAGATACAGAGCCCAAGGATCTCCATGACCCCGACAGAGATAAAGATATGGTAAGCACCAGTATCGAAAAGAGATGAAGATAAAATGGAGGCTACTAAGATCATACCTTGAACTGTAGAAGTCCCGGGATCCTACGTTTAATAGGTCTTCTCAATGGTGAAATACTGGCCTACACCACAGCCAAGCGCCCCTAGCTGACCGCTCTGAGCTGATCCACTCTATTGTCGCTGATGCCCTGGTGAATGACCACCACGGCCACAAACTCCTCCTCATCCTAAACGGCCAGAAGAAATCAAGTTCCCATACTGGTGGGAAATTGGTGAAGCATCTCCAGAACACAGGCTCATAGAGGAACCCCTACCACCATCTGAAGGTGAGAAGATGTGACAGAAGCGCTGAAGATTTCCCATCTTGCCGCAAAATCGGTACTCTATCGGATCTCTCTGGAACTGAGGCCTAGTATTCCCACTCATGCCGCACTGGTTTCATACAACATGGCAGCCAGAAGACGAATCCCGCAAACCTCGATCTCCTTCAGATGACTCTCTATGATGCTTCCTACTGTCCGTAGGAGGAACACCAGCTCTGAATGTCGAACCCCCCTGGCCCAATGCTTTAGAATCCCTCAGATTGCGCTCAGTAATCAGCGCTTGGTTGACGATGGAGGATATAGAAGTAAACTGGAAGATATTCACCTTAGAGCGGATCTCCTGCCTAAGACCGTCCTCATACTTCCTAGCAAGGAACAACTCATCACCTATTGGGATCGGTGTGAAACACTGCATCATAGTAAAATGGGATGAGTAATCCATGAAAGAAAGAGTACCCTGCTGCAGACTCATAAAATCCCATGCTCAATTGGCCCTCAGAGTCTCTGGATAGTAGTAGTCCTAGAAGGTGCGACGGAACTCATACCATGACATACCCTGATGGCATCCTGACTATGAGATCACCTCCCACAACCTCTTGGTGGTGTCCCAGAGCATATAGGTGTCCAGCTTTACCCTCTTCTCAGGGGGTATCTCCAAATGCTCGAAGACAGTTAGGGTGGCCTCGAACCACGACTCTGTAGCTTGGGGTCCTCCATTCCCTGAGATAGTAGGAGGATGCTACTACTGAAATACCCGCATCAACTCATCCATTGACAGGGCAGGAGGCATCGCTCCCTGAAAAGTCTCCATCATCCTCCATAAGCCCTCCCTGAACTGCGTATCAGCGCCTACAACGGGTATAACTTCTGGTTCCAAGGCTGGCACAACAGGAGGATCAATAGGAGGTCCTTGATCGGCCATATCCGGTGTCTAGTCACCGTATGGAAACTGACACATGACCGAAGGATGTCTCGGAGGCATAGTTATGAAAGATCAAAAGCACACCATAGATCAGGATAAAAAAAGAATGAAAACACAGGAGTTCAAAACGGGAACAGGAGAAAGAAACTATCAAGTTTTACAATCTACGACTACACGGCATGTATAAAAACTATACAACGTGTCATCTTTAGCCATTAACATGGGTGTGTACACCTACCACTACTGGTCGTGTAACACCCCAAACTCCAAAGCGTGTTGTTTCCACACACGGCATGTTGTTTCCACACACGACGTGTACATGAACTCTAAACCCCTACCCGAGTCTCCTTATATGGCTATCCCACATGGTCCAAACTAACCCCAGACTACACGGAGTGTTCCCTAGGGACACGGCGTGTACTAGACACGGTCTCGACGACCCGTGTTGTTAGTTACACGGCCATCTACACGGCTACCCTTACACGGCATTTTTAAAACAAACACGGCATGTATATGAGAAGATAACACAGACCCGTGTTGTTTGTGACACAGCCGGATACCTGGGAAAAAACAACACGGTGTGTTCTTTACCAACACGGTTTGTTCTACTCGAGCTTCACCGGCTTGTGTTGTTAGTGACACATCTGAGTACACAGCTCTATACTACACGACATGCACCTACCGTACACGGCGTGTTCCTAAAGTCATTTTCACGACACTGTGTTTCTGCTCACACGGTCAGTGACACGGCCTGAAAACTACACGAAGTGTATCTATAATGTACATGTGGTGTATTCTGGGTTTTTCTGGGCAGTAGCTCAGAAACTGCATAGAATCCCAGAAAACACCAAGGAAATTTTTGTGTTGAAGATTTACGGGGACGTAAATCCCTGTGGTGGGGGTAATGTAAAGACCCGAAAATTTCAAGGAAATTTTTTTCTTAATTTTATTTGGAATTTTACAAGAACTCAGTTTCTGACGGCGCCTGATTCCGAGGCCCGGAGTGCCCGGAATCAATTTCCAAAGTTTGGCTCGGGTACGTTCAGTGAACGAACGAGCTGGAATCTCTATCTTTTCAATCGATGCTCAGAATCAAATTCCGAGGGCACCGATGGAACCGCAACGCCGGTATTTGCTTAGGAACGCCTATTCCGGAGTTGCGTTTACATGAGTATTGATGATAACAATTGTGGAAGTTTATTTTATAATTACTCTACAATTTTTATTATTTTTACTCTAAGTGTTTAGTTCTTGATGGAAGTTGGGCAACCAACCAACCTCCCTTGGGAGGTTATGTGGGTGGTGGGGCCCACACGAACCCCACCCCTTCATATTCTCTAAAACCCCCCCTCAACTCCCACTTTAATTTTGTTAACATAAGTTATAACATATGACTTTAATGTAATAAGTTTAATGAGGTGAGTTGTGTGTGGTTAATTGAATTTCAAACTCTTGAAATTCAAATGGTTAGGTTGTGTTAATAACATAAGACTTGGTCTTATTTTATTATTGTTAGAGTTTTTCCACCTTGAGAGAATTGGGAAGTGTGAATTCTTCTTCTTCTTCAACCTCATGTTCTTCATCCTTCTTTGCGAAGAGCGCGAAGAACATGAAGAACACCAGCCTTCGACGAAGGGTGACGAAAAACGCCGAGCCTTTGGAGATCGACGACGTGACACCAAGTACCGCGACGCCGATGGTTCTTCTTCCGCGACGTTCTTCCGCGACAATCCAACCCCGCGACAACCTTTGATCGACAACGACAAGGTAGGGGGTTGCGCTTCATTTTTAAATCTCTTTGTGGGTTATAACAACATCATGGATTTAATTATTATTAATTAAATCTGTTGTTTCTTGATCCTCGGAGATCATCGACGCGACGCCCTTCCGCGACGCGACGCTCCACTTGTTCTGCGACGGTCAATTCCGCGAAGAACGTGTGTGCGACGACTTGACGAGGTAGGGGTTTGTTTGTGAAATAACTTTATATTCCCATGATTGTTTCTTTAAAACAACAAACCCGGATCAAGTTTAATTTTAATTCTATTAAAATTGTTCCTTGATTTTATTCATGTGTTGAATATTTCTCCCGATTGTTTTTATCTAACGTAGAGGGTGCGGGCCAAACAAACATCGCTCGACAACCCTCCACAGTTCTTCCTTGTTGTGCGGATTTGGCGGGCGATGACAAAACATGCTGCAGAGGCAATTTAATGATTCTGCAGTGAAGAACGGAACCCGGGAGGAACAGCGGCACAGACGGGAAGGAAATCAGACCACCGGAGCAAATCCGGTGGCCCGCGGAAGCGTCCGCCGGCGTGCCACGCCGGCACGGCGGCGCCGGCGGCCGGAGGCGCCCAGCGCGCCGCCGGGAAAACCTCGCCGCAGCTGAAGCCGCAGCGGCCAGGCGGTTCCGCGGCCGCGCGGAACCGCGGTTCGGGGACGCGGCGGCCCGGCCGCGTCCGGGTGATCCAGGGCGGCCCCCCGCGGGGGCCGCGACGTTGTCACGCGGGGGCATGCGCGCCCCCCGCGTTTCTCGGCCGCTCGGCCGAGCTGAGCCGGACCGGCCGGTCGAGCCAGGCCGTGCCCTGGACTGGCCGGACCGGGTCCAGCTGGGTCGGACTGGGTCGGGTCGACCCGGTTCGACCGACCCAAGGGGGGTCGGGCCGGGTCGGTCCGGGCCCAGACCCCCCGTTCACGGACCTTTTCGGTCATTTGCCCATAACTTGAGCTACGAGCCTCTGAATGACGCGCCGTCAGCGGAAACGTGATCCTTGGATCGAGAAGGTCATTTCGGTATATCGCACTCAAGGTTTTTGAATACTTTGGGTTCGGCCGGGTTGGTTCGTACACGAAACCAACCGGTCCCTCGGAGCGGAAACGCTCATATCTTGAGCTTCGGACGTCCGATCGACGTGCCGTAAGTGAGACGGAACTTATGGCATACTCCGCCCGAGGTTTGGACATAGGCGGAGTACGGTCGGGTTAGTTTTTCCTTAAAAACCTACCGGGCCCCTGGTACGAAAAATCCAATAACTCTCAGATCGGGCGTCCACCGTCTGCATCGGAAGTTCCTGTTGACGATACGGAACTTTTGGATACATAAACTCTGGACCATGTGTCAGTTGATGTATCAGCCTCTCGGATTGTGGAGCAGACCCACCCAAATGAGCTTGCTGTGTGCGGGAACCCTAGTGCTGGCTGCGACTTCGACGACGACGGTTGTGCAGAGATCCTCAGTGGACTGCGACGATGAAGAGAGATGGTCTTGTATCCTATGTGGGTCCCAGCTTAGATGATTCAATACTGGTCTTGTATCCTATGTGGGTCCCAGTATAGATGAATCAATGAAGACAGCTGGTCTTGTATCCTATGTGGGTCCTAGCTGTGCTGGTCTTGTATCCTATGTGGGTCCCAGCTTAGATGATTCAATACTGGTCTTCTATCCTATGTGGGACCCAGTATAGATGAATCAATGAAGACAGCTGGTCTTGTATCCTATGTGGGTCATAGCTGTGCTGGTCTTGTATCCTATGTGGGTCCCAACGTTGATTATTCAGTGCTGGTCTTGTATCCTATGTGGGTCCCAGCATAGATGAAACAGTGAACACGGCTCGTCTTGTATCCTATGTGGTTCCCAGCTTAGATGATTTAGTATCTATGTCTGATCATCTCTTTAATCTTTTCGATGATGTATACCTGTGTGAGCTGAATCCTGTTTACTTTCCAGTGTGGATTGTGTTGTGTTATCCTGTGTGGATTAGGTTTTTCTTTCCTTTGTGGACTGAGTTGTACTTGGGCTTGGAGGTTGGAGCGTATTCGAATTGTTGACTTAGGTATATGTATGGGCATATACCTAAGCAGTGTCGGTTGTTACTTCGTGATTGCATATTTCCTTGTGTTTTATCTGTTGTGGATTTTGGGAGACCTTCAGGGGTCTCGGGGTCCCTACTGAGTAGCTTATACTCACCCCTGCACGGGCTATGCCCGCACTACGTTGTGTTTGTTGCAGACGATGGACAGCGTTGATCGTGGTTGAGGCTTGCAGAGCAGGACGGTACCTGGAGGAGGACCACTGGGCGAGACGTACTCGGAGCGGATGGCGGGACCCAAGGAGCAGTGGAGCTATCTGTACCCGCCCTTCAGGTGGGATTTCCAGTGGACAGCTCGGCGCTGCAGATTTTCTTTTTAGTTGCTGTTTTTCCCTTCAGTTGTACTTACAGTTGAGCTTGTATTTCCGACCCCTTTTAAATTCAGCACAGCTTGGACCCACATAGGATACAAGAAAATATTTCTTCATTGATTCATCTATACTGGAACCCACATAGAATACAAGACCAGTATTGAATCATCTATGCTAGGACCCACCTAGGATACAAGACCAGCTCTCTTCATCGTCGCAGTCCACTGAGGATCTCTGCACAATCGTCGTCGTCGAAGTCGCAGCCAGCACAAGGGTTCCCGCACACAGTAAGCTCGTTTGGGAGGGTCCGCTCCACGAGCCAAGAGGCTGATACATCAACTGACACAAGGTCCGGAGTTGATGTATCCAAAATTTCCGTATCGTCAACAGGAACTTCACGTCGCAGACGGCGCGTCAATCGGACGCCCGGTTTGAGAGTTATTGGATTTTTCGTCCCAGGGGCCCGGTTGGTTTTTAAGGCAAAACCAACCCGACCGTACTCCACCTACGTCCAAATCTCGGGTGGAGTATGCCAAAAGATTCGTCTCACTTAGAGGAATTCAATGAAGTCGACGGTACATCGATCGAACGTCCGAAGCTCAAGATATGAGCGTTTCCGCTCCGAGGGCCCGGTTGGTTTCGTGTACGAACCAACCCGGCCGAACCCAAAGTATTCCGAAACCTTGAGTGCGATATACCGAAACGACCGTCTCGATCCAATGATTGTGTTTCCACTGACAGCGCGTCATTCGGAGGCCCATAGCTCATGTTACGGGCAAAGGACCGAAAAGGTCCGGGAACGGGGGGGTCTGGGCCCGGACCGACCCCCCTGGGTCGGCCGAACCGGGTCGACCCGACCCGGTCCGACCCGACAGGACCCGGTCTGGCCAGGCCAGGGCGCGGCCCGGCTCGGCCGGCCGGTCTGGCTCGGCTCGGCCGAGTGGCCGAGCAACGCGGGGGGCGCGCATGCCCCCGCGTGACAACGCCGCGGCCCCCGCGGGGGTCCGCCCTGGATCACCCGGACGCGGCCGGGCCGCCGCGTCCCTGAACCGCAGTTCTGCACGGCCGCGGAACTGCCTCACCGCCGTGGCGAGGTTTTCCCAGCGGTGCGCTGGGCGCCTCCGGCCGCCGTCGTGGCGCGCCGGCGGAAGCTTCTGCGGGCCACCGGAGTTTCTCAGGTGGTCCGATTTCCTTCCCGTCTGCGCCGATGTTCCTCCCAAGATCCGTTCTTTACTGCGGGATCATTAAATCGCCTCTGCGACACGTTTTGTCATCGCCCGCCAAATCTGCACAACAAGGAAGAACTGCGGAGGGTTGTCGGGTCGTGTTTGTTTGGCTCGCACCCTCTGCGTTAGATAAAAATATTCGGGAGAAATATTCAACACATGAATAAAAGCAAGGAACAATTTTAATAGAATTAAAATTGAACTTGATCCGGGTTCTTTGTTTTAAAGAAACAATCACGGGAATATAAAGTTATTTCACAAACAAACCCCTACCTTTTCAAGTCGTCACACGCGCGTTCTTCGCGGAATTGACCGTCGCGGAACAAGTGGAGCGTCGCGCCGCGGAAGGTCGTCGCGTCGACAATTTCCGAGGATCAAGAAACAACAGATTTAATTAATAATAATTAAATCTGTGATGTTGTTATAACCCAAAAATAGTTTTAAAAATGAAGCGCAACCCCCTACCTTGTCGTTGTAGATCGAAGGTTGTCGCGGGGTTGGATTGTCGCGGAAGAACATCGCGGAAGAAGAACCGTCGGTGTCGCGGTAGTTGGCGTCGCGTCATCGATCTCTGAAGGCTCGGCGTTCTTCGTCGCACTTCGTCGAAGGCCGGCGTTCTTCGCGTTCTTCGCGAAGAAGGATGAAGATCTTGAGGTTGAAGAAGAAGAAGACTCCACGCTTCCCAATTCTCTCAAGGTGGCAAAACTCTAACAATAATAATATAAGACCAAGTCTTATTTTATTAACACAACCTAACCATTTGAATTTCAAGAGTTTGAAATTCAATTAACCACACACAACTCACCTCATTAAACTTATTACATTAAAGTCATAAGTTATAACTTAAGTTTAAAAAATTAAAGTGGGAGTTTAGGGGGGTTTTAGAGAATATGAAAAGGGGTGGGGTTCGTGTGGGCCCCACCACCCTCATAACCTCCCAAGGGAGGTTGGGTGGTTACCCAGCTTCCATCAAGAACTAAAAACATAGAGTAAAAATAATAAAAATTGTAGAGTAATTATAAAATAAACTTCCACAATTTTTATCATCAATACTCGTGTAAACGCAACTCTGGAATAGGAGTTCCTAAGCAAATACCGACGCTACGGTTCCATCGGTGCCCTCGGAATTCGATTCCGAGCACCGATTGAAAAGATATAAATTCCCTCTCATTCGTTCACTGAACGTACCCGAGCCAAACTTCGGAAATTGATTCTGGGCACTCCAGGCCTCGGAATCAGGCACCGTCAGAAACTGCGTTCTTGTAAAATTCCAATGAAAATTAAGAAAAAAATTTCCTTGAAATTTCTGGGTCTTTACAAAATATGAATGATCCAGTGGGAGATCCCACCCTGATAATTTACACCTTAGATAATTAGTGTTTTAGTGTTTTGTTAAGCGGTTATTTAAATTAAAAGAAAAATTATTAAAAAATCCAACAATTATAATTTATTAGAAAAACATAGGTGGAAACTATTGTTGCAGTGGAACCCCCACCGGAATTCAGTTGAACATAATGGATTCAAATCCATGTTGAGATACAAAACATCTAGTAGACCTCCAGAAATGTTCTAGTAGTAGAAATTCCACCCGAACCCATTTCATTTATTCCTCCATACAACTTTGAGCCATACTTTAATCATCATGAAAATATATGAATCCTCACACCCCATACAAAAATACCCCACAAAAAATCATCAGTCATTAAAAATAAAACATAAATCTCGTTGTGAATAATAACTAATTAATGAAAACAAAAAAATAATCAAATGAACCAACCAAGTCCTCAATTCCTTATATACAAAACTTCTAGAACTATTTCCACCCAATTATATGAATTCTCATCCATGATATGACCCAATATCTAATATACTCTGGATTCACTACCTTTAAATATAAATATCTAATCTATGGTATCCATCAAATCCATGAAAAAAAATTTCTAATTAAATCTCATGCCACTAAATCCAATCAAATCATATATATTAATTCATAAAACATAGACCTCATATTCATTCCGTGTGCTAGAAAACACATTTTACCCCATCTAAAATCAAATATCACCTTTTTAATTCATTCTCAGAAATTTATTTGGCTACTAAAGACACATAATTAAAAATACAAAACCAAAAAAACTATTGACTATCAATAGTTATGAGACCTGTATAGATAAAACTCACACATGTACCCAAAGTTTTCATCCCACAAACTATGTGAAACACTATTAAAACAAAAATTATCATCAAAAAATATGAGATAAAATTTATTATAGGATGAACCATAATCAACAAAATTAAATAATGTCCATGAAATTATATAAATAATGATTAAGGTACTTCTATAACCCTAACTCTAGTGAAATAGAGATGGGGGTTGTATCACTATACTAGAATAATATAAAAATTTATCACATCCTGATGGATAGAATAATTTAGTATCGACGACTGAGTAGATATATTGATAAATCTCACATTACATATGAATGTATGAAACACAACATAATTTTTTATCTTATATTATTATTTCTTCTACTAGATTCCTAAATTAATCTCGATATATTTTTATGGTATCATTGGGGGTGGAAAAAAAAATATGATATCTAATGGTTTTTATGAAAAATAATCAAATATTATATGTAATAAACTAAAAAATGTATTAATAATATAGTAGGTATAATTAAAACTAAAATTTTGCATTCAAGTAATATATTAAAAGGGGACTAAACCATGTATTATAAATAATAAAAAAAATTAAATGAAAAATTATAAATAGTATTATAATGATATAATTTATAATGTCAGACATCATAATATTATAATTAAGGCTATCGTCCAAGTCATCAATATTTAATAGATAAGGATTATAATAAATTCCGAAACTATTTTTTCTCACGAGGCCTACTGATGAATTGATGGGATATAACATAAAAGATACATCATTTAATAAGTATAGTGCCTTCATCATATGTCTAAAATAATATATATATATATATATTCAACATAAAAATAAATAATTAAAATATATCATTAAAATGTTACTAATTATCATAGTCAATACATAGAACAACATGATCATAATACATCACATGTAATATTGAGGATGATATTAATAGCTTATATCCCCATAAAAAATATGATTCATCAGTGTATGACTGAATAAATGAAAATATTTTAATTAGACTATTGGATTTTTTCCGTAAAAAAATCAAATTTTATTTTGAAATCAATAATATTTAAATAAATTAATTGAGATACTATTAAGAGGGAAATATTATTTGAATATAACCATGGAACTATTTATATAATGATTCAAGAAAATTAATATCCACTATGATGGGAATATCTATTTATACAATACTCATTAAAACAAAAAATTTTCCACACCTTGATTAAAAATTAACACATCCAAATAATGACAAAAATAAATATTTAAAATAAATAGAAATTTGAAAAATTTATAAAATTGATTTTATGAAATCATAAATGAATATAAAAAACTTTATTGAAAAATCATTAATGAAAATATGAAAATTGAAGAGAAAGTTATTTTAGAATATAAATAATGTTAGTTTTCTTAAAAATTCATTTCTTTTTTTTAGTTCCTAAGAAGTTAAAAATATAAATAATACATTTAAAACCAATAAATAAAAAATGAAAAAGAAAATATTTTCCCATTAATATATATTTATCATATAATTCTTTTTAAATAAGTAAAAATAATCTGAAATATGGATGAGATTTACAAATATATGATTATCTATTACCCATGTTATTTCAAATGTGTTTTTATCCTCCTATATAGTAAAATAAATTTTTTTAATGTTATCTATAATAACTTAAAATATCATATATTATCCACTTATATTATTTCAATATCAATTTTTTAGTAATTCAAATTAATCTGGTTGTTTGTGTGATTTATCTGTTTCATATTTCATGTATGTTTTTGGTAGTTTTTTTCCATTCCTCTAGATAATAGAGGAATCATATCCAAAATTTCAATCTCGATATTAATATAATATACATTAATTATATATAAATTTAAAATCCCTCATCAAAGGTAGATTTAAATAAATAATCACATCACCTCGTGGAAGTTGTTGTATATAGGTATCCATGAGAGACATTATCCATCATTAATAGTTGTATGGATAACAAGTAAATTATTTTAATATATTTAAATAAACAAATTTATTCCATAAATATCATATATATTCAATAGTTACATCTTCTTAACTATCCATGTATAGTAGTTGTAAAAAAAATAATTACCCTGTAACATTGATACATTAGGTTTTATATATGAAATAGTGTGGTTTTAATTTGCTGTATGATGGAAAATAGATGAGTGTTTGTTATTAGAGTAGAATAAAAAAATTAGTGTATTTTATGTACTATTTTTTGTTTTATGAGAATGGGTTTTTATTATTTTATGGTTTTGAAGTAGAAAAAAATTAAAAAAAAAATGTTTCGAAAAATAAATCTTCTTTGTATAGTCTCTATAGGTTAATACCTATAGAATTATTATGATGGTATTATTATAAACAAAAGAACTATATGTTATGGTGATGAACTTTAGGAGAATATTTTTTTATGTAATTGAAAGATCATATAGGACCCTGACGTGTGTGGATGAGTGGAGTGGTGATGTCCTCTTATTAGTGATGGAAAGGACACACACTGAAATTTGTGAATGATTAAAATTCTTTATGGTCTTAATCAAAGAAAATATTTTAACAATAAAAATAGATTGATAATTTTAATGGGAAAAAACCAACCAATGAGGTTTCAATGCATTTTTAGTGATATCTTTAATCCTTATCCAATGATTTAAAACTACTTTATTTTTTTACGCTTAACCGGGGAATCAAAATTTTAACATTGTAGATATTCATTTATAAAAAATATAATTTTCCATTTTAAAAATTACTATTTATTAATATTAAATTTATTTAAATAATTTTACATTATTTAACTTGATGTAGTTGTAGAAATTACATCTAATATAAGATTACAAAATTTTATTGAGAATTATTTTTATAAAAATTACATTTTGAAATATGTAAATAATTTTAATTAAAAAAATCATAATAATATTGAATGAAATAACATTAATTGGAATATTTTTATTCAATTACAACTAATTAAATTTTATAATAAAAACAAAAAAAATTGTTACTTTATATATAATTTAACCGAACAGATTGTTTTTTATAAAATCATAATTTTTCACTATTCATTGAAAATTTAATCATTCACCAAGAATCACATAATTAATTCATATGATAATATATATATATATATATATTATTTAGAAAATGAAGTAATTTTAAAAATTCATGTTTAAAAAATTTTGAATTTAGGTTTCAACAACATTTTTTAATATATATTTAAGTGTTATACTTTTATTTCCTTGGAAACAAATGCATATCTATAATAAATAAAGCCTTATTGTTAAATTATTCACTACTTAAAAATATTTACCTTAAGTATTGTATAATATCACCTCATTAATATATGTGGGATGTTATTCAAAATAACTTCATGACGCTCCCACTTTACCACTTCAATATTATGATTTCTCCAATGTACCTTTACGAGACGTGTCACTGTATTTTTCAACACATATTCATTTTTGTCTAGAATCATAGTAGGAACATTGTAATATGATGTATTTTCTTCAAATTATATTTCAAAAAAGGTTATAATCTACCATTGGTCAATAATTATCTTCTTTAATAAGGTGATATATAACTGATCGTGAACATTAGAGATCCTTGGTTCCATTTCCAAAAAGTTTAACACAATGAAAATTTCTATCAAATTTCAAACATCCTTATGTGCCTACGACATGGTTACCATTTATTTTAATTCATATAAAACATTAACCTGAATATTAATTTAATAAAAATAGACATCATACACTATATTCAATTTATTTCAAACAATTATTTGTATAGTTTTTTTACAACTTATTTCTTCCTTAATTTGATTCTAAATAATCATCACATTAACTCATGTCTCCTAAATATGATAAGGGAATATAATCTTACATTTAATAAAAATTTCCAAAAACATTAGAGTATAACACCTCGTGTTTCAAAATCCTTATTATGGTCCCATTTGAATGATTTATGATAATATATTAATTTATTTAAATTCCAACATTGATAAATAATAATACCATATTATATGAAATACAATGAGCATAACTTGAATAAATTTTTTAATGGTAATTCAATTTAGATTGACCATCATTTTGAGCATTATATTTTCATCTTAATAATATATCAGTGATATGTTCTTTCTATATAATCTTCATTAATATCAATGAAAAAAATATATCGTGATTGGATACAATAAAAAATGATTCCAAATGAAGTCACACAACAACATTATTATAAATCAACACTAGGAACTAAAGAGGTAGATCTTCCCTTATAGTAGAAAAAATGTATAGAATCATTAATTCTATCAATATTACCTAATTTGGAATTATTCATTTAGGGGAGATATTTTATATCCTATGAAAAGTTTTATAACATTAACACCCCATTTCAATTCAATAATAAATATTGGTTTTATGACTACCTATAGATATTTTATTCCTACCATTACCTGATTACAATCCATGCATCATGATATATAGTATATAATTTCCCATTTCATATCATCCCTCCAAAAATGGTCATCCAAATAAGGATTAAATTTTTTTCATACCAATTTGTATATAGAAATTTATGGTATGGGATTTATTTAATCAATATCAGTTCATCTCATTCATTGTTGAGAAACATACCTTATTCCAAACATTCATAATAGAATCATCTTTGAAGAAGTTGACCAACATCCTTCCATTCACGACATTGATTTTATTTTAAAAATTCTAATCATCAAGTTAAGAGAATTATATATATTATACAATATGTATGGTATGGAAATCATTTAGAATAAACGTAATGTTTCTCATTTTTTATAAATTATCATTTCTACATTCTCTATAATTCATGTATGGACAGTATCTATCAGTTTTTATTTTAGTAAAAACACTATTATGAATAGCAATAAATTCATCGAGAACCATATTTGGCAACAAATTTTATTTGACTGTTGAAAAATTATATTTTTTGCGATGTTATATCCCTTTTATTTTCCTTTGATGATATCATTTTATAATATTATGTATTTTAGAATTATATAATCTAAATATATATATATTACATATTTCACAATAAAGTTAATTGATCCTTATCTTAAATGTAATTATTAATTTTCCCAACAAATAATATTGGTTCATATAGTTTTTTCGTGTATAATTAACAGATATGATGATCATGGAATAAATATATCATTCCGTATATGAAAACAGCCAAGTAAAATCAATGATGCATAACTATAATGCAACACATAATGCCATAAATATGATAAAGTTATTAACATGGAATTTACTAACCTCCAATTTAAATATTCAAAAGGTTACATATATTATTGTGACCATAAACAATTAATTCCTTTATGTAAAAACATGATTAATTAGTTATGTAATTGAGAATGTTTTTTTGAAATATAATCAATTAAAACCTATAATTACCTGAAATCTATATACCACAATTATATTTTATAGTGGGATAAATTCAATCAAAACCTTTTTCTTCAAAGGGTATATAGATATTCAATTCCTAGTGTCAATATATCTATAAATAGAAAATTAATCAATATAGAAATCAATTTTTTAAAATTATCAATGGAAATCATTTTCTGTAAGAGTTATATTAATAATTCACAAATTAATCTTTTGGTAACAATAGCTTTTATTATATATCAATAAGTCATTAATAAATACCACAATGAAACTATAATTCTAATCCCCAACAACTATATTTGTTAGATCTAAAAAATATAGGGTTCATTATTTAATCAAATGGGAATTACATAAAATAAATAATTTACAAACCTTGAATGAAATGTCGTCATTGGAAGATATTCATTTACTAAAGAATGATTATAAATAGATTTAATAATAATTTTCAAATAAGTTTTATATCCTTAATGTTGATAAAATACTTCCTAAATACTATAAATATAACTAATTTTATTCATAGTAATGAAATATACATCCTCATAATTGATCCACAACAGCGTTGGCCAAAAAATTTTTTTACCAAAAATAGTAGGGTATCCCTATAGAAAGAAACTATGGAATATACATTAAATATTATAAAAATGACTATGTTGTTTGATCATTAAAACTATCTCAATAGTTTCAATCCTATAAGGTGTTTAGATATTGGATTTTCATTATCGATGAGATGAAAGGAAAAATAAAATTCATGATCAAGAATGTTCCAATAGAGTTATTCTTGATGAGAAGTAATTTATTACCACAAAATGATTATATAATTTATAATAAGGAAATATTTTTCAATCATAAGATGTATCTACTCTTCTTCTATAATACTTTCATTATGGATTCTAATATATGTGGATTAAAACATGATTTTGATTATTTAGTATCCCCTATAATGATAATGGGTTCCATATCTCAACAACAAGGTGTAGTAAGATTATTTTAGAAATAAATTTTCTCATTATAATTTGAATGCTACACAATAAGAAATATTATATCAAATCCAGTCGTAGGTATGTAAGCCTTTTTTTAAATATGGTAATTATGATTTTTATAATTGGAACTGAATGACATATTCTTGTTGAAGTAATATTTCAAGAAGGAAACATGATTGATAATTACATTAATATTTTTATAGAAAGATATTTTATTTTATTGGAAAACACAGATTTTATAAATGTGTGATAAAATGAAAATAAATTATAGATTTATCTATATTTTAAGATATGATCTAAATACCTACTATTATAAAAATAAAAAGATAATGATTATTTGTTGTGATATCAAATGCCAACATTTCCTCCTTTTTCCATTTTTCAGGAATATTTTTCATACAACTAGTAATTTAATTCTCATAGTACTCATTATCACCATAATTTCTGCATTGAACATTTGAAGCTTTGATTTTCAATTATAATAATTATACTGCAGAAAATTGTTTCTATAGTTGAAGAAAACTTCCATTTCTAGAAAAAAAATGTTATATGGTGTTTTGTTCCCCAATTATTGCATGGTTGAAATACCATCATTCCTTTTTTTTCCTTTTATCATATTACATTTTCCAATGTTCCTAACCACCTACTTCCGTACTCACTTTCCTCACATAATATAATACATGCATATTTCATTTTCTACCTTGAAGGGACATGATCCTATATTGTAATAAATTTTAATTTCTAAGACACTAGTTCCCATAAAATTCAATATTTTATCTATAAAAGAAATGATAAATCGTATTCCTGGGACTATATATATATTCCATAACCTATATAGATAAATTTACATAGTCAGCCACATATTCAGAAATATTTTCACCATCTATTTTCTATATAATTTTTTTTACTAAATATAGAAAATTTCTACACATGTTAATGAATTTTTCAATGATGATATCCCTGAATTAATTCCACTACATACTATTTACATCAACGTACTCCTTAGTGTTCAGGATCAATGGCCACCATTAATAAACAAATCATTTAGGATGAATGAAAACCATGATTTCATTCTCTCTTTCTCTTCTTCACATAGTAAGAAATATCTCATCTTGTGACAAGATCTATTAAATCACTACCAATGGATTTTTTTTATAATTGATTAATGGACGTTGTTAATGAATTATGTGGTCCATCATTATTTCAAAAAATTTGGGTTTAGTGTGGTAATCCATATGGGAAATGTTATTTTCATTACAAGAGTCAAGATACCTAATATTTTATAAAAATGTCAGCTCTAGCACCAACTTTATTATCATTGAAAGGAGATAAATCCCTATACATATTTCATGCATTTATAGGGTTTAATTCATTATTCATGGGATCATTTATATAAATTTTCAGACAATAAAATATCTTATAGAATTAAAAAATTTACATCACTACATTTTATTTTAAATTTGGTGTAACAAATAACGTAAATTGAAAACCATTAAAAATAAAATCATATAATAAAAATCATAAAATCATTGGTATTATCATGAAATCCAAATTTTTTAAATAATTCATTATGGATTGTAAATATAATTAAAATAAAATAAATCATATTCCGTATGAGTTTTTAGATAGGTATGGAGTCTTAGTCCAACATATCATAAACTGGTGATTATTGAGTTAATACCCAATATAAAAATTCATTTTTGTTACCCTATGGTGTATCAGTGTCAAACTGGTATATACATGTTAATAGAAACTTATACTTTGATTCCATTAAATGGTCATGTTCTCTAATATATGTTTTCATTAATCTAGTTTCCAATGATTTAATAAAAATATATTGATACTAAATATATACTGACTCAAGTTAACCAAAGAAGGTTGCTATTTTATAACATTTCCATATAATATAGTTGATCATATCCTTATGGATTGAATAGTTAGGTATTTTTTGGGAGACTATAGGAATATATGATTCAAAAAATTACATCTAAAATAATGATATAATATTTATATATTCTTATGGGAACAATATTATTTCTACAATTCATTCTTTAAAACCATCAACATGTCCATTATTTCCATCCCATGGAAGGATAAATTTTAAAAAGGGTGAGTTTGGATGCTCAGTAAGGGAAATATTATAACCAAAACTATCATAAAATAGATAAATAATGATAAATATATTTGGGAGAAATAATAAAAAATTATTATATATAACTAACATTATTGAAGGGGACAAAATTGTTGAAGTAAATATAAAAATAAATATTTTGATTGATAATAATAACATTTTTTATAATGATATAATTTTTAATTTTGGAAATCATATTATACAGAGTTGAATTTAATCATTAGCTATTCTTGTGAAATGATTTGAGAATTAACATTCCATTCAATATTATCATATATGTTTATAGTTTTAGAGAATTATGTCTTAACTTTTACATAATAAATCTAAGAATTATTGGGTGTAAAATTATACTGAATATCAATTTACTCCATAATTGAAACCAGTTTTAAAATTAAAATTTATTATTTTCATTAGAAATATTCCTGAGATTTAACGTGTCTTATTATTTTCCATTTCCCATCATTATACGCATTAATTTTCTTTATATAATTGGGATCAGCATAAATGTTTATTAAAGGGAAGAAATTATAAATCAATTTTCCTGGAAGAAAACAAAAAAATCCATCACATTTTAACCATTATGTCAATTTAAATTAAGTGAATAAAATAATTAAATTATAAATGAAAGTAAAAGACAATTTTTTGTTAACTAATTCCATTAAAACCCATAGGAATAAAAATAAAAATAGATTTTTTTTCATCTTGAAGCATCATAACAATAAATAACATAAAACCCATTACATAAATAACTAGATCCCATATAACCCCTAATATATACACATTTTTAACTCCTCCATTATTTCCTTCTCTAAGAATAAAATATATTCAAAACATTGTATTTCTACAATAGGGATTTCACTTCAAATAAGCAATGTTCTGATCACCAATTTTTCAAGATCTCTAATGGTGCTCAACTAATAGTTTATGATATATCTATATTACTTATTTATCGTTATTATGATGTAAAATATAATATATTAAAAAAATTATTCGTTCACCTTTTTGGAATATAATCACTGAAAACCACCATTAAACTAGTATATGAAAAAAATTCAGATAGAAAAATAACCTTTTAAATTTTTAATTCATTTTCAATTAAAAAATTCTCCAACAATGGGAAATGTAGTTTTTTATATTACTAAAATAATAAAACATGAATAGGTGTCCCAAGATAAAAGAATTCTAACAGTGTAGAGAAATATATTTTTCCTTATATACCTTAAAATATAATAGTTTGTTTTTTTTACAATAAATGTTAAAACATTCCAAAAATAAATTCCTTTTTAGATAAATATTAAATGAAATTAAAATATTTTATTTAATAAGCATTCTCCTATATATAAATTCATTAATAAAATATATTTTATTAAATGGACATGTAAGGTATATATTAACAAAATATATAATTAAAAGATTTATACAATATTTTTTGTTATAGAGTCACTTAAGTAAAACATTAAAAAGAATTATTGTTAAAAAAATTTCAATGAAAGTAAAATATTTTAATAAATGAAAATCAAAATCAGGTGAAGAATATATAATAATTATCATGAACCACATATAATGACATGGAAGTAAAATAGTTGGAAGGGAAATATTAAATAATGTTCTCTGAAAAATGGCCCTTAACATTAGTAATAATTTCCATTAACATTCCTTATCTTCAGATGTAACACCCCAGGTAAATATAGAAGTATGACATTTTCACATTTATCCATATTTGTGAATAAAATATTAATATAACTTTAAAGGGGATGCTATGCTCGATGGCGTACCCAACACGCAACAATGAGTTTCTTGGGAATCTTACATTGCACTCTAATAATAAAATAATATTATTTTAAATGGTAGTTAACGCCTAGCTGTTGTGATGGAGGGAATGAATAGAACTAACTAAAAAATTATTATGTATGTTTGTCAAATATTTTTACTTTTTACAATAAATTTTAGAGGATTAAAACTGCGAATGAATCCAATTTTAAGCGTAAACATTCCAATATTCTTTAAAAGGTCGATTAACCGCCTTTTGATGGCGAACCTATTTGAAATCCACTTTTTGACAATTTTATGTGTTATATTTGACAAAATAAAATTCTTCATTATAATCGAGATATCAAAATTTACTTTGTGTAAATTTTTGGTATTTTTCAGAAAGAGTTCAATTTTTAATAAATAGTGAAAATGTTGTATTTTAATTCAAAACCTCGTTTTAATATAATTTATTTATATGATTAGATTATCTTTTGAATTGGTTTTAAATTGAAATTAGAATATATTTTTACCATTTAATCAAATAGTGGTCATTGGAATTAATTTCACTTTGAAATTGGACATAAACTAGTGTCAATCTTTTGATACTTATTGTTTCATAAAAACATGCTATTTGCTCTGACAGCGGGAATTAATTATTAAATTAATTAATAAAACTTATATGTTTTGAATTTTGTAAAATATAAATCATTTTTGAATTAGGAATATCAAATATATCTTATGGTGAATTTTTGGTAATTTTCTGAAAAACTTCAATTTTTTATGAATAGTGAAACCACTAAGTGGTACTGATAAAAACTGATTTTCCATTTAAATGATATTTTTCCATCTTTGTGTTTTGAATTTCAAAACTCCAACATACATGGTTGTCATTAAGAATTAAAATGTGGTTCAATGGGATTAAAATAATTTTTTGGTGAATAGTAACTTATTAAGTTTTAATCGCGATTAGAGGTAATTAGTGTAGTTTAAGGTAAGAATAATGTTTTAATAAAATGAAATGAGCTAGAAACTTGTCCTTCCCTCATTTTATGTGTCATGGCCGACCAATAAAATCCATGGGTCAACTTGTGGACCCCATGGAGCCACATTGGTTTCAAAATGACATAAATACCTTTTTATTTAATGTTAAAGTAAAAATGAGACAAACATGAGATGTTTTACTAAAACAATTTTTACATGGGGTTATACAAGTCAGAATTTTGACTATAAATATTAATTGTAAGGATAAAAAGATTTCATACATCATAGTAGTTTTTTTATAATTTTTAGACATTAAATAAATTAAATTATATATGACATCATGATGATACAGTGATGACCTCATTATTTAACGATTTAAATAAAATGGAATGATAATGTAAAATATAAGTCCTCAACATGTCCAAAACCTATTTTATGAGTTTATGTAGAACCCATATCACCTTACCATAGAAACACATCAATTTGGGACCATTAAAATCCAAAACACATTCTAAAATAAAGTACCATTTCTTTACTTTCCAAGAGTGCCCCTCCTCTCCTCTTATAAAAGGCCCCCACCTCTACCTCCTTTCACACACTTCCAAATCCTTTGGCTCGTCCAAACCCTTCCCATTTTTCCTCTCCACATCCCTATATAACTCCTTGAAGCCTCACATTGGGCAGAAGTCTTCCCAAGGAAGCCTTCGAGCTCAAACCAAAGGGAGTTACCCGATTTTAAGGTAATGTCTTCACTTGTTTCCTTTTATTTTATTTTGCTTCTTCAACCCCATAAACTCTTTTTATTCATTTATTTTGTAACAAATACAGTATCTTCAATATACTAGGATGTTGTTATAAGAAGAATTCGAGCTACACTTACACACACCTACATCTAATGGTTAAAGAACATACTATTTCTGTGGATGGTGAATTTCTGCCTCACGAAACGATGATTGTTCAACATTCTTCTACCACCTTCAAAGGTGACCATTAATATGACACTATAATTATATATGATATATAATATATTTATGTTTTACTTAAGCTTCTGTATTTTTCATTTATGGCATACCTTTATGGTTTCTATTATGGGTAAACGCGATATCTTCATTTAAGGAAGTGCGGACTACCGCACCCTCAAAATGATTTGATTCGTTAATACCATATGTGGAACGTATAAAGGATATATTTCATGATATTATATATGATACCATAATGGAAATAAAATACTATTATTTATCATTATGTTTTAATTCCATTAAATATGAAATAGAAATGGAAGTAGCGTTCATGCGTACGTACGGCTTACCGTCTCCATGAACGGTACATTTCATTTCTTATCTCAAAATGTTATGTACTATTATAAGTACATATATATAATGGATATATAAGTAATATATTACATCTAAATGATGGATATAATTCTGTAATTATAACATATATATATATATATATATCTCATTTTTTTAATTCCATTAATATGACAAAAAAAGAAAGTAGCGTTCATGTGTACGTACGACCCACTGTCTCCATGAAAGATGCTTTTAATTTTTATATCCAAATGCTATGGAATAGTATAAAATGAATATATACTGGATATATATGATATTTAAAACATCAATACTATTCTGTATATGATGTACCTATAACTACATGGAAAATTATTTTCCAACATGTTCAATTTTTGACTCATGTACCAAACATCGACAAAAACGTCTGATATGAACTCATATTATTAAACAATTATTATAACATTAAAAGTTGTGAAATGAACTGAATAATAATCTTTATAGGATTTCCTTAAGCATTTATAAATTGATCAAAGTTTATTATTCATGAATATAAAGAAACGAACAAGACAAGTTGGACATGAGGTAATGGATCCTACTGCTCTCTTTCTATTTAAGTACACTCTTTTATGTCATTTCTTTTAAGGCTCATATTTCTTGTTATTGGGATGTTATTTTATATTACTCTTGCTGTAATTTTTATGTTCATATGATGACAGACCCTATTCTCTCTCATCAATCCATTTTGGAAGTTTTGAGTGGCGCCGTTAGGCTGCCGAATTTTCGTAAGAGATCTATCCTCTCTCTTTCTTTTTAAATACTCTCCTTTACGTCACTTATTTTAAGCTCCTCATATTTATGTTGGGGGATGTTCTTTTATATTCATATTTCTGTAAAATTTATGTTAATATGAAGATATACCCTATTTGATCTCATCAATTTATTTTTTTGGATGTTTTAAGTGGCGCAGTTATGCTGCCAAGTCTTTGTAAGGGATTTTTCATCTCACTTTTATTCCTGTGAGATTTATGCTTCATTTTTCATAATTTCCATTGAGTGGTGTATGTACTGCCCATTATTTTACTCATTGTGTAATATAATTTCATTTATGAGTATTTACATCAATGTTGTATTTTCCTTCTTTCACGAGGTGCATGTCTAGAAAGATACCCATGTCGGTAAGGGAACCTTTCACCCTCCTCTTTCTAAAAGACTTATTTTGTTATGTCTTTTAATTCACATACTATTATGTTGGTATATGTTCTTATATATCCTTATTGATTTAAATTTTATGTCCATGTGATGAGATACCCTTTTTATCTCTCATCAACTCATTTTCTGAATTTTGTAGTGACGTCGTTAGGCTGTCAAATTTTTGCAAGGGAACTTCTTAACCCAAATTTCATTCTTTGGGATAAACTTGTACTCCTTGAATATTTCGTTCTATGAATATGTGTGAATAACCTCTGATTGTTTTACACTTAATATCCACTTATATTTGGTGTATTCATTTGTAACACATAATTATGTAATTGATTTATCCTTAAACCAAGGATACTGTCTTTGTGAGGAACTTCGTCTCAATCTCCTTACATTGAGGCATATTTTGTTTTATACACAACCTTCATTTATACGGTGTATAAACCCCTTTGACTTTTACGTTTATCCAAAAATGAATCTTTTTTATAGGAAGCTTTTTACAAAATGACAAAAGGGAATGTTTTTGTCATACGTATGCGGCGACAACGACTTCTCTGCCACCGTGACCATTATTTGAGTTTCGGCTTCCTCTACAAGCGAAACCTTCTTTTTAAAAGAAAAATAAATACTATGTTTTACTTTTCTTTTATTTTGGTATTGAAAATGGTTTTCATAAGTGTTTTTATATCAATGTGTTTTATTGATATCTTGTGATTGAAATATGGAAATGTTATGTTTCCTTTATGCATGTATTATGTAGTACGATTATGTTATGGTTCTTGGGCATTGTTATAAAGAAGGGTGGTTCCGTGATAAACTAATGGCGGGTGAGCCCAATATAGCTCTCCAATGCACTGGGTAACGCGAATGAGTGAAACATTAAGGTTTCTTCGAAGAGATTTAGGGAATATACTGTGGTGGGTATTCCAAACGTAACCAAGATGGTTACTCCCTACGTAAGAATGTTATGAATTCCTCAAGTTACCTTAATGTCTTATGATTTCTATGACTTATTCAAGATTTGATGAGGTATGTTAAAGTGCCTATGTTTTATGGGTAAAGTATGATTCTATTCTTATGTATATATGAATTTATGTTTCCTTTCCATATTTTTATTACCCTTACTGAGCTTTTTATGCTCATCCCAAGTTTTTGAAATGTTTTTCACAGGTTAAGGGAAAGGTACATGATGTGATGATAGTGTCAAGGAAGTGTCAAGAAAGAATCCATGTTTTATTTTAAAAATGAATTCGTTGATGGGAAAAAATGAATACTATCTTTTATGTAACCACTTTGTTTAAATGTGGAATGTAATGTAAGTTTTATGATCTAATTCTCTAAAACTCTAAACCTGAAAAGATCCTCAATTTGTAATCTTGTAATAACTCAATATTAAGTAAGGTTTAAGGCTGGGGCCTCATAACAGGAATAATAATCTTATATAAAGTATTTACATCCTTATAAAAAAAATCATACTAATTTTTATTTTTATTTTATTTATTTCCATTATATACACAATTAAATAATATTATTTGTTCACATATTAATTTATGATGATATTCAACTTATATGACAAAAATAAATTCATTTAGTTGACTATAGTAATTGGGGACGTAATTCCATCATCACCAAAATATTAATAATTATGTATATATATTATAAATACATCAATTACAAGTTTTAATCAAATCATGAAATATGGTAATTATTAATTATCAATGTTAGATTCATTGAGATGGTAGCTCGTACATTCAGATGACTAATATTTTATTTTTCCAACAATAATTATAGAATAAATTAATGTGTTATATTATCCTTTAAAAGTTTTAATTATATAATATATATAACATATTATTTATATTAATATATATATATATATATCGTTTATTTGATGTTGTGATGAAAAAATAATCACATTTCTTCATAGAGGTGGTAGTCCACATTTACGTACGAACAATGATCACGTTTTTCATTATGTGGAATGTTATGAAAATAAATTATAAATTATATATTAATAATGATATATATTTAATGAATATCTTTCATTGAAATTAATTGTTTTCATTATATATTGTTGTGAGATGTGATTATTGGTAAAAAATACACTAGTTTGTGACTTGGTTGTCTTCAATACATACAAATTTTGTTTTTGTTTTTCATTTCATAGAAGAGGAGAATGTTGTAGATTATGAAATTAACCGAAAAGGTCTCAATATATGTTAGATATTGATAATATTTTTTCAGTATATTCGAATTATATTTGAATGACGAGGAAGAAGAAACAAAAAAAATACTCATTTAGGAATGATAAATCATCTTCGGGTCATCACATCATGATTATACACAAAGCCTCCCTGAATTTGATTTATTATCTAAAAACTGCCTCTTGGATGTGGAAAGTTATATAATGAAAATACATGGGATGTAAATTTCACATAAAAATGATTTTATTTTTTAAAAATTATTGTCAAGAGGGTGTCCATATATTTTTGTGGCTGATGAAACACATTAAATTTTAAAAAATAAATGGTTATAAGCCATTTTACAATTGATAAATGACTCCAAAAAAGAAAATTATATATAATTATATGATATAAGGTGAAAATATGGATCTAAACTAAATTTTTTAAAAAAAGTTAATAGTTAACTATAATGCTTTTATTTTATCGTTTACCCCCCCCCCCATAAACTTATTTTAACGATGTTTGTGGTAAAATATTTTTACTATTTTCAAATTAATTATGATCAAATATTCAGATAACGTAATTATATAAATTTATTTTATATAATTCAAAAAACGGTATACATTTTTTAAAATTAAAAAAACATATTTTTAATAAATTAAATTAAAATAAAAACCGAAGAGGCGATGAAAAAGTAGTTTTCCAAGAAATATACTTTTCTATAATAATATGATCATATGATAACATTATGACTAGTACTAATCAATATATAAATATAAATATATATTTATAGATATATAATATATAAAATTATTTTAAATTATTCCCCATTAATGTGTATTTTAATAAAATAAAATTAATAGGCATTATTCAAATTAAAACTATTTTTAGAAAATATTATTTTTAAACACAAATATAAACATATATTAAAAATTTATAATAAATATGGCCATGTGTAATTAATTGGATTAAATAAAATAACTTATGTTACATGAAATCAAAACAAAAGCATAATGTGAATTTTAATTTACTATAAATATTAAAAATAAAGTAATTTTTTTAATAAATAATTATTTTTCACTTCTAACTACAAAATGATTATTTTAATAAAAACATTAAAAAATCACCAAAACTTTTTTTTTCTAAGAATATTTAAGAAATGAATTAAATTTTTAAAAATTGATTTTCTAAAATTTCCGAAAATAAATTGTAATATCTCGATGTTACATTATTCAACCCCACATTAATAAATTTCATCCTCACAATTGGAAAATGAACTCCATAAGAATATTTTCGCCATTTTAGAATATCATTCATGAATCACCATATTGTTAAAAGGGTTAACAAAACATTCCAACCATAAGGGAGAATAGAAAATTTCAAGGTCACATTGATAAAACCATATCTTGGTTTCCAAGTAGAAAAAAGTACTAAGAAGTGAATATATATACATTGATGAAAAATGTAATGGCTAGATAATTTGGTAGAGTGATATAAATTATTTATCAAATATAATTTTATGATAATGAGATAATGGACAATCATAAAACCATAGACTAAATTGGAGTGAATAAAATCATATCATCATCATTAGTGAAGGTAATATGATAAAATTTTTAGGATCATATTAATAGTGTTGAATATTTTATTAATACTAATAAAAAAATGAAAATATACATAAATGACTTGTATAATTTCATCCATTAATCAACTTCCACAACAATCTCACTGTTTCATCTAAAGGATGTGTAGTAAATATTATTTTTTTAATCTTGAATCACTAAAATACCATTATATCATATTCTGTAAGTCATTAAAACAATATAAATTATCTCCTCCTTTGTTTATAATTAACCAAAATCTATATTTCCATCACATGGTAAGATTATTAAAAATATAAATAAACCATCATATGATAAAATACAGCATTAATATCTAATTCCATTGAAATGACAACTAATTTTTAGAAAAGATAATTTGAAAAATAATACTATTTATAATACTCAAAAATATTCCAAACTATTATCAAAGTCCATGATTATGAAGGGTTTAATCACTTATTATTTCTTGATTGATTTATCATTAAACTCAAAATAACACCAGTAACATTTAATGTATCATATGAAAAACATATATTTCTTAATCACAAAAAATCCTTTATATACTAATCACTTTTTTAAAGATATTGAATTAAGAAAAATAATTTATAAAATAATACATGATTCTAAATTATAATTCAAAAATTATTTATAATATAAAATCCAATGATGTTATTTTTACCTTAATCATATAAGGATCCCTAAATCATGAACTTTCTCTGATATAATATTAATAAAATAATCATGAAATCAATTTTATTTCCCATTAGTTATTTATATGATAAATCATATTCTGAAAAAAAAAAATTTAATAATTATCAGTATAAATGTTTATGAAAATGAAATATTTCATGCTAACCATGAAATCATATAGGCTAGTGGAAAGTGTTGTTTCATTATCACACATTGGTTGTGGGTTCTAGCCACGTGAAATTATTAAATGCAATGTGTTGTCACCCAACCTATGGGTTTTCCTTAATTTAAATCTATATAATTCAAATATCATTCCTAGAAACATATCACATATCCTTAAAAATAAAATAATTAATAATCATTCCCCTTTTTATCTAATATGATTTTCTATGGAGATTATTTCACGACAATGTTAAATAATCATAATTGATAATCATTTTCATAAAAATTATAAAATATTAAACAAGGGTTTTGTTTGTCATTCATCCTTATATTATTATTATAGAAGCATAAATATAAATCAATGTTAAAGTTACCAATATCAACCATTATATTATTTCATAACTTTGAAAATAAAATATACAATAGATAAAATAATTAATCATTTATGTTTCCTAATAAAATTCTGAATATTCCATAAATAAACACAATCATCATTCAAAAAACATCTTATCCCATTATCCATGAATTTAATATCAGAATTTATGAATTACTAAGAAAAATATAAAATATTAAAGAATTTAATCATCATTAAAAATTAATATTGATGAATAGACTATAAATATAATCGATATGATGTAAATATTGATCATTATTCATTACAGCCCCAATTTTGATGTCTGAGGTCACACCATATATGAGGTTGATTCCATATTTTGATGCCACGAAACCATATTACCCAAAGTCGGTTCATTATTACATAACATTGGCATGATCACAAGAGATCAAGTCCCGAAATACTGATCAGTTTAGTATACATGGAAGTAGTTGATACTTACATAAGTTTTACATTACATTGTGAAATCAAAAAAAGAAACGTTTCTCCTCATTTGAAAAAACTCATATCCCTTATCATATCATTGCAGATCTTTCATTATAAACTTTATCACATCCTAGAAAAAATTAAACATAAGAAAGTGGTGAAATAAGATGCTTAGTAAGGATAACTATATAGCAGAAACAATCTTAAATAATCATAAACATTTAAGCCAATGTATAAGACTAAAACACAATCCTTTTAAAAATAAACATCATCATAATATGTAAAATATAAATCAAATAATGAAATTTACTTATTGACATGTATAATCTACAAGGAAAATAATCACATGTAATATCAATAGATAATCTCATAATTATAGAATGCATAATTTCGAACATCATGACCACATAGTCAAGGCCTCTTTCCAAGAGAAAAAAAATATATTGTTTTTTCCTTCTTCCAAGACACTAGTTTGTCTCATGAGACCTATCGATGCATCGAGGGGCTATAGTGGGACCCACCCATCACTTACTATATCTAATGCATTCCTCATATGAAAACGTTGAAACATAACATAAACATTTGTCGAAAAAATAACATAAAAAATGTTAATACTTTAACCATAAACCATGAATGATATAAAAATAACACATCCCCAGTCCAACATATCACAAAACCATCAATAATAAATGGAAGATTGTATCATAATAAATAAACTTCAAACATGTGTAAAATCGAACTAAGGATGTTGACATAGATGAAATCAAATTCAAAATAAAATTTGAGTGAAATATCTCTCTCTACATTGAAATAATTTAAAATTAAAGAAAAAATTTATTTTGAAAATATTATTATAATATTTTAAGGGACTCTTCAAAGGAGTTATAATGGAAAGAAATAGTCACACCCATCATATAAGTTAATGAACATTATTTCCTTAATTTGTCAAAAAGACCATAAAATACCTTGTTTGGAAAACAATGGAATGATTACTTTAAATAAATTTTATAAAAATTAAAACAATGATATAAATTACTTTAACCCATAGTCTAGGAAATATTAAAAATGTTTTGAAATACATTTTTAAGAAACACATTTTTGGATGATAAGGATGTCCTAGTAGATACTTACATATTAATAAACACAGAGAATAAAGGGAATGATAATATAAACCTTACCATATAATTTTCATTAGTTGAGGGTACATTATCCTCTTATATAATGGTTACATCATTTTTTTAAAATTATACAGGAACCAAATACATAAATATGATATCATATATGATCCTATAATATTTCTTTGTAAATAATATTTCTGTAGTATCATTGTTTTGGGTGTTACTAATTCATTTTTCATTATAGGTTTTGTTTCCTAAGTCATGTTTGATAAGGATAAGATGTATTTCACTCATATCCCGAATGATATTAAGTTTTTAAACATTATTTTTTAATCATAAAATGAAAATTATTCTTGAATGGTTATGATGGGGAATGAAATCTCATCGTGTGGTGGAGACGGTAGGCCATATGTACGCATGAGTGACAATATCATTCTATTGATAGTGACGTCGTATGTAAGTGGATAATATATTATATATAGATAATAATTAATAAGTTATATTTATTACTCACATCAATTATAATCATTATTATATCCATCCAAATAACGAAGTGTTTAATATTAAACTACACCACGACGTGGAGACGGTATGCCGTACTTATGCATGTATGGTAACTTTGTCATTCCTAGGATGGATAGAATAATGAATATGGTTGAAAATATTATTTATAACAACATATTAGCATGTATAAGGTACTTTAGTAATTATTTTAGTATGTAAATGAAAATGATAGAGGAAGTGGAAGAAGAAAATATCTTTGAAGAAGGTGTTAAATTAATTACCTCTTCTTCGGGTGCTTCATTATAATTTGAAGAAAATGGGACCTTAGGATGGATTTATGATCAATGTATGGCCTCTAGGTTTAAGTGAGTGTCGTTGGGAGGATATTTTATTAGGGTTTGTATGATCCAAATGTCTTTGGAGGTGTCAATTTAAGAGAAGGGGATGTACCCTTTTACATGAGAGGTGATGAGATCTTTAGAAAAAACGTGAAATTTTAATTTATTATTAAATTTTTTTTTGGTTTTTAAAAGGTAAAATAGATTTATTTCAAGGATTTGGTGGGTATGGTTCTAAGTCCTCTCAACCAATAGGTTTTAGTCAATTTTGGGTCACCATATTGACATTATCATTTAGATTCCACTCTTTGTTAAATAGTTTAACATTTACCATCTATTCTTGTATTTTTATACTAAATAGTTAATATATTTACTATAAAATTCGAAGAGAACAAAAATTAGTTCACTAATGAAATATATAACATTATATTAGTCCTTTTTCCAAATCATATATTTTTAGGAATATTATATCATATAATAAAATAGAATTTTGTTTAAAAACTCATTTATGTCAATTTTGACAGTATTTATTATTTTCTTTTTGTGAAAGTCATAAAAAATTTATGACATAGAAGAAATATATTTAATAAACCATGAAATTTCATATTCATCTATAAAATTTGAGTATGGCATCAAAAGTTTCAATTTACATTTATTTTAATATTTACAATATCAATTATTTTAATCTTTCATTAATAAGGTAATTATTGCCTCATCATTGTGTCATAATTAAAATTAATTATATAATTTATAAAAATTATAAATAAAATACCGTGATATACTAAATATTTTATATTTCTAGTGAAAATTTATAGTTTAATTTAACTTATGTGTAACCTTATATTAAAGATAGTTTAGTTATGAAAATTTATGATTAACACTTTTAACTCTTCTTTAAATAAAATATTATAAATGTACTAATCTAATCAAATAGGATCAAAAAGGTTCATATTTTTTAATTATGTTTATTTTGGTAAAAATAACGTATCCAATAGAATTAGGACATGATTTAGAGTAATTATAATATTATTTTTACCTTTAATTACCCTCTTTAATTTTAACCATGGTAAATAAAATTCAAAAGATACTATTTACCAAAAATTATTTTCACCCTATTGAACCACATTTTAATTATTGATGAAAACTGTGTTTATCATATTTTTGAAATAAAATTCACAGAAGTGGTCCAATTACATTGTATTAAAATTTTCAAATGTGCCTATGAGGTGGTTAGAAGATGTTTAAAAGTTCAATAAAATTTTATACATATAATCTTGTTATAAAATGACTCCAATGAATTAAATTGTAATAATATTGGTATTGTGTAACTATTTTTACTTTAAAATAAATTTAAATAAAAATAATTATCATTTAATGAAAAAGATGTATTTAAATAATAACGTAGTGTTTTTCACTATTCATCAAAAATTGAATTCTTTCATAAAAATATGAAAATTCAAACTAAGCTAATTTTGATATATCGAATCCAAAAAATAAGTAAATTTTGAAAAAAAAAATTTATAAAATTTCAAAATGTGGGTATTACTATTCATAACAACTCTTTAAATGGCTAGTTTTATTGGTCAGAGTGTTCTAGAACTCGAGGCTACGTACAACACAATATATTGTGTTATTTAAAGATAAAGGTACTGTGAAATCTTGTGGTGTAACATTCGTCCTTCCTTAAAATAATTTCTTCCTCAAAATTTCTATAATATTACTCCTGAAAAAGAATTGGTTGTTTCTTCATCACAAGTACCTCAGGTTCCCACGTTGCCTCTTCTATTTTATGGTTTCTCTAAAAAACTCTTACAAGACAAGTTTTCCAATTTCTCAACATATGTTCTCTGGTATCAAGAATTCTGATTGGCACTTCACAATATGATAGATCGGGTTCCAGTACTATTTTTTCATAGTTGAGTACATGTGTTGGGTCAGGCATGTATTTTCTCAATAGTGATACATGGAAAGCATCATGAACTTTGTAGTGACTTGGCACATTGCCGAATGGAAAGCTATGACTTTATTTAATTCTATGATTTCTAATGGTCTGAAATACCATGGACTTAATTTACCCTTATTACAGAATCATATAACACCCTTCCATGGAGACACCATCAAGAAAACATGATCACTTACTTGAAATTACAAATCCTTTATTTGGTTATCAACATATCTCTTTCTCCTACATTGAGCTACTTTGACATGGGTTTGGATAATCTTAACCTTTTCCATTGTTTCCTCAATTTTTTCTGGGCCTACGAGTTTTCATTCAAAAACATCATCCCAGAAAGTTGGTGTGTGACATCACTTTCCATATAATGCTATATATGGTTCCATCTGAATACTGGAATGGAAACTATTTTTAAAGGAAAATTCTACCAGAGGTAAATACTAATCCCACGAACCTTGAAAGTCATGTGAGAAAGTTCTCAACATGTCTTCTTAGGTTTGAGAAGTCCATTCTATTTTTACATCAGTTTGAGGGTGGTAGGAAGTTCTCAAATGATGTTTAGTATCCAGGTATTTCTGAATACTTTTCCACAATCTTGATATAAAATGGGGATCACATTCAGAAACAATTGATAAGGGTACACCATGAAATCTTACAACATAATTAATATATAGTCTTCCTAAATGTTCAAGTGGTAAATATTAACTTATAGAAATAAAATGTGATGACTTGGTATGATGATCAATAGTGACCCATATTGCATCCCTTTTTCTAGGAGTATTTGGTATCCCCATGACAAAGTCAATCGTAATATCATCCCAAGTCTACTCGGGTAATGGAAGAAGTTGCATGACTCCTCTTGGATGTTGTCTTCTAGCCTTCACCTATTAATAAACCATACATCTTGACACATAATTAGAAATATATATCTTCATGGTGTCCCACCAAAAATGTTCCATCAGATAATTGTACATCATAGTGCTATCATGGGGTATATAGAAATTGAAGCTATGAGCATCATCCAAAAATTCCTTTTATAGATTAGGTATGTCAAGAACACAAAGCCTCTTCCCAAATATCAAAATTTCGTCTTCATATTCAAAGTTAATCAGTCTCCCATTATTCACAACTTTAATTTTCTTTTGAAAATCCTCAACATCAGTCTGATAACATTTTATCCTTTCTATAAAAGATGGTTTGGAAACCATTTGAAATATTATTGATGTTTCACCTTCCATGATTATTCCCATGTCAATGTTTACTATATCCATGAATATAAGATCCCTTTCAACTCTCATCTTGTTCAGAACTCCATGACCCCTTCTGCTCAAAGCATCTTCAACCTTATTTTCCTTCCCTGGGTGGTAGTGTATTGTGCAAACAAAATCCTTGAGAAGTTCAAGCCATCACATTTGCATCATGGTGAGTTCGTTCTATGAGAGAATATAATTCATACTCTTGTTATCAGTATATATCTCACATGTTTCACCATAGAGATTGTTTCGCCATATCTTCAGAGAAAATATTACACCTACTAACTCAAGATCTTGAGTGGGATAGTTATGTTCATGAATTTTTAGCTGCAATGAAGAATATGAAATAAATCTATCATTCTTCATAAGGACACAACCAATTCCTTTCTTTGAAGTATCACTATAAATAACAAACCCATCATTCATTTATTGTAGTGTCAAGATAGGTGCATCGATTAATATTCACTTAAATTCGTCAAAACATTCTTAACACTCTTTTGTTTAAAAAACATTTACCCCTTTATATGTGATATTTATAACAACCCATACTTTACATATATTGTTAATACTTCAAAATTGAAGCACACTTATTACAACATATAACAAAACCATGAAAGGGCCGTATAGGTATAGAGTCTTTAGAAACTGGGAAACATAAACAACTGGTTCATAAAGCATCTACTTTGCCTCCCATTCATTTCATCATATCTAGAGTCCCTTTTTGGTATATCCTACTTAAAAACCTTCTTCCTAACCTGGGGAAATATAACATACAAAAGGGTGAGCTCAAATTTTTAGTAAAGGTAAAAAAAAGAAATATCAATCACATCATATCATATACATAGGAACATAACTTTTGGAAATCTTAACCTACAAAAGAGATCATAATTTCATAACATCGGATAAATCAAAGTAGTGAAATGTAATCCCAATAATCATAAAATAAAACATGAAACTTTTTTGTATACACACATAATCATAGAGAATCATTTCTTGTTAGTCAAGACTCATTGCCAAGACTATCTTAGTGGAAAAAGTCCATTTCTGAACCGAGTTCACTCCTCATTTCAGTCATGTTTCACTGAACCGGTTTAACCTGCCGTTCTAGCCATGTCTATCTCATGAGATATAAAATCTTTACCCAATGAATTGGAGGGAGATATAGGTCCCACCCATGTCATAATGATACCATTCTTAAGTGTGACACAAAATCATAAATCATACATCATTACATAACCCATGTAATAAAAATGGGAATCCTAAATATAATTCCATCACAACAAAATCAAATCAAGGTAATAATAGGGATAGAAACAGAACCCTTTATTATCTTAGATGGAAAATAATTTTGATAAAACACTTGAACTCCATTATTGAGGAAAATATCCTTTCTGCTTCAAAAACACTTTTCCATTCTTAACATGTCGTACAATTCTAAACTAAAAGAAGTTGATCAAAAAAAACATGAAAACTTGTAAAGGAAGATTCTTGTAAATAATGTTTTAAAAACCCATTCATTCCTTATTAGTTAAAAAAACATTCTTCGTACTTTTATCGGAAAAGTCAAAAAGTACCTCGTACAAAAACGACAAAAGATTCCTTTCACATCCATTACTAAAAACTCACCAAAGGGTAAAATTGGATTTAAAAAATTGTAGGTGGATGTAAATAATATTACATATTGAGGAAACATGGATGTTGATGATAAAATACACCCCAGTAAATACCAAAGTATAAATAATATCGGATAAAAATGAGATTGTGATATTTCCATTACCTTAGGTCCAATTTGCCTCATAAGTGTCCGAACCTCCTGTATAATGATTTAAATAATGTTATTGACTTATTCTAGAATCATAATTATTGTTATGATATCATATATGGTCATATTCTTAGCTTCATAGTAGTAATATTTCATTGCTACTAGTTATTCGGGTGTATATAAATTTTCGTTTTTATGCGTGTTTTGTCGAATAAATTCTTATTATTCTCTTTAGGTTATAGATACATCATTTACAGAATGGTATTACTGTACTATATATCATATTTATTCATTAAATTCATTTATATAATCATTATTCAATGAAGATCATGTAGAACGAATCGCATCACATCGTGGAGATGGTATTCCGTACGTACGCACGAGCGATGATATCGTTCCCATGATCGTGGAATTGTATTTTAGTGTATGTATATTATTTCAGAATCAATATAACTTTACAATAATAATAAATAGTAATTATTTACACCATTATACCCATCCAAGTAGGGTGGTGGAGGAAAATAGATTACACCACGGCGTGGAGACGGTATTCTGTACGTACGCACGCGCAGTGATTTCATGTTCCATAGGATGGATAGATGTTGAAATAGGGTTTTTTCATACATATAATAACATATCAGTATATGATTGATACTGATGTTAATGCTTCATAATGAAACAACTAAAGAAGAACAAGTTGAAGAAGAAAGAATTTGGAAAGGATCGGTAATGGATATTACATCTTTTTAACGCGCCTCTTCTTAACCTCCTCGTAGGGAACTAGGGTTGGTCTTTGAAGAAGACCAGAACCTATAGGATGATTCTAGGGAAGTGGGGAAGTGAAATGGTCAGGTTTTGGCCGATCTTGAAGGCTCAAATTGGTGTGAGGAGGAGAGGGATGAGGTGCCCTTTTATAAGGGGGGAGAGGGGCACCTTTGGAAATATAAGAAATATTAGTTTATATTAAATCCCAAACCCACTTAAAAACATCCAAAATGAATCATATCCGATGATTAGATGAGATAGGGTTGTAATATCATCAACCAATAAAATTTAGACATGTTAGGAATTTCTTTTAAACATTATCAACTTGATTTGTCATTATTTATCAATTTAATTTTATTTGTGGTAATAATATTCTAAATTTTAAATTTTTATTAATAATTACATTTGTGTTGTGAATTTTCCATAATTTTACACTTTATGACATTATCGACCATATAAATGTTAATTTATAATTTTTAAAAAAAAATTGTGATTTTTAAACAATTTTATAATATCTTATTTTTATAAAATAACAATAGTGTCAATTTTGACACTATTCATTTATTTGAATTTAAATAAACTATATACAGAGGATATGTTCAAACTAGAAGCTTTAATAGATTAATAAAATGTCATATGTGTCTAGAAAATTAGTGGAGCACATTAAATAGGGAATATAATAATTATTTTAATATTTTAAAACCATTTATTTGATATATTAATTAATAAAATAATTTCAACATCACTATTGTGTCATAATTAATGATAATTATTTAATCCCTAAAAATTCTAAATAAATTACTATGATGTATATATTTGTATTAGCTTTCTGGATAATTTTCATGTTCGAAGATTCATTAAGTTTATCATCAAATTAAAATTATTATACTTATAAGATTTAAGAAAGTGACATGTTGTCACATTCTTTGGTTTTAATAATAATTAAATTCTTTTCATGGAAAAAAGTCTATTAAATGAATCTAATCCAACCCTTAGGTGTTATGGGTCGACTGTTAGTCATCTAATAAGATTTTGGCAGGTGTTATGGTAATTTTATAATCTTATATTTATCCTTAATTACCCGATTTACCTTTAACTATGGTAAATAAAATTTATCGTAGTTACTATTCATAATGCCCTAAAATAAAAATTAGCGTATTAACATAATTTGGACCCACTGATTCTGATTATGGAATCCATTTTTCAAAATTCAAAACATATAAGTTTTAGTAATTAATTTAAAATAAATCCTGTTGTTAAGAAAACGTGTATTAGAAGTTAAAACATTTCCAAAGATAGAAATGTTTTTACCTATGAATTCAATGTGAAATTAATGATAATGAAATACATTATATTAAATGGTAAAAATATATTATATCTATAATTTAAAACCATTCAATATTATAATTTAACAATATAAATTATCTCAATGAAAAAAGTTGTTTTTAATTAAAAATTAGCGTATTTTTACTATTCATCAAAATATGAAAGTTACCAGAAAAATATCAAAAATTTATCCAAAGTAAATTTTTATATCCTGATTCAAAATAAGAATTTTAGTTTGTAAAATTGAACTTATAAATGTTTCAAAAACTAGATTTAATGTGGGTGCGCCATCAAAAGGCAACAAAACTGCATTTTTTGATAAATACTTATTTTACCCAAAAAAATTATTTTGTTCTCTTACCATGTTCTAGAAAATGTGTAAGATGAATAATAATGTTGTAAAATTTAAAAGTCAGTCAATACTATTTGTAACAGCTAGTTTATAATATTATAATAATATATCGTTGTTTAGTGGAACTTGGTATTGCGTACTTCACACGCTATCGAGGAAGGTCGCGATTGCATGCAGCGAAAGATTCCTTTGATGATTTATATAACATAAAAACAAAATATTTCTCATAAAAGTCTCGGGTGTTACATTCTATCCCCCTTAAAATGAATTTCGCCCTCGAAATTCGTCGCTTTGTAACAAATGGATGAGGATACCTCTCCCTCATCATATCCTCAAGCTCCCATGTAGCTTCTTCTAATTGGTGATTCCTCCATAAAACCTTCACCAAGCGAGTGGTCTTGTTTCGTAGGACTTTTTCACTACGATCCAGAATCTCTTTCGGTTGTTCTTCATAAGAAAGATCTTGCTCCAGCGGTACAACATCTGAGCTGAGTACATGTGAAGGATCAGGTATGTACTTTCTCAGGAGAGATACATGGAACACATCGTGAACTTGAGAGAGATTCGGTGGAAGAACCAATCTGTAAGCTACCTTCCCAACACGATCTAGTATTTCGAAAGGACCAATATATCTAGGGCTCAACTTCCCCTTCTTTCCAAATCTCATGACCCTCTTCCAGGGAGATATTCGTAAGAACACTTTATCACCCACTTCAAAATCTAGGTCTCTTCTTCGGTTGTCAGCATAACTTTTCTATCGACTCTGAGCTACTCTTATGTGTTGTTGAATAGATCAGACCTTTTCTACCATCTCATCAACAATATCAGTTCCTAATAGCTTTCTTTCCCTAACTTCATCCCTACAAGTTGGAGTCCTGCATTTCTTTCCATAGAGAGCTTCATAAGGATCCATTTGAATACTGGAGTGAAAGCTATTATTATAAGAAAATTCCCCCAAAGGAAGGTGTTGATCCCAACCACCTTTGAAATCCATAGAGTAAGCTCTCAAAATATCTTCTAGAGTTTGAATTGTTCTCTCAGACTGACTGTCTTTCTGAGGATGATAAGCAGTACTGAATCTCAACTCTGTATCCAGAGTATGCTGAAGACATCTCCAGAACATTGAGGTAAAACTCGGATCCCGATCAGATATAATAGAAAGTGGTACTCCATGCAATCTTACCACTTCCTTTACATATATCCTGGCAAGATGATCCAGAGAGAAATCCTCTCTAATAGCGATGAAGTGTGCAGACTTTGTAAGACGATAAATTATGACCCAGATAGCATTATTTCCTTTGGATGTTTTAGGAAGTCCTGTGACAAAGTCCATAGTGTTGTTTTCCCATTTCCATTCGGGTATGGGTAATGTTTGTAACATCCCCTTAGACTTCTGTCTCTCAGCTTTAACTTGCTGAAAATCCAAGCATCGAGAGACATATTCAGCAGCATCTCTTTTCATGCCATCCCACCAGAAGTACTCTTTCAGGTCCCTATACATCTTCGTGCTTCCCGGATGAATAGAGAATGAAGAACTATGAGCCTCATCCCACATCTCCTTCTTTAATTCGGGAATGGGAGGAATACAGACCTGATTCCTGAACTTTATTATCCCATCACAATAAAGGTTGAATCCAGGAACATTTCTCACCTTCTTTTGTAACTCGACATCTTCTTTCTGTGCCTCTTTAATCATCACATCTATAGATGGTTGAACATTCATTTGGTAAAGATACGATTTTCCCCCTTCCATTATAATTCCAATATCCATCCTTTGTAAATCCATAAATATTGGATCTTTTGTGATCCTCATCATGGATAAACTGGCATGGTCTTGTCGACTTAATGCATCTACCACCTTGTTTTCTTTCCCAGGGTGGTAATGAATTGAGCAGTCATAATCCTTAATTAGCTCCCACCATCTTCTTTGGCGCATATTCAGCTCCTTTTGTGTGAAAATATACATTAATATTTTATTATCAGTATAAATATCACACCTTTCACCATAAAGGTAATGCCTTTAAATCTTTAATGTGAAGATTACCCCATCTAACTCCAAATCATGAGTTTGGTAATTTTGCTCATGTATTTTCAACTGTCATGAGGCATAAGCTATCACCATATCATTTTGCATAAAAACACACCCCAAACCCATCTTGGATGCATCACTGTAGATCACAAACCTTTCTCCACTACAAGGCAGTGGGAGAATAGGTGCACTGGATAACCTTCATTTCAACTCCTTGAAATTCTCTTCACTTTCCTCCATCCAGACAAACTTAACTCCTTTCCGAGTCCACTTGGTGAGTGGATTAGATAATCGTGAAAAATCATTCACAAAACGTCGATAATATCCAGCCAAACCAAGAAAACTTCGGATCTCAATCATTGTTGTTGGTCTTGACCATCTTTCGATAACCTCTGTTTTTGCTGGATCCATAGATATCCCCTCTTTTGAGATTATGTGACCCAAAAATGATACTCTTTGAAGACAAAATTCACACTTGGTAAATTTTTCATAAAGCTTCTCCTTTCTCAGGGTCTTCAATATAATTCTCACGTGATCTTCATGTTCTTCATTGCTCTTTGAATATACAAGAATATCTTCTATAAAGATTACCACAAACTGATCAAGATAGTCTCTAAATACCCAATTCATCAGATCCATGAAGATAGCAGGGGAATTAGTAAGACCAAATGGCATCACTATAAATTCATATTGTCCATACCTTGTACGGAAAGTCGTCTTTGGTATATCCTCCCTTTTGACCCTTAATTGGTGATACCCTGAATGAAGATCAATGTTGGAAAAGTATTGAGCTCCTCGTAGTTGGTCAAATAAGTCATCAATACAGAGTCTCATTGATCCATATTTCTTCTTAACAAAGAGAACAGGTGCTCCCCAAGGTGATGCACTAGGGCGTATGAACCCCTTATCAAGATTCTCTTGGAGTTGCTTCTTCAATTCCTACAAATCAATTGGGGACATTCTATAAGGTGTCTTTGAAATAGGCAAAGAACCTGGTACGAGTTCTATTGAAAACTCAACTTCACGATTTAGTGGAAGACCCAGTAATTCCTCCGGAAAGACATCATAAAACTCCCATACAATGGGAATATTCTTAATCATGAGTTTATCACCAACCATTTGAGATAAATAACCATCATTTAGTGGAATCAATACCCACAAAATGGAAGAAATTTCCACTGGAAGGTTATGTTCATCCTTGCATCGATAGACGATCATAGATTGATCTGGAATATAAAATGCGACTTCCCTTATTTGGAAATTGATACGATATCCATGTAGAGAAAGCCAATACATGCTAAGAAACACATCAAATTCCACTACAGGAAGGATCACAATATTTTCAGGAATCACTTTCCCACAAACATCAATCGAAGAAAATTATAAACTTTTGATGTGATTGTTGTGCCATTAGGGGTTGGCACAGCCAACTCAATGTCTAATTGTTGAGATAATACGGTGATATCCTTAGAAAATTATTCAGAAATAAAGGAGTGGGTGGATCCAGAATCAAATAAAACATTTGCTACTTTAGAGTGGATGGTAAGTGTACCTTTCACTACATCGTTATCGTAATCCACATCGCTGATAGAAATTTCATGTGACTTTCCTTTGTCTTTGGCCTTAATAGTTTGTTGATGTCGACCATCATCATCAACCCTTGGATTTTGGCATTGATTGGCATAATTCCCCATCCCCTTGAACTTGAAACATTGAAGTGTAGTAGGTTCATTCTGTGTGTCCCTTCCTTTGTTTGCGTCATTAGACATCTTCTTCCCATCATTGCGGCATTCAAATGCCCGATGACCTTCCTTTCCACATTTGAAACATTTACTTGTCCCTTTAAGACAACTCCCTCCATGTTTCTTTCCACACTTTGAGCATAAGGGAAATCTCATCTTCTTTTCAGTGTGCTCTTTAGATTTTCCTTTGAATTCCATTTTCCACTTCTTATCAAACCCATATGACTGATGGTTTACTCCAATCTCCATCTCGACATTGAGAGCACATCGAATGATTTCCTCGTAGCTATTGAAGTCCCTTATAAATAATTCCTTTCGAAGACTTGGTTTTAATCCACTAAAGAATCGATCGATCTTACTCTCAGGTTGGATAATAATACCAGAAGCATACCTTGCATGTCTTGTAAAATTTGCTTCTTAGGTACCAACATATTCATCATCCTTTTTCTTCTGTTCAAGAAACTCTTTCTCCATCGTTGTTCGGAGAATTCCAGGGAAGTACTTATTGAAAAATAATTTCTTGAACTCGTCCCATTCCATGGAGTCAATTTCATCCCTTTGCCTCATATTCTTAATAAGATTCCACCATTGATCAGCATCTCCTTACAAATGATACACTACTAGGATGACTTTATCATGTTCAGAACATTGAAGAACTGAAAATATCTTTTCAGTAGTACTAATCCATTGTTCAGCAACTAATGGATTAGTAGACCCGCTGAAAGAAGGTGGACGCTGCCTCATGAAGGATTCAACAGAATGTTGCTCCTTCCTTTTCTCTTTTAGAAATCCTGCATGATTCATAGCTTGAGAAAGTTGTGTGAGCATGGCTACAAGATTTTTCATTCCAACTCCCATAACATTTTGTTGCTCAGGGGGACAATCATTGTATTTTCCGTCGCATTCCACATTAACACGGTTCCTTCGGGTTCTAGCCATTGACTAAAACCAAGAAGAATTGTGTGAGCAACACTAATTATAATAGGAAAACCACATAATCAAGAATAAAATTTCACACTTAAGGTCTTATCATAGGTTGTTCATGTCCATTTCTAAAACACTACGATTGTGTTCTATGCTTAGACTTATCCTTAGGATTCTTACTAAGGCTTTCACATCCTAGTTTCCAAAGGTTGACTATACCTTTCCTCTAATACCAACTATAACAACCCATACTTTACATACATTTTTAATACTTCAATATTGAATCAAACTTATGACAACATATAACAAAACCATGAAAGGATCGTATAGGTATAGAGTCTTTAGAAACTGGGAAACATAAACAACTGGTTCATAAAGCATCTACTTTGCCTCCCATTCATTTCATCATATCTAGAGTCACTTTTTGGTATATCCTACTTAATAACCTTCTTCCTGACCTGGGGAAATAAAACATACAAAAGGGTGAGCTCAAATGCTCAGTAAGGGTAAACAAAAGAAATATCAATCACATCATATACATAAGAACATAACTTTTGGAAATCTTAACCTGCAAAAGAGATCATAATTTCATAACATGGGATAAATCATAGTAGTGAAATGTAATCCCAATAATCGTAACATAAAACATAAAACTTTTTGGTATATACACATAATCATACAGAATCATTTATTGTTAGTCAAGACCCATTGCCAAGACTATCTTAGTGGACAAAGTCCATTTCTGAACCGAGATCACTCCTCGTTTCTGTCCTGTTTCACTGAACCGGTTCAACCTGCCGTTCCATCCATGTCTATCTCATGAGATATAAAATCTTTACCCATTGCATTGGAGGGAGATATAGGTCCCACCCATCTCATAATGATTCCATTCTTATGTGTTCCACAAAATCATAAATCATACATCATTGCATAACCCATGTAATAAAAATGGGAATCTTAAACATCGTGACATCATAAAACAATTCATATAAGATAAAGGAATTCATAAATATAATTCCATCACAACATAATAAAATCAATGTAATAATAGGGATAGAAACAGAACCCTTTATTTTCTTAGATGGAAAATAATTTTCATAAAACACTTGAACTCCTTTCTTAAGGAAAATATCCTTTCTGCTTCAAAAACACTTTTCCTTTCTTAACATGTCATAAAATTCAAAACTAAAAGAAGTTGATTAAAAATGAACATGAAAACTTGTAAAGTAAGCTTTTTGGAAATAATGTTTTAAAAATCCATTCATGTCGTATAAGTTTAAAAAAACATTCTTCGTACTTTTGTCGGAAAAGTCAAAAAGTACCTCGTACGAAAAACGACGAAAGATTCCATTCATATCCTTTACTAAAAACTCACCGAAGGGTAAAATTGGATTTAAACAATTGTAGGTGGATGGAAATAATATTACATATTGAGGAAACATGGATGTGGATGATAAAATACACCCCAGTAAATACCAAAGTATAAACAATCTCGGATAAAAATTAGATTGTGATATTTCTCTTACCTTAGGTCCGATTTGCCTTGTAAGTGTCTGAACCTCCTGTATAATGATTTAAAAAATTTTATTGACTTATTCCAGAATAATAATTATTGTTATGATATATTATATGGTCGTATTATTAGCTTCATAGTAGTAATATTTCATTGCTACTTATTATTTGGGTGTTTATAACTTTTTGTACTTATGCGTGTTTTGTCGAATAAAATCTTATTCTTCTCTTTAGATTATAGATACATCAATTCCAGAACGGTATTTATGTAATATATATCATATTTATTCATTAAACTCATTTATATAATCATTATTCAATGATGATCATGTAGAACGAATCACATCACATCGTGGAGACGGTATTCCGTACGTACGCACGAGCGATGATATCATTCCCATGATCGTGGAATTGTATTGGAGTGTATGTATATTATATAAAAATAAATATCACTTTAAAATAATCATATATAGTAATTATTTACACCATTATATCCATCCATGTAAGGTGGTGGGGGAAAATAGATTACACCACGGCGTGGAGACGGTATTCTGTACGTACGCACGCGCGGTGATTTCATTTTCTATAGGATGGATTGATGTTGAAATATGGTTGTTTCATACTTATAATAACATATCACTATATGAGTTATACTGATTTTATTACTTCATAATGAAACAACTAAAGAATAATATGTTGAAGAAGATAGAATTTGGAAAGGATCGGTAATGGATATTACCTCTTTTTGACGCGCCTCTTCTTAAACTACTATTAGGGCACTAGTGTTGGTCTTTAAAGAAGACCAGATCCTCTAGGATGATTATAGGGAAGTGGGGAAGTGAAATGGGCAGGTTTGGGCCGATCTTGAAGGCTAAAATTGGTGTGAGGAGGAGAGGGAGGAGGTGCCCTTTTATAAGAGAGGAGAGGGGAACCTTTGGAAATATAAGAAATATTAGTTTATATTAAATCCCAAACCCACATAAAAACTTCCAAAATTACTCATATCTGAATATTAGATGAGATAGGGTTGTAATAGAATCAACCAATAAAATGTAGACATGTTAGGAATTTATTTTAACCATTATCAAGTTGATTTATCCTTATTTATCAATTTAATTTTATTTGTGGTAATAATATTCTAAATTTTAAATTATTATTAATAATTACATATGTGTTGTGAATTTTCTAAAATTTTACACTTTATGACATTGTCGACAATAGAAATTTTAAATAATAATTTTTAAATATTTTTGTGATTTTTATACAATTTTATAATATGTTATTTTTATAAAAAAAACAATAGTGTCAATTTTGACACTATTCATTTATTTGAATTTATATAAAATATATACAGAGGATATGTTCGAACTAAAATATTTAATAGATTAATAAAATGTCATATGTATCTTGAAAATTAGTGGAGCACATTAAATAGTGCATATAATCATTATTTTAATATTTTAAAACCATTTATTTGATATTTTAATTAATAAAATAATTTCAACATCACTATTGTCTCATAATTAATGATAATTATTTAATCCCTAAAAATTCTAAATAAATTCCTATGATATAGATAATTGTATTAGCTTTCTGGAGACTATTCATGTTTGATGATGCATTATGTTTATCACCAAATTAAAATTATTATAATTATAAGATTTAAGAAAGTGACATATTGTCACATTCTTTGGTTTTAATAATAATTAAATTATTTTTATGGACAAAAGTCTTTTAAATGAATCTAATCCGACCCTTAGGTGATATGGGTCGACATTTAGTCATCCAATAGGATTTTGGTAGGTGTTAGGGTAATTTTAAAATCTTATATTTACCCTTAATTACCGGATTTACCTTTAACTATGGTAAATAAAATTTACCGTTGTTACTATTCATAATGCCTAAAAATAAAAAGTAGCATATTAACATAATTTGGACCAATGATTCTGAATATGGAATCCATTTTTCAAAATTCAAAACATATAATTTGCAGTAATTAATTTAAAATAAATCCCATTGTTAAGAAAACGAGTTTTAGAAGTTAAAACATTTCCAAAGATTGGAATGTTTTTACCTATGAATTCAATGTGAAATTAATGCTAATGACATAAATTATATTAAATGTTAAAAATATATTCTATCTATACTTTAAAACCATTCAATATTATAATTTAACCATATAAATTATCTCAATGAAAAAAGTTGTTTTTAATAAAAAATTAGCGTATTTTTACTATTCATCAAAATATGAAATTTATCAGAAAAATATCAAAAATTTATCCAAAGTAAATTTTTATATCCTGATTCAAAAGAAGAATTTTATTTTGTCAAATTGAACTTAAAAATGTGTCAAAAACTAGATTTAATGTGGCTGCGCCATCAAAAGGCGGCAAAACTGCATTTTTTGATAAATACTTATTTTACCCAAAAAAATTATTTTGTTCTCTTACCATGTTCCAGAAAATGGGTAAGATGAATAATAATGTTGTAAAATTTAATATTCAGTTGATACTATTCGTAACATCTGGTTTATAATATTATAATAATATATCGTTGTTTAGTGGAACTCGGTATTGCGTACTACACACGCTATCGAGGAAGGTCGCGATTGCGTGCAACAAAAGATTCCATTGATGATTTATATAACCTAAAAACAAAATATTTCTCATAAATTTCCCGGTTGTTACAATCTTGGTTAATACGTTAGCTAATCGGGAAAAATTATTTACAAAACAACAATAATAAGCAGATAAACCAATAAAACTGCGTACCTCATTTTATACTCATTGGTGTTGGCCATTCATAGATTTCTCTGTCCTTTGAAGGATCAACATAGATTCCATCATTAGAGACAATATGGACAAGGAAAAAAATATCCTGGAGTCAAAATTCACACTTTCTAAACATACCATATAATTAATTTCTTCTAGGAGTCTTTATTATAGCACGCAAGTGATTTTCATGATCTTTGTACCTTTTGGAGTATACCAATATATCATCAATAAATACAACTAAAAATTCATAAAGATACTCCTTGAAAACATTATTCATTATATCTATGAAAATAGAGGGTGGATTAGTCAGTCCAAAAGGCATTACTATAAAATTACAATGCCCATTCCTGGAACGAAATTCTATGATTGGAATGTATTCCTTCTTCATGCACAACTGATGATTTCCAGATTGATGATAAATATATGAAAAATAGTTTTCTCTATGAATTTTATCAAATAAATCATCAATGCGAGGTAGTGGAAACTTGTTGTTTGTTGTTATAGCATTGATCTCCCCATAGTCAATGCACAACCTCATAGATCCATCGTTTTTCTTGAAAAAAAGAACAGGGTCTCCCCATGGATAAAAACTAGGGAGAATAAATATTTTATTACTCAATTCCTCTAGATTTTCCTTAGTTTCACTAGTTCCATAGTGTCCATTCTGTATGGGGTCTTCGTTATGGGCCTTGAATAAGAAATTAAGTCAATGAAAACTCAATTTCTCAATCTGGATGATGTCTTGGTAAATCTTATGGAAACCCATCAACAAATTATTGCACAATAGGTACATCATCTATTTTAACATTCCTTTCCTCACCCATAGTTTTTTTACTCCCTTCCTCTCAAATAATTTAATGTAGTAGAGCTATTGGAGGTGGATCTAGATGATAATCAGATGGTGATGTTTCTGATCTAAAGATAAGGGAATCCTTAACATCATCAGAAATTTTAACCTCCTTCTTAATATTATAAATTTTTGAATCAAGTTCTGAAATACAATCCATACAAATGATAATATCAAATTAAACCATGGGTATGACAATAAGATCATAAGATAAAGAATTTTTATATGCCATAATGGTAACTGATTGACCAAACATTGCTGAAATGATACATCCATTAAGAGTTTTACTGAATAATCATTTAATAATTAAAATTGAAAATATCTAATTTTCTTGGAAAACTGGGAAGATAATAAAGAATGCAATGATGAAAAATCAAATAAATAATTGGATAATTTTGAAGAAATGATTAAAATACCTACCACCACGTCATTCAGAACTTCAACCTCAGCAGTTCTGATCACATAAGGTTGGCCTTGCTCCTTTGGCTTTTTTAGAGGAAAGTTTACTTGATTCTTAAGACATTAATTTTCATAATGACCCATTTCTTTATAATTGTTGCATTGAACATTAATATCCTCTTTATTCTCCTTAAAATCATGAACTTCATGGATTTTTTCTCCACGCATGTAAAAAACGACGACCCCTTTAAGCATGTACCATGGTGTTTCATCCCACAATTACTGCAGGATAGAAATTCAACTTTTCCCTTCTTCCCCTTATTTAATTTTCCAAATTGTTCAAAACATCTCTTCTTATCATTCTTCATATTAAAGTCATAAAACATAGATAATTACTATTCTGTCTTGATAGCACACAAGACTATATCTTCCTACAATTAGAAGGATTGGGAGACTAATGATCTACAGATAAATGCTTTTAACCCATCAAAGAATCAATAAATATTACTTCTTGGCTTACATATATAATCTACAGCATCCATCTCTAAACCTATAATGTTATCCTCATACTTTGTGACATTATCATCCACCTTTTGTCTCAGTCATAGAAATTTCCTTTCCATATCTGCTCAATGTTCATGAGGAAAGAATTTTTCTTTGAAAATATCTTTAAACTCTTTCCATTAAAAATTTGACACTTCTTCAGTCACCTTTGTGTTTTGAATTAATGACCACTATTGATCTGCATCTCCTGAGAGGTGATAAACTACTCCCCAAAGAAAGAAATATTTTATCTATGGAACTTATCCGTTGATCAGTTAAAAATAGATTTTTAGTCCCATTAGAAATTGGTGGTTGTTTCCTCATTAAGCGGTCTAACAATAATCCTCTACATTGTGGATTAGGGTGATCCATACTTGTATGATCATTATTCATAACCGGAGTGAGTTTTCCCGGTATGGTTATAAGCTGTTCATCCCTAGTTTTATCACCACCCCCAAATAGTTATCTTGTGTAGGATGAAAATCCCTACATGGAATATGTACATTGATACAGTCTCCATTCCTTCCACTAGGATCCATTTCTAAAAAATAGAATACACTAGGTTAGTTTATAAATCATAATACATAATAAAAAACTTATACAATACATAACATAAATTGAAAAGCTTAAGCATATATTCCGTAATCATAAAAAATATTCTTTTAGGAAGTATTAAATCATAAATCCATCATAATGTATTTTAAGGAAAATGTGAATTATCTTAGGCATATCCCCCAGGAGTGTCAAACCTGGTGTGCAATAAGGCTCGTGGTTGTGTACTAGGATACACCAGGTCTACCGTGAAACTCCTTATTAGAGTTTTCACTCCTAGGAATATCTATTCCACAACCATGTCCACTTGTAGTGTCCATGCATGGATATATTTCTTGGAAATCCCACATAATATCTACATTACCAATTTTTTGGATGTTTTTATATAGTAATCCTTAAACTCTATCATAGGGTAATGTTATCAAATTACAGTTTTTCTTAATCTAGATTCCAAGAACTGTACTAAACATCCTGTTATACTAACTGTAATTCCTTGACCATAGATTACCTAAAGTCTGTGTATTATTACATAACATTGGCATTATTTCAAGATATCATATCCTGAAGGACCGATCAGTTTAGTAGCCTTTGATGTACGAGGTACATATATAAGTTTTACACTAAATTATGAAATGAATAAAAGAAAAATTGTGTCTCCTTTGAACACACTAATATCCTTTATCCTATCCCTACAGGTCAGTCATAATATAATTATTCACATCCTGGGGAGAATTAATCATAATAAATGGGGGAGAACAAATCCTTAGTAAGGAGAACAATAGAGCGAAAACTATCATAAATAAGAATACACATTTAATCCAATGTATAAGACTAAAAGACAAGACTTTTAAACATAAAATTCAGAATAATATGGAAAATATAATTCAAATAGTTCCATTTCATTATTCACATGGATATTCTACTTGACAAATAATTAAATGTAGCATCAATATAAAATCTCATAATGATGGAATTCATAATTTCGGACATCATTAACACATAGTCCATGCCTCATGCCAAGACAATAAATAAAATTATTGTCAAGGCCATTTACAAAACAAAAGTTTATCTCATGATACCTACCAATGCATCAGGGGGATATAGCGGGCCATGCCAGTCAATTTACAAGTCCAGTGCATTCATCATATGAAAAGGTTGAAAATAACAGAAATATTCGTATTTAAAATTGCATATGAAATGTTAAAATTTTAACAATAAACAATAAATGGGATAAAAATATCACATCCACAGTCAAGCATATCAAAAAACCTTTAATAAAATATGGAATATTGTATCATAATAAATAAACTTTAAACAAGTGTAAAATCAAACAAAGGATGTTGATATAGATGAAATCAAATCCAAAAAATATTTGAGTGAAAATTCTCTTTCTACTTTGAAATTATTTAAAAATAAATAAAATAATTATTTTGAAAATATTCTTATAAGATTTTAAGGTAATCTTCAAAGGTGTTATAATGGAAAAAATAGCTTCACCCATCGTATAAGTTAAAGAAACATTCTTTCCATAATTTTTTGAAAAGTCCATAAAGTACCTTATTTGAAAAATGGTAGAAATATTCCTTTCAAAACATTTTATGAAAATTAAAACAAGGGTATAAATGAATTTAAACCAGAGTTTAGGAAATAGTGAAAATGTTTGGAAATACATTTTTAAGAAACACGATTGTGGATTTTAAGGATGTCCAAGTAGATACATACGTATAAACAACCTTGGATAATAAAGAGATTGTAAAATTAACCCTTACCTTGTACTTGTCCATAGTAAAGGGTATATTAACCTAATTTATAATTATAAAATCATTATTATTAAATTATAAGAAAACCACATACATAAATATGATATCATATATGATCCTCTAATATTTCTTTGTTGATAATATTTCATTACTATCATTGTTTCGGGTTGTACTTATTCATTTTCCATTATATGTTGCGTTATGTAAGTCATGTTTGTCATGGATAAGATGTATTTTATTCATATAAATATTTATATTATGCCCTCAAACACTATTTTTTTAATTATCAAATGAGAATTATTCTTGAATGGTTATAATGTGGAACATAATCTCATCGCATCGTGGAGACGAAAAGTCGTACGTACACACAAGGGACAATATCATTATATTGATGGTGAAATAGTATGTAATTGGATTTTATATTATATATAAAGAATAATTAACATGTTATATATATTATTTAAATAAATTATACTCATTATTTTACCCATCAAAATAATGAAGTGTTGTATAACAAACTACCGCACGACGTAGAGACGGTAGGCCGTACGCACGCACGTATGATGACTTTGTCATTCATATGATGGATAGATTAATGAATATGGTTGTAACATATTTATAATAACATTATAGTATATATATAAGGTACTAGATTTATTATTTTATTATGCAATAAACAAATAAATATGAAGTATGATAAGAAAAGAACTTTGAAGAAGGTGATAAAATAATTACCTCTTCTTCAAGTGGTTCCTTTTGATTTGAACAATATATCTCATTAGAATGGCTTACTGATCAATTTAATGCCTCTAGGATTATGTTAGGGTAGTTTTATTGATATTTAATTAGGTTATGGTCGATATAAATGAATTTGGAGGTGTGAATTTAAGAGAAGGTGGAGTACCCTTTTATAAGAGATGTGAGGGGTACTTTGGGAAAATCTTGAAATATGAATTTGTTATAAAAATAATTTAGGTTTTTAGTAGATAAGAGTGGATTTATTAAGAGGTTAATGTGGGTATGGATCTAAATACTCTCAACCAATTGGTTTTTTAAATGTTTGGTTCACCATATTAAACTTATCCTTTACATTTAACTCTTAGTTAAATAGTTTATCTTTTACCACGTCTTCTTGTATTTTTGTACTACATGGTTAATATAGTAACTATAAAATGAAATTATAACCTAAGGTGGTTAATTAATGATATTTATAAAAATATATTAGTCCTTTTTTGGAATCATAGTTTTTATGAATATTATATCATTTAATAAAATAGTATTTATTTTCAAAACCCATTTATGTCAATTTTGACTCTATTTGGTATTCAGTTTTTGTGGAAGTCATAACAACTTTATTACTTCGAAAAAAATAACTTTTATCAACCCTAACATGTCATATTGACCTATGAAATTATTTTATGGAATAAAAAGTTTCAATTTAAATTTATTTTTATATTTATAATATCAATTATTTTAATCTTTCATTAATTAGGTAATTACAACATCATTATTCTGAAATAAATAAATATAATTATATAATGTCTAAAATTTATAAACAGAATACCATGATGTACGAAATGTATTTATATTTATAATTAATATTTATAGTCGAATTTATCTTATCTCTAACCCTATATTAAAAATGGTTTTCGTATTAAAATATGAATTTATGACTTTTAACTCTTCTTTAAATAAAATATAATGAATGTCCTAATCTAATAAAAGTCGATAAAAACTAATAAAATTTTTGTCCTAATGTTCATTTTGGTTGAAATAACCTTATCCAATATAATTAGGACATGTGTTGGGGTAATTATAATATTATTTTTACCTTTAGTTACCCTATTTAATTTTAATCGTGTCAAATAAAATTCATAATTTAATATTCACCAAAAATTATTTTCATCCTATTGAACCACATTTACGTAATGATGACAACTATGTCGGTTAGATTTTTTAAATTCATTTAATAGGATTTGAATTATTATGTTTTATGAAAATTTGAAAATGTTCCTTCAAGGAGGGTAAAACGAGTTAAAAATTTCAACAAAATTTTATATAACCAATCTTAATATAAGATGACTCTAATGAATTAAGTTGGACTAATATTAATATTATTTTACTATTTTGACTTTAAAATTAATTTAAACAATAATTATTATTATTTAAATAAAATTTTGGTTGTAAACTATAACACAGTATTTTTCAGTATTCATCGAATATTTAATGTTTTCATAAAAATACAAAAAATTCAACCAATGAAAATTTTGATATTCTAAATCCAAAAACAAAGTCCATTTTGAAAAATAAAATTTATAATTTTTTAAAAAATGGGTATTACTATTCAAAACTACTTTTTAGATGGCCAGTTTTATTGGTCGTGGTGTGTTAGAACTCGGGGCAGTGTAAATCGCAAACTATTGTATTATCAAAGAGAAACGTACCATGGATGTTTGGGGTTTTACAACTATAATATTTGAATACATCAATTTAATTTCCTGTCTCTAATTTTTTAATTCCCCGACCCTAGTTACCCAAAGTCGGTGCATTATTACATAACATTGGCATGATCACAAAAGATCAAGTCTCAAAAGACCGATTAGTTTAGTAGCCTTGGAATAACTAGATATATTCATAATTATTAAAATTCATCATAAAGTGAAAAAAAACTACAACATAATCTTTTCTTAATATCCCCTCATACTGTCCCTACAGGTCATTCATAAAATACTTCTTCACATCCTGGGAAAAGTTAAAACATTGAAAGGGGGCAGCTCAGATTCTCAGTAAGGATAACAATATAGCGGAAACATTCAAAAATAAACATAAACATTTAAGGCAATATATAACTAAAACAAAAGCCTTTTAAACATGAACTTCATCATAATATTTCCAAGATAAAATGAAATAATTCCATTTAATTATTGACATGGATATTCTACTAGTTGAATAAACAAAAGCAATATCAATAACCACTTTCATAATGATGGAATGCATAAATCCAGACTATCATAACCACATGGTCAAGGTCTTGTTCCAAGAGTACAAATAGGATTTTTTTCGAGGCCTTGTGCCAAGACAATAGTTAGTCTCGTGAGACCTACCAATGTATCGAGGAGCTATACCGGGCTCCACCAATCCCTTATTATGTCCAATGCATTCCTCATATGAACAGCTTAAAACATAACATAAACATTCAAATTAAAACTATCATACGAAATTTCTATACATTCTCCATAAACCATGAATAGTATAAAAAATAACACATCCACATTAAAACATATCACAAAACCTTCAATACTATATGGAAGTTCTGTATCATAACAAATCAACATCAAATATGCTTAAAATCCATCAAAGGATGTTGACATAGATGAAATGAAAACTATTTTAGTGAAATATATATTTTTTTGAAATCATTTAAAATCCATATAATTAAAACATTTGCATTGAAAATATTATTATAATCTTGTAAGGGAAGCTGTGACGATTTTATAATGGCATTAAATAGCCGCACCCGCCGTATAAGTAAGAAAAAGACATTCTTACCTTCATTTTGTTGAAAAGGTTAAAAAAGACCTTGTTGGAAAAACAACGGAAATATTCCATTATAAAAATATTATAAAAATTCAAATAAGGGTATAAATTACCATAACCCATAGTCCATAAAATAGTATGAATATATTGAAATAAATTTTTAAGAAACATGGATGTGGATGATAAAGAGGTCCCAGTCGATAATTACGTATAAACAACCTCAGAGAATGAAGAGATTGTGAATGAAACCCACAGCTTGTACTTTTCCTTGGTTGAGGGTAGGTTCACCTAATGTATAATGGTGAAATAATTGTTATTAAATTATACAATAATCATATACATTAATATGATATCATATATGATCTTTTAACATATTTTGCTAGTAATATCATTCTATTATCGTTGTTTTGGGAGTTAACTGATTCATTTTCCAATATATTCGTTTTTACATAAGCCATGTTTGTTATGGATAGGTTGTATCTTATTCATATCCAGAATTATATTAAGTCTTTAAACATTATTTTTATCCATCAATTTAAAATTATTCTTGAATGGATATGATGGGGAATGAATCTCATCGCATTCGTGGAGATGGTATTCCATACGTACGCACAAGCGACAATCTCATTCTTTTGGTATTAAAATATTATATAATTGGGTGGTTTATCATATATACAGAATAATTATAATGTTATATTTATTAGTTACACGAATTACACATCATTATTATATCCATCCAAATAATAATGTATTGAATAACAGTTACACCATGACGTGGAGACGGTAAGTCGTACGTACGCACATATGGTGACATGTCATTCAAGGGATGGATATAATACTGAATATGGTTGTACCATATTTATAATACATCACAATATATAGGAGATACAGGATTTATTATTTTAGAATTGAAATAACAAAGAAAGAAGAAGTTGATGAAGAAAAGAACTTGAAAGAGGGTGGTGAAATCATTACATCTTCTTCGGGTTCTTCATTTTGATTTGATCAAAAGGGATCCTTATGTTGGCTTTCTGATAAAAATAAGGACTCTAGGTTTAATTGAGGGAAGTTGAGAGAATATTTGGGCAGGGGTTGGCTGAGCCAAAAGTCTTTGCAGTTGTGAATTATAGAGAAGGGGGAGTGCCATTTTATAAGAGGGGTGAGGGGAACCTTTGGAAAAGCTAGATCTATTATTTTATAATAAATTCATATTCGGTTTCTATTGACTCAAAAGTAGATTATATAAAGGATAATGTGAGGATGGGTCAAAAAACATTCAACCAATAGATTGAAGATAGGTTTGGGTCACAATAATAAACTTATCATTTATATTTAACTCTTAGTTAAATAGTTTGACATTTACCATGTCTCTTTGTATTTTTATATTATATAGTTAATAAACAAACAATATAACTCCAAGAGACCCCCAAGTGGTCCATTGATGAGACAAATATCATTATATAAGTCCTTTGGCTGAACCATAGATTTTTAAGAATAGAATGTCAATTAATAATATAATACTTGTTTTAGAAACTCTTTTATGTCAATTTTGACACTATTGGGTATTTTGTTATTGATAATTTCATAACAGCATTATTACATCAAAAACAATTTATATAACCAATACTATATATGTCATATTAACCTATAAAATTAGTGTAATTCTTAAAAAGTCTCAAATTAATTTTTTTTTGATATTTATAATATCAATTATTTTGTTATTTCATTAATTAGGTAATTTCTGCATCACCATTGTGTCATACATAAATTAAATTATTTGATGTCCAAAAATTATAAAAAAAATTATGTAGTAAATATGTTTTGCTTTCAAATTCATATTTAAAATTTAATTTATCTTATGTATTACCCTATATTAAAAGTGTTTTAGTAATTAAGCTTTGATTTTAACTCTTTTAAGTCTTCTTTGAATTAAAATATAATAAATGACCTAATCTAATAAAATTTGACCTAAATGATAATATTTTATTCTTAATGTTGTTTTTGGCTGAGATAAACTTGTCCAATAGAATTAGGACATGTATTAGGGTAATATTAATATCATTTTTACCCTTACATACCCTATTAACTTTTAACTGTGGTAAATAAAAGTAAAAAGTTACTATTCACCAAAAATTATTGTTATCTTATTGAACCACATTTTACTCCTTGATATTAACTATGTCTCTCGGAGTTTAGAAATTCCAATCAAAAAGCGGTAATATATGTATTATTTGAATTTCCGAATTCTCCTCGGAGGTGGGTAAAAGACGGTGAAATGTTCAATAAAATTCTTATATATCTAAAATTATTCTAAACTAAATCCAATGAATTACATTGAACTTATATAGATATTATGTATCTATTTTTACCTTAATTAAATTTAAATAAAATAATTAATTATTTAAATAAAAATTCATTTTTAAACTATAACTCAGTTTTTTTCAGTATTCATCAAAAATAGAACGTTTTCAGAAAAATACCAAAAATTCACCCTAGGTTAATTTATATATTCAGAATCCAAATATGAAGTCCATTTTGAATGATAAAATGTATAAAATTTCAAAAGGTGGGTATTACTATTCATAACGACTAGTTTGATTTGTTTTGGTGTGTGTTAGAACTCGAAGTTGCGTACAACACACACTACCTAATTATTCAAAGAGAAGCATATCGTAGAAGCTTGGGGTGTTACATTCTCCCCTCCTTCAAATAATTTCTTCCTCAAAATTTCTTGAATATTACTCCATAAAAATACTCGGGTGATTCTTCATCATAAGTTCCTCGGATTCCCACGTTGCCTCTTCTATTTTATGGTTTCTCCATAGAACTGTTACCAGACGAGTCGTCCAGTTTCTCAAAACATGTTCTCTGGTATCAAGAATCCTGACGGGCTCATCTCAATAAGACAGATCGGGTTCCAGTTCTAATTCCTCATAGGTGAGTACATGTGTTGGGTCAGGCATGTATTTTTTCAACAGTGATACGTGGAACACATCTTGAACGTTGGAGAGATTTGATGGCATTTCCAAACAGTAAGCTACAACCCCAATTCGTTCTAGAATTTAAAAAGGTCCAATGTACATGGGACTCAATTTACCTTTCTTACCGAAACATATAACTCCCTTCCATTGAGATACCTTCATGAAAACATGATCTCCTACCTGAAATTCTTAATCCTTCCATCAGTTATCGACATATCTCTTCTGTCTACATTGAGCTGCTTTGATGTGGTTTTGTATTACATTCACCTTTTCCATCGTTTCCTCCACCATTTTTTGGGCCTATAAGGTTTCTTTCACCAACAGCATCCCAACAGGTTGTTGTGCGACATCTCTTTCCTTATAATGCTTCATATGGTGCCATCTGAATACTTGAATGAAAGCTATTGTTATATGAAAATTCTACAATAGGTAAATATTGATCCCACATACCCTGAAAGTCAAGTGAGCAAGATCTCAACATGTCTTCTAAGGTTCGAATAGTCTATTCTGATTGTCCATCTATTTGAGGGTGGTAGGCAGTGCTCAAATGAAGTTCAGTATCCAACACCTTCTGAAGACTCTTCCATAATCTTGAAATAAAACTAGGATCACGATCAGAAACAATAGATAGGGGTACTCCCTGAAGTTTCAAAACATCATTAATATATTTCCTTGCTAGATGTTCAAATGGTAAATCTTCCCTTATAGCAAGAAAATGTGCTTACTTGGTAAGACGATCAATAATGACCCATATTGCATCGTTCTTTTTAGGATTCATTGGTAGTCCCATGACAATGTCCATCATGATATTATCCCATTTCCAATCAGGTATAGGAAGAGGTTGCATTAATCCTCCAGGTTGTTTCCTTCCAGCTTTCAATTGTTGACAAACCATACATCTTGACACTAAATCAGCAATCTCCCTCTTCATGTTTTCCCACCAAAAATGTTCCTTCAAATCTCTATACATTTTGGTGCTCCCAGGGTGTATAGAGAAATTGAAACAATGAGCATCATCCAATAATTCCCTTTTTAGATCAGGTATATTCAGAACATAACGTCTTTTCCCATATTTCAAAATTCCATCTTCATACACAAAGTCACTCAATCTCCCATCATTCACAACTTTAATATTTTTTTAATTTATTCATCATCGGTCTGAGAACTCCTAATCCTTTCTAGTAATGATGGTTTAGAATCCATTTGAAAAAGTATTGATGTTTCACCTTCCATGGTGATTCCCATATCCATCTTTACTAGATCCATGAGAATAGGATCCCTCTCAACTCTAATCTTGTTCAACACTCCATGATCTTTTCTACTCAAAGCATCTTCAACCTTATTTTCCTTCCCCGGGTGGTAGTGTACCATGCAATCATAATCCTTGAGTAGTTCAAGCCATCTCCTTTGCCTCATGTTGAGTTCTTTCTGTGAGAAAATATACATCAAACTCTCAGGATTAGTATAAATCTCACATTTTTCACCATAGAGATAATGTATCAATATCTTCAAAACAAATATTACAGCAGCTAAATGAAGATCATGAGTAGGATAGTTTTTCTCTTGATTTTCCAGCTGTCCTGATTCATAGGCAATAACTCTATCATTCTGCGTAAGGACACAACCAAGTCCTTTCTTTGATGCATCACTATAAATAATGAAGCCATCATTCCCCGATGGTAGAGTCAATATAGAAGCATTCACTAATCTTCTCTTCAGTACTTCAAAAAATTCTTCACACTCTTTTGTCCAAACAAATTTAACCCCTTTACGTGTGAGCTTTGTTAATGGGTTAGCTAATCGGGCAAAATTCTTGATGAAACATTGATAATAACCTTCCAAACCAATAAAACAATGTACCTCAGTTATACTCGTAGGCTCTGGACATTCTTGGATTGCTCTTGTCTTAGAAGGATCAATAGAGATTCCATCTTTGAAAAAATATGGCCAAGAAAAGAAATCTACTTAAGCCAGAATTCACACTTTCTAAACTTCCCATATAATTCATGTCTTCTATGAGTCTTCAGGATAATGCGCAAGTGATTTTCATGATCTTCATAGATTTTAGAGTATACCAAGTTATCATCAATAAATACCACCACAAAATCATCGATATATTCCTTGAAAACTCTATTCATTAGATCCATGAATACAGAGGGTGCATTAGTCAATCCAAAAGGCATTACTATAAACTCGTAATGCCCGTACCGTGTTCAAAATGTTGTCTTCAGAATGTCTTCCTTCATCACACACAACTGATGGTATCCAGATTGAAGGTAAATCTTTGAAAAGTATTGAGCTCCATGAAGTTGGTAGAATAAATCATCAATGTGAGGTAGTGGATACTTGTTTATTATTGTTATAGCATTGATTTCCCTGTAGTCTATACATAACCTCATAGATCCATCTTTCTTCAAAAAAAGGACAGGGGATCCCCATGGAGAAACACTAGGGAGAATAAATCCCTTATTACTCAATTCCTCTCATTTTTTATTTAGTTCCATTAATTCCACAGTGGCCATTCTATAAGGGGTCTTCGATATGGCCCTTGAACTCGGAATTAAATCAATGGAAAACTCAATTTATTGTTCTGGAGGATGTCCAAGTAAATCATCCGGAAACACATCTACATATTCTTTCACAATAGGTAAATCCTCTATTTGAACATTCTTTTCCTCGCCCACAGTTATTTCATTATCTTCCTCTCTGATAATTGAATTTATTTGAGCGAGTGGGGGTGGATCTAGATAAGAATTAGGTGGTGTCTATTCTACTCTAAAGATTAGGTGTTCCTTATCATCATCATCAAAAATCGTAACATCCTTGTTCTTATAATAAATCTTTGCATCGTGGTCTGAATTCCAATCCATACTAAGGATAATATCAAATTCAATCATGGGCATTACAATGAGATTAGAAGATACAGAACATTTATATGACTTAATGGAGACTAATTGAAAAAAAATTGTAGAAATGATAATTCCCTTAGGGGTTTTTACAGACAACTCCCTTGTTAAATCAAATTGAAAATATCTAATTTTCTTAGAAAACTGGGAAGATATGAAACAATATGATGATACAGAATCAAATAATGAATTTTCTAAACATGAGGAAACCATTAAATTACCTGCCACCACGTCGTTCAGAGCTTCTACCTCAGCAGTAGTGATAACATAAGCTTGTCCTTGATCCCTTGGCCTTTTCTGAGGTAAATTACAATGACTCTTCGGAAATTCATTTGCATAATGTCTCATCTCCCTGTAGTTGTAGCATTGAACATCGGTAGCTTCCTTCTTCCCCTTGCAATCACGAGCTTGGTGACCTTTTTCTCCACACTTGTAACAGACTCCCATTCCTTTCAAGAAAGAACTGGGGTGTTTCTTCCCACATTTACAATAGTATGGATATTCAACGTTTCCCTTCTTCCCCTTATTTCCATTTCTAGAGTGATCAGCATATCTCTTCTTCTCAAACTTTTCATTAAAGTCGTAAGACTTATAGAATTCTTTTTCCATCTTGATAGCACACGAGTCAATATCTTCGTATGATGAGATGATTTGTGAGACTAAATCTCGACAGAGAAATGGTTTTAACCCATCAAAGAAATGATCATTCTTACTTCTTGGGTTACATATATAATCTGCATCATACCTCGCTATACTTGTAAAGTTAGCCTCATACTTTTTGACATTCTGATCCTCCTTTTGTCTTAGACTCAGAAATTTCCTTTCCATATCTGCTCGATGGTCACGAGGAATGTATTTTTCTATGAAAATCTCTTTGAACTCGCTCCATTCCATATTTGATACTTTATCATCTTCCTTTGTGTTTTGAATCACTGACCACCATTGGTCAACATATTCAGTGAGGTGGTAAATTGCCATGATAAATTTTTCCCTTTCTCTACTACCCAAGGCATGGAATATTTTATCTAAAAAATTTATCCATTGATCAGATAATAAGGGATTTATACTACCATTTAATGTTGGTGGTTGTTGCCTCATGAAGAGATCTAACATTGACCCTCCATGCTACAGATCAAGGTGCTCCATACGGGTAAAGTTATTATTCATAACCAGAGTGAGTTGTCCCAGTATAGTGATTAGCTGGTCAGCACTAATTTCATCACCAGCTCCACTATAATTATCTTGAGTAAGAGGGAAATCCCTAAATTTAGTGTGTGAATTGATACGGTTTCCATTCCTTCCAATAGCTTCCATTTCTAAAAAATGGAGTAAACTAGATCAGTTTATGAATAAAAATACATAATTCCATACTTGTAAAACACTTATCATAAAACGGACTATTTATGGATATAATCTATAATAAAAAAAATGTTTTATTCTGAAAAAATATATACTCATAAACCCTTCATAATGGATTGTAATGAAAGTGAGAATTATCTTAATCATATCCCCCGGGAGTGTCGTAACCAAGAGTGCAGCAAGGCCTGTTATGGTGCACCAGTTCCAGTTCGAGTATAGCTCAAAGCGATGTTTTCAGGTTTTACCCCTAGGTACATCTGTGCCAGAGCCACTTCTACCTACTCGTATCCAGATTGGGATGTATTTCTCGAAAAACTAAAGAAATCCCTACAATAACAAAATTCTAGTAAGTTCTTATACACTAATCCTCAAAGTCCTTCTTAGGTCTATGTGATCTAATCAGAGTTTATCTAAATATATCTTCCAAGGTTTGTACTAAAATTCCTCTAATACCAACTATAATTCCCCGACCCTAGTTACCTAGAGTCGGTGCATTATTACATAACATTGGCATCATCACAAAAGATCAAGTCTCGAAACACCGATTAGTTTAGTATCCTTGGAATCACTAGATATATTCATAAGTCTTACATAACATCATAAAGTTAAAAAAAATACAAAAACATCTAGTCTTCATATCCCCTCATACAATCACTACAAGTCATTCATAAAATACATATTCACATCCTGGAAAACGTTGAAAGGGGTTAGCTCAGATGCTCAGTAAGGATAACAATATAGTGGAAACATTCCTAAATAAACATAACATTTTAAGGCAATGTCTAACTAAAACAAAATCTTTTTAAACATGAACTTCATCATAATATGGAAAAGATAAAATGAAATAATTCCATTTAATTATTCACATGGATATTCTACTAGTCGAATAATCACATGCAATATCAATAACCACTTTCATAATGATGGAATGAATAATGCAAGACTATCATAACCACATAGTCAAGGAATTGTGCTAAGACTAAAAATAAGATTTTTCCAAGGATTTGTGCGAAGACACTAGTTAGTCTAATGAGACCTACCGATGCATATAGGAGCTATAGCGGGCTCCACCCGTCCCTTATTAACTCCAATTCATTCCTCATACGAACAGGTTAAAACATAACATAAACATTTATATTAAAACTAGCATAAGAAATGTCCATACTTTCTCCATAAACCATGAATTATATAAAAATAACACATCCACAGTCAAACATATCACAAAACCTTCAATATTATATGTAAACTTTGTATCATAATAAATCAACTTCAAATAAGCTTAAAATCCATCAAAGGATGTTGACATCGATGAAATGAAAACTATTTGAGAGAAATATATCTTTTTTTGAAATCATTTAAAAGCCACATAATTAAAATGTTTACTTTGAAAAAATTATTATAATCTTTTAATGGAAGATTCGACGATTTTATAATGGAGGAAAATAGCCGAATCCGCCGTATATGTTAAAAAAGACATTCATACCTTAATTTTGTCGAAAAGGTTAAAAAGGACCATGTTTTGAAAATGATTGAAATATTCCTTTATAAAAATCTTATAAAATGTCAAACAAGGGTATAAATGACTTTTACCCATAGTCCATAAAATATTAATAATGTTTGGAAATAAATTTTTATGAAACATGGATGTGGATGATAAAGAGGTCCCAGTAGATAATTACATATAAACAACCTCGGATAATGAAGAGATTGTTAAATAATCCCTTACCTTGTACTTTTCCTTGGATGAGGGTTGGTTAACCTCCTGTCTAATGGTGAAATAATTTTTATCAAATTATAAAATAATCATATACATTAATGTGATATCATATATGATCTTTTAACATTTTTTTGTTAGTACTATCTTTTTATTATCGTTGTTTCGAGTGTTAACTAATTCATTTTACTTTATATGCTTTGTTACATAATCCGTGTTTGTTATGTATAGGTTGTATATTATTCATATCCAGAATGATATTATGTCTTGAAAATTATCTTTAACCATCAAATGAAAATTATTCTTGAAACGAGCGACAATATTATTCTTTTGATATTAAAATAATATATAATTGGATGGTGTATCATATATATAGAATAATTATCATGTTATATTTATTACTTACATTAATTACACATCATTATTGTATGCGTACAAATAATAATATATTGAATAACAATTACACCACGATGTGGAGACGGTAAGTCGTACATACACACGTTTGCTGACATGTCATTCAAGGGACTGATATAATACTGAATATGGTTGTACCATATTTATAATACATAATAGTGTATAGGAGATACTTGAGTTATTATTATAGAAATGAAATATCAAAGAAAGAAGAATATGATGAAGAAAGGAATTTGAAAGAGGGTGGTGAAAACATTACCTCTTCTTCGTGGTCTTTCTTTTGATTTTATCAAAAGGGATCCATAGGTTGGCTTTCTGATCAAAATAATGCCTCTAAGATTATGTGAGGGAAGATGATAGAATATTTGTGCAGGGGTTGGCCAAGCCAAAAGGTTTTGATTTTGTGAATTAGAGAGAAGGGGGAGTGCCCTTTTACAAGAGGGGTGAGGGGCACCTTTGAAAAAACTAGAAATATTATTTTCTAATAAATTCATATTTGGTTTATAATGGCTCAAAAGTGGATTATTTATAGGTTAATGTGGGTATGGGTCTAAATCCTTTCAACCAATAGATTTTCGACAGGTTTGGTTGCTACATTAACCTTATCATTTATATTGAACTCTTAGTTAAATAGTTTGACATTTACCATGTCTCTTTGTATTTTTATATTATATATTTAATAAACTTAATATATACCTCCAAGAGACCCCCAAGTGGTCTATTAATGATAAAAATATCATTATATAAGTCCTCTGGCCGAAACATAGATTTTTAGGAATATAATATCAATTAATAATATAATATTTGTTTTAAAAACTCTTTTTTTTCAATTTTGACACTATTGGGTATTTTGTTTTGGATAATTTAATAAAATCATGTTTACTTATAAATGAATTTATATAACCAATACTAATATGTCATACTAACCTCTAAAATCAGTAGAATTCCGAAACAGTTTCAAATTACATTTATTTTGATATTTATAATATCCATTATTTTATTATTTCATTAATTAGGTAATTAGGGAATCACCATTGTATCATAAATAAATTAAATAATATAATGTCTAAAAATTATAAATAAAATACCATTATGTAGGAAATCATTTTATCTTTCTAATTAATATTTATAATTGAATTTATCTTATGTATTACCTTATATTAAAAATGTTTTAGTAATTAAACAATGATTTTTACTCTTTCAACTTTTCTTTGAATTAAATAATAATAAATGTCCTAATCTATTCAAAGTGGACCTAAATAATAATATTTTATTCATAATGTTGTTTTTGGTCGTGATACACTTGTACAATAGAATTAGGACATGTGTTAGTGTAATATTAATATCATTTTATCCTTAATTACCCTATTTACTTTTAACTATGGTAAATAAAAGTAAAAAGTTACTATTCACCAGAAATTATATTTATCTTATTGAACAACATTTTACTCCTTGATATTAACCGTGTCACTCATATTTTTGAAATTACACTCACAGAAGCGGTAAAATTAGGTTTTACATGAATTACAAATTCTCCTAGGAGGTGGGTAAAAGACGGTGAAAAGTTCAATAAAATTATTATATATCTAAATTTATTCTAAACTAACTCCAATGAATTACATTGAACATATATAGGTATTATGTATCTATTTTGACATTAATTAAAATTAAATTATATAAATAATTATTTAAATAATAATTCGTTTTTAAACTATAACTCATTGTTTTTTCACTATTCATCAAAAATAGAATGTTTTCAGAAAAATACCAAAAATTCACCCTAGGCTTATTTATATATTCCAAATCCAAATATGCAGTCCATTTTGAATGAAAAAATTTATAAAATTTCAAAAAGTGGGTACTACTATTCATAACGGCTAGTTTGATTGGTTGTGGTGTGTGTTAGAACTCGAAGTTGCGTACAACACACGCTACTGTGTTATTCAAAGAGAAGCGTACCGTAGAAGCTTGGGGTGTTACAATTTTAATTTTTTACATTCATTTTAGTTGCATATCAGTTGAAATGTATTCTTATTTATATAAAAATTATTAAACAATATTGTGTTCGAAACATATATTTTTTAAATATAATCCAAATATTGTATTATATAATATCATACGTTATGGGATAAAGAATATTTGTAAATTTAGTTATATAAACTATTATAATAATTTTTTTTTTTCAGAACATAAAATCATGATATATTCTTTTTGAATATCCCAAACATTTTCTGCCAAATAGAGCACTCATGTCCCTATTATTGAATCATCCATTTAAAAAACATGATATTTTCCCATATGATATTTAGGAGATTGATAAATATGTGAATAAATAATTTTCACCGAATACAAAAATTTATCACACGATCAATTTTGAGAAAGAATAGTATAATAGAATTAAGATATATTAAAAAATAATTTTTTTTCATGTTTAATGATACAAATCATCTAAAATTATAATTTCAAATGGATCTTATGGTATAGAAGAATGGTTTTCATTCAATTTTAATCATTCCATATTATAAAAGATATTATAACTCAATGGAATGTATTTTTTCATCAATAAGAAATAAATTCCTTAAGTGAGAAGAGTGATCATATAAAAAATCATAGATGAATTACAATTTAACATCATTCAATTCATTTTTCTAAAATATAAGTTTATCCTACTTTTCTCATTTTCATCATTATGAACTTATTAGAAAACATTTCATGATGGTTAATATATATCATGTGAATTAAACTAATAATACTATCTCAAAATTTCTATCATATTGTTGATTAGTAGGCTAAATCATTGTTCACAAGATGAAAAAAGAGTTAATACCTAATTTTCCACATTCAGATTTATTACATAATGTTTTCTCTATGCCACAGTTGTATCCCCAATCATATGTACAGATAAGGATTTAATTTCTATATGGACTAAACAACACATATTTTAACCAGACATTAGGATATTATCAAACTCAAGGATTTATTATTTTATAATTATATCTAAAAATCAGAATGTATCCATTCATGAAGTAGTATCACCACTAAAATTATCTAAACATCAATAAGGTATCAACTATAAGGACCCATGTTTAATTATTACATACTATAGTGAACATGAACTATAAATAAAACTATATTCCATATAATATTTTTTATTTTTATTTAGAAAATTCAGTCATAACTCTTACATAACAGACTAATAAATTAAAAAGATAGATACTGCTAATCATTATCATTTTTACCAAAACATAAATAATTTTAATATAAACCATGTTTTTATTTATCATATGTCTTCAAGAATTTAACGTTTACATCTTCATTTACAATACCCATCTATAAACACTATCAAAATTATTTTAAGAACATGGGATAAGTATACAACCTCAATAAGGGATATAAAACAGAGAAATCATTTCTTCTAGTCATCAACATGATATCCAATGAAATGTTTACCTGTCTTTCAATATTTAATTATCAAACTATGTAAATATATTCCATAATAGAACCACACATAGTTTTATCTCAATGATTACATTAAAACCCATTGAAATAAAAATAAACCCCCTTTTGTTAATTTATATCTTCATATTCATAATAAATTTAAAAAAATTGGTAGAAATAAATGAAACCCAATTAAATCAAATAGATAATCCATCATGTAACCCACTAATTTATTTCAAAAAGACTGGGTACATTAGTAATTTCAAAGGATAAATATATTGAGTCACCCCATTATATTACATATATCGATCTCACCTATTTTTAATGAGTAATAATTTTTTTAAAAAAATATTATAATATGAATAATCCACACCAATTTCTCATAGTTCCGAAGTACCATATCATGAATATAACATTTTATGATATCATTTTTTAATCAAAAAAAAATTTAACAACACATTTTAACCTGTACGAAAAAAAATCTAAGTATAAGTAAATCATTGTTAAATTTAAAAACAATTTTCCATATAAAAATACATAGAAAGAGGGAAAATGTGATTTAATAGAATAAAAAATGAAATATTTTCATCAAAAAAAGTTAATATAATGGTTATGAAGGAAGAAAATGTTTTTGGATCTATATAAATTGAAATTCAACATCAATGATATTATTTTAAAAAAATTATATCTTCTATAAAAATATTACTTTTTTGAAAAAAATTAAAAAAGTATAATATCCATAATCAAACATAACATTCTAAATATATACAGTAAAATAATTAGCTTTTATCTCATGTATGTGGAATATAATCAGTTATCAAATAAATCTTTAAATCTTTCCAAATTATGTTTTAATTTAATGATCCCGATTACAAAACACATAAAGAGATTCAATTATAAAATAATTTTAAATAATGAAAAAAATATGACATTTATAATCCATTAAATTCTAAATATGTATTTTATTTAAATATTTATAGGAATATGAATGTAAAATAATTTTTGGGAGGCTATAAAAATGATTTTCAAAGGAACACCCCTTATATTTTTCTAACTTTTCATATATGATTTTTATCTTTCCAAAATAATAAAACACTGTCAATTAATTATTTACTAATTAAAATTAATGATTTTTATTATTCCATTTATTTTATCTCTTATCCTACTATACAAAAGTTTTTATTCATTTATGTTCACTTCATATGTTTTCATGCTATTCACTTCAAATTCTAATAAAATTTCTTTATGATTACTATTGTCAAATAAGTCGTTATTCTATAATATATATAATAATAATAAATAATTATTTTATATTTATACATCAATTATCTTTTAATATCCAATTATGAATGATTGTTTTGTGAAATATATACTATGATACAATTATGTAGATGGTATGTCACACATATGAATGAGAAACATTTTCATTTATCAATATTTATTAGGTAAAGAAGGTACTTATTATCTTAAAAAAATAATTATTATTACAACATTAATAACATATTATATATTGAAATATAATTATATAAATAATAAATTTTATGTGTTGATCAACAAATGTATCACATCGATCTATGGTGGTAGTTGTCTACATGCACCCATGAATGACGTTATAGTTTTTCATTGAGTTGAAAGTTAAAAGAATATATATTATATTATATATTCCTAGTGATAAATATTTCATGATTATTAAATGTAAATTTTAATTAAATCATTGTTAATTTTTGGGATATTTGATGATCAGAAACAAATTACATTTTTCATGCGGAGGTTTTCCAACGTACACATTATTAAAGGGTTCTTTACCTATATTATCAAAGAAAATATGTGGGTTAGTAATTTTTTTAACATAATAACATTTAAAAATATGGTATATTTTTTTATTATATAATCATTTTTTAAAATATTTTAATGGAATCAAATAAGAATTAAAAAAATAAGTGCCAGTTATGAATGAAAACTCTTCTTCAAGACACCTCTTCCTGATTATAAATAAGGGATTCGTAGACTAGATTTATAGTAAAAAAAGTCCTCCATTCCATGGGTATGAAAATAAGAAAATATTTTTTTAGTATTGGATTAAAAAATTTTAATTCATAGTCTAAAAATAAGTAGATATGGGTGTCCATTTATATGGTGGGGTAGGATGCAAAAGGAATTTTTGAAAACAAAAAATTTATACCCATAATTAACACATGAAAAATTGATCCAATATGGACCATTATAGAGTCCCAAATGAGATAAGGCCAGAATATTTCCATAAAATAGAAATTTGAAATTTTTACTAAAAATTTTATCCATTTTAAATTTACTCTAACTCCCTGGTTAACCCATCTTAACCATAACCGTGGTAAAATAGTTTTTTTTATTTCACTATACGTAATGGACAAAAATTGCAATGAACATATTAAAAATTTTAAATTATGATGACTCTAAATATTGAATTTTTTTTATAAAATTAAATTCTCATAAATGGAATATATATATATATTAATATAGTTAATAATAGTAATTCATTTCAATTTAAAAAATATGTTTTAACGTTAATTTATTTCATGGGACATTTAGGCACGTTATTTTGTGTCATATATGATATCAAACATAATTTTATTCTTTTAGCATCTCTTTTTGTTACATTAATCATACTATAAAGTCATTATTTGTTGAAATCATATATAAATATTATAATTTCCCTATCATCTTGTGAATGTTACATTGATGATTTTTTAGTTGGAGTTTCATGGAAGAGTAACGGTTCGGTCTGGTGGTGTAGGAGATGTTGTTGAGTAGTAGTAGAAATGATTATAATGTAAATGTTGGATTCATAATGTATGAAAATTTATGTTTAGGTTTCCATTTTTTTAGATTTTATGTTTATGGTGTTTTTACATCATAAGGACTAGTTTTATTGCAAATGTTACGAAGGATCATGAAATTTATGATGTAATATGGTGATTTAAACTCTAAGTGAGGATAAATGTAACTTGTTTATAAGTAATATTCAACTAATTATTTACTTAAATCAACCATTTATTTTATTTTATTTTTGATGAAAAAATGGCATCAATTGGGAGATGTTTAAGTCCCTCACTCATGATGTGATCCATGAGTTTTGATGGTGGATTTTTATTAGTCGAGGTATGTCTCTCTACCATATAGTTTTATTCCAATTATTCATCTATGGGATATGTTGTGGTTTCATTATTTATATTGTGGTTAATTTGTGTGGTGATTATTTGAAGAACCATTGTGATCTATTTCGGTGGGTTTTTATGGTGAATAGATGTTATATATTAGTATATGCATGTTATATAGGAATAGTTATGGATGGTGGCATGTTAGGTCGATGTGATATAGTGTTAATGTGTGGTCAATTGACATGAAATGTTTTATTTTTTAATTTACTATGATATACATTCATGCATTGAGATAGATACATAGGTGGAATGGAATTGAGTAATTTTTGTTTTAATGCATGGTGTTCGTTTTGGTTGATAGTATGCAAATACATAACGTATGAGATAAAATTAGATGGATGGTTAACGAGGATGATTTTAAATGTGAATTAATTGGTCTGTATAATGAAATAGAATTTGTAGGTAATATAGGATGTTTATTAGGGTATACATCATATTTTATGTTTTCTTTAATTAGATGTCGCAATGAAATTGAGTAATGTTTTCTGATTGTTGATAATTGGTTTTGAACCCATAGGTGGTGTTTTTTTGTTGTTATATATATATATATATATTCTATTTTATTCTATTTTATATATAATACTCACCCACATAGAGAACCATTTACTAACACCCATAAATGTATATGAGTTTTTTTCCAACATCATGATGGTGAGCCAGGATAGCCGGATACATTCCCTTTCCATCCCAACCATCATGGGACTTGATATAATGATAGAAAGATATCTGATAGTGCAATAAGTTATGGAACCATCACCTTTGGGAAATATGTGATATGAATGTTTTGTGGGGTGGTGGGATGTGATGAGACCATCATGTGGGGATATTTAGACTGGGGTCGTCAATAGTGGGAGTAAACGGGGTTTATGTCCTTCATAATCCTGACACCCAACTAATTTAGTTATGGGAGTGGATATTGTTGATGGACTCAGTTTTTGTGGGAATGAATTTCCATTAAAACTCTATGGAGTGGAGATATGTCATATGACCATTTTTTGAGGTGGTGTCTTGTGATGTTATATGGAAGAGATGAAAGAACCAAGATGTGTGATGTTGGGCTATGAGAGTAGTATCCAATTGGGAAAGTGGTTCTAGGTACCCATTTTATGGATATGATCCACTAGAATGAACCTTTCCATTGGGGCATATTCTTTGACTCCCCAATCCAAACAATAATAGTCCATGGGCTCGTGACTAGTGTCGAGAAGGAATACCACAGACATTGGAGGACATATCCTATGTACAACTAAACACACACACACAAATCCAAGGATATGCAATGGTAAAATGTTAAAAAACTTTAGAAACATGACATCCTACATCTAGATCCCACATCCATAATACGACATGATGTAAATAATATAAACATCTACAAATAAAAGGCTGCCACAAAGGGTTAGAAACACGATCCCAACCTAAAATAAAAAATGGGACTGCTGTCAGAATACCACAGGAACAACCCTCTGTCTGTCTGATCTCACTATGAACTATCTTGTCCTGGTACATCAATGAATCTGTCAATGGGTCAATAATCATCACAAGAAATGACTTGTTTAGAAAAAACCCATGTTGGTGTTAGTATAAAAATACCTAATATGATATTCTAAAACCACAAAGCATAAAATAATTTAAATAAAATTAGTTATGCACAAGTATATTTCAACATCACATATAAGAATAGAATCAAGATATAATCGACTATGAAACATACTCTAGAGGTTATTTAATACCATAAAATCCAGCCTTAGATTCCAGCTTAATGTTTAATCACTGTACTTGTTCGGGTGAACACACTCATGTTTCTGGAATCATTGATGATGTATGAAGATATACACGACACATGTGAGGATCACTCCCAAGACTATAGTGATATACCAAATAATCAATATGGATTAACCCTCTATGTAGAGGATTAACCATATTTTACTATTTGAAATGATGATACAATTAACTCCACCTAGGGCGTGAAGATGAATAGAGGATGTCACTTCGGGCCTCATAGTGGGATTCCAATGAATCTATACAAGAATTACCACTGAAGGGACTGTTGTCCTATATGTAGGATGTGATTACATACTAACCCTCAGGGAAAGGATATGGGTAACACAACCTAATGAATCTTGTCCAAGATACATAATACAAGGACTACATTCCATGTATACAAGTGTAGAGAATGTATAGTAGGGTTTATATGTCATGTCTGTTGACCCTGGGTCTTACCCATGTAAACAACCTGTGTGTCATGCCATATCCTTGTAGAAGTAAATGATATGTAGGATGCCTGTATACTCTACATGGTTATATTAAATGTCTTAATGAGTGTACTTTTCTAGGTCGTGTCTGTATGGGACTGTACACGACGTGCTCCATCTTGTGTAATCAAACTTGTGTCAATGTCCCCTCTGTGGTGCATGCCAAGTAATCGGGGAGGGGTCGCACACCCTTTGAGAGGGTCATAAGTCTTGTGATCCTTAAATCAGAACATATATCCTATCCACTAAAATGGTGGCCCCTCAAGGTGTTTAGATCTAGATTACCCACCTTGCAACATACAAATATCTAGAAACAATTATCTGCGATCTAATCGTCTTTTATTTTTCTACAGCTTCAATCTTGACCATGCCTTACCAAAAAAATAATGAAATTTCCCCTCCAGAGTCTTTCCATTGAAAAAAATCATTTTCCGTCCATTATTTCGAATTTGAAAATGTATTTACATGTTTTTCTTAATTTCATGCCAAATTAACCCGAAGAATAAAAAATCGAGTAGTCACCACCATCAGATTCGTCACCACTTCCATCGTTGCACCACCATCATGTTTTTACAACCCCAAATCAATGATATCATATTGATTAAAAAAATAATGGGTGGGAAATGATTTATTTATCATATATTTTAATTCACATGCCAAATGACGAATTCCGATGATGAACGAAGAATCAAGGAAGAAATTCCCAAGGACTAAAAGAGCCAAAAAAACCTCAATTGATGTTTGTGTCTGTCTCAAATTGTTTCCATTAAAATGAAAAATGAAGAAACAAAAATTTAATCACAAAGTTATTATCCATAAATATTACTTGAAAATAAACCCATCATACAAGATTATCGAACATCAAATCAATCTATTCATTTATTGATTTGAATTTTTCATATAAATTAGGAATGTGTAAAGAAAACCAATAAACCCGAAATCATACCATGAGAATGATAATTTAATGGTGAATAATGATCCTGTGTAATTGTAATTTGAGTGACCATTTGAATATATAATGTGATGATCATCATTGAATGATCTTGTCATCATTCATATCTGATATATCTTAAAACATAATCAATAATAGCTAGTAATTGGTTCCAGTCTTATGTGGATAAAAATGGAATTCTAAGGTATTAGTCTTTTTAAAGTCTATCCATCCACTGTATTGATGGAATGAATTAGAATAATTTATCTAATTATTATTTTTTATTTCCCCGTCTGTGATGACTTTTCTAGAAATTCCTCATGCCAACTAAGGTATTGTCATGCCTAGGGTAAAACCCAAAATATGAATTTAATGATTCCCTCATAATTCATATTTTATTCTCTAATTAGTTTTTAATCATTGATTTCTGGGAAACTGTGTGCACATGTTATATTATATATTAAATTTATTTAAAAAAAATTATTTCATGTATACCATGTCTCAAAATCACACCCTATCATAACACCTAGTATCAAAAATAATCTATACAATATTAATAAAATACATGGAAAATATAAGTCATTACATTTTACCCACCTTCGGGCTTTACATCCGGAAAATACAAAACGACGGAAACATAAAGATATATGGGTACTAAGAATTAATCTAAGCCTTACATACCCAATTACAATCATAGAGATTCATGTTCTTCCACCAGACTCATATTAAAGGAATTGATCACTGACAAAGTATCCACTCTAATCGATCTGTGATCTATACAGAGTACTTAGCAAAGGTAGATTCATCCATTATTTCCATATCTCCCCAATCTACAATGTGTGATGGGTTATGCATGTACCTCCCCACCAATGACCTATAGAAGAGGTCGTGGACCTATTCTAACTGTGGAGGCAGAGCTAAGAGACACTCCTTCTCACTGACTTTACATAGTAGTTAGAATGGGTCAATGAATATCGATTATAGAATATCACCCCATCCAAATATCAATAGTTCACATTGATGGGAAAACATTAGGAACACATGGCCCCTTTATCTGAACTCAAAAATCCATCTTCATATATACACATAAGAATTAGGATATATCTGTGCAGTCTTCATCTACTCTTGGATGATCTACACCTTCTTTGTAGTTTCAGACACTAAATCTGGAACAATGAGCACTAACACTCTTGGGTCAGTTCAGAAAAGTGGAGACCTATGGGATCTCCCAGGAAAATTATTTAATGGTTTAATACCGATGGTTTAATTGAAGTTTTTGTTTCATAGAAACTACATCAGTGGTAGAAGATCTTCCCAAATATATCCAATATCCAACATGAAATATTGTAGAATGTCCTCTAGAACCTCAATGTTCCACTAAGTCTAGCCTTCAGTTTGGGGGTGGAATATTGTTCTAATGTGTAAATGTGTCCCAAAATCCCCCTAGAATCCCTTACATAACCAGGATTTTATTCTCACACCACAGTCTAAATATATCATTGGCATGACTATTTGGAGATTGACTATATTTTTCACATATAGTCATCCAAATAACTATACTAAACCCGAATCCCAAATTGAAAATATGTGGTATAACTTCATGAGTTTCTAGATGGTCACCCAAATTTAATATTCTATACTAGATTTATGTGTTCTTTACATCATTAAGTCCATGGATATCACATCCCACTCTAATATTGAACCTCATGGGATTATGGTAATCCCACAGAAAATTGTTGACCAGCCTTTGCTGACTGATATGTAATGAATAGAGAGAAAAAATATTCTACTAATATCATCATACATTCCCCCGAAATTGAGGTCGGAATTCAGGGTACAGCCTTTCCATAGCTGGATGTTCCACCATCACGGGTTTATAAAACTCTCTTAGAACCTCCTCCCATAGCATCACCAGTACCATGGTGCATCCTTAGAAAAAACAGCATGCTCCCTACAATTAAAAATTTTATTAGGGTCTTTTTTGTGGATATATGAGTTCCATAGGTTTCATTGTCGGTATCCCCTACCTGCACATCCTTGAATCAGATGAAATGTTTTGGGGTGGGATGGGGTGCTGAAAACAATCGACATGAATTAATATTCTCCATTTCCATCCAAAAATAATAACTATAATAAATAAAAACTCTCTAATGTCGCATTTTAAAACATTGAATATGTTCTTCTGCTGAGATCATCTTCTAAAACATTCCCCTCAAAGGAGTATACACCATTTTTTGAAAAAATATTATAGGAACTATAACCATCTATTTTGTCTCCGTTTAATATCCTTCTGAGAGAATATATATTTGAGACTCTTACGGTCATAATATATGATAAACCTCTCACACATTAGGTTGAGTAACAACATCATTTGTTAAAATACCACTACAAATATCTGAATATTGTGGGTCATGTATTACTGCTCAGGTGGTATTAATTGATATAAACCATAAAAAATCACCACTTCTCTCTACATAAAAACACAACCAAGTCTAGATCATGATTCATCACAAAAAACTAAGAAATAGACACCCTCTAGAAACATCATGTTAGGAGTGCTCGTCCATATCTTCCTCAATTTCTGAAAATCCTAAAATCAATTCTCTTTCAAAATGAAATGATATCACATTCGAGTAAAATATGACATGGGTGTAGATATCCTAGTTAAATATATTATACATCTCTGATAATAGATTAGCTACCCATGGAAACACCACACCCCCATCATGATCATGGGTGGATCTCATGATAACAATTTCTCGACCATAGACTAATCTAAAAGCACTCTATCTACATTGAAAAGGTGTTCCAAAAAGTGGAACACCTTATTATGTAACTAACACATTGAAGGAATTCTATAGATATGGTTCTCATGGAGTACAATAAGAACCATATTCATGACATTCACATGATCCTACTCAGACATAGAGTATAAAAAGGATATCATGGATGAATTCTACCAAAAACCAATCAATGAAATGATAAATGTTGTGGTTCTAGAGTCCCATTAACACCAAAAGGGAATTTTTCAATAGAAATGGTATCACCTAGTACCCATAGTAACTTCAGTGACATATGAATGTCATCTCAGGTATATAATAATCTCATACTCTTCGCTGGTGATAGATTGACCTAAGGAAAAACTTCATGAACCATCATGCCCCTCTCAGCATATCAAATAGGTATACATGGGAAATCCTTATGGATGAAATCAATGTAATCCACAAACACTATAAGAAACTATAAAATGATAACATCCACTATACCATGGTACATAAAATCCATCAGATGATAAATTATATTCTCCCTACTATGTATGTTTCCATCACATGGTGCCTTGTTATTTTACCTACTATGCATGTTTACATCAAATGGTGCATTTTTTCCCTTTCATGAAAAAATGAAAATATAGTTCTGTCACTGAAAACAAACCACATCCTTCACATAATATAGTTAGACTGGGGATGAACAATAGATAACTAGTCCATACCATGTATGATTTCATAAGTCATATATGCTACATTAATGAGATTACACCATAAACTCTCACCTCCATGTGTCAAATCACACTATCGGCATAACTGTGTGATCAGTGAGTCTTCTCTAGTATGAGCCTCTAAGTGAAATGGTCGAGCCAATGACTCCACAAAATATTTTTTTCACAATCACGATTTTTAATAGAATGGAATATGTAGAACTTGTGTCTATTATTATTTCATATAAGGTAGAAAATAAAGAGATCATACATTGAACCATTCCCAGAGCCTCTGGTTCATATGAATTGACCACCTATAGCTATCCACGCCATTATACTCTAGCTGCATGAGCATGGAATGGACCACTTGGGGGGTGGAATCCAGTTAAAGCATCCACAACATCAAACTACCCTCCCATATCATCTACCATGTATGATTCACTACTTACCACCTTTTTCCTGTCGATTCCTGTATCTCGATGGCCTATCCACTTTTTTCATGTTAGTTTTATGATGGTTTGTACAATAGCATTCATTATATACCCTTTAATCACCTCAATTGTGCACCCATTATCTGGGGTGACTAGAATAACAATGTGAGACAGGAACCATAGATCCAATATGCTAGCACCTTATTATAAAACTTTTGACATGTCTAGGTCGTTGATTTTGAAGCAGGCTCCCTTTGTACAAGGTCTTGACACCTGCTATCCCACTACCGATAATCACAGGCTGTATTTTATCATCTATGAAATTCAAAATCATTAAATCTCTCTGAAACCCCCCATCAAAATTACAGATTCATAGAGAGAAAATATTAGCTCAGATGTCTCTATGAAGAACTCACACAATTGTTTGAGACTTCAATAACTGGTTGCAGACCACATCCAACAAGTGCCTAGAGAGGTTGGTAAACCATGATGAAGAGTCATCTACTTTCCTATTTCCCAACCTCATTAGAAGAATCTCCTGGATTCGTACAACCTTTAGCATAGCTGGATAAAACCCATCATTGAAATGACTCTCAAACACTAACCATGTTAGAGTCAGCTCAACGTATGACTGGGTAACAAAACACTACCATCACAATATTGGGCCATGAAGAAGGATCACCACGAGGACCACCACATTCTTCGATGGTGTTCTGACTAGAACAAAAACTTGGGTCACCACCTCCTACTAGTCCACAACCTCCTGTGGTTTAATATCTCATCAGAAAATTATAGGTGTATTTTAATGAAACATGTGATGTTATATCATCATATGAATGTCGTCCACTGTTACTATAGGTAAAATAATATGATCAAGATGTGGTCATATAACTGGTGAACCACCTAGAGGTAAAACCCCTATAATTGTTCTATGTATTGATTCCTAATCACATATGGGATCATCCTCAAGATATTTATGATGAATCATATATGGAACATGTTGTGGAGGAATCATGAAACTAACCAATATTTACCACAATCAAAGAGTATATCTTGAGAGATGAATCAAGAAGGGCATAGAAACAAAATACCATTCATATATGATGCATGCACAATTTTTTTCTTTTAATCCAATTTTCACATGTATCGAGAGAAAAATAATGTGATTAAAGTCCAACTATGTGGACATGTCATCTTCTACCCCAAAAGTGGAGTCCATGGCCAGAAATCTAAACTCAAAATGCATAAAAAAAATTCCCCAAACCAAACTCATAGAATTTTGATCCTATGGTAGAACCAACTTATCATATACCACCCTATCACGAACTGTCCCATTGGTGCCCATTCCATTACTCCCCAAAACCACCTCCAATAGTCTAGAGGATGGAAACTATAATCTAATAGGATTATCACTAACATTGTAGGCCATAACCTATGAACCTGTACACACACACACACACACACACACACGTCTCTAAGCTAATACAATTATGAAATGTAAAAAAAATAAACTTACATGAATTCATAAATAAAAAACCCAAAAGTAGAGTATGAAAAGAAGCAATGGAATGAAAACATGTCCAAATATAAGACATCCACAAAAATAATGAAATATAGGTCTAACATTAATATAAATGTAGGATCAATTTCATAATTCCCCAACAACATACATTGGTATGTCTAGTCTCACTGAGCATCATCCTCTCCTGGTCAGTCAAAAAATCTATCACGGATGATCATCTGCACAAGACATGATAAAATTAGGAAAATACCATGAAGGATTGAGATTAACAATACCTAGGAGAACACCCTGAATCAACCAAGAATTTAAAAAATAAAATATTGTCATATCTACGCATGCATATATCTACATAATAAAGAATCAATATTTCCAAATATACTCATCAAATAAAAAGTTTTTATAGGATTCTCAAAACTGTAGTATCCATCCTTCGATCCAATCTCAATGGTTCCACAAATCACTCATCTAGGAGAACACACTCCTAAGTGTGATAACAATAATGAATTAGGAAGAGATATGATATATAAATTTGAAAAACACCCAAGTCTGTGGTGGTAATACCAATAAATAAATTTGGATGAACCCTCTATGTAGATGATAATTTCCCACTTACCATTGGTCACATTCATTACAATAACTCCACTAAGGGATTGATGGTGAATAGTGGATATCACTATAGGACTCATAGAGGGATTACAATGACACTATTTATGATTTCATGCAGAAGGGAACATATTCATATATGTAGAAGTTGATTCCACACGATCCCTCAGTGATAAAATATTAGGAAAACACACTAACAAGAAATTTAAATGATACTGAGGAAAATGGATCCAATCCATATATAAAAGAGTACAAGAAATGTAGTATGGATCATACGCTGTGTCCTTTGAATGTGAGTCCTTCCCATGTAAACAAACCATGTCTCATGAAATGTATCTGTAGAAGTAAATGATGTGTATGGTTCATGTAAACTCTTACCATGTTCTAGTATGAATCATAGACCATGAAAGTTTCTAGGATGTGGTTTTGTGGGTGAGTGAATGGTGTGATTGAACCCTTCTAATCCTCCCTATGTCTGTGTACCCTCCGACCTACACACTAGGTCACCATGGAGGGTCGCATATTGTGTGACAGGGTCACACACACCATGTGATCTGGAAATCATAAACTAAACCCTGTATGATTCCATGGGTTCCCCACATAGTGTTTAGATATGTATTACACACCATGTAATCTATAAATTTCCAAATAAAACTATTTTTTTAATCAATATTTTTATCTGTTTCCTTGTCCACTAATCTAGACATTCCTTATCAAAAAACACAATGAATCACCACATTAAATGATTTACATTAAAAAACATCAAGTTATTACCATCAAATATATTCTTAAAACGGATCTACATTCAGTTATTCATTATTCACTGAAGAAGGATGTAGAAAATGAAATTGACTATACACTGCCATCCAGTCTAGTTCATCTTCCATTATCCGACCACCTTCACGTTGTGATGATACCATATATATTATATCATATATTTTCACCAAGGAATGGCTTCACAACAAACTATTTATTGTTATATTTCAAACTATGATCTAAGTAAATAATTTCAATGGTGAACGAAGAATCGAGTAGGAAAATAATAAGAAGAAAAGAGAGGAATGGAGCTCGATCGATGTTCATGTTGATCAAGTTTCAGTTTAGATTAAAAAATGAAGAATAAAAAATTAAATGAAAAATTTACACTCCCTATATAATGCCCATAAATAAATGAACACCATAAGAAAATAAAACCATGGATCAGTATGCCAGTTGAATGATTCGTGTTCATCGTAGATATTATGAACATGGTAAGAAAATGATTCAAAAAAATGTCCATCATCATAATTGATCGATCATTGCTGAAAAAAATATTCTGTCATAGTAATTGGTGAGATCCTATGAATCTTTTGTACATAGATAATCGATCTATGATCCTGTCTCCATTCATCTATAAAAAATCATGTAACGTTCTCTCGAACAAATCTCCAAAGGTTCTATGTTTATGCGGAAAAAAATGCACACACAAAAACAATATATATAAAGACTCTCCAATCGATACCTTAATTATGAAATTAATAATTTATTTTATTATTTTAATTATTTATACGCCCGTGATGACTTTTCTATAGAAACCATACACTAACCATGGTTAAGTCATGCATTGGGTAAAACCCACATTCTGTATTCAATGGATACCTCATATTTATGATCCGGGTATATGTTTATAAGTTATTATACCTCTTCAGGGAAACTACATGTTCCTGAAATATAATATATTTTATATTCTCCAAAAGTCTATTCTGGTACCACCGGTCCTCAAGAATCGCATGCCATCTTAGTGCATGCTCTCAAAACTAATCCATACAATATAGAAAAAACAATACACTAAAAATGTGACTCATTAAGTTCATAATAAATTACTACACATTGGTTTCCTTATTTTTGGGTATTCCTTTTTGATTTTTGGTTTAATTGTTTTCTAGATTAGGTTATTATTAGACCAACTATTTTCTCATAGGTACATTAGTATTCTTCTTTCAAAAATTAATAAGAGATATTGTTATACCTATTAATTATACATTTCTGATTTCCAGATGTATATAAAACTAATTTTAAGGTTTCCATTTGGAGTATGTGAAACACAATAGACATTAATAGAACATGCCTTTGTATTGATATATTGTGGCTTTAGCATTACATTTTGGAATTTACATTGGAGACTATTATCTGTATCATTTTTACATATACATTTATTTTTATTTTGTTTTTCTTTCCATTTATATAATGTGTTGAATTATTATTTGGTTTATTAATCCTATCCACCGAACTTATTTTTAGAAAGTGGTTAAATCCACACAATTTGTATATTATTTCCACCCTCGGTTATTTGTTATAACTATAGTCCAGCTAGAGGAAAGAATCCAGGGTAATAATATCACTTCTTTATTTGTGTAATTGTAGAAGGTGGGGTTCATAAAATTTTGGTATAATTTCTGATGGTTGAGGAATAGGATTTAGAATAGAGTTTTCTATATTTAGTATTTCAAGGGTTCATAAGGAAAGAGTTCCATTTGACCTTGGTAACTGACATAGGCTAGGGATACTAAGAAAGACAATATATTGTAGGGACAGAATGAAATGATTCATAGAATCTGATCTTATTTAATAGAGAAGTGATGTGTACATGTTTTTTGGGTAGAGACCATGTAGAGGTACATTCATCCTATATACTTCTATTCTTATTTTAATTAGGAGGTTATGGGATGTTAAATATGATGTCATCTGAATTCAAATGCATCATCATAAAATTATATAAACCATGTTTTGTAATATGTGATTACCTTTTTATGTGAGGGATCTTGGTCATCTTTGGTTTTTGTTTTAGATATTGGAGGTTCTGTAGGCTATTCCAGACTATATTTTAATGGTTGATCAGGTGGGGGAGGATAAATAGTGGTAGATGGAATTTCACAATTTTCAGTGGCATGGTTGTGGATTGTGTGAGTGTAGTTTGTATGATGTGGAATAAAAATCTTGTTAGTGGATCTCATTATAACCATCAATTCGATCTGGATCCTAAAAGAGTATTCAGTCTATTTTTTGTTAGTGTGGTTCATGGATTGATCTTCTAGTGGTGTATGTTTTATATTGATGAGTGGAAGGAGGCATATTTTTCATGGGATATATTTTAGAATGACATGGGGAATGATTTCATTTCACCGACCCTGATGGTAGTGAAGAGGAATGATATTAATTATCATTTGTAACGCCCCGACCCCAGCTACCCAGAGTCGGTGCATTACTTCGTAACATTGGCATGATCACAATAAAGATCAAATCTCGAAAGACCGATTGGTTTAGTAGCCTTGGAAACACTAGATATATTCATAAGTTTTACATTACATCATAAAATGAAAACTACTAAAACAACATAATGTTTCCACAGTCCACACTATAATCCCCTCATAATATCCCTGCAGGTCATTCATAACTTACATCTTCACATCCTGGGAAAAATAAAACATAGAAAAGGGGTGAGCTCAAATGCCCAGTAAGGATAACAATATAGCGGAACATTCAAAAATAAGCATAAACATTTAAGGCAATGAATTACTAAAACAAAAGCCTTTTAAACTTGAACTTCAACATAGTATGGCAAAAGTAAAATGAAATAATGCCATTTACTTGTTCACATGGATATTCTACTAATCGAATAATCACATGCAAAATCAATAACCACTTTCATAATGTTGGAATGCATAATACCAGACTATCATAACCACATAGCCAAGGCCTCGTGCCAAGACTACAAATAAGATTTTGTCAAGGACTTGTGCCAAGACACTAGTTTGTCTCATGAGACCTACCGATGCATCGACGAGCTATAGCGGGCTCCACCCGTCACTTATTAAGTCCAATGCATTCCCATATGAAAAGGTTTAAACATAACATAAACATTCGTATTAAAACTAGCATACAAAATGTCAATAATTTCACCATAAACTATGAATGGTATAAAAATAGAACATCCACAGTCAAACATATCACAAAACCTTCAATACAATATAGAAGTTTTGTATCATAATAAATCAACTTCAAATAATCTTAAAATTCATCAAAGGATGTTGACATAGATGAAATCAAAATTCTTTTTAAAGAAATATCTCCTTTTATTTTGAAATCATTTAAGATACATATAAAATAAAACATTTTCTTTGAAAATATTCTTATAAGCTTGTAAGGGAAGCTTTGAAGATTTTATAATGGCGGAAAATAGCCGCACCCGACGTATAAGTTAAAAAAAACATTCTTACCTCAATTCTGTCGAAAAGGTTAAAAAGGAACTTGTTTTGAAAACGACGGAAAGATTCCTTTATAAACCTCTTATAAAAAGTCAAACAAGGGTATAAATGACTTTAACCCATATTCTTTTAAATAGTAAAAATGTTTTGAAATACATTTTTAAGAAACACAGATGTGGATGATAAAGATATCCCAATAGATTATTACGTATAAACAACCTCGGATAATGAAGAGATTGTGAAATAACCCTTACCTTGTACTTTTCCTTGGTTGGGGTAGGTTAACCTCCTGTATAATGGTGAAATAATTGTTATTAAATTATACAAGAATCATATATATTAATATGATATCATATATGATCTTTTAACATTGATTTGTTAATAATATCTTAGAATTATCGTCGTTTCGGGTGTTAACTTACTTGTTTTCTTTTATATGTTTTGTTACGTAAGACATGTTTGTAAAGGATAGGTTGTATATTATTCATATCCAGAATGATATCAAGTCCTTAAACATCATTTTTAAATCATCAAATGATAATTATACTTGAATGGATATGATGGAGAATGAATCTCATCGCGTTCGTGGAGACGGTAGTCCGTATGTACGCACGAGCGACAATATCATTCTTTTGATATTAAAATAATATATAAATGGATGGTATATCATATATACAGAATCATTAACATGTTATATTTATTATTTACATGAGTTACACATCATTATTATACCCATCCAAATAATAATATATTGAATAACAATTACACCACGACGTGGAGACGGTAAGCCGTACGTACGCACGTATGGTGACATGCCATTGAAAGGGTGGATAGAATACTGAATATGGTTTTACCATATTTATAATAACATCACAGTATATGTAAGATACTGGAGTTATTATTTTAGAATGGTAAGAACAAAGAAAGAGGAAGTGGAAGAAGAAATGAACTTAGAAAAGGGTGGTGAAATCATTACCTCTTCTTCGGGTTCTTCCTTTTGATTTGATCAAAAGGGCTCCTTAGGTTGGCTTTCTGATCAAACTAAGGCCTCTAGGTTGTAGTGAGGGATGTTGGGAGAGTATTTGGGAAGAGTTTGGCCGAACCAAAATGCTTTAGAGGTGTGATGAAATGATAAAGAGGAGTGCCCTTTTATAAGAGGGGTGAGGGGCACCTTTGGAAAAGCTAGAAATATTAATTTATAATAAATTCATATTCGGTTTCTAATGGCTCCAAAGCTTAATATTCAAAGTTTAAGGTGGGGATAGGTCGAAAACCACTCAACCAATAGAATTTAGACAGGTTTGGGTACTTATATTAACCTTATCTTTAAGTATTAACTCTAAGTTAATTAGTTTCACTTTTACAATGTCTCTTTGTATTTTTATATAATATGGTTAATAAACTTACTATATACATCCAAGCGACCCCCAAGTAGTACATTAATGATGAACCTATCATGATATAAGTCTCTTGGCCGAACCTTAGATTTTTAGGAATTTAATATCAATTAATAATATAATATTTGTTTTAAGAACTCTTTTATGTCAAATTTGACACTATTCAATAGTTGATTTTTGTGAAACTCATAGCAGATTCATTACTTCGAAAAAAGTCAATTAAATAAATCCTAATATATCATATTATCCTATAAAATTAGTTTAATTCATTAAAAGTTTCATATTATATTTATTTGGGTATTTATAATATCAATTATTTTAATTTTTCACTATTATAGTAATTACTGCATCATCATTGTGTCATAAATAAAATAAATTATTTAATGTCTAAAAATTATAAATAAAATATCATTATGTAGGAAATCTGTTTATCTTTCTAATGAATATTTATAATCTAAAATCCAACATATATAACCCTATGTAAAAATTGTTTTTCTAAACGATATATGCTTGTGTCATTTTTGTATTCATTTTAACTTAATTAAAATAAAGTGTCATTATCACTTACAAGTGGATCCATGGGGTCCCAAAATTGACACAAAGATGCCCATGGTCGACCATGTATCAACCAATAGGGTTAAGACACGTTTTAGGGTAATTTAGTATTATTATAATATTATTTTTTAACCCTTATTTACCGGATTTACCCTTAACCATGGTAAATAAAATATTTACCGCAGTAATTATTCAAAATGTCTAAAAATAAAAGTTACCTATTTACACAATTTGAATATCCTGATTCCAAATATGGAATCCATTTTCCTAAATTCAAAACACATAAGTGGCAGAAATTAATTTAAAATTAATTCCCGCTGTCAAAACAAAAAGCGTGTTTTTAAGAGATAATAACTATCAAAAGATTGACACTTGTTTATGTTCGGTTTAATTGTAAAATTATGTCCAATGACCAACATTATATTAAATGGTAAAAATATATTCTAAATATACTTTAAAACCACTCAAAATCACAATTTATCACTATTAATTATTTTGATTAAAAAAGTTGTTTTTAATTAAAATTTAGAAATTTTCACTATTCATCAAAATATGAAAGTTATCCGAAATGTACCAAAATTTCACCCTAGGCTAATTTTGATATTCCGAATCTAAAAATGAAGTCCATTTTGAAATATAAAATATATATGATTTCAAAAAGTAGGTATAACTATTCACAACGGCTAGTTTAATTAGTTGTGGTGTGTGTTAGAACTCGAGGTTGCGTACAACACACGCTATCGCATTATTCGAAGGGAAACGTACCGTGAAAGCTTGGGGTGTTACATTCTCCCCTCCTTCAAATAATTGCGTCCTCGCAATTTCTAGGGTATTACTGTATAAAAAGACTCGGGTGGTTCTTCATCATAAGTTCCTCGGGTTCCCACGTTGCCTCTTCCATCTTATGATTTCTCCACAAAACTTTTACCAGACGCGTCGTCCGGTTTCTCAGTACTTGTTCTCTTGTATCAAGAATCCTGGCGGGCTCTTCGCAATAAGACAGATCGGGTTCCAGTTCTAATTCCTCATAGGTGAGTACATGCGTTGGGTCAGGCATGTATTTTCTCAACAGAGATACGTGGAACACATCGTGAACTTTGGAGAGACTTGGCGGCATTGCCAATCGGTAAGCTACAGCCCCAATTAGTTCTAGAATTTCGAAAGGTCCGATGTACCTGGGACTCAATTTGCCTTTCTTACCAAAACGTATGACTCCCTTCCACGGAGATACCTTCAGGAAAACATGATCACCGACTTGAAATTCCAAATCCTTCCTTCGATTATCGGCATAGCTCTTCTGCCTACTTTGAGCTGCTTTGATGTGATTTTGGATTACTTTCACCTTTTCCACCGTTTCCTCCACCAGTTTTGGGCCTACAAGTTTTCTTTCACCAACGTCATCCCAACAGGTTGGTGTACGACATCTCTTTCCATATAATGCTTCATATGGTGCCATCTGAATACTTGAATGGAAGCTATTGTTATAGGAAAATTCTACCAGTGGTAAATATTGATCCCACATACCCTGAAAATCAAGTGAGCAAGATCTCAACATGTCTTCTAAGGTTTGAATAGTCCGTTCTGATTGTCCGTCTGTCTGAGGATGGTAAGCAGTGCTCAAATGAAGTTCAGTATCCAGGGATTTCTGAAGACTTTTCCAGAATCTTGAAGTAAAACGGGGATCACGATCAGAAACAATCGATAGGGGTACTCCATGAAGTCTCACAACTTCATTAATGTATAGTCTTGCTAGACGTTCCAGCGGTAGATCTTCTCTTATAGCAAGAAAATGTGCTGACTTGGTAAGACGATCAACAATAACCCATATTTCATCGTTCCTTCTAGGAGTCTTCGGTAGCCCCATGACAAAGTCCATCGTAACATTGTCCCATTTCCACTCCGGTATGGGAAGAGGTTGCATGACTCCTCCAGGCTGTTGCCTTCCAGCTTTCACTTGTTGACAAACCATACATCTTGACACAAAATCAGCAATCTCCCTCTTCATGTTGTCCCACCAAAAATGTTCCATCAAATCTCTATACATTTTGGTGCTCCCAGGGTGTATATAGAAATTGTAACTATGAGCATCATCCAGCAATTCCCTTTTTAGATCAGGTATATTGGGAACACAAAGTCTCTTCCCGAATTTCAAAATTCCATCTTCATACACAAAGTCTCTCAATCTCCCATCATTCACAGCTTTAATCTTCTTTTGGAATTCGTCATCATCGGTCTGAGAACTCTTAATCCTTTCTAGTAAAGATGGTTTGGCAACCATTTGAAAAAGCATTGATGTTTCACCTTCCCTGGTTATTCCCATGTCCATTTTCACTAGATCCATGAAAATTGGATCCCTTTCAATTCTCATATTGTTCAAAACTCCATGGTCTTTTCTACTCAAAGCATCTGCCACCTTGTTTGCCTTCCCCGGGTGGTAGTGTATCGTACAATCATAATCCTTGAGTAATTCAAGCCATCTCCTTTGCCTCATGTTGAGTTCTTTTTGTGAGAAAATATACTTCAAACTCTTGTGATCAGTATAAATCTCACATTTTTCACCATAGAGGTAGTGCCTCCATATCTTCAAAGCAAAGATCACAGCTGCTAACTCAAGATCATGAGTAGGATAGTTTTGTTCATGAATTTTCAACTGTCTTGATGCATAGGCAATAACTCTATCATTCTGCATAAGGACACAACCAAGTCCTTTCTTTGATGCATCACTATAAATAACGAACCCATCATTCCCCGATGGTAGAGTCAATATAGGAGCATTGACTAATCTTCTCTTCAGTTCTTCGAAACATTCCTCACACTCTTTTGTCCAAACAAATTTAACCCCTTTACGTGTGAGCTTCGTTAATGGGTTAGCCAATCGGGAAAAATTCTGGACGAAACGTCGATAATAACCTGCCAAACCAATAAAACTACGTACCTCAGTTATACTCGTAGGTGCTGGCCATTCTTGGATTGCCTTGGTCTTAGAAGGATCAACAGAGATTCCATCTTTTGAGACAATATGGCCAAGAAAAGAAATCTCCTGAAGCCAGAATTCACACTTGCTAAACTTCCCATATAATTCATGCCTCCTCAGAGTCTTCAAGATAATGCGCAAGTGATTTTCATGATCTTCGTAGGTTTTGGAGTATACCAAGATATCATCAATAAATACCACCACAAATTCATCGAGATACTCCTTGAAGACTCTATTCATCAGATCCATGAATACAGAGGGTGCATTAGTCAATCCAAACGGCATTACAGTAAACTCGTAATGCCCGTACCTGGTTCGAAATGCTGTTTTCGGAATGTCTTCCTTCTTCACACACAACTGATGGTATCCAGATCGAAGGTCAATCTTTGAAAAGTATTGAGCTCCATGCAGTTGGTCAAATAAATCATCAATACGAGGCAGGGGATACTTTTTCTTTATCGTTATAGCATTGATCTCCCTGTAGTCGATACATAACCTCATAGATCCATCTTTCTTTTTAACAAAAAGAACAGGGGCTCCCCATGGAGAAACACTAGGGCGAATAAATCCCTTATTACTCAATTCCTCTAGTTGTTTCTTTAGTTCGACTAACTCTACAGTGGCCATTCTATAAGGGGTCTTCGATATAGGCCTTGATCCAGGAATCAAATCAATGGAAAACTCAACTTCTCGTTCTGGAGGATGTCCAGGTAAATCTTCCGGAAATACATCTACAAATTCTTTCACAACAGGTACATCCTCTATTTGAACATTCCTTTCCTCACCGACAATTATTTCATTCTCTTCCTCCCCAATAATTGAATTATGTTGAGCTACTGGGGGTGGATCTAAATAAGAATTAGGTGGTGACGATTCTGCTCTAAAAATAAGGTGCTCCTTATCATTATCATCAAGAATCGTAACCTCTTTCTTCTTACAATAAATCTTCGCATCATAGTCCGAAAGCCAGTCCATACCGAGGATTATATCAAACTCAATCATAGGTATGACGATGAGGTCAGCAGATAAAGAAAATTTATGTGCTCTAATGGGGACTGATTCACAAAACTTTGTTGCAACGATACTTCCCTTAGGAGTTTTAACTGACAACTCCCTTATTAAATCAAATTGGAAATATCTAATTTTCTTAGCAAACTGGGAAGATATGAAACAATGCGATGATCCAGAATCAAATAATGCATTTGCTAAACTTGAGGAAACCATTAAATTACCTGCCACCACGTCTTTCGGAGCTTCTACCTCAGCAGTAGTGATAGCATAAGCCTGGCCTTGATCCCTTGGCCTTTTCTGAGGTAAGTTATCCTGACGCTTAGGACATGCATTTGCATAATGCCCCATCTCCCTGCAATTGTAGCACTGAACGTTGGTAGCTTCCTTCTTCCCCTTGCAATCATGAGCTTGGTGGCCTTTTTCACCACACTTGTAACAGACTCCCATTCCCTTCAAGCAAGTACCAGGATGTTTCTTCCCGCATTTACCACAAGATGGATATTCAACCTTTCCCTTCTTCCCCTTATTTCCATTACCAGATTGATCAGCAGGTCTCTTCTTCTCTTGCTTTGCTTTAAAGTCATAAGACTTAGAGAATTCCTTTTCGGTCTTGATAGCACATGAGACAATGTCTTCGTACGATGAAAAGGATTGTGAGACTAATGCTCGACGGAGAAATGGTTTTAACCCATCAAAGAAACGATCAATCTTACTTCTTGGGTTGTGAATATAATCACTAGCGTACCTCGCTAACCTTGTAAAGTTAGCCTCATACTTTGTGACATTCTCATCCTCCTTTTGTCTCAGACTCAGAAATTGTCTTTCCATATCTGCTCGATGGTCGCGAGGAAAGTATTTTTCTAAAAACAGATCTTTGAACTCCCTCCATTCCATATTTGATACTTCATCATCTTCCTTCGTATTTTGAATCAATGACCACCATTGATCAGCATCTCCAGTGAGGCGGTAAACTGCCATGGTAACTTTTTCCCTTTCACTACTCCCCAAAGCCTGAAATATTTTCTCTAGGGAAAATATCCATTGCTCAGCTACTAAGGGATTTGTACTCCCATTGAACGTTGGTGGTTGTTGTCTCATGAATCGATCTAACATTGATCCTCCACGCTGCGGATCAGGGTGCTCCATACGGGTAAGGTTATTATTCATAACCTGAGTAAGTTGTCCCAGTACGGTGATTAGCTGATCAGCACCAGTTGCATCACCAGCCCCACTATAATTATCTTGAGCAGGAGGGCAATCCCTACATGGAGTGCGTGCATTGATACGGTTTCCATTTCTTCCACTAGGCGCCATTTCTAAACAATGGCATAAACTAGATCAGTTTATGAATCGAAATACATAATCCCATACTTATAAAACACTTAACATAAATTGAACTATCTATGGATATAATCCATAATCATAAATATGTTTTCTTTGAGGAAGTATATACTCATAAACCCTTCATAATGATTTGTAAAGAAAGTGAGAGTTATCCTAAGCATATCCCCCGGGAGTGTCGTAACCAAGAGTGCAGCAAGGCCCGTTGTCGTGCACCAGTTCCCGTTCGAGTCTAGCTCAAAGCGGTGTTTTCGGGTTTTACCCCTAGGTACATCTGTGCCAGAGCCGCCTCTACCTGCTCGTATCCAGACAGGGATGTATTGCTCGGAAAACTCACAAAGTCTCTACAATACCAAAATTCTAGGAAGTTCTTCTATACTAATCCTCAAAGTTCATCTTAGGTCTACGTGCTCTAATCAGAGTTTATCTAAATCTAGCTTCCAAGGTTTGTACTAAACTTCCTCTGATACCAACTGTAACGCCCCGACCCCAGCTACCCAGAGTCGGTGCATTACTTCGTAACATTGGCATGATCACAAGAAAGATCAAATCTCGAAAGACCGATTGGTTTAGTAGCCTTGGAAACACTAGATATATTCATAAGTTTTACATTACATCATAAAATGAAAACTACTACAACAACATAATGTTTCCACAGTCCACACTATAATCCCCTCATAATATCCCTGCAGGTCATTCATAACTTACATCTTCACATCCTGGGAAAAATAAAACATAGAAAAGGGGTGAGCTCAAATGCCCAGTAAGGATAACAATATAGCGGAACATTCAAAAATAAGCATAAACATTTAAGGCAATGAATTACTAAAACAAAAGCCTTTTAAACTTGAACTTCAACATAGTATGGCAAAAGTAAAATGAAATAATACCATTTACTTGTTCACATGGATATTCTACTAATCGAATAATCACATGCAAAATCAATAACCACTTTCATAATGTTGGAATGCATAATGCCAGACTATCATAACCACATAGCCAAGGCCTCGTGCCAAGACTACAAATAAGATTTTGTCAAGGCCTTGTGCCAAGACACTAGTTTGTCTCATGAGACCTACCGATGCATCGAGGAGCTATAGCGGGCTCCACCCGTCACTTATTAAGTCCAATGCATTCCCATATGAAAAGGTTTAAACATAACATAAACATTCGTATTAAAACTAGCATACGAAATGTCAATAATTTCACCATAAACTATGAATGGTATAAAAATAGAACATCCACAGTCAAACATATCACAAAACCTTCAATACAATATAGAAGTTTTGTATCATAATAAATCAACTTCAAATAATCTTAAAATTCATCAAAGGATGTTGACATAGATGAAATCAAAATTCTTTTTAAAGAAATATCTCCTTTTATTTTGAAATCATTTAAGATCCATATAAAATAAAACATTTTCTTTGAAAATATTCTTATAAGCTTGTAAGGGAAGCTTTGAAGATTTTATAATGGCGTAAAATAGCTGCACCCGACGTATAAGTTAAAAAAAACATTCTTACCTCAATTCTGTCGAAAAGGTTAAAAAGGAACTTGTTTTGAAAACGACGGAAAGATTCCTTTATAAACCTCTTATAAAAAGTCAAACAAGGGTATAAATGACTTTAACCCATATTCTTGTAAATAGTAAAAATGTTTTGAAATACATTTTTAAGAAACACAGATGTGGATGATAAAGATATCCCAATAGATTATTACGTATAAACAACCTCGGATAATGAAGAGATTGTGAAATAACCCTTACCTTGTACTTTTCCTTGGTTGGGGTAGGTTAACCTCCTGTATAATGGTGAAATAATTGTTATTAAATTATACAAGAATCATATATATTAATATGATATCATATATGATCTTTTAACATTGATTTGTTAATAATATCTTAGAATTATCGTCGTTTCGGGTGTTAACTTACTTGTTTTCTTTTATATGTTTTGTTACGTAAGACATGTTTGTAAAGGATAGGTTGTATATTATTCATATCCAGAATGATATCAAGTCCTTAAAAATCATTTTTAAATCATCAAATGATAATTATACTTGAATGGATATGATGGAGAATGAATCTCATCGCGTTCGTGGAGACGGTAGTCCGTACGTACGCACGAGCGACAATATCATTCTTTTGATATTAAAATAATATATAAATGGATGGTATATCATATATACAGAATCATTAACATGTTATATTTATTATTTACATGAGTTACACATCATTATTATACCCATCCAAATAATAATATATTGAATAACAATTACACCACGACGTGGAGACGGTAAGCCGTACGTACGCACGTATGGTGACATGCCATTCAAAGGGTGGATAGAATACTGAATATGGTTGTACCATATTTATAATAACATCACAGTATATGTAAGATACTGGAGTTATTATTTTAGAATGGTAAGAACAAAGAATGGGGAAGTGGAAGAAGAAATGAACTTAGAAAAGGGTGGTGAAATCATTACCTCTTCTTCGGGTTCTTCCTTTTGATTTGATCAAAAGGGCTCCTTAGGTTGGCTTTCTGATCAAACTAAGGCCTCTAGGTTGTAGTGAGGGGTGTTGGGAGAGTATTTGGGCAGAGTTTTGCCGAACCAAAATGCTTTAGAGGTGTGATGAAATGAGAAGGAGGAGTGCCCTTTTATAAGAGGGGTGAGGGGCACCTTTGGAAAAGCTAGAAATATTAATTTATAATAAATTCATATTCGGTTTCTAATGGCTCCAAAGCTTAATATTCAAAGGTTAAGGTGGGGATAGGTCGAAAACCACTCAACCAATAGAATTTAGACAGGTTTGGGTACTTATATTAACCTTATCTTTAAGTATTAACTCTAAGTTAATTAGTTTCACTTTTACAATGTCTCTTTGTATTTTTATATAATATGGTTAATAAACTTACTATATACATCCAAGAGACCCCCAAGTAGTACATTAATGATGAACCTATCATGATATAAGTCTCTTGGCCGAACCTTATATTTTTAGGAATTTAATATCAATTAATAATATAATATTTGTTTTAAGAACTCTTTTATGTCAATTTTGACACTATTCAATAGTTGATTTTTTTGAAACTCATAACAGATTGATTACTTCGAAAAAAGTCAATTAAATCAATCCTAATATATCATATTATCCTATAAAATTAGTTTAATTCATTAAAAGTTTCATATTATATTTATTTGGGTATTTATAATATCAATTATTTTAATTTTTCACTATTATAGTAATTACTGCATCATCATTGTGTCATAAATAAAATAAATTATTTAATGTATAAAAATTATAAATAAAATATAATTATGTAGGAAATCTTTTTATCTTTCTAATGAATATTTATAATCTAAAATACAACATATATAACCCTATGTAACAATTGTTTTTCTAAAAGATATATGCTTGTGTCATTTTTGTATCCATTTTAACTTAATTAAATATAAGTGTCATTATCACTTACAAGTGGATCCATGGGGTCCCAAAATTGACACAAAGATTCCCATGGTCGACCATGTATCAACCAATAGGGTTAAGACACGTTTTAGGGTAATTTAGTATTATTATAATATTATTTTTTAACCCTTATTTACCGGATTTACCCTTAACCATGGTAAATAAAATATTTACCGCAGTAATTATTCAAAATGTCTAAAAATAAAAGTTACCTATTTACACAATTTGAACATCCTGATTCCAAATATGGAATCCATTTTCCTAAATTCAAAACACATAAGTGGCAGAAATTAATTTAAAATTAATTCCCGCTGTCAAAACAAAAAGCGTGTTTTTAAGAGATAATAACTATCAAAAGATTGACACTTGTTTATGTTCGGTTTAATTGTAAAATTATGTCCAATGACCAACATTATATTAAATGGTAAAAATATATTCTAAATATACTTTAAAACCACTCAAAATCACAATTTATCACTATTAATTATTTTGATTAAAAAAGTTGTTTTTAATTAAAATTTAGAAATTTTCACTATTCATCAAAATATGAAAGTTATCCGAAATGTACCAAAATTTCACCCTAGGCTAATTTTGATATTCCGAATCTAAAAATGAATTCCATTTTGAAATATAAAATATATATGATTTCAAAAAGTAGGTATAACTATTCACAACGGCTAGTTTAATTAGTTGTGGTGTGTGTTAGAACTCGAGGTTGCGTACAACACACGCTATCGCATTATTCGAAGGGAAACGTACCGTGAAAGCTTGGGGTGTTACATCATTATTAGGAGATTATGTCTGGGAGGGAGTAAGTTATTATGTTTAATAACACTAAATGTTTTATCCAGTTCAATTTCTTAATGAGGAGTCTCATGTGAGAAGTCTTGAAAAGTAACTATATCCATTAATCATGTTTGTAGTCACTCCCTTTTTTTGGATAAAAATTAAGCAGGATCCAAAATGGTGGAGTTGATAGAGCATATGAATTTATGATGAGGTATACAATGAGAGGGAAACAATAGTTTTCCACAATGGTTAGGGTTGTTATTAAAATGTCCTAGGTAACAATACTCTCTAGTTTTTGTCAAATAGGGAGTCAACCTTAGATTATTTCTTCCCATACTTATAGGGAAAATATTTTAAATTTTTTTAAATTGGACACTAGGATACAGTTTTTTAAATTCAGGGATCATGTTTATTTCTAGAACTAGAACCAAATGGTTATTTTAGATAAATTTTATTGGTGTTAGTTAGGTTTAAAATCAACTTCACCAACAATTTTATGTGGGGATGTTTCATTAGATGGGGTAGAGGTATTTTTCTCCATAGAGGGGAGTTGTAATTAAATTAAGAAGTCTTCAGGATGATTATTAAATTATAGGACCACAATATGACCTTATCCTTGGAGGTGGACATTATTAGATAAGTATAAGATCTATGTTTGGTTAGTTTCATAAAATTGAGGTGACAATTCTATAAGGGAAAAACATTTTTTGTGGTACCCTAATTTTTTCTTCATCTATTTATTATGGATTGTTTAATATAGTGTTATCACACTCTAATATTTTTTTTCTAATGTAGTTCATTATTGTGGGATATAAAGAGTGTGGATTCCCATTACCATAGTGATAACTACTAAAATATAATTCCTTAATAGCTTGTTTGATTAGTTTCATGGGTTTAGAATGATTATTTGGACATTTAAAAAGCATGGCGATATATTTTTTCTATAGTTGTAGACGTATGAGTCCATCCATAGAATTTAATATTTATTTACTATGTACATTAATATAGATTTATTCTGGATGAGAGTTGTACTATCATTTATATAACAACCCATACTTTACATACATTGTTATTACTTCAAAATTGAAGCATTCTTATTACAACATATTAAAAAACCATGAAAGCACCATATAGTTATAGTGTCTTTAGAAACAGGGAAACATAAACAACTGGTTCATTAAATAAACTACATTTTCTCCCATTTATTTCATCATATCAAGAGTCTATTTTTGGTATATCTTACTTAATATCCTTCTTCCTAACCTGGGGAAAAGAAAACATACAAAAGGGTGAGCTCAAATGCTCAATAAGGGTAAACAAAAGAAATATCAATAATATTATATTCATAATAACATAACATTTTGAAAATCATAACATGAAAAATAGATCATAAAATCATGTAATGGGATAAATCATAGTAATGAAATGTAAACCAAAATAATCATAACTCAAAACATGAAACTTTCTGGCATACAAAAATAATCATAGAAAATAATTTCATATTAGTCAACGCTCATTTCCAAGACCATCATAGCAGACAAAGTCCATTACTGAACCGAGTTACCTCCTCATTTCAGTCCTATTTCACTGTACCAGATTAACCTACCATTCCAGCCATGTCTATCTCATGAGATATAAATCTTTACCCAATGCATTGGAGGGAGATATAGTTCCCACCCTTCTCATAATGCAACCCTTCCTATGTGTGCCACAAAATCATAAATCATACATCATAGCATAACCCATGTAAAAAAATGGGATTCTTAAACATCATGCCATAATAACATAATCCATATAAGATAAAATGACATCATAAAATTAATTCCATCATAAAATAATCAAATAAATGAAAAAAAAATAGGGATAGAAACATAACTCTATATTATCTTATATTGAAAATAATTTTGATAAAACACTTGAACTTTATTCTTAAGGAAAATGTCCATTCTACTTCAAAAACATTTTTCATTTCTTAACATGTCATCCAATTTTATTCTAAATGAAGTTGATTAAAAATAAACATGAATGCTTGTAAAGGAAGAATCATGGAAATAACGTTCTAAAAATCCATTCATGCCATATAAGTTAAAAAACATTCTTCTCATTCTTTGGATGGAAAAGTCATAAAGTACCTCGTATAAAAAATAACAAAAAGATTCCTTTCATATCTTTTATTAAAAACATACCAAAGGGTTAAATTGGATTTAAAAAAATTCTAGGAGGATATAAATAATATTACATATTGAGGAAACATGTATGTGGATGATAAATATTTCCCAGTAAAATCTGAAGTAAAAACAATCTCGGATAAAAATTAGATTGTGAGATTTTTCCTTACCTTAGGTCTGATATGTTTTGTACCTGTCCTAAACTCCTATATAATTATTTAAATAATGACATTGACTTATTCTAGAATCATACTCATTGTTATGATATCATATATGGTCATATTCTTAGCTTCTTAATAGTAATATTTCATTGCTACTTGTTATTCGGGTGTTTATTGCTTTATGTTCTTATGTGTCTTATGTCGAATAAAACTTATTATTATTTTTAGGATATAGATACCTCATTTCCAAAATGTTATTAGTGTAATATATATTATATTTACTCATTAAATTCATTTATATAATCATTATTCAATGAAGATCATGTAGAACAAGTCGCATCACATGGTGGAGACGGTAGGCCTTACGTACGGACGAGCGATGATATCATTCCCACGATCGTGGAATTTTATTGGAGTGTATGTATAATATTTCAGAATCAATATAAATTTAAAATAATCATATATATTTATTATTTACGCCATTATACCCATCCATGTAAGGTGGTGGTGGAAAACAGATTACACCACGTCGTGGAGATGGTATTCCGTACGTACGCACGCGCGATGATTTCATTTTCCGTAGGATGGATAGAAGGTGAAATAGAGTTGTTTCATATTTATAAGAACATATCAGTATATTAGTGATACTTATTTTATTACTTCATAATTAAACAACTAAAGAAGAAGAAGTATATGAAGAAATAAATTTAAAAGAATTGGTAACAGATATTACCTCTTCTTCGACCAGCCTCTTTGAAACCTCCTCTTAGAACACTAAGATGGTCTCTGAAGAATACCAGTACCTCTAGTATGTTTCTAGGGAAGTGGAGAAGATAAATTGTCATGGTTTGGATGATCATTATGGCTCAAAGTTGTGTGAGGTGGAGAGGGAGGAGGTGCCCTTTTATAAGGGAGGAGAGGGGCACCGTTGGAATTATAAGATATATTAATTTATAATAAATTCCAACCCCACATAAAAACCTCAAAAAATGACTCAAATAAGAAGATTAGATGTGATAGGGTTGTAATCTCATCATACAATAAAATTTTGACAAGTTGGGAATTTATTTTAAACCTTATCAACATGATTTATCCTTATATAATCTATTTAAATTTATTTGTGGTAATAATATTCCAAATTTTAAATCATTATAAATATTTACTTATATGTTTTTAATTTCCATAATTGTATACTTTATAACATTTTAGACCATATAAATTTTAATTTATAATTTTTAAATATTTTTGTGATATTTAAACAATTTTATAATATATAATTTCTATAATTTAACAATAGTGTCGATTTTCACACTATTCGTTTATTTGAGTTTAAATAAAATATATACAGAAGATATGTTCGAAGTAAAATATTTAATAGATTCATAACATTTCATTTTTATCTATAAATTAGTGGAGAACATTAAATAGTTCATATAATATTTATTTTAATACATTTAAAATCATTTATTTGATATTTCAATCAATAAAATAATTTTAATAGCACAATTGTGTCATATTTAATGATAATTATTTAATCCTTAAAAATTCTAACTAAATTCATATGATGAATATAATTGTATTATCTTTCTTGATACAATTTATTTTCGAAGTTTCATGAAGTTTATCACTAAATTAAAATTATTATACTTATAAGATTTAAGATAGTGACATGTTGTCACTTTCTTTGGTTTTAATAATAATTAAATTATTTTAATTGTAAAAAGTCCATAAAATGAATTTATTCTGACCCTTAGGTGATACGGGTCGACTTTTTTTCATCCAATAGAATTTTGTCAGGTGTTAGGGTAATTTTATTGTCTTATTTTTACCCTTAATTACCTAATTTACCTTTAACTACAGTAAATAAAAATTACCGTAGTTACTATTCATAATATTAAAAAAATAAAAGTAACCTATTAACATAATTTGGACCCACTAATTCCAATTACGGAATCCATTTTTCAATATTCAAAATACAGAAGTTGCAGTAATTAATTTAAAATTAATCCCGCTTTTAAGCAAACGGGTTTTAAAATTTAAAATATTGCGAAAGATTTAAATGTTTTAACCTAAGAATTCAATGTAAAATTAATGCTCATGACATATATTATATTAAATGGTAAAAATATATTCTGTTTATACTTTAAAACCAATCAATATTATAATTTAACCATATTAATTATTGCGATAAAAAAGTTGTTTTTAAATAAAATATAGAGTGTTTTTACTATTTATCAAAATATGAAAGTTACCAGAATAATATGAAAAATTTATCCAAAGTAAATTTTTATATCCTGACTCCAAAGAAGAATTTTATTTAGTCAAATTGAACTTATAAACATGTCAAAAACTAGATTTAAAGTGGGTGCGCCATCAAAAGGTGGCAAAACTGAATTTTTTGAAAAATACTTATTTTACCTGAAAAATTTATTTTGTTCTCATACCATGTACAAGAAAATATGTAAGATGAATAATAATGTTATAAAATTTAAAATTCATCTAATACTATTTATATTGGCTAGTTTATAATATTATAAAAATATATCGTTGTTTTGTAAAACTCGGTATTTGGTACTTCACCTGCTATCGAGGAAGGTCGTGATTGCCTGTAACAAAGCCAAGCTAGTTTTGTGTGTAGTGAAAGGTTAATTTGATGTTTTATATAAAATAAGTCATAAAAAATATACTTCTTATAAAATATCAGGGTGTTACATTCAACCCACCTTAAAATTAATTTCTCCCTCGAAATTCGTCACTTCGTAACAAACTGATGAGGATACCTCTCCCTCATCATATCCTCAAGCTCTCATGTGGCTTCTTCTAATTGGTGGTTCCTCCTAAAAACATTAACCAAGAGAGTGTTCTTATTCCGTAGAACTTTTTCGCTATGATCCAGAATCTCTATCGGCTATTCATCATAAGAAAGCTCTTTCTCCAGTGGAACAAATTATGATCTTAGTACATGTGAAGGACCAGGTATGTACTTTCTCAGGAGAGATACATGGAACACATCGTGAACTTGAGAGAGATTAGGTGGAAGTGCCAATCGATAAACAACCTTCCCAACACGATCCAGTATTTCAAGAGGACCAATATACCTAGGGCTCAGCTTTCCCTTCTTTCCAAATCTCATTACTCTCTTCCAAGGAGATATTCGTAAGAACACTTTATCACCCTATTCAAACTCTAGGTCTTTTTTTCGGTTGTCGGCATAACTTTTTTGTTGACTCTGTGATGCTCTTATGTGTTGTTGAATAGATCTGACCATTTCTTCCATCGGATCAACAGGATCAGGCCTTAATAGCTTTATTTACCCAACTTCATCCCAGCATGTTGGAGTCATGCATTTCCTTCCATATAGGGCCTTATAAGGAGCCATACGAATACTGGAGTGAAAGCTATTATTATAAGAAAATTCCACTAATGGTAGGTGTTGATCCCAACCACCTTTTAAATCCATAGATCAAGCACTTAACATATCTTCTAAAGTTTGAATTTTTCTCTCAGACTGATTGTCTATCTGAGGATGATAAGTAGTGCTGAAACTCAACACTGTATCTAGAGTATGCTGAAGACTTCACCAGAACATCGAGGTAAACCTTGGATCCCGATCAGATACAATGGAAAGTGGTACTCTATGAAATCTTACGACTTCCTTTACATATATCATGGCAAGATGATCTATAGGGAAATCATCCCTAATAGTAATGAAGTGTGCCGACTTTGTAAGACGATCAACTATAACCCAGATAGCATTATTGCCTTTTGATGTTTTAGGAAGTCCAGTGACAAAGTCCACAGTGATGTTTTCCCATTTCCATTCTGGTATAGGCAATGTTTGTAACATCCCTTTATAGTTCTCTCTCTCAACTTTAAATTGTTGACAAACAAAGCATCGAGAGACATATTCAGCAACATCTCTTTTCATTCCATCCCACCAAAAGTACTCTTTCAGGTCCCTATACATCTTCATGCTTCTAGGATAAATAGAGAATGAATAACTATGAGCCCCATACAGTATCTCCTTCTTTAATTCTGGGATGGGAGGAACACAAACTCGATTCCTGAACTATATTATCCCATCACAATCAAGGTTGAGTTCAGGATCATTTCTCACCTTCTTTTATAACTCAACATCTTCTTTTTGTGCCTCTTTAATATTCACATGTATAGATGGTTGAACATTCATTTGAGAAAGGTAATATTTTCCCCTTCCATTATAATTCCAAGATCCATCCTTTGTAAATCCATAAATATTGGATCTTTTGTGATCCTCATCATGAATAAGCTAGCATGGCCTTGTCGACAGAATGCATCTGCCACCTTGTTTGCTTTCCCAGGGTGATAATGAATTGAGCAGTCGTAATCCTTAATCAGCTCCAACCATCTTCTTGGGTGCATATTCAGCTCCTTTTGTGTGAAAATATACATTAAACTTTTATGATCAGTATAAATATCACACCTTTGTCCATAATGATAATGCCTCCAAATCATTAATGCAAAGATTACCGTAGCTAACTCCAAATCATGAGTTGGGTAATTTTGCTCATGGATTTTCAACTGTCATGAGAAATAATCTATCACCATATCATTTTGCATGAGAACGCACCCCAATTCCTTCTTGGATGCATCACTGTAGATCACAAACCTTTCTCCACTACAAGGCAGTGTGAGCACAGGTGCACTGGATAACCTTCTTTTAAACTCCTTGAAATTCTCTTTAAACTCCTCCGTCCACAAGAACATAACTCCTTTTCGAGTCAACCTGGTGATTAGAATAGATAATCATGAAAAATATTTCACAAAACGTTGATAATATCAAGACAAACCAAGAAAACTTCTGATCTCTGTTATTGTTGTTGGTCTTGACCATCTTTCGATAACCTCTATTTTTGTTGGATCCAAGGATATCCCCTCTTTTGAGATTATGTGACCCAAAAATGAAACTTTTTGAAGAAAAAATTCACACTTGATAAATTTGGCATAAAGCTTCTCCCTTCTCAGGGTCTTCAATACAATTCTCAAGTGATATTCATGTTCTTACTTTCTCTTTGAATAGACAAGAATATCGTCTATAAAGATTACCAAAAACTGATCAAGATAGTCTCTAAAGAATCTATTCATTAGATCCATGAAGATAACAGGGGAATTAGTAAGACCAAATGGCATCACTATAAATTCATAGTGTCTATACCTTGTACGGAAAGCCATCATTGGTATATCCTCTTTTTTGACCCTTAATTGATGATACCCTGAATGAAGATCAATCATGGAAAAGTATTGATCTCCGCATAGTTTGTCAAATAAGTCATCAATGTGTGGGAGAGGATATTTTTTCTTGATTGTGATCTAGTTAAGTTCTCGATAATCAATATAGAGTCTCATTGATCCATCTTTCTTCTTATAAAAAAACAGGTGCTCCCCAAGGTGATGCACTAGGGCGTATGAATCCTTTATCAAGATTCTCTTGGAGTTGCTTCTTCAATTCCTGAAACTCAATTGGGGCCATTCTATAAGGTTTCTTTGAAAGGGGCCTAGCACCCGGTATGAGTTCTATTGAAAACTCAACGTCACGATTTGGTGGAATACCTGGAAATTCCTCCGGAAAGACATCATCAAACTCCCATACAATGGGTGTATTCTTAATCGTGAGTTTCTCTCCAACCATTTGAGATAAAGAACCATCATTTATTGTAATCAAGACCCATAAGATGGATGAAATTTCCATGGGAAGGTTATACTCATCCTTGAATCAATATATGATAGTAGATTGATCGGGAATATTAAATGTGATTTCCCTTCTTTCGCAATAGATATGAGCTCCGTATAAAGAAATCCAATCCATGTCAAGAATCACATAAAATTCCACTATAGTAAGGATTACAAGACTTGCAGGAAGCACTTTCCCACAAACTTCAATCGGAGAAGAATTATAAACTTTTGATGCGACCGTTGTGCCATTAAGAGTTTTCATAGTTAAATCAACATCTAATTGTTGAGGTAATACGACAATACCCTTAGAAAATTCCACAGAAATAAAATAGTGGGTGGATCCAGAATCAAATAAAAGATTTTCTACTTTAGAGTGGATGGTAAGTGTACCATTCACCACTTCATTATCGTACTCCACATTGACGATAGTAATTGCATGTGACTTTCCTTTGTTTTTGGCATTAATAGTTTGTTGACGTCGATCATCATCAACAACCCTTGGATTTGGGCATTGATTGGCATAATCCCCCATCTCATTGCACTTGAAAATTTGAAGTGTAGGAGGTTCATTCTGTGTATCCCTTTCTTTGTTCGCATCATTAGACATCTTCTTCCCCTTATTTCGACATTCAACTGCCCGATGACCTTCTTTTCCACACTTAAAACATTTTCTTGTCCCTTTAAGACAATTCCCTCCATGTTTCTTTCCACAATTTGAGCATAAAAGAAACAACATCTTCTTTTCAGTGTGGTCTTTATATTTTCCTTAGAATTCCATTTTCCTCTTCTTATCAAACCCATATGATTGATGGGTTACTCCAATCTCCATCTCAACCTTCAGAGCACATCAAAAAATTTCCTCATAGCTTTTGATGTCCCCTATGGCTAACGCCCTTTGATGAATTGGTTTTAATCCACTAAATAATTGATCGATTTTACTCTCATTTAGATAATAATTCTGAAAGTGTACCTTGCAAGTCTTGTAAAATTTTCTTCGTTAGGTACCAACTAATTCATAAATTTTTCTTTTCAGTCCAAGAAACTCCTTCTCCAACTTTGATCGAAGAATAAAAGGGATGTACTTACTGAAAAATAAGTTCTTGTACTCATACCATTCCATGGACTCAATTTAATCTCTTTGCCTCTTATTCTTGATAAGATTCCACCATTGATCAGCATCACCTTCCAATCGCTACACTTCTAAAATAACTTTTTCATTTTCATAACATTGTAGAACTGAAAATATATTTTCAGTGGTACTAATCCATTATTCAGCCACTAATGGATCAGAAGACCCGCTTAATAAAGCTATACGCTGCCTCATGAAGGATTCAACATAATGTTGCTCCTTCCATTGCTCGTTTGGAAGTCCTGCATGGTTCATATCTTGAGAAAGTTGTGTGAGCATGGCTACAAGATTTTTCATTCCAACTCCCATAACGTTTGGTTGCTCAAGGGGACAATCATTGGATTTCCCATCGCATTCAGCAATAACACGGTTCCTTCGGGTTCCAGCAATTGACTAAAACCAATATGCACAGTGTGAGAAACAATAATCATAATTAGAAAACCACATAATCAAAAATAAGATTTTACACTTAAGGTCTTATAATATATTATTCATTGCCATTTCTAAGACACTAATATTGTGTTCTATGCATAGTCATATCCTTAGTGTTCTTACTAGGGCTTTCACGTCCTTGTTTCCAAAGGTTGACTATACCTTTCCTCTAATACCAACTATAATGACCCATACTTTACATAAATTTTTATTACTTCAGAATTGAAGAATACTTTTTACAACATATTAAAAATCCATGAAAGGACCGTAAAGGTATAGTGTCTTTAGAAACTAGGAAACATACACAACTGGTTCATAAAATCAACCACATTGTCTCCCATTTATTTCATCATATCTAGAGTCCATTTTTGGAATATCCTACTTAATATCCTTTTTCCGGAGCTGTGTAAAAGAAAACATACAAAAGGGTGTGCTCAAATTCTCAGTAAGGATAAACAAAATAAATATAAATCATATCATATTCATAAGAACATAACATTTTGAAAATCATTACCGGAAAAATAGATCACAATATCATGTCATGGGATAAATCATAGTAATTAAAAGTAATCCCAAATAATCATAACTCAAAACATGAACTTTTTGGCATAGACAAATAATCATATTTAATCATTTCATATAAGTCAATGCTCATTTCCAAGACCATCATAGCGGAAACAGTCCATTACTGAACTGAGTTCACTAATCATTTCAGTCATGTTTCACTGAACCGGATTAACCTGCCATTCCAGCCATGTCTATCTCATGAGATATAAATATTTACCCAATGCATTGGAGGGAGATATAGGTCCCACCCATCTTATAATGAATCCATTCTTATGTGTGCCACAAAATCATAAATCATACATCATAGCATAACCCATGTAATAAAATTGGGATTCTTAAACATCATTCCATCATAACATAATCCATATAATATAAAAGGACATCATAAATTTAATTCCATCATAACATAATCAAATCAATGTAAAAATAGGGATAGAAATAGAACCCTATATTATCTTAGATGGAAAATAATTTTTGTAAAACACTTGAACTCCATTCTTGAGGAAAATATCCTTCCAACTTCAAAAACATTTTTCCTTTCTTAACATGTCATAAAATTTTAATATAAAATAAGTTGATTAAAAACAAACATGAAAACTTGTAAGGGAAGATTCATGGAAATAACTTTCTAAAAATCCATTCATACCGTATAAGTTAAAAAATCATTCTTCTCGTACATTGGCCGGAAAAGTCAAAAAGTACCTCCTATGAAAAACAACAAAATATTCCTTTCATATCTTTTACTAAAAACATACCGAAGGGTAAAATTGGATTTAAAAAAATTGTAGGAGGATATAAATAATATTAAATATTGAGGAAAAGTGGATGTGGATGATAAATATTCCCCAGTAAATTCTGAAGTATAAACAATCTCGGATAAAAATGAGATTTCGAGATTTTCCCTTACCTTAGGTCTGATATGCTTTGTATGTGTCCGAACCTCCTGTATAATGATTTAAATAAAGTCATTGACTTATTCCAGAATCATAATCATTGTTATGATATCATATATGGTCATATTATTAGCTTCTTATTAGTAATATTTCATTTCTACTTGTTATTCAGGTGTTTATTGCTTTATGTTCTTATGTGTGTTATGACAAATAAATTCTAATTGTTCTTTTTAGGTTATAGATACCTCATTTATAGAATGGTATTAGTGTAATATATATCATATTTAATCATTAAATTCATTTATATAATCATTATTCAATGAAGATCATGTAGAACGAGTCGCATCACATCGTGGAGACGGTACGTCGTACGTACGCACGAGCGATGATATCATTCCCACGATCGTCGAATTGTATTGGAGTGTATGTATACTATTTCATAATCAATATAAATTTAAAATAATCATATATAGTTATTATTTACACCATTATACACATCCAAGTAAGGTGGTGGTGGAAAATAGATTACACCACGGTGTGGAGACGGTATTCCGTACGTACGCACGCACGGTGATTTCATTTTTTGTAGGATGGATTGAAGGTGAAATAGGGTTGTTTCATATTTATAATAACATATCAGTATATGATTGATACTGATGTTATTACTTCATAATGAAACGACTAAGAAATAATAAGTAGAAGATGAAATAAATTTGAAAGAATTGGTAACAGATATTACCTCTTCTTCGATAATCCTCTTTGAAACCTCCTCTTAGGGCACTAAGATTGGACTTCGAAGAATACCAGGACCTCTAGGATGTTTATAGGGAAGTGGAGAAGAAAAATTGGTAGGGTTTGGCTGAGATTGAAGGCTCAATGTGGTGTGAGGAGGAGAGGGAGGAGGTGCCCTTTTATAAGGGAGGAGAGGGGCACCGTTGGAATTATAAGAACTATTAATTTATAATAAATTCCAACCACCCTTATAAAACTCAAAAAATGACTCAAATAATAATATTAGATGATATAGGTTTGTATTATTATCATCCAATAAAATTTAGAAAATTTGGGAATTTATTTTAAACATTATCAACATGATTTATCCTTATATAATCTATTTGATTTTATTTGTGGTAATAATATTCTAAATTTTAAATCACTGTAAATATTTACTTATATGTTGTGAATTGTCCATAATTTTATACTATATTACATTTTAGACCATATAAATTTTAATTTACAAATTTTAAATATTTTTGTGATATTTAAACAATTTTATAATATGTAATTTATATAAATTAACAATAGTTTCAATTTAGACACTATTCATTTATTTGAGTTTAAATAAAATATATACAGAAGATATGTTCGAACTAAAATATTTAATAGATTCATAACATGTCATTTGTATATATAAAATTACTATAGAACATTAAATTGTTCAAATAATATTTATTTTAATAATTTTAAAATCATTTATTTGATATTTCAATCTATAAAATAATTTCAACATCACTATTGTGTCATATTTAATGATAATTATTTAATCCCTCAAAATTATAAATAAATTCAAATGGTGTAGATAATTGTATTATATTTTTGGAGACTATTCATTTTCGAAGTTACATGAAGTATATCACTAAATTAAAATTATTATACTTATAATATTTAAGATAGTGACATGTTCTCACTTTCTTTGGTTTTAATAATAATTAAATTATTGTAATGGTAAAAATTCCATAAAATGAATTTATTCCGACCCTTAGGTGATAAGGGTTGAATTTTAGTCATCCAATAGTATTTTGGAAGGAGTTAGGATAATTTTATATTCTTATTTTTACCCTTAATTACATGATTTACCTTTAACTGGAGTAAATAAAAATTATCGTAGTTACTATTCATAATATCAAAAAAATAAAAGAAACCTATTAACATAATTTGGACCCACTGATTCCAAATATGGAATCCATTTTTCAAAATTCAAAAAATAGATGTTTTAGTAATTAATTTAAAATTAATCCTGTTGTTAAGAAAACGAGTTTTAAATGTTAAAATATTGTCAAAGATTGAAATGTTTTCACCTATGAATTCAATGTAAAATTAATACTAATGAAATACATTATATTAAATGGTAAAAATATATTCTTTTTATACTTTAAACCCATTAAATATTATAATTTAACCATATAAATTATTTCGATGAAAAAATTTGTTTTTAATTAAAATATAGCGTGTTTTTACTATTCATCAAAAAAATTACAGTTACCAGAATAATATGAAAAATTTATCCAAAGTAAATTTTTATATCCTGATTCCAAATAAGAATTTTATTTTTTCAAATTGAACTTATAAACATGTCAAAAACTATTTTTAAAGTGGGTGCGCTATCAAAAGGCGGCAAAACTACATTTTTAAAAAAATTCTTATTTTACCCGAAAAAATTATTTTGTTCTCATACCATGTTCTAGAAAATATGTAATATGAATAATAATGTTATAAAATTTAAAATTCAGTTAATACTATTCATTACGGCTAGTTTATAATATTATATTAATATATCGTTGTTTAGTGAAACTCAGTATTGCGTACTACACACGCTATTGAGGATGGTCGTGATTGCGTGTAACGCGAGACAAGCTAGTTTTGTGTGTAGTGAAAGATTCCTTTGATGTTTCATATAACATACGTCATAAAAAAATAAACTTCTCATAAAATATCAGGGTGTTACTATATATATATATATATATATATATCTAGCAAGTGGTATTTATTTGGGAGTGGTGTTATCAGGTGGTATGAAGGTATATGGAGAAACATCATTCCTTTTTTGATTTGATCTATGGAATTAGTATACTCAAGGATGGTGGAGGTTCCCAATGTTGTTGTGGGTTTTTTTGGCATTTTTCATGGAGATTATGTTGAACTACCCCCTTAACATGGTTTTCTGTTCGAGAAAGGCTTTCAACCCATTGTTTTTGGATTTCGATGACTCCTTATTAGATGGTACACTTTGAGTTACCCAAGATAGGGTTATAGGTGGATGATATGATGTAGAGGGGTTCATATGACCCATTGTGTCATCATGGTGTTCTCTAGTGCTTATTTCATAAATGGTCAACGATTTTATAAGGATATTTATAGAATAAATGTTGTTGAATTATGTAATAGTTAATTACCATTACCATATTCTGAGGATATATGATCTTTTCAAAAAATTGAGAGGGTGAAATTTGTTTCCAATGATTTATTTGTGTTTCTAGTTTCAATTGTTGATGGTGATGAATAATGATATAACAAATACTACTTTTAAATGAATGTATGGGAACTTAATGTTCAAGGTAATTATGTTATTTTCCAAGTGTAGACAATTTTTAAATCTAGAACACTAAATATATGTTCTCTAATTTCATAATAAATATTATAGTTGTGTCCATTGATGACATATTGATCACCACGATGTATGAGGAGAAGCATGAAAATCTTCTCTAGGTAGCCTTTCATGTTATGTGAGGCCACCAGGTTTGTGGAAACATATAAAATAGTATGATTTGGACATGAGGGGTGTGTTTTATAGGGAATGTGGTGTCTCATTAGGGTATCTCCATAGAACCATTAATGGTCAGGGAAATAGTTTCATTAGTATCATCGATGAATGTGGAGGAGGCCTATAGCTTTCTGGGAATTTATGTTATTATCAATGGTTCATGACCAAATTCATTCAGATTGTGGTCACAATGAAATCCTTCAATAAGATGTACTGGGATATTCATATGATTGATCAGAGTCAAGTAGAGTTCAACTACATGATGGGGAAATTGGTCTGTGCAATAACATTCAGCTATAAAAGGAGGGTTTATTGTATGATGTTTTCTATAATGCTTCTCATATTGGGTTGCAGTGCATGTTGATGATGTTGAGGGAAGTAATATTTAGTGGGTAATTATAGTTATGTTCCCTTTAATATAACCATAACCACCATGATCTGGACTTATAAATGGTGGTTTTTTTCTTATTGTGTGGTGTCATTGCCTTATTAGTGAGTGATTTATGACATTCATAGATCATAATATCTTGGGTATATATATTCTCATCTTGATCTGAATATACACCAATGGTGGTGGATCAATTTTCCTTATGAATAATATTTTTTGATCAATTTTAATACAATAAAGGGTAATGTGGTTGAAAATTTACTTTTCCATATGTATTGAGGAGATGTGTCTTATAAGTCTATTTATTTTTGGAAAGATATAGAGGATCATTAAATTATGAAAGTTTTGTGTTAGAGAGAGAATTGGTTTATGATTCCATTATTATCCAAGAGTGTAATCCTCCATGATATAGTAGGTTGAGGATTTCGAGAGAGAATACTCAACATAATAAGTTGTTCATGAATGTGTTGTCAGTGGTGATGCTATAGATGGATGGCTAGAGGATGAATTGGATCAACTGTTTTTTAGGGAAGGTTTTTTAAATTATAATTTATTCACGAGAGAGTTCTCCATAAGATTCATATCCTAACATTAATTGTATATCATACAATGAAAATATTGTACCATGGACTAAAGATTTAGTTTTGATGTTTCGGGATTAAATCGGCGATGGATGAGTTTGCGACCTGATTCCTATTATTTATTAGGTAAATGATGAGAATCATGTTCCATATAGATTATTGTATCACATCGATTTTATAGAATAAATATGACATGACATATTGTTTGAAATTGTCACTGGGTTTTCGTGATCTCATGGATGATGTTACACAGTTTTGGTTGTAGTGGACTAGCCGATGAAATTAACTAGCACCCTGGTGATCTATTAGTTGAGTACAACAGATGTTTAAGCTAAGTGTTTCTTCAATGAGTTAGTTATATATTAGGGATTTTTTGGGCCATTATATTGGATCATGAATCAAATTTTAACTCGGGAGTCTTGTGTAGATTAAATATTGTATTTAGAATTCAATTAAATCTCAACACTTGTCCTTCCATTCGATAGATGGGAAGACGATGGTGGGAAATAAGACACAGGATGATATGTTGATGTATTGGGTCAAATACATTGGTAGATATTGGTGAAGGTAGTCTCATTTTGTAGATTTTTATTATAATCATATTTATCAATAATCTATGTCCCCATATGTGGATTTTTATTGGAGGTCATGTCGTTCTCTATTGTGTTGGATTAATTCTGAGGAGGCACCAATTCTTGGTCATGATGGATGAAACATTTGATAGAAATGTTTCAAATTTTTATTTAGAGAAGTAATAAAACCCAAGATTATTGATATTATTATTCTAATCAAATGAGGATGATCTTGGAGTCCAATTTTGATGACCATATATTCTTGATAGTTTTCCCATGATGTTAGAGACAAAATTTAGGAGTGGTTGTATTTTTTGACCTTGGTTTTCTTGGCCCTTTGAGGGGTTGGTTCATGTTGGAGAGGTGGATTATTTAATGTCACATCCTCCTTACCTAGGTTGTCTCTATGAAATCATCCTAATATCTCATTTCCTTTGTTATAATCATTTTTAATCCCATGTCAGGGAATGGGGAGAGTTTATATTGAAAATGATGTGACATTATTGGAGAAGCTAATGGAGATCCTATATCATCAACGGAATGAGATACTTGGGAGGACCATTCCATTATTTCATTTTATGTGGATTCATAATGGACTATATGATATTACATAGAAGCATGAGATTTAAATTTTTAATCAGTACTCGTATTTTTTTTGTGTTTATCCCTACATTGTTTTGTTTCTTGATACGAGGTTTATACTATAATTTTTTTTTCAGATTACTGTTTTCCATAATGTGTTATGTCAGATAAATTTTTCAAATTATGAAATGGTGAATACCTGACAAAAAATAAATATTTTATATAAGTTGATGAAATTTAAACCATATGTGTGAGTAAGTTCCATACAAATAAGATAATACCATGAGATGGAATATGAGATTCCATAATTATGTTCTCAATTAATAGAATGATTAATGTTTGATGTAGATGTTTTTGTCATGGGTAGTGTAGTATTTTATGTGGTTATAAATTGTTTTAGTGGAAATGTGGTATTATTTTGTCGTTACCTGATTTAGTGGTGTTATGACTAGTGAGATGTGATATTATAATTATTTGAAATGTTTTTTGGGTGAATAGTTTGGTATGTCTGGTTTTTTTTCCTGAGGAGTACCAGGTCTATAAGAGGTATCTCACAAGATATTTTTTCAAACCCCCCCTTGTTTTCTAATGTTTGGTTTTGATTATAAATTATGAAAATCTTTTTAGTTGAATTTGATGCACATGTTTGTACCTTCATGAAATGTTACATTACTGTTGTTGTAGTCAGAGGTTCATGGAGATGGTTCTGGAGGGTCAAAAGGTGTTGGATCAACAATTGTGTAGTAGAATACATGTTTACTCCATAAAATATGTATTTTCTAGTGTATGATAATTTATGGCCAAGGGAAATTGATTTTTAGAGTGATTTAGGTTTTTTATATTTTTTATGTGTAAGGCATGGTTTTATGGCATATGTTATAAAGACCAATGAAACTTATGACATAATATTATATTTTTGTTTTTTATTGGTGAATTAGATCATTTATAGTAATGAAGTGGTATATTTTTCAATCATTCTCCATTTAATTTATCATATTTTATAAGAACACATAGAGTCCATGGAGTGATATTCCAATCTATTCCCCATGATTTGATCTTTTTGTTCTGGTGGTGGTGTTCTAGGGATCTAGGTATGTTCTCCAATAATCCCCATAGATTTCCATTTTTATTCATATAGGGGATCTGAGGTGGAATTATGTATTAGTTATGATTACATATTGGGTTTTTTTTTGGATTCCTTGATGTGGTATATAATGATCTATCATTTCATTTTGTGGTTGGGGTTTGTAGGAGATTCTTCCATCTCACCATAGTGTGCAATGAGATCAGAAATCAAGTTTGAGGCTAGGAATCTCACAATTATCATTGTTTTGTTTCATGCGAGATTTTATGGTCTTCTTTATCTATGGCGGATGGTTTTTGCGGGCCTAATCATTATAATTAAATAGATACATGAAACTGAATGGGGGAGGGTGTAACACCCACATATTTTGAAATAATAACATTATATTAAATCCAAAATATTATACAAAACAATGATATTGGTTAAAATCATAATAATATGTTACTATACTTTATATTTAATTTTGAAAAATTAATCAATGTCTTTGACAGCTTGGGTAACATTCAACACCTAGTTTCAACGAACCCCGATATACTATTTAACATTATTATATAAATATGACCATAATTTTCCATTTTTTAATATTTTAATTCAATATTAAAAATAAAATACTAAAATGTTAGAATAAACTGTTTTAGATATTAAATATATATTGATAAATGGGTACTTGAATATTGGTAAATTATTTTCATGCTTCAAAAATACCTTTCCCACAAAACATGATTATTATTCATTTTTGTGAGAAAATAATAAAATTAATGTTTCGAACGTGTATATTTTTTTTGGTTAACCGGAAATCCATTTTTAATATATTAATATTAAAATTTAATTATAGATTTTGTTTCAATTTTTCATAAAATATGGATTTTCATGTGAATAATGAAAAATACCAATTTTTTAAAAGGGAAATTTATTTTTAGTACGTTATCTAAATTAAAAGTACAATGATAAATTAAAATATATTTCAAGTAAAATATATATTACATAGTTATTTTTTATTAAATTAATTATATTTTAATGAAATTTATAATATGTTTTTTATACATTTTTTCAAACGCATAAAAGCAAAAACAATCTGAATTCATTTCTAATGTGAATATTGTCTCTACATTTTAAATAATTAAAAAAAATATTAATTATGAATAACTTATAATAAAATAATAGATTATATGTTTGTTAATATTTATTGATATCGATTTAACTAATATTAAATGTCCTATTATTAATATAATATCATTTAATGCATGAAAAAATCATTTCCTAAAAAAACAATTTTTTGACACATTTAGGATATTAATTTAAAAATTCATTGTTTCTAATATTGTGATTTCCATGTTTTAAAAATTAATTCCATATTTTGAATCAAAAAATTTTATGTTATCTAATACAGACATCTAAATATTTTACCCTAATGAATATTCAAAAAAAAAATTACCATAGTCATTGTAATGAATGGATTACTAGTTGGATAATTAATAATGATAAGTGTATTATTTAAAATAAATATTATAAAAATGTTATTATAGGGCCATATTATTAACTCATCCATCCAAAAATAAAATATGAGGTAATTTTAAATATTCTTATTTGTGAATTACATTATCATTTTGTATTCTTTGGTGGAATATCATAGTGCTTTATAAGAAGGCCCCCTTTCCCTATTTATAAAATGACACAACCTCCCAAAACATATAAAAACCTATAAAGAAATATTTATCATATAAAAAATAAATAAATTCAGAAATAATATATATATAAACATTATAAATTTTCTAGTCCTCCCAAAATATCAACACCTGAGTCCTTGAGAATATACCCTAAGGAGGTACTCCAAAGCCAAGGTAATTATATTCTCCAAGATACTTATTTTTAAGTATTATATTTCCACCATAATTAGTTTCATAAAAAACTTATATAATAACATAAATATATCAAATATAATGATAAATTAAATTTTTTTATTTATTAACATATAAATATTACAAGATAAATCCCATGGGAAATGAAACTTTCGATCGTGAGTACGAATAACTGCTACCTCGCGAACAAACATAGTTTGTTTTCTGTCAACACCATTAAAGGATGGATATAATGATTTACATAAAATTTATTATGATATTTATAATATTAATGTGTATATAGAGTCTTTTTATCTCATATTCCATCTTAAATTGTATATTGTGTGGGGATGAAATAATGTTGCTCATGTGTAAGGAAAACTAAGGCCTTAAGAAGCAATGTAATTTGTTTGTATAATAAAAATAAAATGGATAATAATAAATAAAAACATAATAAATATACATTATATATATATATATATATTAATTTCTAGAAATTATACCATTATGATATTTTATTTTCCTTCCATTGATTCCAATCATTGAGAAAATTTAAACAACAGTCATGTGTACGTATGACATACATTCTCCATAAACCATGTAATGAATTTTCAATCTATAAAACCAATGTATTACCATAAATACATTTATAATGATTACATATGATAATTATGTAAAATTTTAAAATATAAGGATTATTTAACAATGATCAATGTAAAAGGAATGAATATACCACTATAGAAGATTTATGAAAAACAAAGCAATTATGATCCCAAACAAGATTTTAATAAGAAATGTCCAATAAATTGGTCATAAAATCCTGTATCATAATTGTATATGGTATGTGATATATTTTTATGTTAATTTGATAAATGTATAATAAAACTTTATTTATATTACATGAGGTATTGAGTAGTATAGTGGAAATTTAAGAAAAGGAAAGGGTTTATCATCTCAGTTTCACTTCCATGAGATATGTGTAATAATCACAGACATTTTATTTATTTTTATGTATATATATCACATTACTAAATTTTATATGATGAAATTATTTGTCATTATTTTATTTAATATTGAATTATATTTTATTTCATTCACCTAGATTATTATTCTAAAATAACCAATGTGGTAGATGTTTATATCATTGTTTGTTGGGAATGGTAATGATTACTTAGTTGATGATAAAATATTATGATATATTTCTCAAGAAAAAATTTAATTTTCATATATTACTCTTATTAAAGACATTTTAAATAAATATTACCATATTTATTTATTTTTTAATTAAAATAATTGATAATGTATTTCTAATAAAATCTGACATTAATTCTCTCTTCGGTCAAAAATACCCCCCCCCCAAAACCATGGTTTCAAAAAATGATTTAATGAAATGTTTTAACATTATCCAAATGATAGATTAATTTCATATCTACACATTATTCAACATTTGAAATCTTATTGAATTTGATATTCTTTTTCATCTATAATTGAGGATGTTTTTAATCTTTTTATAAAAGTAAAAAAAATTAACTTATATGACAAGTAGGTATTTACACATCATAATATCCATTTTCTTATATGATGAAACCCTTATAATTTTCCAAAGTTATTTTCAAAGAAAACAATTTACATAATTTTTTTGGATCAACTGTTTTTTAAAAGTTATTTTTATATTGGAAAATTTAATTTTCCTCATGAATTATTTAATCTTTATAATGTATTTCTACTCATTATTGACAACAAAGTTTAATGTTATGGAACTCTCATAAAAATGTATATATGCATCTAAATTATATTCCTCAGTTATTTCCCACTAATTTTATCAAAGAATACATTCTTTTTTTCTTTTCTACAAAAATACATCAGTATTAGATTTCTGTTTAATATGATATGAAGAAATATTTTGTGACCCGTATTCATTAAATTGGAAATATTTATCTAATACATTGTGATTTATTTTCTTTATGTCGCATGAATATTCATGAACATGTTAGGATGGTTTTTCCAAGAAAACCTTGAAATTAATTTGGTAAATCATTAGTCTCATTAGGAGTTATATATGGGATTACGGTGTAACCCTAATCTGTTATGGTAAATTTCTCCCCATGTAATTTATCTATGTTTTCTTACTTATCTCATTTTATGTATTTTTTTTGTTTTTTCCAAATTTTATTTTATTTTATGATCTTATGATTCCATGATCATATGAATCAATGTTCATTATGATATGTTCCCTTTGAATAATATGGATCGCTATATTTTTTAATATCCTATTATACCCTTGAATCATACGATAGATTTCCTTAACATGATTATTACATTTCTGGGATTTTAGTAATACCTTTTCATATGTGTGTTCCCTATGATTTACCATTTAGTTTTTTGATCTTGTATGGATTTATGAGAATACTAAAATAAAAATAAAAATAATTGTTCATGTTTTAGTTTTCATTGATGTATTATGAATTTTGTAATTCAAAGAAACTAATACTCACGATATATGGGTTGCAATTAGTGGAACACTAGGAAAATACTGTATTAGGTAGTAGTTAATCAATAATATGAATTTAAAAAAGTATTTGAGAACCATATTTGGTTCTTTAATATGAAATATGAGTGGTAGTGTTCAGGATTAAACATGAAATAATGAGGATAAACCATGGGGTGTATGATAATAAGAATTTATATGATACAATAATAAAGCATAAAAGTCCCATTTAATAACAGAACCTATACTAATTATTTGAAACTCATTCTCTAACACCTTGAAATTCTAAATGAAATATTATTTGAAAATTTATATGATTAGCAATGCCAATACTAGAAAGAAATATAACATCATGAGACATTATTACATATTTAATATTTAAAAAAAGTCAATTTATTATATAGATGGAAATTCATCAAATACTATGTTTGCATATATTATTTGCAATAATTATATTCATTGTTGCCTTGTGTTACAAAGAAGACTATGTTTTACATGATATTATTAATGTCATTATATAAAATGTCAATTATTATGTAGAGATTAAAATTTGGGCTGAATAATAGTATTAATTAAAATAAAAAAACATATTGTTGAACTAATACAATACAAATTTATTATAAATAAATTAAAAATACAGATGTATATAATAGAAATATTTTCAAAATAAAGTAATTTTCTATTCCAATGTCTATTTATCATAAAAAATTAAATTAATTATTAATAGTAATATATAGTAAAGAAATTTATATATTATATATTCAGTTAAATTTATTAACATTAGTAAAACACATTTTTTGGAATAATAAAAGAATAAATCCAAATACACACCTAAAAAGATGTATTTTTCCAAATAGAAAATTTTCCACCTATTAAGGGAAAACATTTTTTAAAATATATTTTGACACAATTAATTATTTAATTATATGAAAAAAATAATTTATTAAATCATAATGTAATAATTATCCTATGGTGATTTTTTAGAAATTTTATGAGATGTTTCATTTATTGATTAATAGTGAGAAATACTAAATTTTAATTGAAAACTGATTTTTCATCTAAATAATTTATAATGGTAAATTATATTTCTATTTTTATATTATAATTATATGAATTATACATATATCAATATTATTTAAGTTATTTTAAACACTGTCATTTTCAATTTTGGAATAAAAAGTATAAGCTATCAAACATTATCAAATTTAAAACCATCTTTTTCCTCACGTGTTTAGGATTAAAATTGAATTACATTCTACCACATCAGTGAGATGATTATTAAAAAGTGGAATCTATATTTGGAATAAGAATAAATTATCATATATGATATTTCAGCTTAATTTTATATAAAAATTAAAATTTGAAAATATTTTATATTAATCAAAGAAATTAAGGTATAAATGAGGTTACATAGAGTTAAATTTTAAATGATATGATATATAAATTACCCAAAACATTTAAAAAAATATATTTTGGGACAAATTTATACCATACACCCTATTTCATATAATATCGTTCTTTATATGATGTACATGATAAAATATAGACCTCATAATAATCTTTACCTATTGATATGTGTAAGAATGTCACTCCACCTCAAATATTTAAGGGAAATCACTCTCATAACATATTCACACCCATCATTCCCATTGGATCATCCATCCCCTTCCAAATGTAGTTATAAAAATCAATCACCTCATCCTCAAATAATTAGTTTTAGCATTGAGATATCTTTTTTTACTTTTGGTTCAAACCTAAGGAGGATACCTATAGAAGAGGTAATGATTTTCTAATATCATTTTTATTTTATTTTCCTCTCCACATAATTTAATTATTCATATATAATTCATAAATAATACCCTTAGTATCTTATATATACTAATAATCTATTATCAAATGGTTATGAGCATAAAATTCACACACTTCCATCAAATGGGTTATGTAATCGTCGTTAATGTGTACTCCATACTACCACTTCACGAATTTTTGTTGTTCACATTTCCATTACCACCTTTCAGAGTTGAGAAATTGATATAAATAATGTTTTTATAAAATATTTATTATATTTATTATATCATTATAGTTATTAAATTTTTATATCACACATAAATTCATTCATTCTATTTAGAGGGATTTTGATAATGTCGTTCCGGTCTACGATATACTACAACCTTGCGATGCAATGAGATTCATTCATTGTTTAAAAGGAATGTATTAAGGAAATGTTTTGTAAAAATATGAAAAATATATGAAATAAGAAGTAAATTGGAATTATATATATATATATATAATTTACATTTCATTATTTCTGTACAATAAGAAAATGGAAACATCGTTCTTATATACGTACGACCTGCCGTCTCCCTGAATTGTGTTTTTAATTTCTTACTAATAAATTTTAAAAATTACTCAAAATATATATAATATATATATTTTTTATTTAAATATGGTTTATATAATTGATATTATGAAATAATTATTTATTTATAATGATTAAATAAATAACAAGTCAAAAAAACATGAAAAACAAATAATGTTATTATAAGAAGCGCAGAAAAAATGAAATGTTATTAATGAATAAGAAAAAATATTTTTCAAACTGATAAGACCTGATATCATAAATATTAATATGGTTATTTTATAATTTAATAATTTATTTAAAACCATTATACAAGTGGTTAATAGAAATTCATCCAAATAGAATCATAAGTTAAGTGATTTAATCTCAATTTCATTTCTTTAAGGAATATTTCAATGTTATACACCTAATTAAATTAATTTGGTGTATATAAATTTCTTCTTACATTTAATATAAGTAATATTATTTTTTTGTTTCTTAAGTTAAAATTTTAGTTATTTTATCTAATTAAATTGTATTATAAAATTACCAAGTTGTAATGAAATTTTATAACATCATTTCATATCATTGTGTTATTTTACATATTAATTCTCTTTTTTTTGATTATTTTTATAATTAAATTAAGAACATATTTTTGATTTTAAACTTGTTTTATGTTTGTTTATATATGAGACACATAAAAAATTCTTTTATTAATTGACACATCAATGTTACAATATTTTTAGTGATTTATTTCATGATCTCATTATAATAAAAATTATTTATTCTTGAGTTTCCATTAAAATAAATTATATGATAGTTATTTAATAAAATCTATTAGTTTCATAACCTATAGTTTTTTATGATCACTTCCAACTGATAGTACCATTTTACAGTCATTTTTACTTAAAATTATAGAAAAAATATTTTATTAAAATCCATCCTCATTTCTATCCTCAGTACAAAAAATTATCTCTTACAAAACCATTTTTTCTAAAATTAAATTCATAAATTTTTTATTTAAAATATTCCATATTATTGTTCAAAATAAATATTTATCCATTTTTTCCAAATTATTTTCATATGAATATTCTTTTCACATTTCAAACAATGATGTTTTCTATCATTCTAAAAATAAAAAAGGAATGTTCATTTTACCATGTATGGAATTACTCTCAATCATTTGTCTAAATACAGAACTGAAAATTTTAGATGATATTTTTAATGGTTCTGATTTTAAATTTATTTTAAATGACAATTATTCTTCAAAAATGTTTTTTAGAAGGAAAAAGGTATTGTCATTTTGAATTTTTTTTAATGGTTTTATTATTATAAATCTATTAATCAATGACAACAACCCTTAGTATTACTCAAATTTTTATACAACATATTAATTACATCAATATTCTTTAATTGGTTATATTATTATTATTTTCACAAAGGATATTGTTGAAAATAAATTTGTTGAATCATGTTTGTAGTCATTAACTTTCAACAGAGTTAATCTATTTCCAATGACCACAGAACAATAAATGTTCCATAAATATCGAAAATATTTATGAAGGATTTAATTATTTCATAATCCATATAAAATATTAAAATATGATGTTTTAATTTATAGTTATTTTATTGTCTTAGTAAGTATTGATAAATATGAATTATTTACTCAAAACAAATTTTTGAAAAGGTAAATTGATTATGAATTAATACCATTATTCATTAATTGAGGAATGTTTTGGACGTCCATTAGTGGGTGGGGTCCAACCATCATATAGTACCTCGATGTGTCGAATGGTCTCATGGAAAAACACAGTTGAGGAAATTAAATTATTTTATACATGTAGTTATAAACTATCTTGTAAAAGGACTTGATGATATAGGTTTTCACGTTCCTTATACACGAAATCTAATATTTAATCCTTTCCATTATTCAGAATTACGTTAGTTTTATCCATGAGGTCTTTAAAAAATTTAATGTATTCATTTCATTATATGTTTATTAATTAAATGGATTTTTTAGATAATTACCTTTCTATTTTGATTCAATATTTTCTTATCGTGGTAGTAATGTTATTTTAATGGAATGTGTTTTCGTTTATCAATGATTCCATATTATTTATGCACATACATATCAATTTATTGATTACATAGAATATGTGTCAAATTATTTACCTTTCCATATCTATTATTCATTATTGATTCATGAAGTATTCTATTGTACATAATAGCAGGAATCGAATTTGGGATTTGTGTTTCTGGGTCGCTATGGTTGGATTCAAGGATCTATATTAGAATACTTTAAAAATAGATTTTCGCAAATATATATTAGGTAACATAATCCTAATGAATATATTAAGGATATTTTTATAGGAAAATCCTAATATCGTGGTATAGTATAAATTATGTGGTTTTTTGGAAATATAGTTGTGTTAGGATAATTAAATTAGATGTGGTTTTGGAAAAGATTTTATGAGGGTTAATGAATCTAAAAAGTGAGTGTTGGTCTTGAATCATGTGTAATAGGATACATGAAAATGATCCTTACTGCACACATGAGTTGACACTCCAAAGAAATATTCCTAGGATAATTCACATTTTAATTGAAACACATTATAATTTATTTCAATATATAAGGAATATGAATAACCTAGGTGAAACCGAAAAATATCAAAGTACCTACATGGTAATAAAATTAATTTAGTATTTATGTATTAGGTTCCAGGAATTCAATTTTAACAGAATTTTTACCTATTAGATATTGGTGATAATAAATATGAAACATATAAGGATTGAGTTAAAATTTTGAGTCATATGTGTATTCATTATCATATATGTTGTGGATACCATCATGTTTTAATGTGTTTATGATTGATCATAATTTCATATTATCAAACACCCATTTTATGATTTTTGTGGATTGAATGTAACAATATTAAGGGTATTTGGGGAGAAATTTGTGTTCTAAATATCTTTTAGTTGAATATATATTTTAGAAATAGTACCTAAAAATTTTATAATCATAATATTAATTGTATTCATATAATTTAGGGGCGATTATATAATTAATGAGATTGTAATAATAGTAAAATACAATTTTTAGACATTGTAGAAAAATGAGTTATATTTAAAACCATAGAAATTACAGAATTTATTAAATAATTTTATTACAAGGATTTCAATTTTATTTTTAGAAAACTATTGGAAATATATAAATCTAAAAAATCACATCCTATATCCAGGAAGAAATCTATTCACGTTCAGAAAGGCGGTGGGTCTTGAACCAATGATTAGAGTATGATGAGGGTTTCATCCCTACCACTGAACTCCATGATTTCCTGATTATTATTTCATTATTTTTAGTAGTAAAATTTAAAGGATATATATTAATTATGATCCATTAGAGTCACTTTATAGTTTTATAGATTGATATATTAACGGTGTTTTTCTTTGAAAATATTTAGAGATAGAAACAATGAATTAATTTATAGATTTTATGATATCTTAAAATCAGAATGTTAGTTCTTCAAGCTTAAAAAATTAATTTATGGATATTAATTTGAGGAAGCATTAGATAAATTGGAAAATTATCTGAGAAAACCCATTGGATGAAATTTATTTTATGAAATAGAATTACACCATGTATTTATATTTTCTCATATTCAAATTCATTAAATTTTACTCAACATTCAAAATGTAATCCTACAAAAAAATGTAATCATATTACATTAGTATCCATTGAATCAAATGGCCATATAGACCATCAAATATTTATGGATTTCAGGCCCTAAAAATACCATTTATAACTCAATTAGTTGTGATTAATAACTATAACAATTCTCTATAAATGTTTACTCTTTTAAACAATTTCTTTATATTAACCTTCCACTAATGTTCTTATATGTGGAAACCTATTTATATATTATCCCATAAGTAATTTGTACTTCCAACTCTGTCTCGTGAAGATGATATTTTTTTAAATATATTCTGATGTTATTTTTTAACAATTTTATTTCTAGATATCAAAAAATAGATTATGGATATCGAGTTTAAATCGAGAGGACAAGATTTATTTAATATTAGGATAATGTAACCCCTCAAAATTAAAAAGTAATTACATTTTATTAAGTAGCTTATATGACATGAAACACCTAGAGTATAATGTAATATAAAATCTTGATACATTATGATATATTTAATATTTCAATTAAATTAATTATATTTTATTGATTTGAATTCATGTAATACTGAGTTATCTTGCATTACACGAAACAATGTCTTTCTTCAATGTATTGCATTACACGTAAGTCCATGTTTTAATGAATACAATTAATATTATTTATTATGTTGAATTTTCTATCCTATAAAATAATTTTGAGTTTATGAATAGATTTAATACTTATGAACTAATTTGGTTGTATTCATTTGATACCAATTAATAAGAAATTAATATAAAACCTGATTGAATATATTGGAAATGTTTTTTATAAAAAACTATGCCTATGTTCTAAATGTTGATTTATCATAACAAAATTAAAGTAATTAAAATAGTTTTATTATATTAAAGATATTTATATAATATAAATTAAATAAATTTTTTAATTCATTAAATAGATTATATTTGAATTATATAAGAACTAATCCAATTGTATACATATAATGATTTATTTTTTGCAAAAGGAAATTTTGCAGACTTTTAATGGCGCACTTGTTATAAGTCAAAATTTGGACAGTTTTACAAGTTTAATATGAAAAAATTAAATTTATTTCTAAAATTGAAATATGAAAATGAGCTTACGGTGAATTGTTGGTATTTTTCTGAGAAGTTTTATTTTTTAATTTTATGTGAAAAATACTAATTTTTAATTGAAAACTATCATTTAATATAAATATTTAATTATAAACATTTATAGTACATGTCGTTTTAAAACTACAAATATATCAATTATATTACTATTATTCCATTATAGGTCATTATGATCAATTTAATATTGAATTTTGACATAAAACAAATTGAAACTTTTGAACATTTTCACATTAATAACCCGCTTTGTTGCCACAACAATAAGATAAATTTTAAATTAAATAATTCCACTACTATGAGAGGAAATTGAAAACATGAATTCCATATATGTAATTAGAATAATTTTTAATTTATAAGATGTTCCTTTTATAATTCAACAAAAATGATTATAGGAAAAAGTTAATGTTAATTAGAGCCATTAAGGTAATTGTAATGTCCTGATTTCGGGTGCGGCCCAGAGATTCCCCGTACCCGGTTGGTCACATGGTCTCAAGAGAATTTCGCCAAACGTTAGAGGCTATTGACTAGGAAAGAGGGCCTTGGGTATGATGGTGGGAAAAATATACCCTCATTGGTAGAGTAACATAATGGATGTAAATAGATAACAATAACAGAAGTAGTAATAATACTATACAACAGAAAACAACGGAAGTCTGGAAGAATAAACTGAATCACATATATAAAATGATGCATGATAAATATGTCTAAGAAAGCATCCAGAAAATTAAAAATGATTGAAAATAGTATTAAAACCATGTACAAAAGAAATGTAGGTAAATAGGTCCACAGCATCTCAAGCCTCACCTTGGTGTCATGCTTCCTAGCTCCTCAGCATTCAAGAACCTGAAGTAGAAGGGCACATTCCCTTATCTATACCCGCATCAATATAATCTGTTTGGGCCCAAAATCATGACCCAAACAGGGTGTGAGACTAATATCATTAGGAAACCACCCAAAGATCTATGCTTAACAGTCAGTGATTATATATGGAGGGTAATAAGTCAAAGGTAGTAAAAAAAGGAAGTACTCAAATGTAAACAATCATACAGTTCAATTGCATTCAATTTCATATAACAAGTAAGTATATAATCTCAAAAAGGTAACACTTTGGAAGGTAGTCATATACTAACCCCTATGGTTCAACCAAACAACACAAGCAACCCTCTGGGATGTACTCACAGTCTAACCCCTCTGGTTCATCTTTAGCACAGATGCTCTGAGGAAGCACTCACCGTCAATTCCCCATATAGTCTCATATCGGTATGTAATAGGAACTCTAAGGAATAAATCAATGTACAATTCCCCATGTGGCCCATATCGAGGAACTGTAGACTCTCTAAGGGAGCACTTACGTGTATCCCCCCCTATGGTCTCGCAACGTGAATGTAAACAGACACTCTGGAGAAACCCTCAATGTCCATTCTCCCTATGGTCTTCTACACCAGGTTCTTAGGACACTGTGTAAGTAAATCCTTCACAACAATATATGGTAGCAAAATTAAACCTCATGAACTAATTGCATAACCAATATATAGCATATCATATCATGTCAGATAAAATCACTCCATCCTACAATACTAGGCATGGAAAGAAAGCAGCATCCTAAAAGTAAAAGCTAGACCCAATTGTCAAAATAAGAAAACACCGGAAAAAATTCCATACAATGGAAATGTTAACCCTATTCACAACCCATTAACATCTATCCAAACACACAAGGCATAGATGGAAATTAAAGGGTTAAAAAGAATAAATACATAATACCCTGAACAAGGGTATTGGGAACTGTTTCACATATAACTCAAAGACTATATATAGAAAGGCACAAACCACCTACATTGGTGTCGTGTGATTGATATACGTGAACCTTGGTACTTGAATCACCTTATAATGCCATAGATCTACATATAATATTAAAATTCTCAACCGAGGATAACAAGTGAAAGAGGAGAAATCATGATATGGTGTTCAAGAAGAAGAGATAACTTTATGATGTGATTCCAATGCAATTGAAGAAGTTCTATTCGAAGAACGAACGATGAGTCGGGGGATCAGAAAAGTTTTGAGGCCATATGGAGGCTCCTAGATGAGACAGAAGAGGAATATGTTTGTTCTTTCCATTAGATGTGACCCCGGTCCGTTTAATGAAATAAAAATAAATTAAACAGTGTGTATTTTAAAAGTACATGGCATGTACATGCCATTATCGGGCCCTTCTTTTGGCAGTCTCTAGGTCACACCACATGAAAATGTACTCATCCATTACACAACCAATACATGGTCACCTGCGACAACCAGGTACACCGCATGTACTTATAAGTAGACGTTGTGTACTCAAGAAATTTCTAGAAACTCCTCTTTTTCTCAAAAACACCAAAAAATAGTACCCATACCTGAAAAAAAATCAGGGTTCTTACAAACTTCCCCCATAAAGAAATTCGTCCTTCAATTTACCTAGCAAGGAAGTTTTGAAGAAGAATCCTGGAACATCTCCGACCACTGTGATCATACATCGGCCTCCCTCTCCTATGTCTCGTCCTCTACTTGCTCGTGCTACCATAGTACTCATACTAGAGGAACAGACTGACCACAGAGAACCTTCACACTTCAATCTATAATTCAGATGGGATTCTCCTTGAATGAGGCATCCACCTTAAACACAACCTCCTAGGGTTGAAAAATATGAGACGGTTCTGAGAAGTAACGTCGAAGATGAGAAAAGTGAAATACGTCGTACATACCCCGATACCTATGAGGTTACTACAACCGATAGGAAACCGGCCCAACTCTCCCCAACACCTCAAACGGCCCAATGTACCTCAACAAAATATTACCCAGTATCCTAATCCTCTTATGTCCCAACCTCGATGTGACATGCAGTAAAACCTGATCTCCAACCTCAAACTCCAGAGGTCATCTCCGTCGATCAGCATAAGAATTATATTGATACTATGCAGTATACATCCTCTTCTAAATCAACTCTATCTCCTATGTGGTCCCCTGGACAATATGAGGACCCAACATAGCTACCTCTCCTGCCTCCAACCAACATAAGTGTGATCAACATGGCCTTCCATACAAATCCTCATAAGGTTCCATCTAAATAGTTTCTTGAAAAATATTATTGTAGGAAAAATCAACAAGATGTATATGATTTTCCCAAGATCCTCCAAAATATAGGTTGCATGCTTGAAGCATGTCCTGAAGCACCTGAATCTTATGCTCGGACCGGCCATCTTTCTGGGGATGGTAGGCTGTACTCAAAATTATCTATGTACCCAAAGCTTTTTATAGCCCCTTCTAGACCCGAGAAGTAAAACATGCATCCCTGTCTGAAACAATGGAGTGTGGAACCCCATGTAAATGTACAATCTCATGGATGTATAATCTTAAAAACTCATCAACACTAAATGTCTCCTTAATCGTAAATAAGTGAGAATCCTTCTTGAGGTTATCAATAACTACCCATACAACATAATTTCCTTAAGGAGACCTCAGAAAATGTATCATGAGATCCATCGTGATATTATTCCATATCCACCAGAGAATGAGTAACTATGGAAAAATCTCTACTGGTCGCTGATGTTCCACCTTCACCTGCTGACAGGTGGAACACCTCATGATGAAACCAGTGACATCTCTCTTCAACCTGGCCACCAATACTGATAGTGTGGATCACGATACATATTGGTGACACCAAGACAATCTTCCCAAATTGAGGAATAGGAGTCCCGCATCAGCTCCCCACGTATGTCTACTGACACCCATATGCACCCATGAAAACTCAAGATCTCATCCTCAGCTATGGTAAATCTATGAATAGCGTCCTCCCCTGACAAACTCTACCATAGGACTAGGCCTTCAGATCTAATAGATTCCTCATTCGCACTCGATCAAGAAGAGTAGAGGTAACAACTACAGAAGATAGAAATGTCTACCCCTGTCTATTGTGAACCTCCAAATGCATCTCAGAGAATAGAGCCACAAGCTTCCACTCACTGCTGGCCTCCTAAACTTCCTATATCTGAGTGCTCCTACTCAGCGAATCAGCCACTTCGTTTCCTTTCCCATACGTATAGGTAAAATAAAAGTCAAATTTTTGAAGGTACTCAACCCACTTTTGTTGTCTCAAATTCAGGTCAGGATGAGTGAGGATGTATTTGAGACTTTTGTGGTTGGTGAAAACTAGAAAATTCTCTCCCAGAAGATAATGTCTCCAACAACGTAAGGCATGAACAACTATAACCCACTCAAGATCGTGTGTCAGGTAATTTCTCTCATGTGGCCTCAACTACGGATACCTATACGCAATGACCCCTTCTCCCTTTAAAAGCACAGCTCCCAACCCAATACTTGAAGCATCACAATAAACAGTATTGATTTTGATCGGCTCTGTAAAAACTTGTATAGGTGCTGAAGTCAACCTCCCATTAAGCTTTTGAAAGGATGACTCACAAGAATTTGAACACAAGTACATTACACCCTTCTTAGTCAGGCCTGTAAGTGGTTCTTCTACGCATGAAAGGTCTTGTATGAAATATTTGTAGTACCCAGCTAGCCCTTGGGAACTTTTTAGCTCAACGAAATTATTCTACTGCTCCCAGGAAACTACTGTACTAACTTTTCTAGGTCCACTGATACTCCTGTCTCTAAGATAAGCTAACCCAAGAAATGAATTTGGTCCATCCAATAGTGTCATTTTGAGAGCTTAGCATGTAACTGATGATCTCTCAATGTACTCTAAATGATCCCAACATGGGTAGCATGGTCTTGTCGAGTGTGAGAGTACACCAAGATATCATCCACGAAGACTACCATGAATGAATCCAAGTATGGATGGAAAACTTGGTTCATCAGTGCCATGAAGACTACAACCACGTTCGTGAGACCAAATGGTATAACCACATACTTGTATAGATCATACGTACTCCAAAAGGATATAACAGGTATATTAGATGGTCTAACACACAACTGATGATAACTGGATCTCAATTCAATCATCGAGAACACCTTGGATCCTCGAATCTGATCAAAGAGGTCATCAATCCTCGAAAAGGGATATCAGTTCTTGACTATCAACTGGTTCAACTTTCGATAATCCACACAAAGTATGAGGGTACCATTTCCTTCTTCGCAAACAAGGATGGAGAACACCAAGAAGAAGTATTGGGTCGGATGAAACTCTATTCCTGCAACACCTCCAACTGCTTCTTGAGCTCCTATAACTCTGGTGTAGCCATCTTATAAGGTGGAATGGACACCAGTGTTGCTGCTGGAACGAGATCAATAAGAAATTTCTCCTATCGCTCTAGAGGTAAACTTGAAAAGACCTTTGTAAATACATCTCTAAAACGATCCACCACCAGAGTAAAGTCCATCTATGAATTCCCCTGGTCATCTATATATAGACTAGAAATCTATGATGTAAATCCTACCAACCCATGATCCTCAGGTCCCATTCTTCTCTTTGGACATACCATTCACCCTTAAGTAGAAACAGGCCACCTCCTGGTGACGTGATCCTCACCCTACGATGATAAAAATCAACAACTGCCAAAAAGGGAACTAACTAGTCCCTTTTGAGAATGACGTCATAACCTGTCATCTCTAAGACATAATGTTCCCAAAAGAATTGATACCAACCTAACTGAAGAGGGAACTCCTTGCACTATAATACACTAGTAGTTCATGTCCAAAATGGAGTGTCTAGAATAAATATATCAGCAAAAAAAGATACATAGCTGAAGGCTCTCCACAACAGTAACAAATATAAAGCTATGGGAATCCCCTATATCGAAAAGATAAAAAGATAAAACTGAGGCAACTGGGATTGTAACTCGAACTGTAGAGGGTCCGAGATCCTGCTCCTATTTGGTCTTCTCCACTGAAAATGTCTAAACTACACCGCGTCCTTATGACCCTACCAGGATACCTTGATCTGATCCTCCTTGATATTACTGAAAGCCTGACGACTGACTACCATGACTGCGACCTCCACCTCGGCATGAACGGCCGGATGAACTCTTGTTCCCTGACTGATGAGAAACTGGTGGTGCTGCCTCTGATTGAAAAGTAATAGAAGAACCCATGTCACCTGTTGATTGTGATAAGATCTGAAAGAAGTACTGAAGATGACCAATCTTGCCACAAGATTGGAACTCCACTAGGTCTCTCGGGCAATGTGGCCTCGTATTCCCACTCTTCCTGTATTGGTATAACACCACCATGAAACCTAAAGATGTGTCCTGCCACCTCATATCTCTTCACAAAGACTCATTGTGGTGCTTCCTGCTATCATTAGTACGGATACCAACTCCGGATTTCGAGTTTCCCTGGATCACAACTCCAGAATCCCTTAGATTGCACTCTGTGATCAGTGACATGTAGACTATATAGGTGATAGAAGTCATCCTGAAGATGTTCACCTGAGATCGAATGTCGTTTCTGAGACCAACCTCAAACTTCATTTCCTGGAATAACTCATCACCTCCTAGAATGGGAATGAAGTGATGCATCTCTATGAAGTGATAAGAATACTCAATAAGAGAAAGAGTACCCTACTCCAGACTCACGAACTCTCGGTCCCGAATGACCCTCAAATTCTCTAGATAGAAGTAGTTGTTGAAGGCACACCAGAACTCTTACCAATCCATAACATGATGGCCTCCCACATGTGAGATCACATCTCACCATCTCTTGGAGGAGTCCCATAGAATGTACGTAGGAAGCTTCACCCTACACTTTGGAGGCATCTCCAGATGCTCGATGATTGAAACCATGTCCTCTAACTACGAATTCGCAGCCTGAGGTCCTCCATCGTTTGTGAATGTGGGATGCATCAGCTGCTGGAAAACCCAAATCAGCTCTGCCATTGATGGGGCAGGATGCAGTACTCCATAGAAGGACTCCAAGAATCTCATAAAGCCCTCTCAGAACTGTGCATCGACACCTATATATGGAATGACGAATAGTGCCATGACTGGAATAACATGAGGATCTGCTAGTCCCTGATTGGCCATGTCTGGTTCCTGATCACTGCCCTGTAATTGGTGTACAACTGATGGACTTCTCAGTTGCATGACTCTGCAAGGTCAAACACACACTATAGATCAGGATTATTAAGGACTGAAACTAAGAAGCATATAACGGGAACATGAAAAATAATGCATTCATGTTTTTTAAAACATGGATACATGGCGTGTTACCTTAATCCTTCACAGTGGTGTGTACTTATACCAAAACTGGTTGTGTCAGACTCCATACACATGACGTGTTCTCCAAACATAGAACGTGTACTTGAATCCTCTTCCCCTGCTCGAGTTACCTTTAACAGCTAAGCCATATGGTTCTCCTTAGAACAATACTACACAGCATGTTATTGATAGACACGGTGCGTAGAAGACAAACTCCATTGACCTGTGTTGTTAGTGACACGGCCGGTTTCATGGCTGACTCTACACGTCGTGTTCTAGATGGACACGATGTGTACTTGAAATATTTCACTGACGTGTGTTGTTTGCTACATGGCCAGATACATGGGTTACATGTACACAACGTGTTCAATCTTGACACGACTTGTATAACTTATGTTTTATCCATCTGTGCCGTTAGTCACATGGGTGGATACATGTTCTACACAAAACGACATGTACATACGTTACACAGTGTGTTCCACCATGATTTTCCCAACCCCGTGTCTCTGACAACACAGTCAGTAACACATTTAGATACTAAATGACGTGTACATAATTACACAATGTGTACCAATGAAAAATAGTTCCCTCCCTAATAGAAGGACACATGGCGTGTATTCATCAATAAATGATGTATATTTTGGGGTTTTCCAGACAGTAAGCCTCATAAACTACTCCGGAACATAGAAAACACTGAAATGAACATTAAAGTGCCAAATTCTGATCTGTGAGGGCCCATACTCCATGCGAATCAACGTTTGGCATCTTATACATGTCATGTACAAGGGAAATAAAGCAATGATCCACCAAATTATGATCTATGAGGGTCCATAACACCTAAATAACCATAATTTGGAGTTCATTCAAAAAAAAACATACACAATCCAATACCATATCAAATAGCATGTATTATATCAAGGAATCTATCAAAACATCATGAATATCTAGCACAACGTCTTTCAAAACAACATGAAATCGCTAATGAACCCTAAATAGAATGGCATGAATACATGACATGTGATATATAGTAAGTTCCTATATGATGAATGAGATGGAATACCCTCATCTCATCAGGTTAGAACAGAAATAGAACCATAATAATATCGACAATAACTGAAAAAAGCATTTGAATCACACTATGGTTAAATCAAATCGACAATAAAATTGCAAAACCAGTAGAATCGCAACAAATAAGGTAATTTGGCCTTTTCCTTTCCACGGGTTAGCTACTCCCAGAAAGAACTTATTACCATATACTGATTCAGTCCTATCCCTGGATATAGGATCGAAACAGTTAGTTAAGTAGAAAATAATTCCTCAGATACCACTTTGTAACATCCTGGTTCCGAGTGCTACCCAGAGATGCCCCATACCTGGTTGGTCACATGGTCTCAGGCACATTTCCCTAAATTCCAGAGGTTTCCGACTAGTATAGAGGGCCTTGGGTGTGATAGTGGGGAAATTGTTCCCTTATTGGAAGAGTAACACAACAGAATTAAACATATAACAATAGCGAAAGCAGTAATAATACCATACAACAAAAATACCAGAAGACTAAAATAATAAACTAGAGCACATATATAAAATGATGCATGATACATATGTCTAGGAAAGCATCAAAACAAGTCACAATGCTGGAATACATTACTAAAACCAGATGAAAAATAAAATCATGTAAACAACTCCACAACATCACAATCCTCATCAGGGTCCCATGCTCCTTAGTTCCTCAGCAATCAAGCACCTAATGTAGAAGGGCAATTTCCCATATCTATACCTGGAACAATATAATCTCTTTGGTCCCAAAAGAATTACCCAAACAGGGTGTGAGACGAATCCTAGTAGGAAACCACCCAAATATTTGTGCCAAACAGTCAGTGAATATATATGATAGGAAATAAGAAAAAAGAAGTAGTAAACAAGTAAGTACTCAAAAGTAAACAATCCTATAGTTCAATTGCATTCAATTTCATATAACAACTATGTAGATAATCAAAAATAGTTTACCCTCTAGGATGTACTCATAGAATAACCCCTCTGGTTCAACCAAACATCACAAGCAAACCTCTGAGATGTACTCATAGTCTAACCTCCCTCGTTAAACATTAACACATACCCTCTAAGGAAGCACTCACTATCAATTCCACCTATAGTCTCGTATCAGTAACTAATAGGCACTCTAAGGAAGAACTCAATGTCCAATTCCCCTTGTATCCAGTATCGAGGAACTACAAACACTCTGAGGGAGCACTTACTTCCATCCCCCCAAGGACTCGCAATGTGAAAGTAAACAGGCACATTAGTGAATCCCTCAACTTCCATTCTCCCTATGGTCTAATACACCGGATTCTCACGACCCTATGTAAGTCAATCGTGCACAACGATATATGAAAAAAAAAGTATGCATCAAAATATACTTGGATAAAAAATCTACAACATATCATAGCATGTTAGATAAAATCACTCCATCCTACAATACTAGGCATGGAAAGAAAGCGGCAGCCTAATAGGAAAACCTAGACCCAACAGTCAAAACAAGAAATTTCTAGAAACTCATCTTTTTCCCAAAAACACCAGAAAAGAGAACCCATACCTGAAAGGAAGATCCGGGTTCTTACACTAATATAGAGTTTACATAGTGGACAATCATAAGAGATAATGTTTGTAAAGGAAAAAAGATATTAATAAAAAAATTTATGTACATATTTTAACCATAATAATTCTATTAAAAAGTATGTTAATTTATTGGAGGGACATGATATAAGGGATACCTTAAAACAGTTTTTACCTTTAGGGATTAAAAATAATGCCACTCCTCATCCACTATAGTATATAACTCACTACCATAACTTATTTACATATCTCAATCCATTTGGATGGTCCAATAACAACCCACATGAAATCCCAAAACCCATTCACTATTTATGAATCCTTATTTTTTAGATATTCAAAAACATTTTATGGGTTTAGGGAATCCTAAAGAGTATACCTGAATAAGACGTAATGTTTTTATAAAATAATTTTTTTATTTCCTTCCCTACCTCTATAAATTCGAATTATATCATTATAATATAATAGAATTATTTATAAATATACATTTATATGTTAATATTCTATTTTTATGACCGAAATCCCACAAACATCCATGAAATTAGGTACACAATCATTATTCGTGTGTATGGTAGACTACTTCCTCGCGTACCGATGTCGTTAATTATTATATTACCATATATAAATGATGGTAATAATGATGGAAAAACAGTTTTTATATTATATTTATGATATTTGTGATGTCTTTATTATTAGAGAATTTTTATATTACACAATCCATTATGGTTTCCTTATTTTATGAATAAGACAACATCGTTTGTGTGTACAGTGGACTGCTGCCTCATGAAGTGATGTGGTTTGTTCAAACTTTAAATAGAATCTACTAAAGATTATCTTAATAAAATTATGTGATACATAACATTTAAAAATGATTATATAATATTAATTTATTTTTATATATATATTTAAATTTTCTGTCATTCAATAGTACATGAAAATAGAAATAGCCTTTATGCATACATAAGGCATAACAACTCCATTAATGGTGTATTCAATTTCGTAACAATATATTTTATGGATTTATGTAAAAACATATATAACACACACACACATAGAAATATATATGATATTAACATCATGTTTTTCATATTTGAGATAATTATATCATGATCTATGGAAGAGGGAAAAATAACAATTGATAACATACACAAAAAACATAGTGAGTTAATACATGACACAATGATAGTAATAATGGATTTTTCATTAATGGGTAATATTATATTACAAATGAATCATATATGATATCATAAATAATAATATGGTTCAATTATAAGTTAATAAAATTCAAAAAACTATCATACATGAGGTTATAAAACATTCAACCAAAAGGAAGCATAAGGTAATGGATTTCACTTCAATTTCATTTCATTGAAGAATATAGTAATTTTATGCACATAGTTACTGTTATATGGTTTTTATTATTCCATATTTACATATAATATCTTGAATACATTAAAATTACCATTAAATAAGTTTTCTATCTGAATTATTTCATCCATGGGTATTTGAGCATAATGTTATAATTTGGTAATGAAATATCATAACTCCATTTCATAACATTGGGATATATTACAACATAATTGACATTGATATTATATAATTATGTGTATAATGAGTTTTGAATCATTATTTTTGGGTTTTTAGTTTTTTAATGTGGATTTAAATTTTATACAAATAATAAATTCATTAATTAATTATCACTTCAACGTAATGATCAATATAAGGGTTTATTTCACAATCTCATTCTAATAAATATTGTTTATTCTCAATTTTACATTAAAAAAATTATATTATAATTGACTAATAAACCATTTTAATTTACTCCCCTTTTTTATTTATGATATTATTCATTTAATAGTACAATTTTCATCTCTTTAATATATAAAATTATCAAGGAAATTTTCTAGAAAAATACTTCATCATTTCTCTATTTAGTTGGAAATCTACTTTCTGAAAAAAATATTGTTTAAAAAAATTAAAATATTTTTTATGTAACCATTTAAAAATTAATCTTTAAAAGACAATTTTCCATATTTTTCTATTTTACAAAATGTTTTCCATGTATTATTTGTGTCACATTAAATACAAGGAAATTTTCAATCCCGTTGATAATAAAAAAGAAATGTTCTTTATTCCCCTATATGGAAATACACACCATAAGTTTTATGAAGAATACAAAGAAATTTTAAATGATATTTTTATGGAATTTTGTTTAATTTTATTTTCATATAAAATTATTTTTCAATTGTTTTTTGAAATTAAATGACTATTTTTCTGAAATATTATTTTTAATGACATTTTTATGGTATTAGTATTCATTATTGATAACAACCATTATTCTTACCCCAATGTGTATACAACATATTGATTGAATACATATTCATCACATGGATTGATTATGATGGGTTTTAATAAGTATATTATTGAATTACACGTCCTCAAATTATTTTTGTAGTCATTAATTACCCCTTTAGTTATTCACTCTCTACGTACCATTGAGCATAAAATTTCCAATAAATATCCACAATATTTATCAGGGGCATGATTATGGATTAAAAATTATACCAATATTACAAACAGTGTTTCCATATAATGATATATGATTATATGGGGAAATATTGATACCTATTTTTTCTTTTGTCAATAAATATATTTTACAAGGTACATTGTATATTAATAAAAGTTTTTATTAGATATCTGTGGAGTTCTTTGGACATGAGATGATAGGTGGGGCCCAAATGTTATATATCCCTTTGATGCATCAATATTTCTTATGAGAAAAATATTATTTCCATATTAATTTAGTTTATAACTATTGTTTTAGACCATATTTTTAATTTTACTAATGGTATTGGATTTCATGTGACTCATACACAGCGTCTAATATTTATGCATTTCCAACATTTACAATTAAATTACATTTATCCATTAGATTTTCACAGTGAATAATTATATGGATTCTTTTAATTCTTAATTTATTGATTAAGCTGATTTTTTGTTTCATATATCTAACAATCTATATTTATTCTTCCTTCTATTATCATTATGATTATGTAATTTAAATGGAATTTGATTTTAGTTATATTTCATGCTATATTATTAATCTACTTTCTTCTATATACATTTATTTCCTATAATGTGTATTTATTTATATAACTTTTAATGTTGATTATTAATTTTTTATTTATGATATCATCCACCGTGAATAACCCATAAAAATCATCTAATCTCACAATATTTGGTTTCTTTTAACAATTATACTCGGATGTGTACTAAAAATGTTATTAAATTTTATACTATATAGAATATAGATATTCAAAGAAATAATTATGATTTAATTTTTATATTAAATCATAATAAAATAATTCTGTATTTATCTTATTTTACATGAGTAATAAATGTAATAGTCCTTTAGAATGTGATTCTGTTTAAATTAAACCAATGTAAACGTAACAAGCACCAACTCTATGCTATTGGGGTCCTTGAAATTACATATCACTTGACAAGATAACATTTATTAAAAAACATGTTTATGTAGATAACATAATTTTTCCATATAATACATATTAATGACAATAATTTGGAATAAGAAACATAAAAAATAAGATAAAACTATTTTTGAAATAATTTCACCAAAATCGCCTTTTTGAAAACATGGTTTTGATTAAACATTAAAAATCAGGATTGAAAACATGGATGATATCAATTTTCATGGTCATTGAATTAGTTAATATATTCATACTTCATGTTTAATCACTTACTACAAACTTATAACACTACCAAACACATAAAAACCATTTAACTCTAAAAAACACTATTTATTAGAAATTATTTGGATTTTCCTCTCTTTATAGATTTGTTTAGAATATGTTACATTTATTATAGAGTAATGATAAATCATATTTTTCTGTCATGTAGTTACATAATAAAAAATTTTGAGTGTTATAATCAATTGAAGAGCCACAGTATATAGGTTATCTTAAATGTTTATTGTGTCCATCAACTCACAATGTATCACAATTTAGTATAATATTTAATATCCTTGGAATGTTCCAAAAACCATTGAAATAATATTTTAGAAAAAATACAGAGTAACTATTTACCTAACATACATAACAAGATAAAATAAATAAAAATGTGTTGAACACATAGAAATTTATAGTGTATATGTTGAAAATATGTATTTTTTTGACTTGTTAACAATACAATAAAAGAATGTTGTAGAGATTCTTGTAGGACTATTATATATTCATTCAGTCCATAATATTTATGTTTATGTACTTCATGTTTATTTTATTGAAGAAGTATAATATATTTATATGTAATGATGATGCTTTTTATATTTTTTCCTTGTACTATAGGAGTCATGTGCTGATGTAAATATACTTTAGTCTCTATAATTTTATGGTTTTTATAATAAAAAAGGGATAGAACGCTCAATCCCACCACACAATCATACTATATTATATTTGTTGGATGATCATTGGAACTAAATTAATGATTTTATGGGTGAAATGGGTGGTTTTATTTGGATAAAAAAATTAAATGAGGCATGGTTAAATGTTAGGGTATGAAAAAATATGTTTTAATGAATATGGAAAAAGGGGGGTTCTTATCCGTTCACATTCGAGGTTGAATGGGAGGTTGAAGGTGACCACTGATTCAAGTCTATGTAGAATGGGTCATTAAGTGAAATTAATTTTTATTATATAGTTCCTATCTCTGGTGGATTTAAATTTTGGAAGGGGTATTTAACAATCACTAATCATTCAATGATTTTCACTCATAAATACGGCATGTTATTATTTTGAGTTATAGTTTTCCTTTTTTTTATGATATTTTATATCATGAATGAGTTCAAACCATTAGTTCAAAAAATAATATAGAACCTAAATTGAACACATAATCATAAAATGAATCTTTAATATCCATTCAAGTAGAAGATCAAATGAAAAGGCATGTACGATCATGTTTTCATGATGATGCATCATGGTAAAACTCATTAGATTCATGGATGTGTACATACATGAAGTTAAGAGAGATCTTGTTTGAATCTCAAAATATACTCAAAAGATGGTTTTGGAGGACTCCCATAAAGGTAATTCGTGTATTAATTTAAAAGGTGATGTGTCACCTATGGAATAGTAAATGAAATCTATATCAATGTATGATGTTGAAATGTGAGCTATGAAATGGTTAACATGTTACAAGGATGATATGTCAGGGTAAATGGTGAGCTATGTTGGGGATTATTTCATGTTAAATATTTCAATATATTTCTAGGGATATTTCATTCATGATTTAAGTACATTTAAATGAATACAATCATGTTTTTTATTTAATATTGACTATGTTTAAATAATGATTAAATGAGAATAAGGGGACTGAAAAATAAATCAAAGAAGGGTGTGAATTATTTTGTAAAAAATTTGTCGTATATTTTTACATCCTATTGTCAAATATAGAAACATTATAAAATAGTTGTTTTCATGTGAAGAATAAAACCAAATGTAAAATTATAATTTCATAATTTAATTTATAGAAATATATTCTTCCGTGAAATAAATGGAGTAAAACATTTAAATAAGTGCAATACTACATAATTAATGTACTTCCTTTTTAATCCATATGTGAATGAGATAATCGAATGGGTAGTGATCCTCAAGAGATATTAAATCTAATAAAAACCATTATAAGGGTATGATACCATATATTTGTAACATAGAATAGATCCAAAATGTTTTAAGATTATGGTTTCTATTGCAATAATACAATGTTTGTTACATGCTAATTATACTAGCCTGTAATGTTGAGAAATTTAAAAACATGTGTACCCTTATACTATATTAACATTAATAACTATGTATCAACATTATAAAATGGTGTCATGGAAATATTAAGAAAAATTTATTAATATTATTGGGTATGTAATTGGATCAGTACTTTATATTTTAAAATGTGACCAACGAAATTAAGGGGCCTTATTCCATTAGGTAATGATGATCCTTTAATGTGGTTTCCAATGATTTAAATATATATTTTTCCCTTAAATAAACACTATATCAATATCTGGTGTCACATGAAACACCAAAAAATAACATGATTTTACAATATAGATAAATGTTAATAAAAAAATCAAAAATAATAAAACATATTGTAAATTAATAACATATAATAAATCTAAAATATTTAAAAAATAATGTTTTAAAACTAAAGTCTTTAATAAAAGGTTATTTTCATTGAATATTTATATTTAATTTGAAAAATATATTTACAAATATTAGAATATTAACTTTATAAAATTTAATTCAATTTTATATGACACTTGAACAAAATGTCATAGGGTTCTATTTTGACCTTTTTCAAAAGTTAGATTTCTTGTTCAATAGTTACACAATTATGATTTGATTAATACAATAAGTTAAATTAAATTATCCTAATACATCAATGAAATAAAATATTTCAAAAAATATATAATATAAAATTAAGATACTTATAAACTTATTAACAATAACAATCCGGATTTTATCCAATCCATGATTAATGATTTCCAAATTAATGTTGAATTTTACTATAAAAATAATTTTAATTTTATTGCATTGATTATTTTTATCACATGAAGAAATTAAATATAAAAAATTGATTTCATATTTTTGATCAACATATCCTTATATATAAAAAATTCAATTTCAATATTTGTCACACAATTATGATTTCTATAATGACCATGGTAATTGTGAAAGGGTAATTTATAATACATTTTTTATTACTGCTGTGTAATTTTTTTTCTATTATTTTATATATATATATATATATATATTTCATATATTGATTAAAATATTATTTTTTTTAAAAATAAAAACATATCTTAATTTTAAATTAAATTTTAACAAATTTAGAAATTTATTTATATTAGATGGAGTTAAAATTTATGGTAATAACATTAAAATTAATTCTAATGGGTTTTATTTTATTTATAATAAAAAAAATTTGTTTGCATAAAAATAGTTACTGTTGTAAAAACACCGATGGTTATAATTCAAAACGTTATTGTAAAAAAATCATAACACTGTTAAAAAATGGACCCAAATTAATTTTTATGCTTTTTCAATCCAAAAAGTGCCTCCCCTATCAATGATTTTCCATTTTTTAATCATTAACCATTGAATAATGTCATTCTATCATTGAAAAATATTTGAGTTATTACAAAAATGTCATTTTCATCCATTATACCATATGTATTACTAATATACTTATATGATACTATACAAATTGAATATCACTTTTGTACCTTCCTCTAAAAAACATAAAGACATCCTTCAACGTAAGTGCAGATTACATAATCCAAGAAAAACATTTCCCTTTTTCCTTTCTTACATTAAGTGATAGACCGAAAGAGTAATTTATAGAATAAAATATAAAATATTTATGATATTATTTATATTTTAAAATAAAAATTATTTTATTTTCATTCCCCGTTCTGATTATATAGAAAATGAAATACTCCCAAGGGTGTACATTCATAATATAACCTCCCCAGAACGAAACATTTTTTTTCAATTATCACATAACATTATAGAAATTTTAAATTTATTTCTTGTTTGGAAATGATAATTATTAAATTTATATTTTTATAAATTTTAATATTATACATTTCATAAGTGATACTAACAATAAACACTCATATTGAACTTAACCTTATTAGAGGAAAATTTCAAGGAGTCTAACATAATTTTGGAACATTTTGGGGAAACCATTGTAAATATATTTATTTTAACAAAATGAAATAAAAAATAACATAATAAACTACATATATGATTATTAATAATATTATTTGAAACACATTTGTCCATAATAAAAATATCTATGTAGTTGTAGATAAATTTACTAAACTGTATCATTTGACCAAACCATGAAAAGACTATGTGGAAAATTATTAAAAAGGGATAATAAATAACCAGAAGAAAATTAAATAGTTATAAAAAATATTCTTATTAATGATTTAATAACATAATTTCATTATTTTGGATGTTAGGTACCTGAATATATTTAATTAAGATCTATGGTATTGTTTTTTGGATCTCATCTGTGTTTTATTGAGATATGATTAATATTCCCCACATTTTTATTATTTAATATATTGTACATGTATTTAGTTTTTTCATAATATTAAGGATGATTAATTTATTTAGAATTATATATCATGTTATACCTTCCATTTATTTTAAATTCGAAATATCAGAAATCATTACGATAAATTTTCATCTATTTTCAATTATAATAGACATGTTTGAAATTTAACTCAATAGTAAAATTTATAATTATTTTCAAATACACTATCCCATCAATTTATAAATAATATATTTAATTTAATTATATTTAAACTCCCATTTCATGTTATCTCTATCATGTAATTTGGATTATTATGCCTCCATTATAATCGGTTTCTTTTCATCTCATATTCTATTTATTGAGATTTATTTTGTTTTATAAACCTAATTTAATTTAAATTGTTTTTAAAATACATATTGGATAAAATATATTAGTTATTTAATTTATCTCATGGTATTTGATGTCAAATTTCCTAATCCAGTAACAAATGGATTATTTAACATGCTACCGAATCCGTAAGGGATTCTCTCCCATATAAATTTCATATCATGATTGATTTTAGAAGATAATCCATATGCATATATTATATGCACAATATTTATATAACCATCAATAATTTTTGTTATAAAATATACATTAATTGACATTTTACATGTAATATAACCATATTTACCAATTGGATCATTATTTTTAAATTTTATGATAAATGACCAAGACACTTTTAATTTCATAATTTATCCCTAGCAGGTTTTATTTTGGTGATTCTTTATTGAATTTCCTTATCAGTGAATCATTAATTATAAAAACCAATCTTGAGTAACAAAAATCCAGTGTTTACTTTTATAAATTTTTATAACATATATGGGATCTAACCACTGAAGATATATTTGGTTATAATTCCTTGAAAATTAAATACATTCATGATTTCATGATTTCATTAGAAATATAAAAAATTATAATATTAAATATTATTTCAACCATCATATCATCAAAAACATCATACTTCATATCTGTCGTAATGAGATTGAAATAAAAGGTGAGCTTCAATGCTCGAAAAGTAATACTTATAGTAGAAATAATCTAAAGTAAATGAGGCATAATCTATATAGAATTACAAATAATCAAAAAAATCATTCAATAAATAAGTATATTTCAATTAATATTCATGGAGAATATTATCATAAAACCCATATTGATAATGAATATTGAAATTAAAATAAGTAAATTCATAATTATCGACATTCACGGTCATGGACTATCAACCATGATATCCTATATCTTACATCATAGCTTATCAACCATAAAATAAATTTTATTAAATAGAAAATTTTAAAATAAATTGACATCTAATATGGAATGTTTTCAATTTTGAATCATGATACTTTTCTATACAGAAATGTGATTTTTATAACCAATCCCATAGATAACAATATTTTAATATTAATTCCTTTAATTTGAACTATAAAATATTATGAATTCACAAAATCACTTATAAATCATCAATTTTAACCTCCAAACTCAAACCATCTGAGCCAGATCCGGTGATATATGACCTCATACATTCCACCCCATATGAAAGATGATTCTAAAATGTTGATAAGTTCTATATATGATAATCTGTACATTATACCATGCATATCAAGTCATAACTCAAATATAAACTACCAAGACTGATAATAAAACAAACATTAGAGTAACATGAATAATTTTCAAATTTCATACTTATGTAATACTCATAATCCACAAGGTATAAATTGTATATAACATACTTAGAATCCATAATTCCTAAAGTAAAACTTTTAGTACTCAATGTATAATGTTTCATCCACCTGTATGAAATCCACAAAGAATAACATTGAGGCTAGGTTGTAAATATATCATACACCACCATCATTTTTCCACACCTCCATGCACATGACACACAACGAGTAGTCATAGAATGAAGGTCACCTGTAATGGATACACATACAACCCCTCTAAAAGAAAAAAGGAAATTAATAGCATGATAACAAAAATAGAACACATCATGATAAATATATCATCAAAAAATATCTGCATGTCAATCATAAAAATCATGTATTCATGATATTACATCAATATCATAGAATCTAATCATACAATATCATGGATTACGTACACAACCATGTTTTATCACATGTCATGTAAGAATATAAAAAGTCCATAATAATCATCATATAATGGAATCATGTGAATCTGGTGACCAATAATGTAAGGAACATATGATTTCATGGTTATCGATGAAAATTATATGACTTTGTAAGAACCCGAGTTTTGATCTCGTAAGACATTGATATTTTATTAATGTTATTCCAGAGCAGGGCGTTCATACGGTGTGTGATTTCAAGCCCCGGTGTGGCCGGAATTAAATTTTACGTACGTTCACACAAGACATGAAAAATAAACAGAATAACTTCTAAACGGTTGCTCGGATGGGAAAATTGAGGGCACTATTGCACGGATTCTTCCGTTTACCCTGGGAGGGGTATAACTTTTTCGGGTATGACCCTTCTATGGAAAACGCCACCATGGGCATTTTTATAATTTAGCGGCACCTGGAGTGAACATTATATCTTCTGAACGGAGACTCAGATTAAAATTTTGAGACCACTATGTCACTCATAACATGGTTTTTACCCTAGAGGCGGCTAAGCCTCGTCCATGTCGAGAGTTCGCGTACGGGGCCTACCGGTGGGGGATTAAGACTTAATTAATTTTAATTAAGTTTTCTACTTAAACCCTTCCTCCCCTCCCCCCCTTATTCCCCGTATCATTCCATAGAGGATCCCTCTCAACAAGCTCCTCTCCTCTCCGCCACCTCCCTGTGGTGGGGTGGTGCTCTGATGGACCATTCATGAAGCTACGGGCTATGCCCAATAAGGTAGGAGGTTACAATTTTCTTTTTTGATTTTCTCCTCATCCATGAATTAAATCTTTTACATATAAATGCATTCCAATCATCAAGAGAAGACCATAGTTGTCAAGGGATCGATCCGAGCTTTCTGACTCCCTTTTCGGTTCAAATTTTCGAGTCCCGGGGTGTCCAGGGTGACCCCCGAAAGTTTTCAAGCCGTTTTCTTCTTTTTCCGGCAGTCAGCTCGGTGATACGGCGGGTTCCCAGTGGCGGCGACGGTCCCGGGTGTTGGTAATTCCAGGAGGCGATGGTCCTCGAGCGGAGGTCTTCGGATGGGTGGACCCAGGGTCGCGGCGCGCGACCACGTGAGGGAGACCGAGACCCACCTTTGGTGAGTCTCCACGGAGACCAGCGACCGGCCACGAGGTCTGGCTGACGAGTGTGGACCGCAGGTCTACAGCCGGGCCACGCGGCAGGGCCGCGGGCCGGCCCAAAGGGGTTCGTCCCCTTGACATCGGACACCCGTAACTTCCACTACGGGTGTCCATTTTGTGTTCCATTTGCGGAAGTGTAATCCTCAACTCAAGAAAAAGCTTTTGAGATGGTCTCGGGGGTTTTCAATTCTCGATATGGGGGATCAGTGGCGTGATTCTCTCGTTAAGTACCTCGTCAGGATTCTTACTTCAAATGGCACTAACATATCCAGAGTCCGTTTAAGACGCTGTCAGCGGCATTGTGACCCTGGAATTGGGACAAAGTTGTCCAGGGTAGTATCAGGCGTTGAATCCAGAGTTGAGGGTTGGGTACATAGGCCGTCTTATAACATCTGAGGAGCATTTTGCGGTTTTTTTTCATCAGAGGTCCATTTAGGGCGAACGAGTAACTTTTTTGGCATATTTTCCTGAGATCATTGTGATGGAACGGTTCTCCCGACCTCATTCTGGACTGAGGTGTGGGACCCACAAGACACTGCATGGGCGTAAAGCGGTGTTGAACAACATTTTTGTCGGGAGTCCGTTTCCAACGAGTAAGTAGTCTATCTTGCACATTTTTTCGCGAGGATTACAATATCATAATCTATTTGGGTGTGCAGAACCTCTTTAGAGATCTCATTAAATGTGGAAACATTATAGAATGTAGGTTGGAGGTTTCTTTGATGCACATTGAACCGATGCACAGTTGCGATTTTAGCGACACCCAATGATGGCACGGGAAGTGCGGAGTTATTGGACAAGATCTTGGTTTACCCGTCAGTGGGGCTGGGCAGTGGCTAACCCAATGGCATATCATGGTATATCCTCTAGCGAGGCTGGGTAGTGGGTTACCCCATGACATTAGGTTTTACCCTCTAGTAGGGCTGGGCAGTGGGTTACCCGACGACCTTTTAGGCTTTACCCTCCAGCAGGGCTGGGCAGTGGGTCACCTGATGACCTTTTTAGGTTTACCCTCCAATTGGGCTGAGTAGTGGGTTACCCGATGATGACTTCATTCAGAACCAGTCCTTCCGATGAGGCTAGTCAGTTTCCTTTTATCCATGATTACCAGAGCGGTAATTTTGGTGGTATGGTTTAGCGTTGAGGAAACATTAGTGTGCGGGACTGTTGGGCATCAGTGATGGATGCCCTTAGACCTGTTGGAAACATTTCTGGGGATGATCTTAGAGATAGAGATCCCCTTACACTGTCATTTGGGTTTCTTATTGAGCATATGTATATATACACACTAATTGTTTTTCCACTCTATGGGTTCAGTTACTCTCCTCATAGGATTGGTGAAGACACGCGGGGTATGCCACGTGATTTCCGGGTCTAGCCCCTTTTGGTTAGACGAGTCTACTTCCTTTCTTTTATTGGGTTGAGATGCACTCTATTTAATGTACTCTTTCACTATGCTTTGTTCTGTCTACTGATTACTGTTTTAGTACATCCTTTTTTGATCTCTCTAGCTTTCGGGGAATCCTACTGATTATCTGTATACTCACCTCTGCTTGGGCTTTGCCCGCACTTGGTGTGTCCTTGCAGATGATAGACATGTCGATTGTGACTATAGAGGGGCGTAGAGGAAAAAAAATCGTTCCATGTATTCAGTGGTCATAGTAGGACATTGAGGTGTGATACTCACCATCTGTTTATTTTTGTTTACATGTTGCTGGGATGGGGCACATTTCGGGTTGGGCGCATGTTTTTCCATCTTTCTGTTCATTTATCTTGTCAATACTTTTCAGCACTTTACTTGTTCTATTTAGAAGATGATGCATTACTATGGTTGGGTTATAGTTGTTTGTCCTTTTTTTATCTTTTTACTCTGCACTTCTTTATTGGGTGGGCTGTTTGTTTGTGTACAGGTACATAGGAAAAGGCCTCCCTGAGATTTTTACGCCTTTGGCGCTTGTCGCCAACCCCTGGCCTATGGAGGCAGGCTTGGGGTAGTTGTGGCTCGAGAACGGTAGGTTCGGGTTGTGACAAAGTGGTATCAGAGATGTTTGATTCCATGGGGCATTGTTCGGACATCCCTAAAAGGGAATTTGTTAGGATTTATGGAAATAATGTCGATTTGTCTTGAGAGTGGCTCTCAGGCCAGGGACTGCAGTGATGGTACGGGCGTCTGACGTATCAATTCACCAGGACCCTGATTACCCGCTTGTCGACTCGGCATGCTGAGACACTTGATGCAGGGAACTTTGGAACATGCATCCAGTAGGATTGAGTCTTTGACTATACATTTTGAGCCATCTCCCCTTTGTTATTACTGTTAAATATATATGCTCATCTGATCGCGGTAATCCTTGATAATTTTTAGGATTCCCCCAAGACATCATCCAGCCAGGTTACCCTCTCTAGTTTGTGATGACGACCTGGAAAGCAACGAGGCATCAGTTTAGGGACCATCATGTGATACCCTTCCACCTAGTGCTTTAGCAGTATCCCCTCCACCTAGAGAGAGATAGTTAGTTCTGGTATAATAGGCCGAGAAAGAGCGCAGGCGGAGTGCGCTTCGATACTTCCACTGTTGGCGGCCGCAGAAGTTTAGCAGGGACCTGGATCCCTAGGAAGCAGAAGACTATCTAGAGTCATTGGACTGACTTTTCAGGCTAGTACAGATACAAGCAGACAAGAGGGTAGCCCTAGATGCCAGACATTTCCTTGAGATGGCCAAGCATTTATGGTGGTTGGTTACCCAGACCCACAATGAGTCATCTCTCACATGGGACAGCTTCCAGAAGATCTTTCGGGAGGAGTAATCTCCTTCTTGTTTACGCTACGTTTGGATTCAGGTGCTTCTAGAGATGAATCTTGGGGGATGACCGTGGCACAGTACACGACCCATTTTATCAATCTGACATGCCACTCGCAGGATATGATTCACAACAGTTACTTTCGGGCGCGGAAGTATGAGCAGGGTCTTCTCAAGGAGATATATGCTAGTATAGTACCCCTATGAATCCCTACATATGTCGGGGTTCTAGAGCGGGTGCTCGTGATGGAGAGATTCTTGGATGAGGGATGCTAGCTGATAGGGCCTAGCAGGGGCCGCTTCAGAGGAGAGCCTTCTGTGATATGCAGGCGGCCAAGAGCAGAGCCTCGGTTGAGGAGGCCCTTCCGTGATCAGACTTAGCGGCACGGTCACACACCGTAGTGGCACCATGGAGCATCGGTGCAGGTAGGAGATAGTCGGTGCTAGGCTTATGACGGACGAGGTCACCTAGCACGGGACAGCCCGACCAGGCGTACCGAGCAGCTGTGGCAGGCAGTGGGCGCACCACAGAGGCGAGGCAGTGCTGTGACCAGGGATCCCCTAGGCGAGGACAGGGTGGCCCTCAGGGAGGCGGCGCAGGCAGAGCAGCATGACCTGGAGGTTCGGGAAGACGTTTCAATGTCCATCCACCGCCACCACCGGGCAACCCACACCATGCTCAGGGAGCTGGCTGTAGGGGGCGCATGCAGCGCCAGGCTATTGGTGTTCGTAACCCCCCATCACACAAGATGGTATGAGGTACACATTGTGTTTACTCTACGCTTGCTTCGGTAATAGTAGACATAGGTGCCATCCACTCTTTTATATCTCTTCTTTTGGTACGGGATTTGGAGCTTCAAGTAGAGTCGCTGAGACCTGCACTTAGCCTCGATGTTCCAACGGGAAGTGCCTCGTTGGTAACATTTATCTGCAGACATTGTGAAATGTCATTCGGAAGAGGGATTTTCATGTGGCACCTACTCGTCATCATGATGGAACCTTATGATGTCATCTTAGGCATGGATTGGACTTCCATGGTTCACACCCAGATTAACTGTCGGCGTAGACGAGTCAGAAACGTGCACACTAATGGGATGAAGTTCACCATTCTAGGTGATCGAGACCTCGTGGCAGAGCAGACGGGAACTCTGAGCAGGATACCATGACCTTTTTCTCACCAGTTGGTGAGCACGGCTCTCAGAGCAGTAGATGCTACAGGCATCTGGATCTATACCATTGTAGAGGAATACATGGACATCTTTCCCAAGGATGTCATGGGAGTACCTCCAAGGCGAGAGATGGAGTTCTGCATTGACTTGCAGCCGGGGACTGCCCCAATATCATGTGAGTCTTATAGGATGGCACCCACAGAGCTTTGGGAGCTACAAATTCATTTATAGGACCTTCGTAAGAATGGATTTGTCAGGCCCAGTGTATTCCCCTAGTCAACTCCGTTTTTGATTGTGAAAAATGTAGATGGGAGTCTACGGCTCTGTGTGGATTATCGTCGTCTGAATCATGCCACGATAAAGAACAAGTACCCTTTGCTGAGGATCGACGACTTCATTAACCAGTTGAGAGGTGTGATGTGGTTCTCCAAGATTGATCTTTGATCCAGATACCACCAGTTGCGGGTTCGTGAGGCTGCCATCCCAAATTTGGATTTCCATTGTCGATATGGGAATTACAAGTTTCTAGTGATGCCCTTTGGCATGATGAATGCCCCCACCATTTTCATGGCATTGATGAACCAGATCTTCCAGCTGTACATGGACCGGTTTGTGGCTGACTTTATTAATGACCTAATCATCTACTCTACGATGAAGGAGGAGCACGCGGAGCATTTGAGGATGGTCCAAGACTTACTAAGAGAGAACCAACTATATGGGAAGCTCTCTAAGTTTCAGTTATGGATTCATGATGTTCACTTTCGGGGTCGTGTCATTTTAGAATAGGGTTTGGCCGTAGTTCCAAGAAATATAGAAGCAATGCTTTCTTGGGAGCCACCAACGAATACATTTGAGGTGCAGTGCATACTTGGTTTTGCAGGGTACTACAGGAGGTTTGTGGAATATTTCTCCATGATTGCTGCCCCTTTGACAACATTTATGCTAAAGGGAGGACCGTTCACATGGACTGATTAGTGTTAGAAGGCATTCGAGGAGTTGAGACAGAGGCTGACTAGTGCTCCAGTGTTGAGGCTTCCATAGGAGGGCATTGAGTTCGTGGTGTACTGTGACGCTTCAGGAGCTGGGCTCAGGTGCGTACTGATGCAGCTGTGGGAAATGATTGGATATGGGTCGAGGCAGTTGAGGCCCCATGAGAAAAATTATGTGACTCAAGATTTGGAGATGGAAGCGGTGGTTTTCGCCTTGAGGTTATGGAGACAATACCTTCTGGGTGAGCGTTTTGTGGTCTACTCAGACCACCAGAGCCTCAAGTACATCTTCTACTCAGAGGTATTTCAATCTGAGGCAGATGAACTGGCTGGAGTTTTTACAGGACTATGATTTATAAATATTCTACACTCCAGGGAAGGGAAACGTAGTAGCAGATGCACTTAGCAGGAAGTCCCAGGCTCGTCAGTGCGGGAAGCTTCAGAGCAATTGGCTTCGATACGGATGACCATGGTGGAGAAGGGGGGTACGGATTTTATGCAGCCGACTGTGTTGACTCCTTCTCTCCTTGAGCATGTGAGAGAGTCACAGTTAGGGGATGTCGACAGCAAGGTACTGCATGATCATATATCCACGGGTGACACACCCGATTGGTATTCTAAAAGATGGATTCCTGAGATCCTGTTCCAAGACGAGCTATAGTACCAATGGAGATGCGGGAGGAGGTGATGCGGGAGTTCCACACTTCTCCCTTGGATGTACATCCTTGTGTGGGGAAGATGTACAGAGACTGTTAGTGGCAGTTTTGGTGGTCTGGCATGAAGTGGAGCGTAGCTGAGGTCATTTCTCGGTGTCTTACCTGTCAGTAGGTGAAGGCAGAGCATCAGGTTCCAGCATGATTTTTTCCACCCCTTGATATCCCATAGTGGAAGTTCTATGGAATATCTATGGAATTCGTCATAGGGCTCCCACACACAACGAATGGCCATGATTCCATTTGAGTGATAGTGGACCGACTCACAAAGTCGGCGCACTTCATTTCCATCAGTGAGCAGTGCTCGGTGGAGAGTCTGTGGAGGTTGTACATGCGCGAGATCATCTACCTTCATGGTGTATCCTCAATGATCGTCTCTGACTACGACGTTCAGTTTATGTTGCGATTGTGGTGAGGCCTACAGGAGGCATTCGTGACCCAGCTGCGGATGAGTACATTTTTTCACCCCCAGACAGACGGGCAGAATGAGCGCACAATCCAGATGTTGGAGGATATGCTCAGGGCGTGCATGTTAGTATTTGGCCCGAGCTGGGAGGATCGCCCACCCTTGGTGGAGTTCACTTACAACAACATTAACTACTCTACTATTGGTATGGCACCTTTTGAGGCCCTCTACGAGAGACCTTGTAGGTCACCGTTGTGCTAGACAGAGGTTGGGGATACCTCCTTCATGGGCCCAGTGTTTGTGCAGGTGATGAAAAAGAAGGTGCAGGTCATTCGTGAGTGGATGATGACGGCTCAGAGCAGACCGTGTAAGACATTGAAATTTTATTAATTTTATTCCAGAGCAGGGCGTTCAGACGGCGTGTGATTCTGAGCCCCGGTGTGGCTGGAATTAAATTTTAAGTGAGTTCACACTAGACAGAAAAAATTAACAGAATAACTCCTAAAAGGTTTCTTGGATGGGAAAACTGAGGGTACCGTTGAGTCCGGAGCATGCCATTTACCCTAGGAGGGGTATAACTTTCGCTGACGTGGCCCTTCTGTGGAAAACGCCACCTGGGGCGTTTTCATAATTTAGCGGCCCTAAGGATGAACTTTATAACTTCTGAACGGAGGCTCAGATTAAAATTTAGAGAGCACCATTGCACTAAGAACGTGGTTTTTACCCTAGGGGCGTCTTAACCTTGACCCCGTCGAGAGTTCGGGTACGGGGCCTATTAGTGGGGTTTTAAGACTTGATTAATTTTCATTAAGTTTTCTACTTAAAAACTTCCTCCCCTCCCACCTTCTTCCCCTTATAATTCCATGGAGGATCCCTCTAAACAATCTCCTCTCCTTTCCTCCACCTCTCCAAGGCTGCGCGGCGCTCCGACGGACCGTTTGTGAAGCTACGAGATACGCCCAACGCGGTAGAAGGTTACATTTTGTATTTTTTATTTCCACATCATCCATGAATTAAATATTTTGCATAAAAATGCTGAACAATAATTGAGCGAAGACCGTGGATGTGTAGGGCTCTATTCGAGATTTCTGACGCCCTTTTTAGATCGATTTTTCTAGTCCTGGGGTGTCCGGGGTGACCCCGGGGAGTCTTCAGGCCGTTTTCTTCTTTTTCCGGAGGTCCGGCGGGCTCCTAGAGGCGGCAGTAGCGGTGGAGGCTCTCAGTTGTAGGTGGCGGTGGTCCTCGAGCAGTGGCGGTCCTGGTCGGTGGCGGTTCCAGGCGATGGCTTTCCCCTGGCGGAGGTCGTCGGCCTGGTGGATCGAGTTCGTAGCACGCGACCCCGTGAGGGAGACTGAGAATCGCCTTCGGAGGGTCTCCGAGTGTACCAGTGAATGGACACGAGGTCCGTTCGGCGGGTGTGGACCGCGGTTCCCCACCCGGGAGACTGGCCGGTGCGGCGGACCGGGCCGGCCGACGCGGGCCGGCCCATGCTAGGTGGACCTGTCGGACCGGCCCATAGGGGTTCATCCCCTTGACTTTTGACAACCCTAACTTCCACTACGACTGTCCATTTTTCATTCCATCTATGAAAGTGCAATCCTTGGATTGAGATTAAGGTTTTGACATGGTCTCGGGGGTTTCCTGTTCTAGAAAATGGGGCTCGGTGGCACGACACGCTCGTTAAGTACCTCACCAAGATTCTTTCTTCAGATGGCGCAAACACATCCGGAGTCCGTTAAAGGTGTAGTGAGTGGAATTATGACCCTAGAATCGAGATTATGTGGTCCAGGTTGGTTTCATTCATTGAATATAGAGTTGAGTTGTGGGCCCCATGGTCCATCTTTTATGCTGTGAGAAGCGTTTATCGGTTTTTTTCATCAGACGTCCGTTCGAGGCAAATGATTAGTTGTTTTGTCATGTTTTTCCGAGAGCATTGTGATGGCTTGGTTCGCCCAACCACTTTTGGGACTAAGGTGTGGGCCCCACGAGAAGCCGCATGGGTGTAAAGCGGTGTTGAATAAATTTCTCGTCGGGAGTCTGCTTCCAGCGAGTAAGTTGTCTATTTTGTATGTTTTCTCCATGAGGATTACAACGGTGTTATATGTTTGGGCGTGCATAGGCTCTTTAGTGATCTCATTAAATGTTGAAACACGAAAGGACATTGTTCGAAGGTTTTATTGACGCACTATAACCCAATGTGCGGTCGTGATGTTATCGACACCCAGTGATGGCACGAGCAGTGCAGAGTTATCAGACAAGTTTCGGGTTTACCCTCCAGTGGGGCTGGGCAGTGGGTTACCCACCGGCATATCAGGGTATACCCTCTGGTGAGGCTTGGTAGTGGGTTAACCCTTGACTTTAGGTTTTACCCTCTAACAGTGCTGGGTAGTGGGATAACCGATGACCTTTTAGGGTTTACCCTCCAGTAGGGCTGGGTAGTGGGTCACCCGATGACGTTTTGGGGTTTACCATCCAGTTGGCATGGGCAGTGGGTTACCTGATGACGACTTCTTTCAGACTCAGCCCTTCCGATTAGGCTAGTCAGTGGATTTTTCTCTGTGATTAATAGAGAGGGACTTTTTGGTGGTACAGTTTAGTGTTGATGCAGCTTTGACGTGCAGGATTGTTGGGCATCAGGGATGGATACGCTTAGAACTGTTGGCAATTTTTCATGGGCTATGCTTGGAGATAGAGAACCCCTTATACACTCATTCGGGTTTCATGTTGAAAACATATATATATATATATATATACCCTACTTGTGTTCCCACTCCTTGGGTTCTATTACTGTCCTTCTATGAGCGGCGAAGACACACGGGGTATGCCACGTGCTTTCCGTGTCTAGCTCATCTTGGTTAGACGATTCTACACCCTTTCTTTTGTTGGGTTGAGCTACACTCAATTTCCTAAACTCTTTCATTGTTATTTGTTCTGTCTACTTCTAACTGTTTTATTACCTCCTTTGTTTCTCCATCGAGCTTCCGAGGCATCCTACTGAGAATCTTTACACTCACCCGTGCTTGGGTTTTCCCGCACTTGGTGTGCCCTTGAAGAAGACAGACAGGTTGATCGAGACTACGGAGGAGCATAGAGGACATAGGATCATGGGATTCATTCAGTGTTCATAGTGGGAATTTCAGGTGTGATACTCACCACCTGTTTATTTTTGTTTACCTGTTGCCGGGTTGTTTCCCCTTTCGGGTTAGGTGCATGTTTTCCCCTCTTTCTGTTCAGTTATCTTATCAATACTTTTCAACACTTTACTTGTTCTATTTAGAATTTGATGCACGACTGTGGTTTGGTTATAGTTGTTTGTCATTTGGTTCTCTTTTTACTCTACACTTCTACATCAAGTGGGTTGTGTGTGTGTATACATGTACATGGGAAAAGTCATCCTCTAGAATTTTACACCTTCTGCACTAGTCTCCAGCCACTGACCTATGGAGGTAGGCTTTGGGTTGTTGTGGGTCGAGCCTGGTAGGTTCGGGTCGTGACAGACTTTGACCAATTTTTCATCACAATACTATGTCCACAAACAACAAATATATTTTCACACACAAATGAATATAAGATCCATCAATAATATTTTATGATAGTAGTTATATAGTAATTAAAGGAGAAATATGATAATGGAGGACCAATACCTCTTCTTATTAGGCTAATGGTAAAATTATTGAATATATCCATATTTAAATGAAGAGGGAATCTTAATGGAGATATACTAAAAATAAAAATGACATTATAAGGGAGGATACCGAAGTAATTTTTTTATGAAAAAAGTCCCTTACAGAGAAGGGCGACTCACCATGTAATAGTCTGTAAATACTCGGAAATTTCCAGGAAAATTCTTTTTTTCTTAATTTTCATTGGAATTTTTACAAGAGTGCAGTTTCTGAAGACACCTGATTCTGAGGCCTGATGTGCCCAGAATCATTTTTCGAAGTTTAGCTCGGGTACGTTCAGTGAACGAACGAGAAGGTTTTTCTAACATTCGAACCGGTGCTCGAAATTTAAATATGAGGGCACCGATGGAATCGCAGCGCCGGTAATTGCTTAAGAACGCCTTTTCCGTAGTTGCGTTTGCTCGGGTGGAGTTTTACTTAATTGGGTTAACGAAAGAATAAAATAAAATACTATTCAACAGATTTAATTTTTATTCAAGGAAGTGTTAACCAAAGATAACTGGTTGAGCGGGACCCACATCCTAACTAATCCGCTAGGTAGGATATTAGTGGGTGGGGCCCACATGAGCCCTACCTTTTCAACTTCCTTAATCCCTCCTTAATTTCGGTAACGCACCCGTCCCCCCCCCCCCAATGAATGAAAGGCAACTCGTGCGTTTATTTAAATATTAAACGACTCTATTAATTGGGTGGTTTAAACATTGCAATTAATTCAATTAATTGTTGGATTCAATATTGAATTTTTTAAAACATTTGTTGTGAGTAATAAAATAAGGTAACCCTTATATTATTGATGTTGTTTTGGTTGTGTGAGAGGATTTTTGAGAGAATGGATTAAGGTCTTTGAGTTCTTCTTCATCGACGAAGAACGCGAATAACGTTGATGTTCGACGGTGAGAGACGCCTTCCTCGGAGATCGACAATGCGACGCCGACGAATCTTTTCTCCACGATGCGATGATCCTCCTTCCGCGACCTCTCTTTCCGTGACGATCAATTCCGCAGCGTCCCTTTCCGCGACAAACCTCGTTCGATGACTACGCTCGGGGTAGGTAATTAATTTTAGAATATTAATTATCCCATGATTGTCTTCCTTTTAAAACAAAGAACGCGGATCAACTAAATATTATATTGATCCGTGGAGAATATGTTTGCGGGTTGTGAATTCTTGATTGCAGGGAATACCTTTGGGGTTTATTACTTTTGTTCGTGAAAAATCCTTTGTCGTTCTTCGTATTTTTGGCCGCTTGTTATCAACATAGCAGGAGGAGGTCGGACGGCATGAACACGGCTGAATCTCCTCCCCCTTTTTTGTTTTGTTTGTTGCGTTATGAACAAAGGAATCACGGTGCAATGGAACCGCGTAGAAACAAGAAAGAACGTGACGAAGAAGCGGGGCGCCGTCTTGTCACACCGTTGAGGCCGAACGAAACTACGGCCGGAGTCGGGGCCGCGGAGATGATTCGAAGGCTCCACTAGTTGATCGTTGTGCGCAGATTGAAAGGCGACGACAAACGGGGCCACAAGGTCAATTTGAAGCCTCCGCAGTAAAGTTCTGGTCCTGGGAGGACCATTGGCGAAGGCGGCGAGCAAAACGGACAACCGGAGCGCATTCGGTGTTCCGCGGAAGACCCCACTGGCGCGCCACGCCGGCACGGTGGCCGGAGGCGTCGGTCGGCACCGGCTGGTCCCGCGGCCGCATGGGACCAAGGAAGACATGGCACCAGGACACATCGCTGGCAGGGAGCGGCCCCCACACGGGGGTCACGTCTCATCAATAAGGGGGGGCGCTCGCCTGCCCCCCCCCCCCCCCCCACCCCCCCCTGTCCGCTCAGCTCCGCTTGCCGAGCTGGCCACGCGGCCGCGCGAGCACGCCAGGCTGGGCCAGGCCGCACCGGCTGGGCCGGGCAGCGCCCTGTTGGGCCGGACCCGGACTCGGGTCGGGTCAACCTGGTTTGGGCCGACCCAGGGGGTCTCGGGCCGAGTCGGACCGAGCAGCCCGAACCCCCTATTTTCGGGCAGTTTCCGTTCAAATGCCCATATCATGAGCCACTGACCTCCGATCGATGCACCGTCAGTTGCAATGCGATCCTTGGATCGAGCCGGGGGTTTTGGAATATTACACTTAATGTTTCGGATAACTTTATGTACGGCCGGGTTGGTTCGGATACGAAATCAACCGGGCCCTCGGAGCGGAAACACTTATATATTGAGTTCCGGACGTCCGATTGACGTGTCTTCGACTTTGTTGGATTCCTCTTGATGAGACGGAACGTTTGGAATACATCGCCTGAGGTTTGGACACAGTTGGATAGTGGCTGGGTTGGATTGAACCCGAAATCCAACCGGGTCCCTAGAACAGAAAAGATGATAACTTTCAAACCGGACGTCTGTTTGACGAATCATCAGCGGCGTTGGTGATCAAGTTGATAAATGGTTCCTATGAGCATACCCTATGAGATTTTGGGGTACAGTTGAGATACGGTCGGGTTGGTTTGCACCCGAAACCAACCGGGCCCCCAGGATGAAAATGCTAGTAACACACAGACCGGGCGTCTGATTGACGCGCCGTCTGTTGCGTTGAGACCCCTATGATGAGGCGGTCCTTTGAGATACATCTTCGTGGGACTTTGAGATACCTAGAGTATCGAACAGTAGCTCGTGGAGCGGACCCTCTCGGAGACAAGCGTACGGAGTACGGAGACCGTGTAGCCGGCTGAGACCTGACGACTGCTTGACCGACTCGACTTAGAGTGAGTCGACTAGCCCAGTGGATGGATCACTACATTGTTGGGGTGCAGACCCATGGAGGACAAAGCACTACCCAGTTTGGGTGTAGACCCGCGGTACTCGTCCGGAGAGTACCTCTCCAGGCTATTAGGGGGGATGCACTACTGTGTTTGGGTGGCATAACCCAGCGGGAAGCACTACTATGTTTGGGTGGCTGACCCACGGTACTTTACAGGAAGAGTACCTCAGCAGTCTTAGATTAGTGAGCAGTACCTCGGAGTCGTGACAGGATCACTGTACACTCTAGAGACGGGGCTCTTCAGCAGTTATGGTTTCGATAAAGAAAATCCTGTTTTGAGCTGAGTCTATCACCTTTGTGTTTACCTCATTATTATGATGGGTCACTTGATAAGTTATGTATATGTATGGGCATATACATGGGTAGTGGTTATCCGTTGATATCATGACCTTTGTGTTTACCTCATGATTGAGATGGATTACTTGATAACTTAGGTATAGGTATGGGCTTATACCTAAGTAAGGGTTATCTGTTGAGATCCTTATTTTTGGTTATCCTTGTTGGTTGTAGTGAGACCTTGAGGGTCTCAGGGTCCCTACTGAGTATCGTTAAACTAACCCCTACACGGGCTATTCCTGCACCTCATTGTGTTGGTTGCAGATGACGGGCAGTGCTGACAGAGACCGAGTGTTCAAAGACTGGATGGTACCTGGAGGTGGACCAAACGACGAGTCAGTATCTGGAGGAGGACTTCACGACGAGACGAAACACGAAGGTGGTTGATGGGCGAGAGCATTTTGGAGGCTATCTTTACCTACCCATCAGGTAGGATCTGTGGTGGACGACCCAGGAGCTGCGCTATCTGTACCTACATTTCAGGTAGGATCCAAGGAGAATGACCCAGGAGATGCTTCCATTCTTCCAGCTGTTGTATTTTTCTGTTGTACTTTCGTTCAGTTGTAGTTGTACTTTCAGTTGGGTTTGTATTCTGGCCCACTTACATTCCACACTTACTTTTTTACTTAGTGTATTACTTCCTCTTATACTCTGGGATGTTTGTTTAATTTTATAAAGGCAATACCTTCCTAGTTATCGGGATTTATGCATTTGGTGCTAGTCTCCAGCCCCTGGCCTGTGGAAGGTGGGCTTGGGGTAGTCACAGCACGGGCCCCGAGGACGGTTCATGAAAAATTGGTATCAAAGGAGTTCGGTTCTACAGTAGAACTTGTAACTCTGATATTTCTTTTCTATGAAGTAATAGTGCTAAGGGTACTGAGTGTTGTTTTATGTTCAGAGAGTCCATTGTTGGTGTGGGTGGCTGACGTATCCAAACACCAGGACCCTGACAACTGATTTCTGACTTTGTGCAAAAAAACACTGATTGCGTGTGTGTTCCCATAAGTTTTATAAAAGTAATCTCAAACCAGGTCAGCTCACCAGGTATAAATCGTTTGACAGTGTCATATTTTTTCTTCAGGATTCCTTTTCACGGATGACTAGCTAGAGCCCAGAGGGATGTGCGTATTGACAGCCTGCCGAGCGACGAGGATTCGGTACAGGTCCCTCTTGCAGTTGAGGCACTAGAGGAGGATCCAGCAGTACTACCATACGTTCGGCCAATGATGCCACCGGACCCATCAGTAGGCGAAGGACGGTGCTTGAGCGTGCAGCACGAGTTCCAGCGCTAGAGGCCACCCAGGTTTCGGGGAGAGACGGACCCGCAGGTGGCTGAGGATTGGCTAGAGGCTGTGGTGAGAGTCTTCAGGCTAGTGGGGACGCCAGCATACTTCATGGTGATCATTGATGCCAGCCTTCTTTAGGCAGCAGCAGGAAGGTGGTGGAGCCGCTTGTTCCAGTTTTGCGACGGGATGACATTCACATGGGGAGACTTTGAGACCTTCTTCAGGGTGGAGTTTATACTAGTGGATCTACACCGTGAGCATGTTCAGGAGCTGCTGCCTTTGCCGCAGTTTTTTCGATCAGTATCTGAGTCATATGTAGGCAGTAGACAGATGATGCAAAGGTCCAAGTGGACCAGAGCCAACCGTTCGAGGAGCAGGAAGTGTTATGAATGTGGCATGAAGGGTCACCAGGCACGTCACTGTCCAACCCCCGCACAGTTGATCTGTGGGTGTTAGAGTATCCACTGAGGTAGAAGCGGTGGCAGGTGCTTGAGCAACAACCGAGTAGTGGAAAAGGCAGTAGAGCTCCGAGAGCAGGTGGACATGAGCAGAACTAGTGGATACGTCCCTTGTACTTCTAGTTCCATGTTGCTGTTGTATTCGTGTCTTTGTACTATGAGCTGCAATAATAAAAAGACACTTATCTTTGTGATATTTTCTTTCCAGTCCTTTTGTTTGATTGATACTGAGTGGTCCTGGTTAAAACTGTTGACTTGACCCTCACTTTCGATATTTCTACTGGAGGAGACCCAGTGACCTCATACTGATGCCGACAGTGTGACTCGAGCCAAGGAGGTGAGAGTGACAATTGGATCTCTTGGTAGTAACGTCGAGGCCTTAAGACGTCATCCATGGCACGAATACATCATTCATTTTAGGATTGACTGTACTAGGCAATGGGAGTGGTTCATCGAGGGGATGAGACCGAATTTCTATTTTTGGCAAAGGAGAAATTTTACCAACTCTTACAGATCATAGGCAAATAAGGTGCAGATCATCCAGGAGTGGATGAAGACTGCACAGGGTAGTAAGAAACAGGAAACTGGCACCAGTCTTAGAGACTCGGGCATGGTAAATGTTTCAATAAGAGGAAGATCTAAGGAGAGATGAGTCTGCGAAGCAGCAAACGTGGAGGCAGAGCTTGGAGAGTAGAATGAGGTTGTGTACGTTTTAACATGCTACAACCACCCGCCTTAGTTGTCCCCGCCAGGCTTAGGGAGCTGGTGGCAGGGGAAGAGAGTAGCTGCATGCGGTGAAAGAGTGTGACCCAATGGCTCTAAAAATGATTCAAGGGAAATTCTGTGTCCACTACTAGATGTCGTAGTAACTGATGTTGAATTGAATCATTCCATCCTTCCATGAATCTTGTCCTAGGCCTAGAGTTTTAGGTAAGTCGTGGACTTGACACTCACGTCTGGAGATACCCTGGGACGATAATAGATAATTACGCTTACACCGACGGTGTGGTCAGACCCTCTAGGTGAGAGTTTCGGTTGGAATCTCTTAGTGGCAGTGTTGAGGCCTTACGACATTGGTTTGAGTATGGACTAGGGAATCATAGTTCATACACAAAATGAATAAACTAGGCAAAAAGGAAGTGGTTTAACTACGACGTCAAGATGGGTTTTCCATGTTTGGAGAAAAGGAAACCCTAGGCAGCACAGGATAAACTCATGCACTGGAGGGTGCGACTGATCACTCTTGAGTCGGTCAATCTTACCCTCGTGGCAACAGTCATTTTGAGTTTCAGTTCTAAAAGGAATTGGAGACCTCTAGAGTTCAAGGATGAAGACCACATCATTATACGGGTCTCACCTCGATGAGTTATACGGAGATGTGGCCAAGGCGGGAAGTTATCTTCGAGGTTCAGTGGACCTTTTCAGGTCCTCAGCAGGGTAGGCGAGGTGGCTTACCATTTGACCCATCCACCTCAGTTGCACTAGGTGCACGACAACTTCCACGTATCTCAACTGAGGAGATACGTGATAGACTATTCGCATATCATCGACCATGAAGAGCTGGATGCTGGTGATGAGGTGACTTTCACGGAGGTTCCAGTGGGTATCATGGATCGATAGGAGAAGATCCTATGAGGACGGTCGATTCCTCGGGTGCGCTTTCACTTGCAGTACGGGAACCTCCAGGTGAGCACATGAGAGCGGATGGCTCAGATGCATGCTCAGTACCGTTTTTGTAAACCTAGTTTGTGTTAAAGCTTTACAAGGACGTAATGCTCTGAGGTGGGAGTAATGTAAAGACTCGGAAATTTCAAGAAAATTTTTTTTCTTAATTTTCATTGGAATTTTTCAAGAGCGCAGTATCTGACAGCACCTGATTCTGAGGCCCGCTGTGCTCGGAATCATTTTCCGAGGTTTAGCTCGGGTACGTTCAGTGAATGAATGAGTGGGTTTTTCTAACTTCTTAACCGGTGCTCGGAATTGAAATCTGAGGGCACCGATGGAATCGCAGCGCTGGTAATTGCTTATGAACGCCTTTTCCAGAGCTGTGTTTGCTCGGGTGGAGTTTTACTTAATTGGGTTAACGAACGAATAAAAATAAATATAGTGCAATAGATTTTATTTTTATTCAAGGATGTGTTAACCTAAGCTAAGTTGTTGTGTGGGACCCACATCCTAACTAATCTTCTAGGTAGGATATTAGTGGGTGGGGCCCACACGAGACCTACCTTTTCAACTTCCTCAACCCCTCCTTAATAGCAGTAACACACCCTCCCCCCCCAATTAATGAAATTCAACTCGTGCGTTTATTTAAATATTAAACGCCTATATTAATTGGGTGGTTTAAACGTTGCAATTAATTCAATTAATTGTTGGATTCAATTTTCAATTTTTTAAAACGTTTGGTGTGAGTAATAAAATACGGTAACCCTTATTTTATTGATGTTGCTTTGGTTGTGCGGGAGGACTTTGGAGAGAATGGCTCAAGGTCTTGGAGTTCTTCTTCCTCGACGAAGAACGTGAAGAACGTCGACGTTCGATGGTGAGAGACACCTTCCTCGGAGATCGAGGACGCGACGCCGACGAATCTTTTCTCCGCGACGCGATGATCCTCCTTTCGCGACCTCTCTTTCTGGGACGATCAATTCCGCGACGTCCCTTTCCGTGACAAACCTCGTTCGACGACTACGCTCAAGGTAGGGAATTAATTTTAGAATATTAATGATCTCATGATTGTCTTCCTTCTAAATGAAAGAACGCGGATCAACTAAATATTAATTTGATCCGTGGAGAATATGTTTGCGGGTTGGGAATTCTTGATTACGGGGAAAATTGTTGGGGTTGATTAATTTTGTTCGTGAAAAATCTTTTGTCGTTCTTCGTCTTTTGGGCCGCTTGTTATCAACTTAACGGGAGGAGGTCGGACCGCACGAACATGGCCGACTCTCCTCCCCCTTTGTTGTTTTGATTGTTGCGGTACGAACAAAGGCGGCGCGGTGCAACGGAACCGTGCGGAAATAAGAAAGAATGCGAAGATGAAGTGTGGCGCCGTCACGTGGCGTCGTTGAGGCCGAACGAAACAGCGGCTGGAGTCGGGGCCGTAGAGGCGATTCAAAGACTCTGCTGGTTGATCGTTGTGCGCGGATTGACGGGCGACGACAAACAGGGCCGCAAGGTCAATTTGAAGCCTCCATAGTGAAGTTCGGGTTCCGGGAGGACCATTGGCGAAGGAGACGAGCAAAACAGACCACCGGAGTGCGTACAGTGGTCTGCCGAAGACCCCGCCGGCGTGCCTCGTCGGCATGGCAGCCGGCACAGGCCAGCAGCCAGTAGGCGGCAGCGCCCAGCGCGCTGCCGGGAAGGGCGGTCGTGGCTTTAGTCGCGGCGGCAGGTGGCCGGTCCCACGGCGCAGGCAGCTGGTCTCGCGACCGCGCGGGACCAAGGACGACGCGGCACCAGGCTGCGTCGCTGGTAGGGAGCGGACCCCATGCGGGGGCCGCGGCTCATCAATCAGGGGGGTGCACACTTCCCCCCTGTCCGCTCATCTCGACTGGACGAGCTGGCCACGCGGCCGTGTGAGCGTGCCAGGCTGGGTCGTGCAGCGCCCTGTTGGGCCGGACCCGGACCCGGGTCGGGTCGCCCGGTTCGGGCCGACCCAGGGGGACTCGGGCCGAGTCGGGCCGGGCTCGAACCCCCTATTTTCGAATAGTTTCCGTTCAAATGCACATATCATGGGCCACGGACCTCCGATCGACACACATTCAGTTTCAATTTGATCCTTGGATCGAGCCGGTCGTTTTGATATATTACACTCAATGTTTCGGAGAACAATGAGTATGGCCGGGTTGGTTCGGATACGAAACCAAACGGGCCCTCGGAGCGGAAACACTTATATTTTGAGTTCTAGACGTCCGATTGACATGTCATCGACTTTGTTGGATTACTCTTGATGAGACGGAACTTTTGGAATACTTCGTCTGCGGTTTAGACGCAGTTGGATAGTGGCCGGGTTGGATTGAACCCAAAATCTAACCGGGTCCCTGGAACGGAAAAGCTGATAACTTTCAAACCGGACGTCTTTTTGACGAATCGTCTGCGGCGTTGGTGATCAAATTGAGAAACAATCCCTATTAGAATACCCTATGAGAGTTCGGGGTACATTTGAGATATGGTCGGGTTGGTTCGCACCATAAACCAACCGGGCCCCTAGGACGAAAAGGCTAGTAACTCACAGACCGGGCATCCAATTGGCGCGCCGTCTATTGCGTTGAGACCCCTATGAAGAGGCTGTCCTTTGAGATAATTCTTCATGGGAGATTGAGATACTTGGAGTATCGACCTGTAGCTCATGGAGCAGACCCTCCCGGAGACGAGCGTACGGAGTACGAAGATCGTGTAGCCGGCTGAGACCTGACGACTACTTGACAGACTCGACTTGGAGTGAGTCGACTAGCCCAGCGGACGGAGCACTACTTTGTTTGGGTGCAGAACCATGGAGGACGGAGCACTACTGAGTTTGGGTGCAGACATGCAGTACTCGTCTGGAGAGTACCTCTACAGGCTATTAGGGGGGATGCACTACTGTGTTTGAGTGGCATAGCCTAGAGGGAAGCACTACTGTGTTTGGGTGGATGGCCCGCGGTAATCGACAGGAGGAGTACCTCAACAGTCTTAGTTTAGTGAGAAGTACCTCGGAGTCATGACAGAATCACTGTACACTCCAGGGATGGGGCTCTTCAGCAGTTACGGTTTCGATAATGAAAATCCTGGTTTGAGCTGAGTCTATGACCTTTTTTTTTACCTCATGATTGAGATGGTTCACTTGATAACTTAGGTATATGTATGGGCATATACCTGGGTAGTGGTTATCCGTTGATTTAATGACCTTTGTTTTTACATCATGATTGAGATGGCTTACTTGATAACTTAGGTATAAGTATGGGCTTATACCAAAATAAGGGTTATCTATTGAGCTCCTTCTTTGTGGTTATCATTGTTGGTTTTAGTGAGACCTTGAGGGTATAGGGTTCCCTACTGAGTATCGTTATACTCACCCCTGCACGGGCTATGCCCGAACCTCGTTGTGTTGGTTGCAGACAACAGGCAGTGCTGACGGAGACCGAGTGTTCAAAGACTGGACGATACCCGGAGGTGGACCACACAACGAGTCAGTATCCGAAGGTGGACTTCACGAAGAGAGGACACATAGAGTTGGTTGATGGGAGAGAGCGTTGTGGAGGCTATCTGTACCTACCCTTCAGGTAGGATCCATGGTGGAAGACCCATGAGCTGCGCTATCTGTACCTACCCTTCAGGTAGGATCCGAGCAGGACGACCCATGAGCTGCTTCCGTTCATCCAGCTGTTGTCTTTTTCTGTTGTACTTTCATTTAGTTGTAGATGTACTTTAAGTTGGGATTGTATTCTAGCCCACTTAATTTCAGCACTTACTTTTGTACATAGTGTATTACTTCTGCTTGTACTATGGGATGTTTGTTTACTTTTATAAAGAAAATGCCTTCCCAGTTTTCGGGATTTACGCCTTTGGTGCTAGTCGCCATCCCCTAGCCTATGGAAGGCGGGCTTGGGGTAGTCACGGAAGGTGCCCCGAGGACGGGTCATGTCATAGTCCATATCACTACATGCACAGTGTATATGGTTGCGATATGATATTATTTTCTGATGGGATGCAATTATAGTATGTGGAGCATGATGATGGAATTGGTTTGTTTAATAAACATTAAGGTGTAAGGTGAGGACTAAGATCATCAGATTATCACATCAATAGTTTAGATATCTCTATCTTCCTTCTATATCCTTCAACCATGAGGTTATATAAGGACCCATAAAAATTTGTTTGTGGGTTATTAAGAGAAAAATGGATATTCCACATTAATTCCATTAAATCTTCCTTATAACTAATCATTGATGGTAGGAAAACCTCTATGATTATAGGTTAGGCAGCCGATTGTAACTGACATAGAGTAAGATCTGAAATGTGATCTATTCACTATCTTATCCTCCCTACACCATGAAAAGGACTACAACATATAGTTACATCGACATCCATATTATGATGAAGCTATTATAATAATATTTTTCATTAAATTTATTATACATATAGTAAAACCATGGAAATTATATGGTAGGGGATCCCCTTTGTGATGTGGCCTCGTGTTCAATTTTGCAAGATCTAGTGTTATGGGGACAAGAACACTGAAAAATTAATTTCAGACATAAATATATTGATACATACACTTGTATTAAATAAAAACTGGGTTTAAAACAAGACAAGGGTAAAAAATCCTTTCAATTAAGACCATGAATTATTTATATTTAAAACAATCCCCCTAAAATTCATATCATCCTCTAGAAATGTGTTAAGGTTTCCTACTGAGACAACACATACCAATGAAAATAAAAAGCATCATATCACACCCATGTCTCCTTTGGTGTCCCCACATACTGCCACCAAAAAATATAAAAGTTTTACCATTCCCCCCAAAGATGTTCTCGCTCAATTCAATTATTCACACCAGATAATCCTCATATGATCTTTAACTTTCAACTCCAATTCCATACAATCAAAGAAAATCATATGATAGTCCATTAATTTGTTGGATTTGGTTCCCCATGAAAAATTATATATACATTATGATAACATGTATTCATTGTTTTGAATATTAATGAACCTATTAACACATCATGAATGTTATTTTTCATTAAATAGTTTTTTATAGTGTCCAAATAGTAGATATTGCACTAAAAAGTAAATAGTAGTTTCCCGCTATGATGAGATATCATAAGTGATACAAAATTATTATCGAATAAATGTTATTTAGTTGGATGATAACATTTGATGGGAATAAATGATATAAGATATCAGGGGTGGGGAATCAAAGGGCATTGATGCACCTTCTCATGGTGTACGACCTTGGTAAAATACAGTGTGTGATATTATGAGAACGAGACCCATCAGATGGAAATAAAAAATTGTACCTGTCATTGGATTTTCCTACATGATGACGTGTGTATTGATCCTTATACATTAATATTTTAATTAATGAGTGTTATGAGGGGTTGACATTGATGTATTGAAAAAAATTATGATGAAAGACATTTGATGCGAGGGAGTGTGCATTGGGTGTCTCATAAATAATATTTCATTAGTTAATAATGCGAGAGAAGAATTTTCCATTATGTTTTATCACAAAATTCGGTATCTTAGGCCTTTTAATTGAAATTATATATCCTAAATCAAACCATTATAATGGTTTTCTATAAGGAAGATAAATTTTGGGAAGTTAATGAAAGAGAACATTTGTTGATTGCACAATCATGAAACTTGAGCAATTAGAGTTATCTACATAAATGAATTTTATTAAATAGTACATTTATATATGAGTTATTAATTCGTTTCATGATTTTATTATTTCTTTATGGGTGGCTTTGTGTGACTCTACATGATAACCTTGTACTTTAGTCTTCTTCACCTAATGCAACTAAGAAAAATGACTAGAGGGTCACTGACAGAGTTCGTATTTTCATATTTAAACATATGTTTATAAATTATTTAATCACCTCCCATTAATAAATTTGATCTTATTTTCATCATTTTATGACTTTTGGTGAGTTTTGAGCTTAAATGTCAAAAGTGGTTAATTCTGGACATTCAACAGTTTTATGATTCCTCTGTATTTTGATCATAAATCCTGAAAATTTGATCCAATTAATGTGATTCTTTTTTTAGGATTCAATGGTTCGTTGGATAAATATTATTATTCTGGACCAATTTCCAATTCGAATTTTTGGATGACCAAATATTTCGGTCAATGTGAAAAGTTATTCCTACCGACAGAATGGACCATGACTCATTCAAAGAATAATTATTCGGCCAAACGACCTCTAAATGCAGTGATTCCAGATGGGTTAGAAAGCTTATTAGATATTTAAGAGGATAAAACAATATCAGAAATAAATTAATTCATAAAGGCCGCCAATTTAATGGTCAAAGAAGGGTTGGTGGAATAGTATTTGGCCTCCAGGAAAAGTCTCTTCCATTTAGGTGGACATAACTAATTCCACACGGCTCCAAATGCATTCAAACATGGTGGATTGATGGCCAACTCCATTACTCACCTCCTATAAGAAGGGACCTTGGCCTGATTCGACTATATACAGGGCAGAACCAAAGATATCATTCTGGAGGACATATTCTAGAGGAGAAAATTGTGTTCTTTCATTTCACTCATTTCTTCTTATTATTTTTGTAATGCCTTCATCATAATAATCATTCTAAAATACCCTTACCATGGTGGGGAAAACATATGAGGTGATTGGGGGAGGGATGGTTTTATCTTTTGTAATGTTTTTGTTCTTTACATTGATTGAAAAAAAATCTCTCTCTCTTCTGCGGTGTTGGTTTCAAATTCTAATAAATAGTATTATTATCTTATGGGATTGTATTTGATTTAATATTATGTTTTCATTACTGATTTGGTAAATGATAATAATATCCCTCCACTAGGTTCTGGTCTATATATGATGGAATAGATTCAGGATTATTGGTGAATTACTCAGTGATCGTCAGTACGTGTGGCAGGGGTATTGATTATAATTAATTGTTTGGGATAAATATGACCCGATCGGGAATTGCCTAACTCAATTAAGGGTATTCGATACATCTGTTTAACACATAGGAGGGAGATTAGACCGAGCTAATATATAGGTAAGGATTACTATCACCGTCAACATTAACAAGGGAGTGATAGGAAGCGATCGTGAAATATCACTTAAACCGACTTAGTAGAAGATGATTGAATAAAATTGGAACTATGATAACATTACAATTGAAAAACCAACCCCAACATGATCACTCAATTATTTTCAATATTTTTAATCCCATGTTTGGTTAATTTGTTTTGAATAATTTACTTTATTTCTATCTTTACTTTCATTGCATTGTTTTCAAACCAATCAATATCAAAAACCACCCAACTTCATTATCAAATATTAAAGTGACAAACATGATTGTTGAGTGTTTCTCTCTAGAGAAAACCTAGGTTAACATCTATACAATATTTTAACTCAGTAAATAATTATTTTTTCCACACCCCACAACAGGCATGTGTCAGTCACACACTATTTGTATTGAGATCTCAATTTAATAATATATAATTTTTTATTACAAAACAAGTTGATTAAATATTTTTCCCTCAGTTGGTTTACTAATTATTAATGTTTTAATGATCACATATATTCTATCACCAGTTATTCGAGAGAATATATTGTGTGTTTAATATTTAATAATTATTTAATTTCTACTATTTATATAATATTTTTGTATTTATTGTAAGATAATGAAGTGGTATTTATTTTATAAAATAATAGTTATTATTCATATCATGTAAAATAATTTTGAGAAATAAGGGAATATGTTTAGATGGTCTAATGAGAAATAAAAAATATTGAATATGACTTATTTAAATAATATTTACTATATTTATCATGTAAAGTGCATGTAATGAAAAAATTATAATATTATTATTATTTTATGTGGGGTTCCCCATGGATTAAATAAAAAAAATGGAAATTGTGAAATTATTTTATTAATCACAAGTGATATTAAATCCAAATTATGTTTGTTTCTTGAAAGGATTATTCATTTTATTGGTTGTGCATAATAAATTTATAGGATCCTCTTACACTATAGAGATCTCCCTTCTCAATGAACGATCCCAATAATGGAGACCTAGCTTCCTCCACCTCCCAATCACATGTCATGATAGATTATAGAGAACTCTTTGTAAGTGGTTCTCATGGAGATGAAAGGATCTCAACAAAACTGATATGATGTATTGTTCCAGCATTGAGTGATTCCTATGGCGACATTCATAGATTTAGGAACACATTTGGATCACAACTAGAGTTAATATGTTGTTAATTACTATAACACAATAATGTTGAAACATATATCAATTGATATTTCCATTAGTGAAGATATAATTCTAATAAGGTAAATCATTAATTAATTAAACTAATTATAAATATTTTGTGATGATCCTCCTCATGGATCCAACATAATTTACATTGTTTTTTTTCCTTCATTCAATTCAGTTGATCATCGGGTTTCTCATTGTGTACATCACATACTGATCATATATCTTTAAAAAAGAAATGAAATGTTTTGAACGTGCCATAAATTTTTTTGCTTCCAGAAACATAATGTGGAATCAAAGTGGTCACATAATTATTTATAATTATTTAAAAATCATTAATTGATTTAAACATTTTTAATTTAGTTTTAATTCATGTATAATCGTTATTTTAATTCAAATTAAATGTTATGCTCTTTTATAATTCTTTTCTCTAAGACATTATCAAAATGCTTAATTATATGAATGAATAAAAATCAATGAAATAATTTGTTGGTGTTAATGATTCTTATTGGATAACATAGTATTACATGGCATGTAACCAATGTTTTACCCTGTTTTTTTTCTATTCATTTAATTAAGAATAAATTTGGAATTAGTTCTAACAATGTTCATTGATGACACAAACTGTATTTATTTCATTTATCGCATATTAACTAGGCTGTCCTGGCACATGGTCAACTAGAGTACACATCGTGTAACCCACGTGTGCATCCTATTGTCTCATTAAGTCACAAATGCTCTGTGTATTACGATACATGGACTACGTAAGAGTTGATTGTGTACCAAGAACACCACACACTATGTACCTGCTTATACATGTTGTATAATCAAATTTTCTAATGTACAATTTACATTTCCAGTCCATAGAAATGTTTCATCTATAGATGGTGAGATATGTACATGCCATGCAAGACGCGTGTACATGTCGTGTAATTATACCAAATTATCTACATTTTTTTATTATAAGGTGTAAACCATATAGACATGTTATTGCATGTGGTAACTAATTGGAAAGGACCCACCATGTAATAGTTTTTCATATATATATATATATATTAATATATTTTTAATGTAAATATATGCATCTCATGTATTAGTCACATTACAATTGTTACTCTACATGAATTGAGTAATAACACGTGACAAAAAAATCATGTAATTCCAGTAATAATTGTTTTTGTATTACATTTCATGAAGGTATGTGATATGTTGTGTATTATATATGTCATAATAGTAAAAAGTACACATGTACAATAAATTTTGGGTAGAATCAGACAAGTATTCACAATGTTCCCTCCACGGTACATTGATGTAGAATGTTAATTTTAAATATATTTATTCTATTTGTTTATAATTATGATTGATGATAATCTGAAGGAAATGAAAGTGGAAAATAAGACAAAAAGATTTTATTAATTAAATATGATAATTAATTGATTCAAGATCAATTTGTTTATAATAAGAATGATTTCCAATTTAATTATTCTTTTATTAAATCCATTATTTTTTGCATATATTTAGATTATAATTAGCATAGTACATAACATTGTATTTTATTTGTTTCATTTAATTTATTATTTAATTAATTTGTTGGCATGCATTCCTTCACTCCTCTTATTTTTAAGGACCTTCATGCCCCAGGTTAATTTTCTATAACCACCTTGTTTCCCTCACTTGCGTGTTAGTAAAAGAAAATTTAATTGATGGTTATCTCATACTAGTGGTGGAATTTCATGTTTTGGAGTTGAGGTAATACCGCACCAAGAAACATACATAGGTGGATTGGGGAAAAATATAACACAAACCATAAATGGTTCAAGGGGTTTTCCCCTATGTCAATGATTATTTTATCAACTACTAGATAAACTTATCATTATTTAATGATTATAATCATATTATCTTATTATTTAGTTCTATCACATTTTATGGTTATTTCACTATGGATGTTTTTTTCATCACACGATTTAAGGAAATTAACAGTCATTTAAGATAGAGCTAAAATAAATCGGCTAATGTGTAAGCATTACATGTGTCATGGTTAGTCAAATATTTAAATACCCGTAATATTAATGAGAATTTTATAACGATAATAACAATGTATCTATGATGGAAAGGATAAAATCCATCAATAATAAATATTAAATCTTTATATCATTCCACTACTTCAATTTAAATCGAACAACATCTCAATGATATTAACCATCCAATCTAGGGGTGATTAAAATTAACAGGTAATTAAAACATGATGTTTTGGTTTGTCGAATCATAGATTGCATCAAGGGTTGAATTCCAAAGTATGACAAGGTGTATCTGAGAGACAGGGGTTATGGAAATCCAGTTTAATGATTTAAGGATTGGAGAGTAAATTAAATTTATTATGGACATTGAGTTAATGCAGTTGGAAATTGGAATTCCTACCAAAAAAATTCATGTTACGTGGACAACCAAATTTGGGGTAATATGAAGGGGAATATAGTTCAATGGTACTATAATTTCCATGAAATAAGATACTTCTAAGCCAATAGGGAGGTATATTTGTATTCAAAAAAATATTGGGAGATTAAGAAACATGAATATTAATTTAATTAACGAAAATTTATATGATAATGTACTAAAATTATTATTATCATATTTGTAGATTTAATAATAAAATAAATTAGAACTTATCATTGTGATCCATACAGGAGAAGGATACTCATCTAACTTTAAAAAATTTCCTAGAGTAGCAAAGGAGATGACACATTATTCTTTACCAATAAAGGATATTATATGTGCTAGAAGAAACTATTCTTGATTTTCCATGTAATGAGGAAAGGGATTTATTTTTATCACTCTATTAGAAATATTTTAATGATTCCAAATATATATATTTTATCATTATATAATCGATGTATGATAAGATATTGAAGCAACCTAATGACATTGATTCAGATAACATGTTGTCTCACCCTTCGGATCTCTCTCAAGATAAGGGGAGACAATAGAGGTAAGAGTTATCCAATTCATTTAGTACAACATAGTCTTAAGAGTATGTTCCATATGGGCCTCATTTAGTTATACTTATTGGATACATTGAACACTTATAAATCATAGGTATTAAAATCTCGGATGAGTGGCATATATATATATCATAATTTCATCACTTCTAAATAACTTCCCTAGTTATATTGTAACCTTAAATATGTTAAATAATAATAATATTCTTTGAAAACTCCTTACAATGATTCTCCAAGTAGGTAAGGAAATGGGGAGTGATAAACCTGATGCCATTATGCTGAATAAGGAATAATAGAACAAAGAAAATGTTCCCAATCTTCATTAAAAGTATAATTATCTCAATAACCATCCTTCCAATAAGTGTATGATCTAGAAACTTGGAATAGAAAAGAGTCAATATGTTTTTTTGGAGTAATTTAGGTTACTAAAAAATGGAAATACAAACATAAGTAATGCAAAGCTAATGATTTTTTCAGAATTGAGTGTAATATTTCAATGTCTACACATTGTGTATTAGATAAAACTTGTGGTTCTCACATATGTATCCAAATGAAAGAACCAAGTTGATTTCCAATGACTTGTAGATAATATAGGGATGTGTGAGATGCTAATAGTGTAAGGATGAATTCTCTTCCAATTTACAAATACTACCATTAATTTCCAATAAGAATGTTTTTTTAAAATATTGTTTCTATGTACCTACAGTTACCAAGAACATAATTTCATCATCATTCCAATATACATATGGGTTTATATTAATGCTTAAAAATAAAAGTCATTTATTTTAAAAGGAAAATATATTTTATGGTATTGAACATTTATCTAATGGTCATTATGTAATAAGTTACAAAAAGAAGTGTTGGAAATCGATAATGAATCATGTTCACATGAGTCATTTAACACCTATCTTTGGAATCATATTCTTTCTATTAAAAATTATAATCATTTGAAAAGTATTTTTTTAGGATGGTAATTTATATTCTTATAAGGTAAAACTACTTGAAATATTTCATTATATTTTATAATTGAAAATTACCCAACCATAATTTGCTGGATAGGGTGAATAATCCGTAGAGCTTCTTGGATTTGTACACACTGATTTGTGTGGACCATTTCTAGTATAATATACATGTTAATATTATTACATTATATCTTTCTCTAATGGATTGAGAAGATATGGATATATTGACATAATAATGTATAAGTTTGAGTCTTTTGTGAAATTCAAGGAATTCAATAATTACGTAAGCAATCAACTTGGAATGATGATAAAGAATCATTGATCAAATCGTGGTGGGGGATATCTTACCCAAGATTTCATCAAACATTTATTGGAGTTTGAGACTCTATCCAAACTCACTCCACCTAATACACTGTAGATGAATGAAGTTAGTGAAATGTGGAACTATACCTTTTTAGGCATGGTATGGTCAATAATGAGTCATGTACATCATCCATGATCCTTTTGGGTTAATTCATTATAAACTGTTATAGAAACTTTAAAATGAGTAAAAAAATTAAGTCGAAAAATGAATTCCCATATAGTTATGGAGTGGAATGAAACTCCTTTTATCACAAAAATGTTTATCGATAATTGAGGTGTTTATTAAGGCCTTTTCAGGTAAAAATCTACCACCCTTCGAAAAAAGTGCATTCTAATAGGTTATCTCCCATGGAAAAAGGGACAATACCAATAAAACCACTCAGAAAAGTATGTGTATATCCCTAGTCAAGATGTATTTATGTGGAGGGTGAAAATACTCAATATGATAGTGTGAAAAAGAATGAATTTGATAAATTTTATTATCCAGATACAGAAGATTTGGTAAAGGAATCGATTGCATTAGTAGTCATGGAAGAATCAGTTCCTAAAAGACAAGTACTTCATAAGAGTGCATGATAGATAAGAAAAATATAGAGATATATTAGATTAGTTACTTAATAATGTGACTCATTATTGGTCAATAATGATGAACCAATATATTACAAATAGGAATAAGAGATTATAGATACTACAAGATGGAAAGAAGACATGAATTCTGAAATGGATTCCTTGCTTCAGTTCTATTTGATTCACTATTTGATTTAATGACCATTGAATGAAAATTTTTATTCAAGAGGAAAATGTACATGGATGGCATTTTAAATACATGTAATGTAAGGATAGTGGATAAAGTGTTTAAATAGTGTTAAGTAATTGGATACAATGAATCATTTTCAAAAGATTCCATGTTGAAATCCATCAAAATTATTGTTTATACAGAATCTTTCCATGACTATGTGATTTGAAAGTTGGATGTCAAAACAACATTCCGTAATGGGATCCTTCACGAAGATGTCTATATGATAGCACCATAAGTATTTGTGACTCTAGTGGATTCAAAAAGATCATCATGTTGTAGAGGTCCATTTGTGAAATGAATAAAGAATCCAGGCCATGGAACATTAGATTTCATGAAGGCATAATTTAATTTTAATTCCTTAATAATTAATATGAGCCAAGTGTTTACAATAAGATTAGTTGAAATGCACTGGTTATCCTCATAGTATATGATGATGACATAGTACATATTAGACCCAACAAAAAAGTCTTATAGTTGGTAAATTATTGGTTAAAAAAATGTTTCCCTATAAAATATATAGGTGAATCACAATATATTATAGGGATCTAGATCATTTTTGTTTGATCAAAGAGGATAACTAGGCTAAGTTAAAGAACATATGTTGACCAAATAATTTAGAGATTTAGTATGGAACAATATAAGAGAGGGATGGTTCCAGTGTCCCATGGTTTACATATTTCTTAGAAAATGTTTCCTCAGAGATAATAATATAAAGGGAAAATGAGGAAGTTTCATGCTTGTTCTAAAAGGGGACTTGATACCCTGAAGGGGGGGGGGGGGTGAATCAGGGTATAGTTATTCTTTTGATACTTGTTCATGCACCACTATATCATTACCTCTTTATTACAAGGGTCACTTTTTATGTTCATCTTTGTTAGTGTTGATATTTTCTATTCCAATTTTACCAAAGGATAATGCACTGAATGTAAAATAATAATGTAAGAACAAGGAAATATATATTTTTACTTGGTTCACCCTCATTGGGATACATCCATGGAACATAAAAAAATAATGTTCCAATTGTACCAAATTCACTACGTCTCATTTCCAATAATGATTTTTTATCTAGGTCACTTATATTCCAATGAAAAATATTGTTAAAAGATTTTGGGTCTGGTCACTCTATTACTGTGGTGACACCATTTTTCTCTTTCTCTTTTTCTCTGGTGGTGAAAGGATAACAATTTTCTTATAACTTTTCTCAGTCCTCTTGGAATGGATCCAATCAAAATTTATGGACAGGTAGGCCCCTTATTTTTCATAAAAAAATACATCCTCGCCTATAGGTAAATGATTTGTTGAAGTTCCTTTTTCACCCATATTTAATTATACATTTTCGAACATTATTATATTGTAGAAACTACATTAACAAATTATTTCTCACTGAACTACTTTATGACCTCCATTGACTGGAATCCATCCTCCATGAACTGTGTTTCACTAAGCAACATGAGTTCTTCGTAAACCACCTCTTCCTATACATATTGCCTCTACTTCCACAGACCTTATCTCATTCCATGAACAACTAATTCTTCCACTTCCCAAATGTTCCCCCACATACTACCCTTGCTTCGAGGAAAAATTTTTCCTCCGTATACTGCGTCTCATTCACAGATATCTTCATTTTATGTGGACTGATGATGCACAGATAACCACCTCAGCTATTATGATCATTTTACATTTTGGGATATAGTACCCCAAATAAATCTTTAAATTTAACTCTTCTATCTTTGGGGAATCCTCCTCATGAACGTCTTCTCATTCAAAAAATTATTCCTCCCAAACACATTCACTTTCACAGACTTCCCCATGAATGATTTTTTACTTAGATGAATTTCTTCCCAAAGAGAAAATTTTTTCTAATGAAATCACTCTTTTGTAATTATGGGATTATAGATCTTTATATAGGAAAAGATATATTAAAATATCTCTAATCAATTTTAAAAAAACAATTGTTGTGGAATATCCTTCATCGTGGACTACTTAACATGTGAATTGTTTTCCCTATGAGGTCCACATACCACCACTCTTCCTTCATGGCTGTCGATATCTTTCTTGAATGAAAACCTTTGAGGATACTCAAATCACTACATCATTTCATTGAAATATTATCCCTCCCACATACAAAAATCATTCAATGAACTACATGCCTCTGAAAAACCATATCCCTTCCGGCACATGACTTGCCAAACATGGTTCGTGTACCAAGCTTCGTGGTACGCATAACACTGGTATGTGGAAATATTCTTTTTTGAATTTACTTCACCATTAAACTTAATCTATTATTATTTTGTGAACTACGATTCATGGTCCATATATAATTTAATCATAGACATAAAATATTCCATTTCCAAAAAAACTATTGTTTTTTCCAATAAAAATTTGTAGAACACTGGGAAACCACACCACCTTGATAACGTAAATCAGAAAACACCAACCATGCTCTTTATGGGTCATGTGGATTTTTCAACAACCAAAATCACACAAAAAAACAATTAGATGATTCCTTGGTGGATTTTTTTCCAACAATCCCATATGCTTTAGTGATAGGATTAATTTTTTATGCCAGGTTATGTAATAGATAAGATGTTTTTGATGCATTGAGCATGGTAGGTAGATATCAAGGAGAACTAGGAGAATATAGTTGTTCAACCGGTAAGTTTATTGTTAACTATCTGATAATAACTATGGATATGATTATGGTGTAAAGTTGATATGTGGAGATGGTCATCAGGGGTTATAATAATGATAGTTTCTAGACCGATCTGAATAATCTGAATTCACAATCAATATATTTATTGAACCAAGGTAGAATTTTTGAGATGGAAGAGTTCAAATAATCCATATATTACTAATTCTAAAATAGAGTCCATGTTAGTACTGGCTTCTGATGAATTTATGGAGTCTATTTGGATTCAAAATATTTTCTAGGATCTTTATGTTGTACTTAGAAGTAAATTCCTCATCACATTATATTGTTATAATACTTCATTGCTGGATCATGAAAAGGAGACAAGGTCACACCAATGAAAAAATCATATATTTCAAAAGTACCAACTCATGGAGGATTTATGTTAGAGTGGTTAAGTTGTGGTAAATAGAGTATTGACATGGGAGAATGTGGTTGACCCTTTAACTAAAGGTATTTCATAATAGGACCACGAAGACAATGTGAGAGCATGAAGACTATAGGTTGTTAGTTGTTGGATCTTGTAAATGTGGGTTTTGGTTAGATTTTTTGACCTAAAACCTAATTTTGTGTACATTAGGATAACCAGAAATCATGGTTTCAAAAATTAATAATTTCTTAATTACATTTCGATTTTTCTTCTGAATAAAATACATAATATGTGTTAATGTTCTAAGAGTATTTGTCGCACTAATATGGGCATAGAAGTTTCCTTATATGTTGCGAAACCATAAATGGTATAATACTATTCTTTATTAAATGTTCTATAGATAAATGATATCATTTTAGGGGCACAAATGATAATGAAAATCAGTGTAGAGACCCGAAGCTTAACGTACGTGGACATTACATTACATTTGCGGAATACTTAGTACATAACAAAAAACACACACACAAGGATCATAATAGTTTAGTGTCTTTGGAAACTCGGAATATAATCTTCTAATCGTGGTGAAAGATCTTCAAAATCTCCCATAAAGATCTTCCTTTTTTTTATCTAAAACATTTCTTTATATCCTGGGGAAAAGAAAACATAAAAGGGTGAGCTCAAATGCTCAGTAAGGGTAAACAAAAGAAATATCAATCACATCATATACATAAGCACATAACTTTTGGAAATCTTAACCTGCAAAAGAGATCATAATTTCATAACATGGGGTAAATCATGACAGTGAAATGTAATCACAATAATCATAACCTAAAACATGAAACTTTGTGGCATTCACACATAATCATAGAGAATCATTTCTTGTTAGTCAAGACTCATTGCCAAGACTATCTTAGTGGACAAAGTCCCTTTCTGAATCGAGTAACCCTCGTTTCAGTCCTGTTTCACTGAACCGGTATAACCTACCGCTCCAGCCCTGTCTATCTCATGAGATATAAAATCTTTACCCAATGAATTGGAGGGAGATATAGGTCCCACCCATCTCATAATTATACCATTATTATGTGTTCCACAAAATCATAAATCATACATCATTGCATAACCCATGTAATACAAATGGGAATCTTAAACATCATGACATCATAAAACAATTCATATAAGATAAAGGAATTCATAAAAATAGTTCCATCACAACATAATCAAATCAATGTAATAATAGGGATAAAACAGAACCCTTTATTATCTTATATGGAAAATAATTTTGATAAAACACTTGAACTCCATTCTTGAGGAAAATATCTTTTCTTCTTCAAAAATATTTTTCCTTTCTTAACATGTCAAAAAACATTAAAATAAAAGAAGTTGATTAAAAATAAACTTGAAAACTTGTAAAGGAAGCTTCTTGGAAATAATGTTTTAAAAAGCCATTCATGCCGTATAAGTTAAAAAAACATTCTTCTCATACTTTTTTCGGAAAAGTCAAAAAAGTACCTCGTACGAAAAACGACAAAAGATTCCTTTCATATCCTTTACTAAAAAATTACCGAAGGGTAAAATTGGATATATTCTATTTTAGGTGGATGGAAATAATATTACATATTGAGGAAACATGGATGTGGATGATAAAATACACCCCAGTAAATTCCAAAGTATAAACAATCTCGGATAAAGATGAGATTGTGATATTTCCCTTACCTTAGGTCCGATTTGCATCGTATGTGTCAGAACCTCCTGTATAATGATTTAAATAATGTCATTGAATTATTACAGAATCATATTAATTGTTATGATATCATATATGGTTCACTTATGACATTATATTACCCGTTATTTTGTAAATTCCATGTTAAAGAGCATTTTGGGTAAAATTGTTTCATTTGTCGTCCGTGTTTTGACTTGTAATTATTCATATGATTACGTAGATCATGATTAATTAATTCCAGAATATAAAACATGATATATATATATATATATTCATATTATACATATATATAATAAATCAGTAAATGGAAAGAAATACACCGTTCATGGAGACAGTAGTCTGTACGTACGCATGAACGTTGTTTTCGTTTCCTTATTGAATTGAATGGAATTAAGTAGATGACATACATATAAATATAAATAAATCCAGTATCATTATTATGTTATATATTTCATTAGTACTTATTATATATACTTTATAATCATTCATGAATGGTTAATCATTGAGAATGAATCTCATCGCGTCGTGGAGACGGTAGTCCGTACGTACGCACGAGTGATGATATCGTTCCCATGGTCGTGGAATTGTGTTGAAGTGTATGTATACTATTTCAGTATCAATATCACTTTATAATAATCATATATAGTTACTCATTACACCATTATACCCATCCAATTAATGTGGTGGAGGAAAATAGATTACACCACGGCGTGGAGACGGTATTCCGTACGTACGCACGCGCGGTGATTTCATTTTTCCGTAGGATGGATAGAAGGTGAATTAGGGTTGTTTCATATTTATAATAACATATCAGTATGTAAGTAATACTGATGTTATTACTTTGTCATGAAACAAATAATGAAGAAGACGTTGAAGAAGAAAGAAATTGAAAAGATCGGTAATGGTTATTACCTCTTCTTTGAAACGCCTCTTTGAATCCTCCACTTAGGGAACTAAGATTGGTCTTTGAAGAAGACCAGGACCTCTAGGATTATTCTAGGGAAGTGGAGAAGAGATTTTTTCAGGGTTTGGCCGAGATTGAGTGCTCAAATTGGTGTGAGGAGGAGGGGGAGGAGGTGTCCTTTTATAAGGGAGGAGAGGGGCACCTTAGGAATATCTCAAAATATTATTTTATATTAAAGTCAAAATCGGTTTATAATGGTTCCAAAGGGTCTTATTTCGAAGATAAAGTGGTGATGGGTCGAAATCCTATCAACCAATAGGATTTAGACAAGTTTAGGTTATTATTTTAACCTTATCAACTAGATTTAACTCTAAGTTAAATAATTAAACTTTTACCGTGTCTTTTTGTTTTCTTTCACTATATGGTTAATAAACTTACTATAACATGCCAAACGAACCCCAAATTGTTTATTATTAATATATATATCCTTATCTAAGTCATTTGGCCGAACCTTAGATTTTTAGGAATAAAATAACAATTAATATTATAATATTTTATTTAAAAACTATTTTGTGTCAATTTTGACAATATTTGATATATGATTTTTGTGAAAGTCATAACAGAATTATATGTTCGAACCAAGTTGATTAAATCAACAATAATATATCATAGTAACCTAGAAAATTAGTGTAATTCATAAAAAGTCTTAAATTACATTTATTTTGGTATTTATAATATCAATTATGTCAATATTTCATTAATAATATAATTACTGCATCATCTTTGTGTCATAAATAAATTAAATTATTTGATGTCTAAAAATTACAAATAAAATACCATCATGTAGGAAATCGTTTTAGTTTTCCAATGAATATTTACAATCGAATTTATCTTTTGTACAACCCTATATTAAAAATGTTTTAGTAAATAAACTTTGATTTTGACTCTTTTAACTCTTCTTTGAATTAAATAATAATAAATGTCCTAATCTAATCCAAGTGGGCCTAAATGGTCATATTTTATTACTAATCTTGTTTTTGGTCGAATTACACTTGTACAATAGAATTAGTACATGTGTTAGGGTAATAATAATATCATTTTTACCCTTAATTACCCTATTTACTTTTAACCGTGGTAAATAAAAGTAAAAAGTTACTATTCACCAAAAATTATTTTCATCTCATTGAACCACATTTTACTTACTGACATCAACCGTGTCTCTCGTATTTTTGAAATTCCATTCACAGAAGTGGTAAAATTAAGATTTATGAAGAAATTAATTTTTTTAACTACCACTTAGTAGTTTCACTATTCATCAAAAATTGATGTTTTTCAGAACAATGCCAAAATTTCATCCTAAGCTATATTTCATATTCCGAATTCAAAAATGAAGTCTTTTTTACCAAATTCATATCATAGAATTTGCATTAATTAATTTTATAATTAAATCCCACTGTTAAAACAAATAGCGTGTTTTTAAGAAACAATATCTATCAAAAGATTGACGCTTGTTTATGTCTGGTTTAAATGTGAAATTACATCCAATGACCAACATTGTATTAAATTGTTAAAATATATTCTAAATATACTTTAAAACTAATCAAATTAATAATTTATCACTATTAATTATTTCGATTAAAAAATTTGTTTTTTAATTATAATTTAGTAATTTTCACTATTCATCAGAATATGAAAGTTATCCGAAAAGTACCAAAATTTCACCTTAGGCTAAATTCGATACTCCGAATCCAAAAATGAAGTCCATTTTGAGAGCTAAAATTTCTAAAATTTTAAAAGGTGGTTATTACTATTTATAATGGCTAGTTATAATAATATTATAATAGCATCTCGTTGTTTAGTGAAACTCGGTATTGCGTACTACACACGCTATCGAGGAAGGTCGTGATTGCGTGTAATGCAAGGCAAGTCAAGGATGTGTGTTGTGCAAGCTCCTTTTGGTGTAGCGTACAACAAAAGACATTAGTGAAATTAAAAATAATACTTTTCATAAAATATCGGGGTGTCACATTCTACCCCCCTTAAAATGAATTTCGCCCTCGAAATTCGTCGGGGTTATAAATGGTTTACTATTCGAAAGTTTCTTTAATATAAACCCACATCGTAAAAAGGAATACCAAAACCAATCTTTAAAAACAACAGTATGAAACTTAACGGTTACCCAAATAAACTAATCAATGGGTTTCCACATAGGTGAAAATATGGATATGGAAGAGAAATCTAACCATAATGTTCTGATGGGGAGTGGTAGAGAACATGGCTATGGAAAATCCAGCAATCACAAAGCCATAAATTTGTGACGATCTAAGGTACCATCTGATTAATTAGATATAAGAGCACTAGGACAACATTTTTGGTTTTCAAGATCGTTTCCCTAAAGTTGAATAATTTGAATTAGAATAAATACTTACTTTATTTTGGTACAATCTCACTATTGTTCGTGCCTTAAACAATTTCTACTTCATCTCTTAAATAAATGAAGTTGAATTTGTTATTCATGAAGTGTTAGTAGATCATGTGATAGAATGACGGGTCATTCCATCTATCTCAAACAAAAGGTTACCAAAAATTATATACATAAGTCGATCTATAGTGAGATTAATCATATATGGTTCCTAAAATGGACTTATACTTCATATATCATACTGCTTAATATAATAAAACTAGTTTCTACTAAACAGGGACTTCATGTAGGCCTGTGGTAGGCGATAAAGGCCAGTCGCACTTCGATTGTGGGTTCGATTTCCACAGCCTTGTCTGATGCGATGGGTTGTCGCCCATCCTGCAGGTTGTCCTTTTTCTAAAACTACATTACTATAACATCCCATTAATAATATCGAAAAAAGAACTTCTATCCTTAAACAATACTATTTTAAGTCCAACATAATCCATTCTAGTCTTTAGGCTTATCCATAATACCGCAGTCCACTCTCATAACAAAGTGAAAATGATTACCAGAGATTTAATACCATCGTTGATCCCCATATATCATAAGATATGTTTTGTTGGTCACATTCCAAAAATTCAAAGTCCTTAATCATGTATTCTCTTGAATAACTTAGTGAAAACATGAACGCAGTTAAAAGTTAACACTTTCCACATACCAAAATCCTCAAAATTCTATATACTCAAACCATGATATCACTTAGTCCTTATATCAATCATGAGCTCCTGAATACTGTTAAACATTTCATTTTCATGGTTTCCCTTCATTATGTGCATAATATCTCAATCACTTTGAATACCATATTAGACCAATACATAAATATTCCAATACTCCATGATACAATATTATTTTGGAATCCCATTACATAAACACTTAATCATTCCACCACATCGTTGACATATTCAACATTGCCAATAGTGATCGCATGTGACATCCCTTTGTCCTTTCCCTTCAGTGGTTGCTCATGTTGATCATCACTAACCCTTGGATTAGGGAATTTATTAGCATAATGCCCCATTTCCTTGCACTTGAAGCATTGAAGTGTTGGTGGTGCGTTCTCTGCAGTGTTTGCTTTATTCACATCATTAGAAACCCTTTTTCCATTACTTTGACACTCAGCTGCTCGATGACCTTCTTTTCCACACTTAAAACATTTTCTAGTCCCTTTAAGACAATCTCCACCATGCTTTTTTCCACACTTTGAGCATAAGGAAACATTCATCTTCTTTTCACCATTATTCTGAGATTTCTCCTTGAACTCCATCTTTCGTTTCTTGTCAAAACCATGAGATGGTTATGTAACACCAACTACCATTTATACCTTGATAGAACAACACAAAATTTCGTCATAGCTACTGAAGTCTCTTATAGCTAATGCCCTTCGAAGACTTGGTTTTAAGCCACTGAAAAATCGATCAACTTTACTTTCAGGTTGGATGATAATGCCAGATGCATACCTTGCAAGTCTTGTAAAATTTGCTTCGTATATACCAACAGATTCATAATCCTTCTGATTCAGCTCAAGAAACTCCTTTTCCATCTTTGTTCGAAGAATACGAGGGAAGTACTTACTGAAAAACAAGTTCTTGAACTCGTCCCATTCCATGGAATCAATTTCATCTCTTTGCCTCGTATTCTTGATAAGATTCCACCATTGATCAGCTTCACCTTCCAAACGATATACTGCTAAGATGACTTTATCATGTTCAGAACATTGAAGAACTGAAAATATCTTTTCAGTGGTACTGATCCATTGTTCAGCAATAAGTGGATCGGAAGACCCATTAAAAGAAGGTGGACGTTGCCTCATGAAGGACTCAATAGAATATTGTTCCCTTCTCTGCTCATTTGGAAGTCCAGAATGATTCATATCTTGTGTAAGTATAGCAATAATATTTTGCACTCCATCTCCCATAACAATTGTTTGTTCAGGAGGACAATCATTGCATTTTCCATTGCATTGATCAACACGGTTCCTTCAGGTTCCAGCCATCGTCTAAAACCCAAAAAGAATAGTGTGAGAGGCAAAAATCATGCTAAGAAAAACAACATAATAAAGGGGGAGTACCTTCAATATCTAACATCTTAGGTTTAATTCTAAGATAGTTAGCGCAATTCTAGGACTATAACCTATACGTATTATAGCATCCCGCCTTTTTATAACATAAACTTTCATTACATTACACAAAACTGGGGATCTTTAAGGTCTAGTGTCTTGGAAACCAGGAACATAATACATGAAAACAACATAAAACATTGTTCTTAAACACTTGAAAGGCATCTCCTTAAGTTCATTCTAGGTTCATTACTGCATCTCATAACCTGGGGACATACATCAAAAGAAAGGGTGAGCAGAAGGCCCAGTAAGGGAAACAAGAGGAACATTTTACATGTGAACTTGAGATACTTCAATAAGGACATGAAAAGAACTTTAAGGCATGAGAAAGAAATCATGAGGCATTTCATAATAAAAATAACATTTTCCATAACTTGAAGATGTGGCTACATCATATAACATAGAAAATCATGAACATATCACCAAGGTCCATCCCCAAGGTGTCATTTGAAAATTACCAAGGTTATTCACCAAGGTATCGTGAAAATTGTAATCTCTAGTGGTTACATCATTACCCAATGCATTGGAGCGCTATCAGGGCGCACCCTTAAATTTTCCTTTATTATCATGTGAGCCACATATATCATCATCAAACATTTCATAAATAACCCACATAGCATAAAATAAATGGGTTTCATTTCATAATCATAACGTTTTAAAAACTGCTTTAAAGACATGATCTTTACGTCACTTTAAACCCACGGAAAGGGAAAGCGGGTCTCATGTATGTAAATCCCAGAATTTAAAATGGAACATTTTGATATATATGTGAATACCCTTGTAGAAATAAGAGCTTTGAGTATTCACTTTATAACATAAAATAATTTTGAGAAAAGAGGGAGAGGCATTTTGAGACGAAAATTCTGCAGCATAACGGCTATGTTTTGGGGTTTTAGAAAACATTGAAAAGAGAGGGGACATGGGTCACCCACTCATAAATGATCCATAAAACAGTAGGGGACGGAATAAGAAGGATATATGTACATGGTAATGAAATTTGAAGGACATACCATTTGAAATGAAAAACATGGAAGGAAGACAAAAATTAGATTTCTCTTATGAAAATTTGGCAGCCTAACGGCGTCACTTAAACTTCAATAAAAAAGAATTGACAAGATCAAATAGGGTCCCTCATCATATGATCATAAGAGATCAGTATGATAGATATAGAGATCATACCCCAACATAATAAAAAGGAACTTGAAAGACTTGACATGAAAGTAGAACTTTGAAAAGAATGAGAAGGGTGAAAGAATCCCTTAAAAATTCGGCAGCCTAACGGCGTCACTTAAACTTTCATAAAATGAAATGATGAGAGTAAGAGGGGATCTCTCATCATATAAACATGAAAGGGCAGTAAGAGGAATATAAAAGAACATCCTCTCACATAAAAACATGGAGCATAAAAGGAATGACATAAAAGAGATTACATGAAAAGAAAGAGAGGGGTCGGATCCTTTACCTTAAAACGTGACTCTTGAAACTCAAAGGATTGGACCTTGAGGGCTTGGGGGCACCTTGGAAGGACTATTTGGGAGGTAAGAAGACCATAACTTCGTTGGGGGATAGTTTGGAGTGAAAACTAAAGGAGGAAAGGGTGGGTATTTATAGGGAAAGTGAGGGGACAAAGCATTAATGCCCAAGGGACACCTCAAATGTGCTTTTCTCAAACCCATGTGCTCTCCCTTGGCATTTATCATGGAGTTAGGCCACATGGGGCACCCAAAACAATAATTCATCACCCTTGGCCGGCCAACCCTCAAAAGATCTCATGACATCATCATGACACCATTATGATGTCATTAAACATACTGAAACCCTAAAACTGTATTTTTACTATTCACTGAAAATTCAACTTTCTCAGAAAAATCCCAAAATTTCACATTAACCAAATATCAATGCTCTGATTTCAAAAATGAAATCCATTTTATAAAAATAATTTTCTAAATATTTTTAATTTAATTTTTAAATAAAAACACTATTCATCGAAAATTCATTTTTTTCAGAAAAATCCCCAAAAATTACCTTAACATAATATCGATGCTCTGAGTTCAAAAATAAAGTCATTTTTATAAAAATAATTTTCTAATTATTTTTAATTAAATTTTTAATTAAAAAACACTATTCATCCGAAAAAACAAATACTTGAATAATAATTTATGAAACCGTTATTTAACCATTTTATTGAATCACATTACTTAATCAAGGTGCCTAGATTATTTTAAAACTTTCTTTAAGTGAGATTACTAATCCATTTGGTCACCTTACTAATCCTAAGAATAAAATCACTATTCATAATTTACTATTCATCAAAAATTAAGTTGATCTTTTTAGACTCCAAATTTTGTACTGAACATAATTGTAGAAGACCATTTTTTGAAAATCATTACACATTTTTAATTATTTAAGGTTTACATAAACATTTTTAAAATATCCTTTTTCTAAAATTCATAAAAAATATGCATACTATATTTATCCGGTCATTTCAAAATTCATAAACTTCATCATAAGAAGAAATCCCAATTTTTATTTAAAACAAGGATTACACAAGGTAGTTACGGTCTCGTTACATAGCCTCTTATAATACCAGCATAGGACCTAAGAGTAAGGTGTGCTAGGGTGATAGAATCTTGGGGCGGCTCAGTCAACATTGCCCGAGTATTAATTTCTATCAGTTTGAACTTCTCACGAAGGCTATTTTGTTCCAGCTTCACATGATGAAGTTCAGCTTGGATTTGATCTAGAGCAAAGCCCAATGGTGCTACCTCCTTCCCAAGCTCTGTTAGATGGGCTTCGATCGGTCCAAGACTACTAGGTGAGGCCATAGAATCTTCTTTCTATAATAATTAACCAAGATTACTTGTATTTAGAGACAATAATCAAAACATTTTGTTCACAGCGGTCATATTGACCGATGGTCATATAACAGTCAGAACCCAATGGTCTCATTTTAATTATAATCATGTTTATCAAATAAAACATTTTTGTTGAGTATAAAAATAAAATAAAATAACACATGAAATTAGGGAATAAGATTTATTCAAAATTTCGGGTCGTTACAATCTTCCCCCCTTAAGAAATTGCGTCCTCGCAATTTTAAAAATTGGGTTTTGAAATTTCATTGAAAATCCCACATCGGAAAAAGAGTCAGTGACACCATTACTTTAAAAGAAAGAAAATGAAGTACAAAGGCCACCTGAGTTTACTCATACTAGGATTCCGTGTAGGAAACATGGACATGGAGGAGAAAACAAAGGGTAATGTCCTAAAGGAGAGTGATAGAAAACATGATTAGGAGGAAGTTAACAACCAGAAAATCCCAAAATTATGATGTGTGCAAGCGGTCTTTGATTACCTAGTAGGAAAAGTAAACCAACAACATTTTTGTTTTACATTCCTTTTCATAACTTTGAGGAATTCATTTACAACATAGAACAAAAACATAAGGAAATATATCTACCTTCATCTAGAGTTTCATCCTTTAATAAGTTTCTACCCAAAACTAATCTTTTCTCCAAACTATGAGCATTCAAAACTACTTGGTCTCATCAAAACACAAGAATCATCTTCTAGAGAATCACATAATCCACAAAAGATTAACTATCTATTTCTTTTATCTGTAAACATTATCCCAAAAATAGAAAGGGTAAGGTAAAACAACTCTTCAAAAAAGAATCCCATAGGAATGGAAACTACTTTTAAATATTCAAGTTCCATGGTACTACCCAAAGTTCATCATAGTCCATTCCGTAATTAACGGTCCTTAAAATTCCTCAAAATAAACCAAACTAAGATTGAAACCCAAATACAAGAAGGATTTGATAACATAGTCTTCCAAAATAAACTTCATTGTTCATCTCCAAACAATATCAACCACTCCTAACATCTAAACTAAACATACTTTACCCAAGATAGGTTAATCATTCCCATAAGTATCCTAAATTACTATAAGTCCACCATAAATTTATCGATTCTTCAAAATATAATTCAACCTTACTCCTCAATGAAAATACCATAGTAATCTATTTACCTCGATCATATAGGGTCCCTAAAATAGTGAACGTATTCCAAAATAATAATCATTTTTTAATCCCCTAATCACCTCTGTCATCTTAATACGGAAATCGTAGCATTTCCTATCACATTGGTTGTTGAGACATGTTCTTCCATTTCCCGCCATTAACTAAGAAAATAAACTATAATTAGGGGGTTAAATACTTAGCCAATAATCAAGAAAAGAAAGTTAAAGCATATAAGGATAACTTGTAGTTGAAAAGTATACCCTAACTTGTGATCCCCTAGGTTCCCATCTAGGTTATCCATGATCATATAGTCTTATGTGAACCTTTATTTTATTTTATCTTTGATCCTTTAACAATGGTTCATACTAAGCTTATGAATTTACCAAAGCATATCCCCCGGGAGTGTCGTAACCAAGAGTGCAGCAAGGCCCGTTGTCGTGTACCAGTTCCCGTTCGAGTCTAGCTCAAAGCGGTGTTTTCGGGTTTTACCCCTATGTACATCTGTGCCAGAGCCACCTCTACCTGCTCGTATCCAGACAGGGACGTATTTGCTTGGAAACCCCTTACTCAATACTCACCAAAATACCAGGAAGATTTCCTATATTTAAACTTTTCTATAGGGTTCTTACTATAGTTTTTATATCCTAATTTCCACAAATAACTAAACCATCCTTTGATACCAACTATAGCATCCCCCCTTTTTATAACATAAACTTTCATTACATTACACAAAACTGAGGATCTTTAAGGTCTAGTGTATTGGAAACCAGGAACATAATACATGAAAACAACATAAAACATTCTTCTTAAACACTTGAAAGGCATCTCCTTAAGTTCATTCTAGGTTCATTACTGCATCTCATAACCTGGGGACATACATCAAAAGAAAGGGTGAGCAGAAGGCCCAGTAAGGGAAACAAGAGGAACATTTTACATGTGAACTTGAGATACCTCAATAAAGACATGAAAAGAACTTTAAGGCATGAGAAAGAAATCATGAGGCATTTCATAATAAAAATAACATTTTCCATAACTTGAAGATGTGGCTACATCATATAACATAGACAATCATGAACATATCACCAAGGTCCATCCCCAAGGTTTCATTTGAAAATTACCAAGGTTATTCACCAAGGTATCGTGAAAATTGTAATCTCTAGTGGTTACATCATTACCCAATGCATTGGAGCGCTATCAGGGCGCACCCTTAAATTTGCCTTTATTATCATGTGAGCCACATATATCATCATAAAACATTTCATAAATAACCCACATAGCATAAAATAAATGGGTTTCATTTCATAATCATAACGTTTTAAAAACTGCTTTAAAGACATGATCTTTACGTCACTTTAAACCCACGGAAAGGGAAAGCGGGTCTCATGTATGTAAATCCCAGAATTTAAAATGGAACATTTTTATATATATTTGAATACCCTTTTATAAATAAGAGCTTTGAGTATTCACTTTATAACATAAAATAATTTTGAGAAAAGAGGGAGAGGCATTTTGAGACGAAAATTCTGCAGCATAACGGCTATGTTTTGGGGTTTTAGAAAACATTGAAAAGAGAGGGGACATGGGTCACCCACTCATAAATGATCCATAAAACAGTAGGGGACAGAATAAGAAGGATATATGGACATGGTAATGAAATTTTAAGGACATACCATTTGAAATGAAAAACATGTAAGGAAGACAAAAATTAGATTTCTCTTATGAAAATTCGGCAGCCTAACGGCGTCACTTAATCTTCAATAAAAAAGAAATGACAAGATCAAATAGGGTCCCTCATCATATGATCATAAGAGATCAGTATGATAGATATAGATATCATACCCCAACATAATAAAAAGGAACTTGAAAGACTTGACATGAAAGTAGAACTTTGAAAAGAATGAGAAGGGTCAAAGAATCCCTTAAAAATTCGGCAGCCTAACGGCGTCACTTAAACTTTCATAAAATGAAATGATGAGAGTAAGAGGGGATCTCTCATCATATAAACATCAAAGGGAAGTAAGAGGAATATAAAAGAACATCCTATCACATAAAAACATGGAGCATAAAAGGAATGACATAAAAGAGATTACATGAAAAGAAAGAGAGGGGTCGGATCCCTTACCTTAAAACGTGACTCTTGAAACTCAAAGCATTGGACCTTGAGGGCTTGGGGGCACCTTGGAAGGACTCTTTGGGAGGTAAGAAGACCAGAACTTCGTTGGGGGAGAGTTGGGAGTGAAAACTAAAGGAAGAAAGGGTGGGTATTTATAGGGAAAGTGAGGGGACAAAGCATTAATGGTCAAGGGACACCTCACATGTGCTTTTCTCAAACCCATGTGCTCTCCCATGGCATTTATCCTGGAGTTAGGCCACATGGGGCCCCCAAAACAATAATTCATCACCCTTGGCCGGCCAACCCTCAAAAGATCTCATGACATCATCATGACACCATTATGATGTCATTAAACATACTGAAACCCTAAAACTGTATTTTTACTATTCACTGAAAATTCAACTTTCTCAGAAAAATCCCAAAATTTCACATTAACCAAATATCAATGCTCTGATTTCAAAAATGAAATCCATTTTATAAAAATAATTTTCTAAATATTTTTAATTTAATTTTTAAATAAAAACACTATTCATCGAAAATTCATTTTTTTCAGAAAAATCCCCAAAAATTACCTTAACATAATATCGATGCTCTGAGTTCAAAAATAAAGTCATTTTTATAAAAATAATTTTCTAATTATTTTTAATTAAATTTTTAATTAAAAAACACTATTCATCCGAAAAAACTAATACTTGAATAATAATTTATGAAACCGTTATTTAACCATTTTATTGAATCACATTACTTAATCAAGGTGCCTAGATTATTTTAAAACTTTCTTTAAGTGAGATTACTAATCCATTTGGTCACCTTACTAATCCTAAGCGTAAAATCACTATTCATAATTTACTATTCATCAAAAATTAAGTTCATCTTTTTAGACTCCAAATTTTGTACTGAACATAATTGTAGAAGACCATTTTTTGAAAATCATTACACATTTTTAATTATTTAAGGTTTACATAAACATTTTTAAAATATCCTTTTTCTAAAATTCATAAAAAATATGCATACTATATTTATCCTGTCATTTCAAAATTCATAAACTTCATCATAAGAAGAAATCCCAATTTTTATTTAAAACAAGGATTACACAAGGTAGTTACGGTCTCGTTACATAGCCTCTTATAATACCAGCATAGGACCTAAGAGTAAGGTGTGCTAGGGTGATAGAATCTTAGGGAGGCTCAGTCAACATTGCCCGAGTAGTAATTTCTATCAGTTTGAACTTCTCACGAAGGCGATTTCGTTCCAGCTTCACATGATGAAGTTCGGCTTGGATTTGATCCAGAGCAAAGCCCAATGGTGCTACCTCCTTCCCAAGATCTGTTATATGGGCTTCGATCGGTCCAAGACTACTAGGTGAGGCCATAGAATCTTCTTTCTATAATAATTAACCAAGATTACTTGTATTTAGAGACAATAATCAAAACATTTTGTTCACAGCGGTCATATTGACCGATGGTCATATAACAGTCAGAACCCAATGGTCTCATTTTAATTATAATCATGTTTATCAAATAAAACATTTTTGTTGAGTATAAAAATAAAATAAAATAACACATGAAATTAGGGAACAAGATTTATTCAAAAATTCGGGTCGTTACACGTATACTTAACCTTAGGGACATCCCTAGACATACCTTAGAAATATCTCTAGGGATCTCACTAACGTTTTCGCATCCTAGTTTCCAATGGTTGACTAAACCTTTCCTCTGATACCAACTGTAGAGACCCGAAGCATAACATACATGGACATTACATTACATTTGCGGAATACTTAGTACATAACAAAAAACACACACACAAGGATCGTAATAGTTTATTGTCTTTGGAAACTCGGAATATAATCTTCTAATCGTGGTGAAAGATCTTCAAAATCTCCCATAAATATCTTCCTTTTTTTACCTAAAACCTTTCTTTATATCCTGGGGAAAAGAAAACATAAAAGGGTGAGCTCAAATGCTCAGTAAGGGTAAACAAAAGAAATATCAATCACATCATATACATAAGCACATAACTTTTGGAAATCTTAACCTGCAAAAGAGATCATAATTTCATAACATGGGGTAAATCATGGCAGTGAAATGTAATCACAATAATCATAACCTAAAACATGAAACTTTGTGGCATTCACACATAATCATAGAGAATCATTTCTTGTTAGTCAAGACTCATTTCCAAGACTATCTTAGTGGACAAAGTCCCTTTCTGAATCGAGTAACCCTCGTTTCAGTCCTGTTTCACTGAACCGGTATAACCTACCGTTCCAGCCCTGTCTATCTCATGAGATATAAAATCTTTACCCAATGCATTGGAGGGAGATATAGGTCCCACCCATCTCATAATGATACCATTCTTATGTGTGCCACAAAATCATAAATCATACATCATTGCATAACCCATGTAATACAAATGGGAATCTTAAACATCATGACATCATAAAACAATTCATATAAGATAAAGGAATTCATAAAAATAGTTCCATCACAACATAATCAAATCAATGTAATAATAGGGATAAAACAGAACCCTTTATTATCTTATATGGAAAATAATTTTGATAAAACACTTGAACTCCATTCTTGAGGAAAATATCTTTTCTTCTTCAAAAATATTTTTCCTTTCTTAACATGTCAAAGAGAACTTTAAAATAAAAGAAGTTGATTAAAAATAAACTTGAAAACTTGTAAAGGAAGCTTCTTGGAAATAATGTTTTAAAAATCCATTCATGCCGTATAAGTTAAAAAAACATTCTTCTCGTACTTTTTTTCGGAAAAGTCAAAAAAGTACCTCGTACGAAAAACGACAAAAGATTCCTTTCATATCCTTTACTAAAAAATTACCGAAGGGTAAAATTTGATATATTCTATTTTAGGTGGATGGAAATAATATTACATATTGAGGAAACATGGATGTGGATGATAAAATACACCCTAGTAAATTCCAAAGTATAAACAATCTCAGATAAAGATGAGATTGTGATATTTCCCTTACCTTAGGTCCGATTTTCTTCGTATGTGTCCGAACCTCCTGTATAATGATTTAAATAATGTCATTGACTTATTACAGAATCATATTAATTGTTATGATATCATATATGGTTCACTTGTGACATTATATTACCCGTTATTTTGTAAATTCCTTGTTAAAGAGCATTTTGGGTAAAATTGTTTCATTTGTCGTCCGTGTTTTGACTTGTAGTTATTCATATGATTACTTAGATCATGATTAATTAATTCCAGAATATAAAACATGATTTATATATATATATATATATATATTCATATTATACATATATATAATAAATTAGTAAATGGAAAGAAATACACCGTTCATGGAGACGGTAGTCCGTACGTACGCATGAACGCTGTTTTCGTTTCCTTATTGAATTGAATGGAATTAAGTATATGACATACATATAAATATAAATAAATCCAGTATAATTATTATGTCATATATTTCATTAGTACTTATTATATATACTTTATAATCATTCATGAATGGTTAATCATTGAGAATGAATCTCATCGCGTCGTGGAGACGGTAGTCCGTACGTACGCACGAGCGATGATATCGTTCCCATGGTTGTGGAATTGTGTTGAAGTGTATGTATACTATTTCAGTATCAATATCACTTTATAATAATCATATATAGTTACTAATTACACCATTATACCATCCAATTAATGTGGTGGAGGAAAATAGATTACACCACGGCGTGGAGACGGTATTCCGTACGTACGCATGCGCGGTGATTTCATTTTTCCGTAGGATGGATAGAAGGTGAATTAGGGTTTTTTCATATTTATAATAACATATCAGTATGTAAGTAATACTGATGTTATTACTTTGTCATGAAACAACTAAAGAAGAAGAAGTTGAAGAAGAAAGAAATTGAAAATATCGGTAATGGTTATTACCTTTTCTTTGAAACGCCTCTTTGAATCCTCCACTTAGGGAACTAAGATTGGTCTTTGAAGAAGACCAGGACCTCTAGGATTATTCTAGGGAAGTGGAGAAGAGATTTTGGCAGGGTTTGGCTGAGATTGAGTGCTCAAATTGGTGTGAGTAGAAGGGGGGGAGGTGTCCTTTTATAAGGGAGGAGAGGGGCACCTTAGGAATATCTCAAAATATTATTTTATATTAAAGTCAAAATCGGTTTATAATGGTTCCAAAGGGTCTTATTTCGAAGCTAAAGTGGTTATGGGTCGAAATACTATCAACCAATAGGATTTAGACAAGTTTAGGTTATTATTTTGACCTTATCAATTAGATTTAACTCTAAGTTAAATAATTTAACTTTTACCGTGTCTTTTTGTTTTCTTTCACTATATGGTTAATAAACTTACTATAACATGCCAAACGAACCCCAAATTGTTTATTATTAATATATATATCCTTATCTAAGTCATTTGGAAGATCCTTAGATTTTTAGGAATAAAATAACAATTAATATTATAATATTTGATTTAAAAACTATTTTGTGTCAATTTTGACACTATTTGATATATGATTTTTGTGAAAGTCATAACAGAATTATATGTTCGAACCAAGTTGATTAAATCAACAATAATATATCATAGTAACCTATAAAATTAGTGGAAATTATAAAAAGTCTTAAATTACATTTATTTTGGTATTTATAATATCAATTATGTCAATATTTCATTAATAATATAATTACTGCATCATCTTTGTGTCATAAATAAATTAAATTATTTGATGTCTAAAAATTACAAATAAAATACCATCATGTAGGAAATCTTTTTAGTTTTCTAATGAATATTTACAATCGAATTTATCCTATGTACAACCCTATATTAAAATTTTTTTAGTAAATAAACATTGATTTTGACTCTTTTAACTCTTCTTTGAATTAAATAATAATAAATGTCCTAATCTAATCCAAGTGGGCCTAAATAGTCATATTTTATTCCTAATCTTGTTTTTGGTCGAATTACACTTGTCCAATAGAATTAGTACATGTGTTAGGGTAATAATAATATCATTTTTACCCTTAATTACCCTATTTACTTTTAACCGTGGTAAATAAAAGTAAAAAGTTACTATTCACCAAAAATTATTTTCATCTCATTGAACCACATTTTACTTACTGACATCAACCGTGTCTCTCGAATTTTTGAAATTCCATTCATAGAAGTGGTAAAATTAAGATTTATGAAGAAATTAATTTTTTTAACTACCACTTAGTAGTTTCACTATTCATCAAAAATTGATGTTTTTCAGAACAATGCCAAAATTTCATCCTAAGCTATATTTCATATTCCGAATTCAAAAATGAAGTCTATTTTACCAAATTCATATCATATAAGTTGCATTAATTAATTTTATAATTAAATCCCGCTGTTAAAACAAATAGCGTGTTTTTAAGAAACAATATCTATCAAAAGATTGACGCTTGTTTATGTCTGGTTTAAATGTGAAATTACATCCAATGACCAACATTGTATTAAATTGTAAAAATATATTCTAAATATACTTTAAAACTAATCAAATTAATAATTTATCACTATTAATTATTTCGATTAAAAAATTTGTTTTTTAATTATAATTTAGTAATTTTCACTATTCATCAGAATATGAAAGTTATCCGAAAAGTACCAAAATTTCACCTTAGGCTAAATTCGATACTCCGAATCCAAAAATGAAGTCCATTTTGAGAGCTAAAATTTCTAAAATTTTAAAAGGTGTTTATTACTATTTATAACCGCTAGTTATAATAATATTATAATAGCATATCGTTGTTTAGTGAAACTCGGTATTGCGTACTACACACGCTATCGAGGAAGGTCGCGATTGCGTGTACTGCAAGGCCAGTCAAGGATGTGTGTTGTGCAAGATTTTTTTGGTGTAGTGTACAACACAAGTCATTAGTGAAATTAAAAATAATACTTTTCATAAAATCTCGGGGTGTTACAATCAGGGATGAAGAATTATATATATTCCATGAACCTTCTCATGGTGTATGCCCTTGGTAATATCTAGTGTAGGATATTATGAGAACAAGACCCACAAGTAGGAAATCCACATTAATATGTGTCATTGGTTGATCCTATATGAAAACAATTCTAATTATATTTATAATTTAAAATTATTATTAATCAGTATTATGAGCCACGTATTTTAATGTGTGTGATGGAAACTGTGACAATATATGTTCGAGGTAAGGTAGGGTATGTATAGTGTGTCACAAATAATATTTAATTAATGAATAATTTGAGAAAGTACTTGAATATTTTATTCTATAAAAAATGATTATATATATAGGACAATAATTGAAATTACATAGCCTAATTAAATCCAGGACCATGGTGAAAAATGGTAATGTTTAATTTTCAGGAAGTCAGAGAAAAAGACATCGAGAACATAGGTTAATGGTACCATCAAGAAACATGTTTTATTAGAGATATCATGATAAATGGATTATATTATACACTACACATATTTAGGATGTATTATTTCATTATAAGATTATGTAATTTCTATATGGTTTCCTTGTAGTGTTGTTAGACGATAAACATAGGCTACATTGTCGAATTCCACTAAGAAAAAGGCCTAATGGGTGACACATTAAGTGTATCCATAATCTCAGTAAAATAATATATTATTATTTATGAGTCAACATGTTGAATAAATATTATTTCCACACATGTTATAATAATTATTTACTTTTTCTTGATTGCATATATTTTATCAAAGGTTATTCAAGATAATAAAAGTTGAGATGAATATTTAGTAAATATTTATATTTTATATTGTAATAATTTTTTTATTTATTGTATAATAGTGAACTGGTATTTATTTTATATATAAATAGTCATTATTTATGGCTTGATAAATATTTTGGAGGAATGGAGGCCAAGTTTAACTAATTTCATGAGAAATAATAAATAATAAATAATATTATATTAAATAATATTTAATTTAATTATTAAGGTATGTTAATTTAAATGAATAATAACATTATTATTATTTTACACGGGCATCTATAGGGATTAAATAAATATTAAATGGATCTAGTTCCATTATATTATTTTAACTCTAGAAATATGAGAACCAAATTACATTATTTTCACAATGATCCACTTCATTTATTCAGTTGGGAACAATGAATTTGGAGAATCATCTAAAAAAGTATGGATATACCTTCTCCATGAACTCTCTGATGAACAATGAGTGATATTCCACCACCTACAACTCTCATGTCACAACAGATCATTGTGGATGTTTTGTAAGTTGTTCCCAAGGAATTTTAAGGAAAACAGTTCAGGTGAAACGATCTACCACACTAACACTCAGAGATTCCTATATCGGCCTTTAGAGATTTTCTGATAAATTAGGGATCACAGCTAGATAGAATCTACTAAAAATTCCTACAACACAATAACATTGAAAAATAGTTCTGCTGATAGATTCATCAATGATAAAATAATTCCAACAAGGTAAAAATTTAAAAAAATTAAATTAGTTATAAATATTGTGTGTTCATATTCCGTTTATTTCCAACGTAAATTAAATTATTAGTTTTCTTATATTCAATTCCATTGATCACTTCATTTTTCATCATCTATATCTCGGATTTAACATCAATCATGTCAAAATGCAATGGTGGAAATGACCCATCTCACACATCTCATGCGCCAAGAACCATGAGTGTCTCTATAGATATGAAATTTGAAACACATCATGTATACCTTTGTAAAACGATGGATGATGTCGTTGATATTCCAATGCACTAATCCGCATAGTGATCTAAAGGCATCACACAAAATGAGATTCTCTCATTTAATGCATTTTCAGATGTTGGTTCCATGAGTTTGGAGTCACGTCCAAAAAACTCTGTCTCCAACAGAGTACTCCAAATGTCTATTCCTATGATCATAATAGGATAACATCATACTGTAAATAGTTTACAACAATTTTTGAATTAGATTCACTCTCTTAGAGGTATCTTGAGCCCTGATAGGGCCCACAATTGTTTCCCCACCAACATCATGTCAACCGATCTATGAAAAGAATGGACTCATGTAAAGTACCTCACATTGATCCATCAAAATCGATCATGTTAAATGATTTTATACAAAGCCTCATAAATGTATCGGTTATATCCCATACTCCACTACAATCAAGGGTGAGTGTCCAAATAATATCCTCTAAAAATGTGTATAGTCTACTCAAACTATCCATATTTCTATGCATGCAATGTTGTACTCAATATTTTTAGTGTCCATATGAATTTCAGAAAACCCATCCAAAAATGGGGAATAAAACATTTATATCTATCTAATTTTTTTACCGATATCTTAATTAAGTTGTATGATCTCATAAATGTACAGCGTACCTAAATCCTCCACTTATTGTGGCTCTCTAATCGGTAATAAGTGATTCATCTTTGTTAGTAGATAAATAATAACCCTCACTATGTCACGACTCCATGGGGTACTAGGTTACCATATAAAAAATTTAATATTGACATCTTCCCCCATACAAATTGTTATAGTAAAGAAATTATGTAGACCATGTGGTTATGGATGCTCAAACATTACCCTATAACAATTAAGGCCTAATGTGACAAAATTAACAATGTATCCCTATATCGCCATCCACTATAAAGGGTGAATGATGGCATGATAATTTTTTCCTCACCCTGATTTACTTCACATCTTGAGGTAAGTAAATATATCATCAATTACTCTCTAATGGATATATGGACTGTAACTCTCCCATGTACCATGACTGCATTTTCATCATCTATCAACCATCCATGTATTGGAACACTAGCATCCAGATATTCCCTCAACACAACACATTCAAGGTCAAAATCATGAATAGAATTCACCCATTACAGAAGCGAGGAAGTGATCATCGATGTTGTACATTTCACTAAACCATGGTCATATGAATCATTCATCCTCAAATCATTCAATTTAATCATTAATCCAAATTAATCTATATATAGTCTTCAAAAACCTCATACTACATATTATTTCAAAGATAATTCCCATTGATGTTACCATTACTATGTGAATACACCATCTCAAAATATAATATCTATATATACTCAAACCAACACCACTATATTTGGTTTATATCTTTCAATGTGAAGTTGTATTGAAGGTTGTTGTTTCCGAATATAGAAAAAATATCTCCATAAATATACAATTTCCCCAAAACATTAGAGCATGGACCATAACAGCATGTTCCAAGTCATGTATAGGGTAACATTACACATGGGGTTATTGATGAGGAGACCCATAGGATACTATTTTGTCGCACTACATCAGCACCTATCCCAAGACAACACCTAATTCATTAGAGGACAATGAATTTATTATACTTAGATAAGGGATTTTTTGTACTATAATTATCATAAAACAACACTTTTTATCAAGGAATAACTATACACACTATTGCATCAATGGGAACGTTACCCATTCTTCAACAGCACTATCATGGGTGATGATAGTTGGGAAAATTCATGAATAAACCATCGATAATATCCAAACAATCCCAAAAGGTCATGTTTTCAAACATGTAATTGGGACATGTCCTAGACATCACTAACTAAAAAATATTTGTTCCATGGATATTAGAGTATCCTAGACAACATATAAAATGTGATTCTCCTCTTTAATCCAAATATCACACTTCACAATATTTGAAACAATTCAATGTGTTCTATGGATACATAAGAAAATATTTGGGTTACTACCATGAGGATCTGTTGTCGATGAGAAGAAGAGTATGCAAACAGAAAATAATATGTTGAATCCGTCAATGTATTGATGGAAGATATTATTCATGATATCCATAAAACCCTCCAATATGTTTCCCATTCTGAATGATAAAACCAATTAATCATTTAATCGATACAAGATAAGAAACACTGTTTTTAGAATTTACATATCTCTAACTCACAACTGATGATAGAATGATCAAAGATGAATCTTAGAGAACCACTAGGCTAAATCTTGATGATTGAAAATTCATAAATATGATGAAAATTATATAATTTCATCACTATCAACTGTATTACATTCCAGTAATGGACACATTTCTAAAGAATACATTTCACTATCATCTGGAATAACATAGTTTCCCCCATAGTGATGTTCGTGACATTATAAATCTTTTTATCTCTATGTTGTCCAAAATTTCATTAAGTTCCTTCAGCTCAGTAGGTTCCATTCGATATGTGGGTATCAAAATGGGTTTTGATCCCACTATGAGTTCCAACTCAATATCATCCACTATATGTCAAGAGAGTAATGATACGTGGTATTGAATTTCATCCTGATATAGATCAATGACATGAGGAAAATATGTGTGGTAATTCACTAATCCTTATCAAAAATACATACCCTCCATTAATTATAAAATTGTCCAGATCTAACTCAGGTCTGGCCCAATGATTATAGTTCCCAGTTCCCATTATCTAGTCATCAATAACATCACCCCATTGGTGATGTGAATGAAATCGATCTTCAATAGAAAACAATGTGATCATGTAATTTGATTACATAGTATATGCTAATAATCACATCAATGTTCATCATCTATTGATTCATAAATTCTGAAAAATTCCCATTACCATAAAAGAAGGAATATGGGGATAAATAAAAAATCCTTCCTTTTTTTCCAAAAAATGTTTGTCAAGGCAGTCTAAATCAAAGGATATGATAATGTGTTTCACTTAAAAAACAAATTAGGTAGCAATAAAATAATAGGATACATCAATATAAAATAATCTAATAGATATATTAGATGTGATCAATACCATACCCCATTTTATATATAAACCCACTTATCCATAATTCGGAGTCAGGTCCGTAGAATTCATGAGACATTCCATGACTTCATGGCATTATCCCTATTAAAAAGGACCATCTTTCAACTACAACTGAGAACTCCGACCAGATCCTTGATTAGAATATCATCTTCACATTCTACTATTAGAGATACAAAATATTGAATTCCTAAAGGAATTATACTGATGGTGTCTTGTATTTCTGCATTACAGACACATAATAAAGAAACATGCAAGGTTTTATTAAGTGTGTACCCTCATTTAACGGTATGTAGTCCTAGTACTAATTCTAGGCTCCATCCCTATAGATTTTTCACATTAATATATTTATATGCCATAACAAAATATAATTTTTAATTTGATAATTAAATTTCAGTAATGATATATCTCACAAAGCATGGAAAAACAGATATACACCACACATTTAAAGAAGCATTCATGAATAAATAATAAAATAAAGGAACCATATTAACGAACTAATTTTAAAAACTATAAGAAGTATATATATGGAATTTGAACCTATGTTCCTTTTCATGATGCATGAACATATATGGAATCTCATAAATAACATATCAAAACAATGTGTGTCACTCAAGTTGATTTTGATTGGCCATAATAAAAAATATATTAATTACATAGTCTACCTGAATTCGAAGGTCCACTGTATAGTTTTCTTCAGTCACTGACATAGTTCTCTTTTATGAATGGAAACTATCTTTACACTACGTTATCATGTTCCCCAATTAAGGAAATATAAATGTTAACATTGTTTACCATGGTGTTCTCTAATACAATTTTGTAATAAAAAATTATTCCATTAGGTCTGATCTAGGTTTTATGTGACCTAACACATGCCACCCAATAAACAAGATGTAGTTGACCTGTAGTGAGAATTTGTGTACAATATTGGGGAGAAAATACCCTATATATTGAGTCATAAAACCAATATAAAAAACCAATAGTGAAAAAAATTATAAATCAGAGTTCCATGGAAAAAATTAAAAAAGAATACATAAAATATAATTATATAGGCTCCCAAATCAGTTATCCCAGAAATGTAATTAATTCTTGAAAAATAAATTTATACCTTTTTTTCATTCCAGTTTTTGTATAAGTATACTACCAAATCCATTCTCACATCCTTATAATTTTTTCATATGAACCTTTTCCATCACATGATTACTCATGATATCTATACTATATCCAGATTTTCAAGAAGGGTGTCAGTACAAGACTTATAAAGACACCAACAATTCATCCTTATCTTATGTGATTATATATAAAAGTAGGTTCCATAATAACCTTAGTTGTGTACCAAGAATAAAAACAAAATCCAAAACTCATAGGTCATGTTTTATCCAATCCTCTATTAACCCCCCAATTTTATCACCTTTTTCTTCATGCTAGAATTTGTTCACTATTTGTGTAAGATGTCATAGCCTACAGCAGACCTCCATCAAAATGATGCTTTTGTGCCACCGAAAAATCCAAAATACCTTGAGTGGGTAACCGACTTGGAAGCCACAACATTTCAATTGTTACTGGGATTCCAGATGGAATATAATATCTGTAACCTACATAGAATCCACAATGAATCATATAACATTATGAATCCAAAAAACATCACATGTTAGATAGATACTTTGAATACAAAATGCATCTTGTAGGGGAATATTACCAGGATATTAAAAAACACAACTATCACTTCTTAAACTCTCTGTTTAAACCCCACAAGGAGTAATCATATATCGGTGGTCACCTATCATGGATACAATTACCAATCCTCTAATTGAAAACATGAAATTAATAGCATTATAACAACTATAACATAGAGCATTAGAGATATATAATCAATATATATCTACATGTGAATCTTGAATCATAATAGAATATTTCTGTGAAATCAATAATGTGGAATAAAGTTATAAAATATCATGTTAAACACACACACACCCACATGTGAAAAACAATAAAGAATTAATATTAATATTATGTAAAAATTATCATTCCTTGGAAATAATTGTAATATGAGACTATGAAGGTAAGGAAAACCCAACTCCACAATTATTGATGTCGGTTTTTGAGTTCATTGGTTTTGTACTCATTGTACGACATCCACACAAAACCGGAGCACACTTTCACAATAAGATATCATATAATCATCTCCAATACATCATGTAATAGGTTATAGAGTAATGATACAGGAAACAAGGAAAAAGATAAAAAATACCATTGGTAGAAAACTAGAGAAATTACATAAGTTCACTACGGAACTTAGAAAAAAGGTTACCACGTGGAGATGTTCTATTATTCAACACCATAACATGGGATAGGAGAGCACTTCCTTATGTTGTTCCGTAAATGGACACTACAACTTATAGAGATTCACTATATCACATAACATATGACCATGAGTTTAGGGTGCATGATTGGTGTATGGTGAACTTATCTAAAGAGAAACAATGGCCTCTAGAACTATATCTACTATGTTAGACTGGGACAAGGTGTTCAATATTATGACATATGGAGGGTACCACAATTGAGGGTATTTCTCTTCAGTTGTTGGGTGTAATTGATCTTCTATCTATTTCCATCAGTTGGGATGTATTTGAAGGATCAATTTGTGTTTTTATGGGAATTTTATTGTATGTTATTGATTTTTATTTTTTTCCATAATTCCCCCCTCATTATAGATCATTCAACGAAGTAAAAACCTCTGAAGACCACATGCTGAAATGACTACTAAAACTAATGTTGATTTTGTCCTAAAAATGAAACATATAATTGTGTTCAAGTATCCTAACTCCATTTTCTGTGCTAAAATGTATCCTTAAACAGATTAATATTCTACAAAACAACCTTTATGATTCTATATAGCATCAAATTTCACCAACCTTAAAATGAATCCATGAACAACCATGGTTCAAGGGATCTTCCTTGATCTATATTCTCATGTGCTACAATGGAATGTATAGTTTTTTTCATTAATCTTTTCCAAAATTCTATATTATGTCTTAAAAATATTGATACATCCCTACGAATTTAACCCAAACATGGTTTCACTCATTAAAAGGGTAAAAACATTCATTGTTATTATGTGCATGTATTATATCATTTAACATCAAATTATCAGTTTTCAATATTGAATACAAAACAAAAATATTTCTTCATCATAAACTATATAGAGGAAAAATATATATTGTATCTTTTTATCATATCCCTAGTAAAATCAATTTTTTTCATAGAAACGAATACCATTAAAATTTCAGTGGAACATTTTTTGAGGAAAATAAAATATTATCTTTTATCACTTAATTAGGTTTAATGTTTTCTATAATATTATGAAAAATGAATTTATTATAATATATACTTGGAAAATATTAATGTAATATTAAATTTAATGATAAGACATGATAGATGGAATAACCATTTAGGAGTTTTATGTTTATACAATGATTATATTCTCACCATTTTAGAAAATTATCTCATTTGTAAAATGAAAACAATATTCCTTTATTAAGCAATATATATATATATATATATAGCCAAACATGGGTTAAAATAAGTTAAGGAAATCTCTATGAAAAAATATAATAATTTTTGAAAATACTTTTATTTAAAAAAATTAATGAATAAGAATTGTAAATAATTATTCAAAAAACTGATTTTAGTTGAAGGTACCTCACATATTACATGCTAGTATATTTTTGATCCAACAATATAAGAAAAAATAATAATAATATAAAACCAAACAATAACCATAGAAGAAGAAATTATATGTGTTCTATGAATTTAGGATCATATAAATTTAACAATTGATAAATGAACATAAACAATCATGAAATAACATTATATTTTAAGTGAAATACCTTACCTCATGTTTGACATTCCACATAAGTTCCCTTGAACCCATTTATAATAAATTAATAATTCTTTATTATCTTTTACGTGTCTTGGTTTGTTAATTTGTGACCCTCTAAATTTTTCATGGCTACATCATCTCCAAAATTTTGATCATTACATAAATTCCATATCTCATCATTATACACATATTTATATTCATTATTAAAAGGAAAATAAGAAAAATTAATCACTTAATATTGTGAGGGTTTTATAGAACATGAATGCAGGAGTGATTATTTTTTAATAAGTGGAAGAGTAAAAATGTAATGAAAAATGAAATACATTGTTTTATGAGGAAATAACCCCATATATTTTTAGAATATTGATGTTTTTCGCATTTTATGGATAAATAGATGGATAAATCTTTTTCTACTGAAATGAAAACAAAGTAGTTTATAGAAGATATTGGTGTAATTTTATAATTATTTTTTTCATAGAATTAAGAGAGGTATAAGAATAAATAAAATGAAAATACTCAGTTATGTGTTATATCTAGATTTTGAATGATTGCCTTATTATTATACCTAATTCCTTGTTATTAATATATCATGATAAAAAATGTTCCTCTGAGATGTGGGGTGGAATTTTTGGAATTAATTTTTTTAGTTATTGACAATAAAAATTGTCACATTGTGTGTGCGGACTATTAAATAGGTCGTTTCATTTTAAAAGTTGAGGACAGACACATTTGTGAATTTTTAAAAATATATTAAAATATTAATAAATTAATCAAAAAAATTGATATTCAATTTCTCATAATTCTAAATTTATAAGGATAATGTTGATAACTAAAAAAATAAATGTGGTTTAAAAATTTTGTGGTAATATATTGAATATTTATTCAATTATTTTAAAACATTTTATCAAATTTTACAATGTAATGAGGTAATATATATTTTCTAAAGATTCTATTCATTATAACCAGAAATTTCTATTACCATATTTCTTAATATTAATTATCATAATTATAAATATGGATACCTTTAAAAATTATTTAACTCAAATAAGTAGATTAAATTTATTTAATATATATTTTCATAATGCGAAGAAAAACCCATTTATGAAATACATGTATTTTAATACAAGAATTATTTTATGGAAATATAATTCAATAGATTATGTAAAAAAAATATTCTTGTTTTTCATAAAAATAATTCCATAACCAAAATTTATATTTTTAATACTTGATAAAAATAAAATAAATCAAGAGATAAATTATTTCAACAAAAAAATTACCTAGATTTGAAAATTGAAAAACATATATTTCTATGATAATCATTTTATTAATATATGAATTATATGTCAAATTTAAAATATATTTTGTCTCTAAAAAATGATTCATAAACATCTAATTATTATAATATCTTTAAATTTACATAACTATGATACTTTTTTAAAATTATTATTTTTTATTTTATCATACAAACAAGTATTTAATGAAGATAAAAAATATTTATCAAAATCTAATTACCATATATAGAATTCATGAGTGAAAATTATTTATTGGAATTATGTATAAATGATTTTTCAAATAATATATTAATTATATTCATGAATTATTCTTTGTGAATTATGTTATGATATCATTAGAATGAAAATCATAATTACTATAATTGAATCTCAGGTGTTCCATTCCTCCCTTCATAAAACAATTAACAGTAAAATATTACAGAATGTTAACCCAATAAAAAATATATTTATTTCTTCATTATTAATTGTTTATGTTCCCACATCACTTCTTATATTTATTTTCTACGAAAATATTACCAGTTGAGTTGTATTATTATACACCAATTGTTCCCTAGTGTTAATAATGTGAATATGCTCATTATATTAGGATAAATCATGTTCTAATTCTATTTCCTATGAGATGATAATATATGTTTAGTTTCAAATGTGCATTCACAAAAATGGAATTATTCATGATCATTAGAGATTATAGGTGTAATTTCAAATCAATAAGCTAATTGTCATGGAAAAATAAGATTTTTAGAAGGATTATTGTACCCAAGACATAGTTTTCCATTATTTTCGAAACATATATCACCCTTCCTGGATGACATGTTCATTTAATCATTATCTTAGACCTAAAATTCTAAAAACAATATTCAACAATCAACATTTCCATTTTTAATGAACTAGGATTCCTTGATATGAAATTGATGAGTTCATACGTTCAACCTTTTCACCTTTATATGTTTTTTGGAAAAAGTATTCCATTCATGAACATCATAAAAATATGTAATTGTATGATATTTGTTTCTAAAACAATTATCCATACAGATATATTTGAATTCATGAATTAAAGATATAAATCTGTTAAAATTCCACCAAAGGTAAATCGTTATCCAATACACATTGAAATTCCAGTGATCAAAAACTTAATTTAACTTAAGATTCCTGGATATTAATTTTAGATTATATCTTTATGAGGATGATATGATTTTCTCAAATACAGATCAATGTTGATATCCTTTTGAAGAATGTACTATAAATATGATGTAAAATGTGGATAATAGATAGATTTTATATAAATATGTGCAACATGAAGTCTCACACCTTAAATAATGTTGAACCATGAAATTGATCAATAGATGTTCATTCCTTATATTGATAAACTGTGTGAACATGGATATGTGATAAATAATAGCCGACATTGAATTATTCTTTCTAGGAATCTTTAGTAAAATAGTTCCAAATTTCTATTGTGATATAATCAAGTTTTCGTGGAATAATGCTTATAGGAACCATTAATATATTAAGAGTTCAACTATCATTCTATTCATAATGAAAAATCACATAAAAAGATACATAATATACATTTTAAAAATTTCATGTTATCCTAAAAAAATACATTACATTAAGTAATAAATCATTTTAGGGATACCGATTATTATAACGACTTTTAAGATATTTGATTATTATAATTTTTCAATATTCTACTAATGTATGAATTGAATACAATATTTAATTTTAAATTACATTATCCCATCATCAAATAAGAATTCATCTATCATCACATCATTCATGAAATAAATTTTATTTGGAATATTATTTTCCTTAAGCTAAGAATGTCTATTTTCTCCAATAATAATGGTTTAGAAATCATTTTGGAAAAGAGTTATGTTTCTCATTAAATAATTTTTCATATATCAAACATTAATATATGATATTTTTTGATCTTTATCATAGTAATAATTCCATTATTTACCCATTTAATTTAATTACCTACCTTATTTCATATTGCGAGGTGGTATTCAATTTGGTCAATCTCATTCCATGAGTAATTATTATCGTATTATTTTCTTTATGATTTACTATATCTATGTGAATATTTATTTCATAATTATTTGATATGTAAATATTTCACATCTTTCACCATAAAATTAATCCATCTATATTTACAATGAAAATATTACAGCCTCTAACTCTTGATCATTGGTTGGATAATTCAATGAATGGATGTGTGACTATATTTATAAATAGGCAAAGACTATATCATTCATCTTACGGAAAGTTTGATGTTTCTTTCTTGATTCAATACTATATATCAAAAATCCATACATTCACATAGGTAAATTTAATATTGGTTAAATGAAAAAACTCCATTTTAATTCATCATAAATTTTTTACATTATTTTTTATATATAAACATTCCCCCTTTATATTTCAACATAGTTGACATATTGTATTATTGATAAAAAAAATTAATAAATTATTAATCATAACAAGATAATTCAAGGATAATACATACCTTCATAATATTTTCCAGTGTTATCCATCCCATCACTACATTTTCCATTAATGTATAAAATAATATTCCATCTTAATAGATAATTTATGAAATACAATTATCTTCTTGAAGATTAAAATCTCAAGATAATTTTTTCCATATAAATCATTTCCTTTTGGATTCATTAGAATGATTTTCAATTGGATATTAGGATCATTATAGTTTATAGATTATATCAACATATAATCAATAAATACTAAAAATAAACTATTGAAAGAATCGTTGAATATAGACATCAACAAATCTATATCCAGATATAGTTCATAGTTAATACAAATTGAATTACTATAAATTTTCTAGGTCCATTACTAATTTGAAATAACAATTTTTAGATATCAATAGTCATTATTTGTATATGATGATAACATGTTTGAATATCAATCAATGAAAAATAAAGAGTTCTTTTTAGTTGATGAATCAGGTAACCCATATGGGGTGGAGAACACTTTTTTATGATAATGAAACTAACTTTCTAATAATCGATGAAAATTGTCATAGAAACTTATTTCTTATCACCAAAAATAATTGTGTATTCCAATGTTGAAACACATGGTTGTATAAATCTATATACATAAAACCCCCATAGTTATATCATAATTTAAACAACATATGTTTTTTATACTATATTTAATCTCATATACAAGTTTTTCATCAGTGGTGATATCAATGGACAAATCAACAAAATACTTAGGTGAAAGTCCTGGTTTTTAATCATGAAACACATCAATGTGTTGTAGAAAAATAGGAATGCATTTATTCAAAGGATATATTTCCCAATCATAGATTTTTTCTTCCCTTATTTTGTAATAATTTAATTATGAATAACTTCTAGTGGTGGACCAATAAATGATTAATATGACATAGTATCCCAATTGAAGATATGTAATTTCACAACATAATCATAAATCATAACCATTTACTCTTAAAATTAATCATTTCATTATAAATTTTAAGTCAATCCATATCATGGATAATAAAAATCTATCTTGGTAATAGTAATGAAATTTTAAAATAGATTATGTCTACTTTTCATAATTAGAAATGATTAAAACATACTTTTTCCCAATATATTTCGACTAGAAATATTTATTGACAACTCCCTTATTAAGGATCTATGGAAATATCTAATTTTTATATATAATGGTGATGATTTGAATGATTTTGAATATGAAAAATATAATAAATTATTTTCTAAATTTGAGTATTTATTAATGAACCTACAAAAAAATATTTATAAACATCAACCACAACTGTACAAATATCATAATCATAGCCTTATCCCCATGGTATTTTGTCTAGGAGTATGTGACCATTATTCTTAGGTTATTTTTTTGAATGATTCCAGATTTATATAAATTTGAAATAGTATGTATATTGTTTCCTTATTATTTACCATGCATTAAATATCCTTATTTCCCAATGTAGTTAAATAGAAACTATCTTAGTCACCCATTAACATAGTAAATGGGTGATTAATTCCATATTTATCACATATTTTAAATTTTTTCCCCACAATATAATTCATTAAAAACATTTTTCCGTATTTGGTATTAGCCAAACCCATATCTTCATGAATTCCCAAGAACATATAAGACATTGAAAATAAATTCTCTGACTTCACTAACTTTGAAAATTTATCATTAAGTGAAAATTTTGTTATGAAAAACTTGTTCTCATTAGGGATTAAGAATTAGAACACAGAATAAATAGTCAAAATAATAGTATGAATATTAAATATATTCATTAGAATGCCTATATAATCCTGTAATTACATCCTCTAACTCTAACAAATATTCTAATTTCTTCTTGTTTAATGAGGTGGACATTATCTACTTATCAACTCATGATTCATATATAATGTATATCCCAAAGAATATATCATTAAATGGTTTCCACCCTTACCTTATATTTAATAAACAAATTTAATGTATTAGATCAATTAACACCAATAATTTATATGTATATTCAAACAATACACTACTAGGATAACAATTTTACAATCATTACAACCAAAATAAAGTAATTTATTTTTAGGTTACATAATCTACTGTAAAGATACCAATGGATTTATAGTCACACTTTTATTTAGAGGCCTTTTTTAAATGATGTAATCCAACATAGGAGAATCACATTATGCAATGATATGTTTCTCCAAAGTGGAATTGTAATTCATGAACAATTGTGTCACCAGAACAAATATTGAAATGATCTACATATTTCGAAAACCGTCTATATTTTCTTACTCCACCTAGAAATTCCAACATTTAGTATAGGTTTTGATTATATTTCATTTTTCATGTTCCATATCTAAACATATTCGCATAATACGTAACCTCATAATCATAACAATTATTTTTTCATATAAAAATATATATATATAATGGTTAATGTTATCAAATACACAAATATATTATTATTATTATCCTGTTAGATATGTTAATTTACAATATGAATACCAAGGTTCACACTAAACATGCTATGATACATACTATAACAAACTAAATCAAGTATCCAAAAGCCAATGATTACTTTATTACAATGATTTAATATAAATGCCATCTCAATATAGAATATTTATCAGTTTATAAGTCTAAAAAATCTAAATACATACATGATTCACGTATTACATTGGAAATATAAAATACTACAGTATGAAATATTTTTTAGATGATGACTTAATTCATTATATCCTTCTTGATATAATGGTGATGGGTAACAATTGGTGGGAATAGAATCCATGTATGGTTTACATATATGGGTCTGTATGAAGAGAAAATAATTGGCAATCTAACTGATATAGTGAAGAATAAGAAAAAATGGAAATCATTGAATATATTGAGTTTAATAATCATGCATGTCCATTATCATTATAGAAAGCACATGGATAATAAATTTTGGATTATTAATAATGGAAATTCATAATTATAGTGATTCATGATGAAGGACCCCAAAAAATGATCTACGGCATAATATAATCAAGGACTCTCAACAATGTTATATTTTTTAATAAAAGGACATACAGAAACAAAATACCCATATAATAATGAGTGTCTTCAGAATAATATCATCAAATGTGTCTCTATAATGAGAGGCTACATATAACTTGGGCTAACCTATCTCCATCACATCCTATGTAGTCTTCTTTTCAATGATCAATATAATTCATTACCAAAAATAATAATAAATATACTAATATTCATATTGAAATAGGAATATAGATAAAAAATAAGTCTTCATGATAAACATCACAAAAAAATATTTAATATTTGATTATTGATTTATATTCCTATATACATAAATATACATTTTCAATATATTAGAATACATATAATAGGTCACTATAAAATATCTTAAGTAAAATTACATTTTAATTTTGGAAATCAATTATTTAATTTTTTTTCCAAATATTATATAAATAATATTCATTTGAAATGAACATGAATAATCGTAATTGATGCTAAAAAGGGAATAATTTTCATTAATATGTTATTAATCATTCATGTTTTGTATATTAAAAAATATATTGTTTGCAAGACATTGGATAAAAAGTACCTTACTCAGAAAATGAGAATACGACTCGCCTATAAAAAAATTATATAACATAATAAAAAGGTAAAAATTAATTTATGAAATATTTTAAAAATAGAAAAATTATTCTCAAAAATAAATTATTTGAAATGTGGACATATATTAACAAGAGTAGGATGGAAATATTTATAAAAAATATTTTTAAATGAATTTCACAAATATATTTCTTACATGTTGATTTTGGATATAATAAAGATAATAAATGGGACATAATCATCTAAATCACATTTATAACCAAAGAATAATAAATTATATTTGGTTTAGGAGAATAGGATGATATAATATTACTAATTAAAATCATAATATATAAAATCCTCAAATAAAATTGGATTTAAGTAGAAATCTATTAACATATGTTCCACAATCCATATACGTTATTTTATAATCATGTATAATAAATTAATTTTTATTATATAATTTCATAAGAACCATTTATATAATTATATCATAATATATGGTCGATATAAACCATTTCAATCGTTATTTATTAATAATTAATTACAAAAAATCACATCTATGTGTTAATTTTTTATATATTCAAGTAAATTTTTCATTGGTTGTTATAGTCCTTACATTATTCACATGATTAAATAATATAATAAAATTTATTCACATTATATATACTATATATTCATTATATACAAATTTGGAATCCTTCTTTAATTGTGTACATGGAAAACGAATCACGTTTATTATTGAAGGTGGTAGTCCACATTGATGTATACGCGACATTATCATTTTAGAATAAGTGGAAGGGATATAAGGTATATAATATATTATAACTCCTGATTAATAATTATATAATAAATATAATATATAATAATTTTATCTATCATAATAACCATCCATTAATCTATTATATGGAATATAAATAAAAAACTTCATGAGGTAGTAGTCTGGATTTTCACAAAAAAAATGATTTAATTTTTCATTTTTTGTGAATTATATGAATAAATAGTTACCCATAGAAGTAATAACATCATAAAATATGGTAGGTAATTATTCTATTATATAATCCATTCTATCATTAATTGGATTCATCATAATAACAAAAAAATTCAAAATACTCAGTTAAGATCTATAACTCTTCTTTGGATAGCCACTTTAGAATTATCCCTAATGGAATATTAAGATAATATTTTCATAAAAAACTAACCCATATAACATGGGGTGTTTTTTTAGGAATTTATTTGGGATAAAAATTAAATATATAAAAATATATTGAATTATGTTGATGAGAGGAGATGTGGGGACTTTTATATTTGAGGGAGAGGACACACATGGCATGTATATGAAAATTAAAATATATTAATATACCACTTTATAAAAATTGATAAAAACTAACTCATAGAAAAATATTATAATGGTAAGGTTAAAATGAATCTATAAAATTGGTCTATGAGTAATTATATATATTCCAATGTAGATAACATTGTATTCGATACAGAGTATGCCACACAATACCAAGCATATAAGGGAATATAATATCCAGATAATTTAGAATATATTTATCTCTTAAATAAATTGAATATATGATATAGTTCTAAATGCACATTATAATAACTTATAATTTAATTATTATTTCTTAATTTATATATAACTCGTACATTCATGTTATCCATTTTGTTTAAGTCAGATAACATTTCTTGTGGACGTTTGGACTATCGCCTCATCGTAGTAATATGATATATTCAAACTATACATGGAATTTATACATGATGATTTTAGTAAAACTATGTGAAAAGTATGATATAAATATTATATTTTAAATATAATATAGATATATAAAATTTACTATTCCTTCTTTTATTATGACAATGAAATGGAAGTATTGTTCATGCGTACGTACAACCTACCGTCTCCATGAATGGTGCTTTTCATTTATTATCTCCATTATTTATGGATAATTTTAAATACATGTATAATGAAAATATATGATATTAAAATCATGGGTTAAATTAAGGAGAATATTAAATCATGATCAACATAATATGGACAGAAAAAAAAAGTCTAAACATTATTGGAAAACATGACAATTAACACCCAAGATGATGAAAATAATGGATGATTGTTAACATATGGTTAAAAAAATATTATAATATGAAAATATATGAGGAAATAAATATTATTAAGGTTCATTAATAAGTTAATCACATGTTTAAATATTTTATAATATTTTTTAAAGATTTTCACCCAAAAAGAAATTCAAGGTAAAGGATTCTTATCAGAAATTTACTTTTGTAGGGAATACTACTTAGTCACCACTTATTTCTTGGGTGTGGTGTATATAATTATCATATTGTATTTAATATCATAAATAATTAATAATTAATTGTAGTTTTATTTTCAATCATAATTATATCATCTATGGGTATTTAAACATTAAATTACCAAGTGGTATAGAAATTTCATAGCTCAATTTATTTTCATTGGGTTATAACACTTCCTTGTTTCTGTTAATATTATATGATTATGGATATAATTAATATTTATATATTTTGATATATTTCCATTTCTTTTATTTGTATTTATATTGCATTGAAATAATCTATTCATTTATTTTTTTCTCTATTCAACATTACGGCCTGTTATGGGCTTATTTCACAATCACAATGTAATTAAGACTGTTTATTTGTGAATTTACATTAAAGAAATTTATATGATATTATTTTAATAAAACCATTAATTTTCTTCTAATATGGTTATTAAAAACCTATTTCACGTCATATTACCATTTTTCACCCTTTTGTACTTAAATTGTTTTATAAATTTTTTATAGAAAACCTTTAATCCTTATTTAATTTGGTCAGAGAACATGTTTTCTTCTAAAAACCTTGATTTCTAAAAATGTTTTCAATTTATTTTACCCATTACTATATGATACATGAAATTCATTTTAATCACTTTTTTTAATTTAAATTTTTTTTTCAAAGTAATATTCTTGTGAACTTCTAAACAATTTACTTGTTTTAAAATATACCATGAAAATGGAATGTTCATTTTACCATGTAAAATATGTACATATTTACCAAAAATAAATTCATTTAATATTCATTAGAACATTTAAATTTAAAATTTTAATGACATTTTATTAAAAATTTATTTTGAAAGAATATAATCTTCAAAATATATTTTCAAATTAAAAATAATATTTTCCTTAAGATTGTTTTTAAAATATCGTGTTATAATATTTAAATTCATTAATAAAAATAAATTTATTTTTACTTCAATTTGGATATGTTGTATTGATACAATCATTAATATTCATTTGAATGTGTAATGATTTATTTGAATAATGATAGTATAAAAATTTTCTATCTTGATTTTTTTGAGTCCGCTTGAAATATTGAATTTCATATGATCATTGAAAATTTTATTTCCCCTAGTTATCCATATCATTTATCATAGATATTTTTACTTTCTAATCCATATACCATTTTTACAGATAGAGTTTACCATGAATGTTGTTTGATTTTTTTGGGGAAATATTGATAAGTCTGAATCCTTAATTCAATATATATATTTAACAAAGAATATTGATCATAAATTTCATCTATTGTTAGATATATACATAATGATTTGGACATTCATGACACGAGCTGGGGAAAATTTAATGCAATACCTATTGGATGGGGACTGGTTATCCCAAGACCATTGAAACATCAATCGTCTAATGGTAATAAATTAGTTTGGTAGCCTATACTAATGGGGTCATACAGAGTATGTTTTAAACTGTCATTATGATAAAACTATCATGTTATTGAGAAACATTATGTCCAATAATTATTCATTTAATTAATTTCATTATAGATATTATTATCCATCATATTTTTACTACGATAAAATATAAGGATAAATTTCATTCTCAGTTAATTAATAAAATGTCATGTGTTTTAGTAATTTTCCATTCTTTAATGATTATTTCTTGACTATTTATTTTAATGGAATTTTTTTCTAATTATTTACCATTCCATGTTTATTATGATAACTAATTCATTATTGAATCCGCTGTATATAACAATTATTCTGCATTTTTTCTCAGAGTTATTTTTTTTCCAATCCCCAAGAATCCATGTTCTGTACTATGGAAGATATAAAAGGATATACAATATGGAATAAAGTTATTTTCCTCAAAAAAATATTATGTAATTTCTATATTCATTAGTATTAAAATAATCATGTATTTATATTGTTTTCATATAATAATTTATTGTTCAGTCCTTTAGGATGTTATTTACTTCTTTCTTATGCCAATTTTCGAGTATAATGTCATCGACTTCGATCATGATGTGGTTTGATTGTAATATTTGGTATTAGAGAAAGTTTAATAGAATCATAGGATACAATATTTTATAAAACAACTTTTAGAGAACATAAACCTAAAACCTAATTTTAGGATAGTTATAGAATAACATCACAATTCCTTGGTCATATAGAGAGTATGTTATTTTCCAAAAAATAAACCCCTACCCGGATACTATAACTGAATATTGTTTTTCAAAACACATGTACCTAGGGGGTAAGAACTCTGAAAAGCTGCATCAGGCCAGACTTGAGTGTAACCTATTTTCCAAAAATTGGACTTATTGTGAACCTATTTTAACACTCCCAGGGGGGTTATTTTAAGGATTATTAATATATTCGTTAAAAAACATTATTAAGGAGATGAATAGACATTCAAAATGCATGACCTAAGATAAACTTAAGGTGTATTGGATTTAAAATAATGTGTTTATATATAGACATAATAAAAATGATTATTTGGGTTTTCCCAATAATATAATGGATTCTCACAAAACGGATTATAGTTTTATAAAATGGCATCCTCAATAGAACAAACTCGGGACAGAGATATGACATATGCAGATATAAAAGAATTATGATTTTCTTCATTGGGGTTGTATTGAAAATATTTGATAAATGGTTTTTATTGATTAACCTTAATTTATAGATTTATATAATATTTAATTTTTAAATTACACTAATATGGTTTTGGAATAGAAAAACATGTTTGATGGGTGAACACCCATAATGTCTAACATGTTCGTGGGACATGAACCCTTGACCAAAGGATGATAAAGGTCTAACACCCACCATTGGCCTATGCAATTTACTAGTTAATATTTCATATTATTAGTTCAAATATTTGATTAATAAAAAGTAATGATGAACATGTAGTATCTTTCACGACAGGTCCCATGGGGCCCATTTCGTGACTACCCCAAGCCCACCTTTCATAGTCCAGGGGCTGGCGACTAGCACCAAAGGTGTAAATCCCCAAACTAGGAAGGAATTTCCTTTATAACTGTAAACAGACACATCAGAGTACACAGCTGGAGTCAAAACACTAAGTAAAACTCTATAAAAAAGAAGTATTAGAAAGTAAAAGGGGCCAGAAATTCAAGCCCAACGGGAAGGTACAAATCCAACTAAAAGTGAGTGCAACTGAAGATAAGTAAAGCAGCTACTGTGTCATCCTCCAGGGTTCCTATCTGAAGTGTAGGTACATATGGCCTCCTTAGCACTCTCATCAGTCAGTCTCCTCCGTTTACCGTCACACATAGTGGTCCACCTCCAGGTACCGTCCAATCCTGCTACTCTCTGGATCAGTTAGCGTTGTCCATCGTCTGAAACTAACAAAATGAGGTGTGGGCATAGCACATGAATGGGTGAGTATAATTATACTCAATAGGGACCCCGAGACCCTCAAGGTCTCACAAAATAGAAAAAGGATAAACCACATTTTATGAAATCAGCGGATTTCCATTACTTAGGTATATTCCCATATATATACCTAAGTTATCTAGTAACCCATCTCAATCATGAGGAAAACAAATAAGTCATTGACAAATCTCAAATTGGGATTTTATTCCAGGGGTATTATCAAATAACATCCACAATCAAACTTTCAAACTTTGGAAGCTAGAGTAGTGCTCATCTATAGAGTATCATGGGCCTGCCGCTTCACACAGAGGTGCTTCCCACTATCATGGACTGTTGTGGTACTCCTCCTATCGAGTACCACGGGTCTGCTACGCTCACACAGAGGTGCTCCCCACTGTGTGTCTGCCTCTTCACACATAGGTACTTCCCACTGGGCTAGTCAAAACACTCTAAGTCGAATAGGTCAGTAGTCGTCGAGTCTCATCCAGCTACTAGGTCTCCGTACTCTGCTCGCTGATCTCTAGGAGGATCTGCTCCACGAGCTACAAGTAGATTTTCTAACTATCACGAAGTCCCATGTCACGACCTGTCCTCGGGACCCGTGTCATGACTATCCCAAGCCTGCCTACCATAGGCCAGGGGATGGTGAATAGCACCATGGCGTAAATCCCGACAATAAGGGGAAGGCATTGACTTTATAAAGTATACAAACACCACAACGTAAGCAAGAAGAAGTAAACAATAAGAAAAAATGGGTACAATAGTATGTGCGGAAAGTAAATGGGCCAAAATACAAACCCAAACTGAAAGTTAAGTACAACTGGAATGAAATTACAGCAACTGAAAGAAAAGACGCAACGTCAAGCCATCCACTGGAAGTCACACCTGAAGGGTGGGTACAGATAGCCTCCTCAGCTCCTCGGGTCCAGCCGTCTGCTCCGTGTAGGTTTCGCCCAGTGGTCCACCTCCAGGTACCTACTTTCTCCACAAGCGTCAACAACGATATGTGATGCTCGTAGTCTGCATCCAACTCAACGTAGTGTGGGCATAGCCCATGCAGGGGTGAGTATACGCTACTCAGTAGGGACCCCGAGACCCCCGAAGGTCTCCCCGAATCCACAAAGGATAATCCTCAAAGGAAATATACAATAACGAACTAAAATCCAACACTACTTAGTTATATTCCCATACATATACCTAAGTCATCAATTCCAGTTCGGCTCCAACGTCGGAGCCCAAGTTCGATCACATCCATATAGGATAGTACAACCCAATCCACAGAGGAAAACAATACCCAATCCACATAGGAAAACATGTAAAACATATCGAAGATAATGATTGAAAGTCAAGACTCATCTGACACAGGTATACCTCTTCATAAGGTGATAGATATGATCAGATGTAGCCACTGATTCATCTAAGCTGGAACCCACATTGGATACTAGACCAGCTAAGTTGTCGGACCCACGTAGGATACAAGACCAGTACTGTAGAGACCCGAGGCCTGACGTACATGGACATTACATTACATTTGCGGAATACTTAGTACATAACAAAAACACACACACAAGGATCGTAATAGTTTAGTGTCTTTGGAAACTCGGAACGTAATCTTCTAATCGTGGTGAAAGATCTTCAACATCTCCTATAAAGATCTTCCCTTTTTTTACCTAAAACCTTTCTTTACATCCTGGGGAAAAGAAAACATAAAAGGGTGAGCTCAAATTCTCAGTAAGGGTAAACAAAAGAAATATCAATCACATCGTATTCATAAGAACATAACATTTTGAAAATCTTAACCTGCAAAAGAGAGCATAATTTCATAACATGGGATAAATCATGGCATTGAAATGTAATCACAATAATCATAACTTAAAACATGAAACTTTGTGGAATTGACACATAATCATAGAGAATCATTTCTTGTTAGTCAAGACTCATTTCCAGGACTATCTTAGTGGACAAAGTCCCTTTCCGAATCGAGTAACCCACGTTTCAGTCCTGTTTCACTGAACCGGTATAACCTACCGTTCCAGCCCTGTCTATCTCATGAGATATAAAATCTTTACCCAATGCATTGGAGGGAGATATAGGTCCCACCCATCTCATAATGATACCATTCTTATGTGTGCCACAAAATCATAAATCATACATCATTGCATAACCCATGTAATAAAAATGGGATTCTTAAACAACATGACATCATAAAACCATTCATATAAGATAAAGGAATTCATAAAAATATTTCCATCACAACATAATCAAACCAATGTAATAATAGGGATAAAAACAGAACCATTTTATTATCTTAGATGGAAAATAATTTTGATAAAATACTTGAAATTCATTCTTGAGGAAAATATCCTTTCTGCTTCAAAAATACTTTTCCTTTCTTAACATGTCGTACAATTATAAACTAAAATAAGTTGATTAAAAATAAACTTAAAAACTTGTAAAGGAAACTTCTTGGAAATAATGTTTTAGAAATCCATTCATGTCGTATAAGTTAAAAAAAACATTCTTCTCGTACTTTTTTCGGAAAAGTCAAAAAGTACCTCGTACGAAAAACGACAAAAGATTCCTTTCATTTCTTTTAATAAAAACTCACCGAAGGGTAAAAATGGATTTAAACAATTGTAGGTGGATGGAAATAATATTACATATTGATGAAACATGGATGTGGATGATAAAATACACCTCAGTAATTACTTACAAATAAACAATATCGGATAAAAATGAGATTGTGACATTTCCCTTACCTTAGGTCGGATTTGCTTCGTATGTGTCCGAAATTCCTGTATAATGATCTAAATAATGTCATTGACTTATTACAGAATCATATTCATTGTTATGATATCATATATGGTTCACTTGTGACATTATATTACCCGTTCTTTTTTAAATTCCATGTTAAAGAAGCGTTTTGGGTAAAATTGTTTCATTTGTCGTCCGTGTTTTGACTTGTAATTATTCATATGATTACTTAGATCATGATTACTTAATTCCAGAACATAAAACATGATTTATATATATATATATATTCAGGATATACATATATATAATAAATCATTAAATGGAAAGAAATACACCATTCATGGAGACGGCAGTCCGTACGTACGCATGAACGCTGTTTTCGTTTCCTTATTGAATTGAATGGAATTAAGTACATGACATACATATAAATATATAAATAAATCCAGTATCATTATTATGTCATATATTTCATTAGTACATATTATATATACTTTATAATCATTCTTAAATGGTTAACATGGAGAATGAATCTCATCGCGTCGTGGAGACGATAGTCCGTACGTACGCACGAGCGATGATATCGTTCCCATGGTCGTGGAATTGTGTTGAAGTGTATGTATACTATTTCAGTATCAATATAACTTTATAATAATCATATATAGTTACTCATTAAACCATTATACCAATCCAATTAAGGTGGTGACGGAAAATATATTACACCACGGCGTGGAGACGGTATTCCGTACGTACGCACGCGCGGTGATTTCATTTTTCCGTAGGATGGATAGAAGGTGAATTAGAGTTGTTTCATATTTATAATAACATATCAGTATATAATAAATACTGATGTTATTACTTTATCATGAAACAACTAAAGAAGAAGAAGTTGAAGAAGAAAGAAATTGAAAAGTTCGGTAATGGATATTACCTCTTCTTTGAAACGCCTCTTTGAATCCTCCACATAGGGAACTAAGATTGGTCTTTGAAGAATACCAAGACCTCTAGGATTATTCTAGGGAAGTGGAGAGGAGAAAATGGCAGGGTTTGGACGAGCTTGAGTGCTCAAATTGGTGTGAGGAGGAGGGGAAGGAGGTACCCTTTTATAAGGGAGGAGAGGGGCACCTTAGGAATATCTCAAAATATTATTTTATATTAAAGTCAAAATCAGTTTATAATGGTTCCAAAGGGTCTTATTTCGAAGCTAAAGTTGGGATGGGTCGAAATCCTATCATCCAATAGGATTTAGACATGTTTAGGGTATTATTTTAACCTTATCAATTAGATTTAACTCTAAGTTAAATAATTTAACTTTTACCGTGTCGTTTTGTTTTCTTTCACTATATGGTTAATACACTTACTATAACATTCCAAACGAACCCCAAATTGTTTATTATTAATTTCTATATCCTTATCTAAGTCATTTGGCCGAACCTTAGATTTTTAGGAATAAAATAACAATTAATAATATAATATTTGATTTAAAAACTATTTTGTGTCAATTTTGACACTATTTGATATATGATTTTTGTGAAAGTCATAACAGAATTATATGTTCGAACCAAGTTTCTTAAATCAACACTAATATATCATAGTAACCTAGAAAATTAGTGGAATTCATAAAAAGTCTCAAATTACATTCATTTGAGCATTTATAACGTCAATTATGTTAATATTTCCTTAAAAGGGTAATTACTGCATCATCGTTGTGTCATAAATAAATTAATTTATTTAAAGTCTAAAAATTATAAATAAAATATCATTATGTAGGAAATATTTTTATCTTTATAATGAATATTTATAGTCGAATTTATCTTATGTATAACCCCATATTAAAAATGTTTTAGTTATTAAACTTTGATTTTAACTATTTTAACTATTCATTAAATAAAATAATATTAAATGTCATAATCTAATCCAAGTGGACCTAAATGGTCATATTATATTCATAAGGTTGTTTTTTGTCGAATTACACTTATCCAATAGAATTAGGACATGTGTTAGGGTAATAGTAATATCATATTTACCCTTAGTTACCCTATTTACTATTAACTGTGGTAAAAAAAAGTAAAAAGTTACTATTGACCAAAAATTATTTTCATCTCATTGAACCACATTTTAGTCCTTGATATTAACCGTGTCTGTCAGATTTTCGAAATTCCATTCACAGAAGCGGTAAAATTAAGTTTTATGCAAAATTCAGTTTTTTAACCTACCACTTAGTGGTTTCACTATTCATCAAAAATTGATGTTTTTCAGAACAATGCCAAAATTTCATCCTAAGCTATATTTCATATTCCGAATTAAAAAATTAAGTCTATTTTACCAAATTCACAACATAGAAGTTGCATTAATTAATTTTATAATTAAATCCCGTTGTTAAAACAAATAGCGTGTTTTTAAGAAACAATATCTATCAAAAGATTGACACTTGTTTATGTCTGGTTTAAATGTGAAATTACATCCAATGACCAACATTGTATTAAATTGTAAAAATATATTCTAAATATACTTTAAAACAACTCAAATTAATAATTTATCACTATTAATTATTTTGATTAAAAAAGTTGTTTTTAATTATAATTTAGTAATTTTCACTATTCATCAGAATATGAAAGTTATCCGAAAAGTACCAAAATTTCACCTTAGCCTAAATTCGATACTCCGAATCCAAAAATGAAGTCCATTTTGAGATCTAAAATTTCTAAAATTTTAAAAGGTGGTTATTACTATTCATAACGGCTAGTTTTAATAATATTTTAATAGCATATCGTTGTTTCGTGAAACTCAGTATTACGTACTACACACGCTATCGAGGAAGGTTGTGATTGCGTGTAATGCAAGGAAATTCAAGGATGCGTGTTGTGCAAGTTCCTTTTTGTGTTGCGTACAACACAAGACATTAGTGAAATTAAAAAGAATATTTTTCATAAAATCTCGGGCTGTTACATTCTACCCCCCTTAAAATGAATTTCTCCCTCGAAATTCGTCGGGGTTATAAATGGTTTACTATTCGAAAGTTTCTTTAATAGAAACCCACATCGTAAAAAGGAAAACCAAAACTTGGCTTTAAAAACTAAAGTATGAAATGTAACGATTACCCAAATAAACTAATCACTGGGTTTCCACGTAGGAGAACATAGGTGAAAATATGGATATGGAAGAAAAATCTAACCATCATGTTCTGATGGAGAGTGGTAGAGAACATGGCTATGGAAAATACAGTAATCACAAATCCATAAATTTGTGATGATCTAAGGTACCATCTGATTCATCAGGTATAAGATCACTAGGACAACATTTTTGGTTTTCAAGATCATTTCCCTAAAGTTGAAAATTTGAATTAGAATAAATACATTCTTTATTTTGGTACAATCTCACTGTTGTTCGTGCCTTAAACAATTTCCACTTCATCTCTTAAATAAATGAAGTCGAATTTGTTATTCGTGAAGTGTTAGCAGATCATGTGATAGAATGACAGGTCATTCCATCTATATCAAACAAAAGGTTAGCAAAAATTATATACATAAGTCGATCTATAGTGAGATTAATCACATATGGTTCCTAAAAAGGACTTATACTTCATATATCATACTGCTTAATATAATAAAACTAGTTTCTACTAAACAGGGACTTCCTGTAGGTCAGTGGTAGGCAAGAAAGGCAAGTCGCACTTCAGTTGTGGGTTCGATTCCCACAGCCTTGTCCGAAGCGATGGGTTGTCGCCCGTCCTGCAGGTTGTCCTTTTTCTACATTACTATAACATCACATAAATAATATCAAAAAAAAGTTCTATACTTAAACAATACTAACTTATGGTTAACATAATCCATTACAATCTTTAGTCTTATCTAAAATACTTCTGTCCAAGCTCATAGTATAAAGAAAATGATTACTTGAAATGTCGTCAACCAAGCATGTGAATACCATCATTTATCCCCCATATATCTTGTTGGTCACATTCCAATCATGTGAATACCTTAATGATGTATTCTCTTGAAAAAAAATTAATACCCATTAAACCTTAGTGAAAACATGAATGCTGTCAAAATCTAACTCTTTCCACATACCAAAATCCAAAAATTCTATATACCAAAACCATGATATAACCTTCTCCTTATATCGTTCATGAGCTCATTAATACTATCAAACATTTAATTTTCTCCTTATCCCTTCATTATGCGCATATCATCTACATTCCAAAAATATGTGAATAACCTTTCATGGATACTGGTAACATTAATCAGACAACAGTGTAACAATCCTTACATGTTTCTTTATTCCATAGTACCATGAGATTACTTATACAACATTACACATGATAAACATGTAATCATTCCACTACATTCTTAAACCATTGACTGAGCTTCAAAAATTCTTCCATCTCACATATCATTTGTAGTCTCTTCATCATCATCCACATAAATACTTCCCATACGACCATACTGATTATCTTCATGAGACTTTCCCTTAGGGCATTGGTTTTCATAATGCCCGTACATTCCAAATTTAAAACATTTAACCATTGTTGATGTCGTAGCAATACCATTATCCTCATCCATGTTGTTAACTAAACCTTTTCCTTTGCATTTACTTGCTTTGTGTCCTTCTTTTCCACAGCCAAAGCATCTTTCAGTTCCCTTGAAACATTCTCCTTGATGCCTCTTCCCACATGATTTACATAGGGGAAATTGAACTTTCTTTCCTCTATGGTCATCATGAAACTCCATCTTTCTCTTATTAGACGAGTCAGGAAACTTACCAAATTTTACTTTATTGATCATATTAGGAGATTGCTGATTTAGCATAATAATGATGTTTGGACTTCCAAATCCCATTTCATTTGGTTTCTCATGAAGAATATCATTCCATTGTCCATCATATCCTCCATTATCGTGAATCATCTTGTTTCCAGCCACTTTCTAAAACCCAAAAAGAATAGTGTGAGAGGCAAAAATCATAATAAAGGGGGATTAACTTCAATATCTAACATCTTTGGTCTAATCTAATATCGTTACCATAGTTTTAGAACTATATCCTATACGTATACTTATCCTTAGGGACATCCCTAGACGTACCTTAGAAATATCTCTAGGGATCTCACTAACGTTTTCGCATCCTAGTTTCCAAAGGTTGACAAAACCTTTCCTCTGATACCAACTGTAGAGACCCGAGGCCTGATGTACATGGACATTACATTACATTTGCGGAATACTTAGTACATAACAAAAATACACACACAAGGATCGTAATAGTTTAGTGTCTTTGGAAACTCGGAACGTAATCTTCTAATCGTGGTGAAAGATTTTCAACATCTCCTATAAAGATCTTCCCTTTTTTTTCCTAAAACCTTTCTTCACATCCTGGGGAAAAGAAAACATAAAAGGGTGAGCTCAAATGCTCAGTAAGGGTAAACAAAAGAAATATCAATCACATCGTATTCATAAGAACATAACATTTTAAAAATCTTAACCTGCAAAAGAGAGCATAATTTCATAACATGGGATAAATCATGGAAGTGAAATGTAATCACAATAATCATAACTTAAAACATGAAACTTTGTGGCATTCAAACATAATCATAGAGAATCATTTCTTGTTAGTCAAAACTCATTGCCATGACTATCTTAGTGGACAAAGTCCCTTTCTGAATCGAGTAACCCTCGTTTCAGTCCTGTTTCACTGAACCAGTATAACATACCGTTCCAGCCCTGTCTATCTCATGAGATATAAAATCTGTACCCAATGCATTGGAGGGAGATATAGGTCCCACCCATCTCATAATGATACCATTCTTATGTGTGCCACAAAATCATAAATCATACATCATTGCATAACCCATGTAATAAAAATGGGATTCTTAAACAACATGACATCATAAAACCATTCATATAAGATAAAGGAATTCGTAAAAATATTTCCATCACAACATAATCATACCAATGTAATAATAGGGATAAAAACAGAAGCCTTTTATTATCTTAGATGGAAAATAATTTTGATAAAATACTTGAACTTCATTCTTGAGGAAAATATCCTTTCTTCTTCAAAAATACTTTTCCTTTCTTAACATGTCGTACAATTATAAACTAAAAGAATTTGATTAAAAATAAACTTAAAAACTTGTAAAGGAAACTTCTTGGAAATAATGTTTTAGAAATCCATTCATGCCGTATAAGTTAAAAAAACATTCTTCTCGTACTTTTGTCGGAAAAGTCAAAAAGTACCTCGTACGAAAAACGACAAAAGATTCCTTTCATTTCTTTTAATAAAAAATCACCGAAGGGTAAAAATGGATTTAAACAATTGTAGGTGGATGGAAATAATATTAAATATTGATGAAACATGGATGTGGATGATAAAATACACCCCAGTAATTACTTACGAATAAACAATCTCGGATAAAAATGCGATTGTGATATTTCCCTTACCTTAGGTCCGATTTGCTTCGTATGTGTCCGAACCTCCTGTATAATGATTTAAATAATGTCATTGACTTATTAAAGAATCATATTCATTGTTATGATATCATATATGGTTCACTTGTGACATTATATTACCCGTTCTTTTGTAAATTCCATGTTAAAGAAGCGTTTTGGGTAAAATTGTTTCATTTGTTGCCCGTGTTTTGACTTGTAATTATTCATATGATTACTTAGATCATGATTACTTAATTCCAGAACATAAAACATGATTTATATATATATATTCAGGACATACATATATATAATAAATCATTAAATGGAAAGAAATACACCGTTCATGGAGACGGTAGTCCGTACGTACGCATGAACGCAGTTTTCGTTTCCTTATTGAATTGAATGGAATTAAGTACATGACATACATATAAATATATAAATAAATCCAGTATCATTATTATGTCATATATTTTATTAGTACATATTATATATACTTTATAATCATTCTTAAATGGTTAACATGGAGAATGAATCTCATCGCGTCGTGGAGACGATAGTCCGTACGTACGCACGAGCGATGATATCGTTCCCATGGTCGTGGAATTGTGTTGAAGTGTATGTATACTATTTCAGTATCAATATAACTTTATAATAATCATATATAGTTACTCATTACACCATTATACCAATCCAATTATGGTGGTGACGGAAAATATATTACACCACGGCGTGGAGACGGTATTTCGTACGTACGCACGCGCGGTGATTTCATTTTTCCGTAGGATGGATAGAAGGTGAATTAGAGTTGTTTCATATTTATAATAACATATCAGTATATAAGAGATACTGATGTTATTACTTTATCATGAAACAACTAAAGAAGAAGAAGTTGAAGAAGAATGAAATTGAAAAGTTTGGTAATGGATATTACCTCTTCTTTGAAACGCCTCTTTGAATCCTCCACTTAGGGAACTAAGATTGGTCTTTGAAGAAGACCAGGACCTATAGGATTATTCTAGGGAAGTGTAGAGGAGAAAATGGCAGGGTTTGGCCGAGCTTGAGTGCTCAAATTGGTGTGAGGAGGAGGGGAAGGAGGTACCCTTTTATAAGGGAGGAGAGGGGCACCTTAGGAATATCTCAAAATATTATTTTATATTAAAGTCAAAATCGGTTTATAATGGATCCAAAGGGTCTTATTTCGAAGCTAAAGTGGGGATGGGTCGAAAGCCTATCATCCAATAGGATTTAGACAAGTTTGGGGTATTATTTTAACCTTATCAATTAGATTTAACTCTAAGTTAAATAATTTAACTTTTACCGTGTCTTTTTGTTTTCTTTCACTATATGGTTAATACACTTACTATAACATGCCAAACGAACCCCAAATTGTTTATTATTAATATCTATATCCTTATCTAAGTCATTTGGCCGAACCTTAGATTTTTAGGAATAAAATAACAATTAATAATATAATATTTGATTTAAAAACTATTTTGTGTCAATTTTGACACTATTTGAAATATGATTTTTGTAAAAGTCATAACAGAATTATATGTTCGAACAAAGTTGATTAAATCAACACTAATATATCATAGTAACCTATAAAATTAGTGGAATTCATAAAAAGTCTCAAATTACATTCATTTGAGCATTTATAACATCAATTATGTTAATATTTCCTTAAAAGGGTAATTAATGCATCATCGTTGTGTCATAAATAAATTAATTTATTTAAAGTCTAAAAATTATAAATAAAATATCATTATGTAGGAAATATTTTTATCTTTCTAATGAATATTTATAGTCGAATTTTTCTTATGTATAACCCCATATTAAAAATGTTTAATTATTAAACTTTGATTTTAACTATTTTAACTATTCATTAAATAAAATAATATTAAATGTCATAATCTAATCCAAGTGGACCTAAATGGTCATATTATATTCATAAGGTTGTTTTTGGTCGAATTACACTTATCCAATAGAATTATGACATGTGTTAGGGTAATAGTAATATCATATTTACCCTTAGTTACCCTATTTACTATTAACCGTGGTAAAAAAAAAGTAAAAAGTTACTATTCACCAAAAATTATTTTCATCTCATTGAACCACATTTTAGTCCTTGATAATAACCGTGTCTGTCATATTTTCGAAATTCCATTCACAGAAGCGGTAAAATTAAGTTTTATGCAAAATTCAGTTTTTTAACCTACCACTTAGTGGTTTCACTATTCATCAAAAATTGATGTTTTTCAGAACAATGCCAAAATTTCATCCTAAGCTATATTTCATATTCCGAATTCAAAAATGAAGTCTATTTTACCAAATTCATAACATAGAAGTTGCATTAATTAATTTTATAATTAAATCCCGTTGTTAAAACAAATAGCGTGTTTTTAAGAAACAATATCTATCAAAAGATTGACACTTGTTTATGTCTGGTTTAAATGTGAAATTACATCCAATGACCAACATTGTATTAAATTGTAAAAATATATTCTAAATATACTTTAAAACAACTCAAATTAATAATTTATCACTATTAATTATTTTGATTCAAAAAGTTTTTTTTAATTATAATTTAGTAATTTTCACTATTCATCAGAATATGAAAGTTATCCGAAAAGTACCAAAATTTCACCTTAGGCTAAATTCGATACTCCGAATCCAAAAATGAAGTCCATTTTGAGAGCTAAAATTTATAAAATTTTAAAAGGTGGTTATTACTATTCATAACGGCTAGTTTTAATAATATTTTAATAGCATATCGTTGTTTCGTGAAACTCAGTATTACGTACTACACACGCTATCGAGGAAGGTTGTGATTGCGTGTAATGCAAGGAAAGTCAAGGATGCGTGTTGTGCAAGTTCCTTTTTGTGTTGCGTACAACACAAGACATTAGTGAAATTAAAAAGAATATTTTTCATAAAATCTCGGGCTGTTACAAGTACTCTGTCAGACCGACGTAGGATACTACCACAGAGGTCAAATACTACCGAACCCACGTAGGATTCAAGAACAGTAGTACTGCCAGACCCACATAGGATACAAGAACAGTATTCATCGTTGTGAAACCCATGAAGGATTTCAGTACGGTCTTCATCGCTGCCGAACCCATGGAGTATTACAGTGCAACCGTCATCACTGCCAAACCCACGGAGGATTTCAGTGGAGTCGTCATCGTCGTCGCAGTCGCAGCCAACACTAGGGTTCCCGCACAAAACATGCTCGATACCGGTAGGGTCGGCTCAACGAGCCAAAGGGGGGTTTGATACATCAACTGACACGTAGTCTAGAGATGATGTATCCCAAAGTTCTGTCTTGACAAAAGGAACTCAACGTGACAGACGACGCGTCAATCAGATGCCCGGTCTGAGAGTTATTGTCCTTTTCGTTCCGGGGGCCCGGTTGGTTTTTAAGTCAAAACCGTCTCGACCACACTCCAACTGCTTCCAAACCTCGAGCGGAGTAAGCCCAAAGGTCCGTCTCCCAAAGATACTCCATCAAAGTCGATGGCACGTCAATCGGACGTCCGGAACTCAAGTTATAATTGTTTCCACTCCGAGGGCCCAGTTGGTTTCGTGTTCGAACAAACCCGACCATAGGAAAAGTTCTCCGAAACCTTGAGTGTAATATACCAAAATTACCTTCTCGATCCATGGATCGCATCACAACTGACGGTGCGTCGATTGGAGGTCTATAGCCCACGATACGGGCGTTTGAACAGAACTGTCCGAAAAAAGGGGGTTTTGGGCTCGGACTGACCTGACCCAGGACCCCCGGGGTCAGCCCAAACCTGGTCGACTAGAACCGTGTCCGGGATGACCCGACCCATGTCTGGGACTGGCCCCTTAGGGTGCGGCCCGGCTCGGCACAACCGGCATGGCCAGGCCCCTCCGGTGCGGCCCGGCCCGGCCGGCTGGTTGGCCGGGCGCGGGCGCGGCCCGCGCGGCCAGAGAGCTCGGCCACGCTGACCTATCACGGAACGGGGGGGTGTGCTACCCCCTGTTTTGAAATGGCGGCCCCCACATGGGGGCCGCTCCTTTTTCTAGCCGGGGGTTACGACCCCCGGCTCCTCCCAACGGCCGGCCCAGCGGGCCGGTCGGTGCCGCCGCCGCGCGACCCCGCGATCCCGCTCCTCCGAGGCGTCGGTGGCCGGCGGTTCTGGCCGCTTCTCCTTCTTCTGCCGCGGCCTTGGTCCGACCGGTGCGGCGCAACGGCGCCATGCCCCTCCGCCGCGGCCCCGCTCTAGCCGCGGCTTCTTTTGGCCTCAACGGCATGGCGCGACGGCGCCATGCTTCTTCGCCGCATTCCGCCATGTTGTCGCACGGTGTCGTTGCACAACGCCGCCTTCTTTCGAGCCGCAAAAAACACAACAACATAGGGGGAGGAGGGTCGGCCTTGTTCGTGCGGTCCGAACTCCTCTCATTAAGTTGATAACTAGCGGCCCAAAATAAAAGAAGAAGAATGACAAAGAATATTTCAAGAACAAAATTCCAAACCCCTACCACAAGGAGTTGTCGAATTATGGTCGTCGCGGAACAAGGGCGTCGTGGAAGATGGCATCGTGGAAGACGGCATTGCAGATCGATGCTCTGTAAGCATCGTAGGAGTTATCCCAATGAACGATGTTGTGTATCGTCATTCTTTAAAGAAGGCGTCTCTCACCGACTGCGAAGATGGAAGAAGATGGTACGACGAACTCCTCATGCGGTGATGGAGTTCTTCGTCATAGACTCGACGTTCTTTGTGTTCTTTGATGAGGAAGAAGATGTCCAAGACTTGAGCTCTCCTCTTCCAAATATCTCCACACAATGATTCAACCAATAATAAAAATAAGGATTTGCCTTATTTTATTACTCATGCCAACACCTTTCGAAAATTCAATAGATTACAATAATTTAATGGACTTTAATTGATGAGCGTTTAATAATCCATATTATATTACACGGTTGACTTGGCATTTAATTAGGGTGTGGGTGAGGTACAAATTAAAATGCACGAGTGGGATGTTAAAGGGATTTGAAGGGGTGGGGCTTGTGTGGGACCCACTTCACTAATATCCTACATAGAGAAGTTTGGATGTAGTGGGTCCCACTCCAACCCCCAAGCATAGGGTTAATCTACATAGAATAGAAATAAAAATTGTAGCACAATATTTTATTTAATTCTTTAGTTAACCCATTTATTTAACAACCTCGCTCGAGAAAACGCAACTATAGAAAAGGTGTTCTGAAGCAATTACCAACGATGTGATTCAATCGGTGTCCTCAGATTTCGATTTCGGGCACCGGTTTAAATGTTAGGGAAACCTGCTCATTCGTTCACTGAACGTACCAGATCTAAACTTCAGAAATCGATTTCGGGCACATCGGGCCTCAGAATCAGGTGCTGTCAGAAACTGCATACTCGTAAAATCACAAAGAAACTTAATAAAAAATTATCCTTGAAATTTATGGGTCTTTACATTAATCCCACCTCAGGGGTTTATGTCCCCGTAAAGATACATCACAAACTAGGGGAACAAATGAGGGTACTAAGCACGTATCTGAGCCTCCTGCTCCATAGTGCTCTCATGGAGGTTCCTGTGCTGCCATTTGATGAGCACTAGAGGAATCGACCATCCATGTAGGACCCTCTCCTGTCGATCCTCGATCTCCATCGGGACCTCCAGAAAAGTCTCCCCATCGTTAAGGTCCAGCTCCCCATTGTTGAGGATATGTGTTCGGTCTTGCACGTATCTCCTCAGCTGAGATACATGGAAGACGTCGTGCACCTGGTGAAACTGAGGTGGTAATGCTAGGCGGTATGCCACCTCGCCTATCCTGCTGAGAACCTTGAATGGTCCGATGAAGCACGGAGATAACATGTCACCCTGACCAAATCTCTGTAATCCACATCGAGGTGAGACCCGCATGAACACGTGGTCACCATACCTGAACTCTAGCGATCTTCTCCTCCTGTCAGCATAAGACTTATGCCCGCTCTGTGTTGTCCTAATCTGATCCTGGATGACCTGGAACTTCTCTGTCATGGCCTGGACCATCACTTGTCGCACAAGTACTGACTCCCCAGGGACTGTCTAGAATAGAGATGGTCTTCATGGTCGGCCGTACAATGCCTCGTATGGTTCCATCCTAATGGTCGAGTGGTAGTTGTTGTTGTCTGCGAACTCCATTAAGGATAGGTGGTCCTCCCAGCTACAACCAAAGTCGAGGACACATGCACGGATCATGTCCTCGAGAGTCTAAATAGTACTCTTCGTATGACCATCCGTCTCAGTGTGAAAGGCGGTGATCAGACGTAGCTACGTCCCGAATGCTTCCTGCGACCCCTTCCATAGCCGGGAAGTAAAGTGAGCATCTCGATCAGAGATGATAGATTATGGAACACCATGAAGCCTTACAATATCCTGAATGTAGAGGCGTCCCAATCTCTCCACTGAGCCCTGCTCCCTGATGGGTATGAATTGGGCTTACTTTGTGAGTTGGTCGACAATCACCCAAATAGAGTAGTGACTTCTGGAAGTGCGTGGAAGTCCAGTCACAAAATCCATAGATATCCCATCCCACTTCTACTCTGGGACCTCCAAGGGAAGAACCAAGCCTGCAGTTACATAGTGCTCCACCTTCACCTTCTGACAGGTGAGGCATCGAGAAATGAACTCAGATACAACCTTCTTCTTACCCGGCCACTAGTGCTTACGTCCGAGATCCTGGTACATCTTCGCCACTCCTGGGTGTACTGCTAAAGGGGAAGTGTGAAACTCCCTCAGCACCTCCTCTTGAAAAGCAGCTGGTACCACGGTACGTCCTCTGAAAAGGACGACGTTCTCTCCTCCCATTGAAAATCCATCAGGTTCCAGTCCTGAGGATATCTGTGCACATCGCATCTCACAGTCAGTGTCCCCACGATGTGCCTCTCTGACCCACTGCAGTAGTGGAGGAGTGAATATGAGTGACTGATGAAAAGTTGCTCCATCTCTATCCATGACTGATATCTGCAAAGAGGCTAGTTGTGCCGTCGCCTCTGTGAGTAGTTGAATGCCCATCCTCCTGCTGAGAGCATCGACAACTACGTTCCCCTTTCCAAGAGTATAGACTATGTCAAAGTCATAGTCCTGGAGGAACTCAATCCATCACCGCTATCTTAGATTTAGGTCCTTCTTCGAGAAGATGTACCTAAGACTCTGGTGGTCAGAATAGACTTTAAAGCGCTCGCCCATCAGATAGTGTCACCACATCTTCTGAGCGAAGACCACTGTTGCTAACTCCCGGTCATGGGTAGCGTAGCTCTGCTCATGCTGCCTCAACTGACGTGATCCATAGGTGATCACTGCCCTCTCCTACATTACGAAACATCCGATTCCGGTCCCTGATGCATCGTAGTATACTACGTACCCAACTCCCTCCTCCGGTAGCCTGAAGATAGGTGCAATGGTCAATCTCTGTCTCAGCTCCTGGAAGCTCTGATGACATTTGTCTGACCACATGAAGGGTTTCCCCTTCTTCGTCAAAGCTGATAGTGGTTCTGCAACTCTGGAGAATCTTGGCACAAACCTCTGGTAGTACCCAGCTAGACCCAAGAAAATCCACACCTCCGTCACGGTCCTGGGTGGTTCCCAAGCTAGCACTGCCTCGATCATCGTAGGATCTACCGCAAATCCTGCCTTAGAGATAACTTGTCCCATGAAGTGGACCTCACGTAACCAGAACTGACACTTCGAGAGCTTTCCATAAAGCTGGTGCTCTCAGAGTGTGTCCAGTACAACCCGCAAGTGGTAGGCATGCTCCTCCTCAGTGGTCGAGTATATCAATATGTCGTCGATGAAGACCACGACAAATCGATCGATGTATGGCTGAAAAATCCTCTTAATGAGATTCAGGAAAACTGGTGGATCATTGGTTACGTTGAATGGAATAACCAAGAACTCATAGTGGCTATACCGACATCTGAAGGTCGTCTTCTGCACGTCCTCGTCCCGAACTCTGAGCTGATGATAACCTGATCTGAGGTCTATCTTCGAGAACCCCCATGCTCACTTGAGCTGATCAAAGAGGTCATCAATCCTTGGTAGCAGATACTTGTTTCTCATGGTTATCTAGTTCAGGCGACGATTGTCAACAAACAGTCGCAAGCTCTTGTCCGCCTTCTTGGCGAACAAAATCGGGGAAGCCCAGGGTGAAACACTGGGTCAGATGAATCCCTTGCCCTGAAAGTCCTCCAGCTGTACCCGTAGCTCTCAAAGCTCAGCGGGATCCATCTGATATGTTGGAGTGGATATCAGGGCTGTCCTGGGGTATAGGTCAATATAAAAGTCTACCTCTCTGCGAGGAGGGAGTCCGGGAACGTCGTCAGGAAAAACGTCTGCATACTGATCCACCTCTACAGGAAGACTCGGACTCCGCACATCAACTGCTCATAGGATGAGGCTAGCCAACTGATGAGTGATCAGTTTTCCTCTCCTCTGCGTGAGTCCATCTTGCGCTGCAAAGGCTCCCTTCTCACCGGTGAAGGTGAACGTGCTCCCATCGGTGCGAACATTCTGCACCTTGCGCCTAATATAGTCGATCTGAGCATGGGATGTAGATAACCAATCCATGCCCAAGATGATGTCGTAAGGCCCTGACGCGCTACAAGAAGATCCCAGCCGAAGATCTTTCCTTCTAGAGTAAGCTCACACTACCGGAACCAGTGCATAATCATCGAGTGTACTCTCGTAGGAGTCTCTAGCTGTAAGGATTGAGCCAATGGCTCCATCGGAATCTCCGATCTCTGAACAATGACAGCATCAATAAAATAATGACTCGCTCCTGTGTCTAAAAAACTGCAACAAAGGTGGAGTAGATACAGATAGTACCTCGAATCATTTCTGGTGCGTCGTGGTCATAGGCTTCCACTGCCTGAAGCTGATCCTACCTCTGCCCGCTAGCTCCCTGTGGTCGGGGTGGACCTCCTGGTGGTGGTGTTGGTAAAGCCTCAAAGCGCCTCCCACCACCTGCTGCTCGGCCAGCTCCCTTGCCTCATCCTCCTGCTCTCTATGGACCACCACTGTCGACCCTCTGCCTCTGCCTGGGTGGCCCCTCAACCATCTGCTTCTCCTCTGCATGGCGGGTCGGGCAGTCACGAGCCATGTGGCCCTGCCCACCGCATGCGTAGCACTTTCTGCTCCTCAGAAGGTTGGATCTGTGCCGGGTGCCCCGCACCTCTGAGCCAGTATCCTGAGGTCGTCCGCCTGATGGTCCGGTCCTCCTAGACCCCTATGACATCTGTCGACTTCCAGCTGCAGAAGACTCTGCTACGTACGGCCCTGCGGTAGGTCTCGCTTCTGGAGTAGGCTCAGCAAGAAAGCTATCTATGAGAAGAGCTCGTTTCAGTACTCCTGCCTGTGTCAGAATGCTGAGGGAGATCATGGATACCCTGATCTAATGACTCAGTCCCTGCTCGATGGTCCGGGCCTAGAAGAATGGGTCCTGTAACATATTTGTCGAATAGCGCGAGAGATCGGTAAATCTCACCCAGTACTGAGCTACTGTCATGTTGCCCTGCCGCAGCTGTAGTAGATCCTGGATTCACAGTGCACAGAGGGTGGGTGGGACGAAATCCGAGCGGAAGAGGCTCTCAAAGTCCGTCCAGAGGAGAGATGCCTCGCCGTGCACCTGGAGCATCAACCGCCACCATCTGCCTGCTGCCGTGTGCAGGAGGCTCGCTGCAAGGATCACCATGAGATCAGCTGGTGTCCCCACTAACCTGAAAACATAAACTACAGCCTCCAGCCAATCCTCGACTGCCTGAGGGTCCATCTACCAGCGTAACCTGGGCGGTCTTTGACGCTGAAACTCGTGCAGTGCACTAAGTTGAAATGCACTCTCAGCGGCTGGGGATGGTAGCATCGGTGGCTCGTCGGGTAGAGGTACTGCCAGTGCCTCCGCCGAAAAAGTGCCCTGCACCGAGGCCTCGTCGCTCGGTGGGCTGTCGTCTAGCACAAAACTCGGAACCCTTGCTGGCTGCCATCGTGGGGCCATCCTGAAAAGAAACAGGTGTGCCACGGTCAAAAAAATATACCTGGTGAGCTTACACAAAGTAATCACAAATAAATGTTTTTAATCACACATGAAAACAATGTTTTCGCGCGTTGAGCCGAAATCAGAAGGTAGGGTCCTGGTGTACGGATAAGTCGGCCGTGGCACCAACACTGGACTACCTGGACTAATAACCACACTCAATACCCTTAACACTATCGCTTCACATAGAAGTAAGATCAGTGTCCTCAGTTCTACGGCAGAACCGAACTCCTCTGATACCAATTTTTCACGATCCTTCCTCGGGACCCGTGTCGTGACTACTCCAAGCCCGCCTCCCATAGGCCAGGTGCTAGTGACTAGCACCAAGGCGTAAATTCCGACAATAAAAGGAAGGAATTACCTTTATAAAGTAAAAAAAACACCACAGAGTAAGCAAGAAGAAGTAAACACTAAGAAAAACTGGGTACAATAGTAAGTGCAGAAAGTAAATGGGCCAGAATACAAACCCAAACTGATAGTAAAGTACAACTAGAAAGAAATACAGAAACTAAAAGTAAAGCAGCAACGTCGAGCCATCCACTAGAAGTCCCACGTGAAGGGTGGGTACAAATAGCCTCCTCAGCTCCTCGCGTCCAGCCGTCCTCTCTATGTACATCCCTCCTATTGGTCCACCTCCAGGTACCGACTTGCTCCCCAAGCCTCAACCACGATCAGCGCTGTCTGTCGTCTGCATCCAACACAAAGTAGTGCGGGCATAGCCCATGCAGGGGTGAGTATACGCTACTCAGTAGGGACCCTGAGTCCCCCGATGGTCTCCCAGAATCCACAAAGAATAATCCACAAAGGAAAGATACAATCACGAAGTAACATCCAACACTACTTAGGTATCTACCCATACATAAACCTAAGTCATCAATTCCTATTCGGCTACAATGTCTGAGCCCAAGTTCGATCACGTCAACACAGGATAGTACAACGCAATCCACATAGTAAAACACAACCCAATCCACATATGAAAACAAGCCAATCATATCCAAGATAATGATTGAATTTCATGACTCAGCTCACACAGGTATACTTCTTCGTATGGTGATAGATATGATCAGATGTAGCCACTTATTCATCTAAGCTGAGACCCACGTAGTATACTAGACCAGCTAAGTTGGCAGACCCACGTAGGATACAAGACCAGCTACTCTGTCGGTCCCACATAGGATAAAACAATAGAGGTCGAATATTGCCGGACCCACGTAGGATACAAGAACAGTAGTACTGCTAGACCCACGTAGGATACAAGAACAGTAGTCAACGCCATCGATACCACGGAAGATTTCAGTACAGTCTTCATCGCTGCCAAACCCATGGAGGATTACAGTGCAGTTTTCGTCGCTGCCGAACCCACGGAGGATTTCAGTGTAGTCGTCCTCGTCGTCGCAGTCGCAGCCATCTCTAGGGTTCTCGCACACATCATGCTCGATTCTAGGAGGGTCCACTCCACGAGCCAAAGGGGGGTTCGATATATCAACTGACACGTAGTCCAGATTTGATTTATCCCAATGTTCCATCTCGACAAAAGGAACTCAACATGACAGACGACGCGTCAATCGGACGCCCGGTCTGAGAGTTATTGGCCTTTTCGTTCCAGGGGCCCAGATGGGTTTTAAGTCAAAACCAACCCGACCACAATCCAACTAAGTCCAAACCTCGAGCGGAGTAATCCAAAAGGTACTTCACACTATGAGGAATCCAACAAAGTCGATGGAACGTCAATCAGATGTCCGGAGATCATGTTATAAGTGTTTCCGCTCCGAGGGACAGGTAGGTTTCGTGTTCGAACCAACCCGGCCGTACCCAAAGTTCTCCGAAACCTTGAGTGTAATATACCAAAACGACCGTCTCAATCCAAGGATCACATATCAACTTATGGTGCATCTATCAGAGGTCCCTAGCCCATGATACATGCGTTTGAACGGAACTGTCCGAAAAAAGGGGGTTTTGGGCCCCGATTGACCCTGCCTAAGACCCCCTAGCACGACCCGCGTGGCCAGACAGCTCAGCCACGCCGAGATGTCGCAAAAAAAGGGGGGTCGCTCCTTTTTCTAGCTGGGGGTTACAACCCCCGGCTCTTCCAAACGGTCGGCCCGACTGGCCGACCGGTGCCGCCGCCGCAGGACCCCGCGGTCCCGCTCCTCCGAGGTGCCGGCGGCCGGTTGATCCGGCCGCTGCTCCCTGCTCCGCCGCGGCCTCGGCGGCGGCCTCGGTCCGACCGGCGTGGCGTGAGGGCACCACAACCCTCCGCTGCGGCCTCTTCGTGGTTCTCGAGTACGGCGCGACGGCACCGCGCCCCATTGTTGTGGCCCGACTCTGGCCACGGCTTCTTTCGGCCTCAATGGTGCAGCGCGACGGCGTCGCGCTTCTTCGCCGCATTCCTCCATGTTTCCGCGCGGTGTCGTTACACCGCGTAGCCTTCTTTCGAGCCGCAACAAACACAACAACGTAGGGGGATGATGGTCAGCCGTGTTCGTCCGGTCTGACCTCCTCCCGTTAAGTGGATAACAAGCAGCCCAAAATAAATGACGAAGAATGACAAAGAATATTTCACGAACAAAATTCCAAACCATTACCTCAAGGATTTTTCGAACGATGGTCGTCTCTGAACAACGCCATCACGGAAGATGACATCGTGGAAGACGGCGTTGGGGATCGATGCTCCGTAAGTGTTGTTGGCATTCACCCGATGAAGGATGTGGCGCATCGTCATTCTTCGAAGAAGGCATCTCTCACCAGCTGCGGAGAGGGAAGAAGATGGTACGGCGAACTCCCCTTGCGGTGACGGAGTTCTTCGTCGTAGACTCGGCGTTCTTCGCGTTCTTCGATGAAGAAAAAGATGTCCAAGACTTGAGCTCTCCTCTTCCAAATATCTCCCCACAACGATTCACCTAATAATAAAATAAGGCATTTCCTTATTTTATTACTCATGCCAACCCCTTTCGAAAATTCAAAAGATTACAATCAATTAATTGACTTTAATTGATGAGCGTTTAATAGTCCAAATTAAATTCGAGGGTTGACTTTCCATTTAATTAGGGTGTGGGTGAGTTACAAATTAAAATGCACAATAGGGAGTTTAAAGGGATATGAAGGGGTGGGGCTCGTGTGGGACCCACTTCACTAATATCCTACATAGAGAATTTAGGATGTAGTGGGTCCCACTCCAGCCCCCAAGCATAGGTATAAACTACTTAGAATAGAAAAAAAATGTAGCACAACATTTTATTTCATTCTTCAGTTAACCCATTTATTTAATAACCTCAACCGAGCAAACACAACTCTAGAAAAGGTGTACATAAGCAATTATCAGTGTTTCGATTCCATCGGTGTCCTCGGATTTCTATTTTGAGTACTGATTTAAATGTTATGGAAACCCGCTCATTCGTTCACTAAACGTACCCGAGCTAAACATTGGAAATTGATTCCAGGCACACCGGGCCTCGGAATCAGGTGTCGTCAGAAACTGCATACTCGTAAAATCCCAAAGAAAATCAAAAAAATTGTCCCTTGAAATTTAATGGTCTTTACTTTCCATGTATAAGTTTCTCAAAGGTCCTCTTCGTTATAGGGGTCTCAATTCAATAGTTAGCACGTCAATCGGACACCCAGTCTGTGAGTTATTGGCATTTCCGTTCCAGGGGATCGGTTGGATTTAGGTTCAATACAACCAGACCACACCCCAACTATGTCCAAACCTCAAATGGGTTATTCCAAAAGTATCATCTCTATCTAAGCTTTCTGTCGCCACAGGCGGTTTGTCAATCAGACAGTCGTAGCCCACGTTATGGGCAAACAGGTGAAATCGGGTCTGAATGGTCCGGGACCGGTCCGACCCGGTCAGACCGTCCCGACCCAACCCGGGTCCGGACCGTGGTTCGACCCCGTCTGTGGGGCTGACCTGGTCCGTCTGTCCGACGGACCTGATCCGTGAGTCTGACCGACCCGGTCCACGGGTCTGACCGACCCGAGGGGGCGGCCCGCCCTGAGGGGGCGGCCCAACCCGCGCTGGGTTTGGCCCGTGCTGGGTCCAGCCCGGCGGCCTGCATGGCCTGGATGGCGGGCCACATGGCCTAGCTGGCCAGCAGCTGGCCGCACCCTGCGGGGCCCACCCTAGCCGCGTGGGGGGGGGGGGTGTGGCGCCCCCTGTCTCCCAAACGGAACCGCTGCTAGGCACCGGTTCGGTAACCCGTGGGACCCAGGAGGGTCCCGACATGTATGGATGGCTGAGATGCCTGCCGGTTTGCTCCACTGGCGGTCGACCCAACCGACCGCTTTTGCTCCACCACCACGACTAGGATGTCGCGACTTCTTCCTCTGTGCGGCGTGACGGCGTCGCGCCCCTACGGCGGCTTGATGGCCACCCATGTGTACCACCATAGCCAGGGGTCGTAGCCTCTTCTTTTGCACGGCGCAATGGCGCTGCACCCTTCTGGCGACCCGACGGCCCTGACGCACCGGTTTCTTTCACGACCAGTCCGACGTCGGCCGTCGCTACTCTACCGCGGCCTGCCGTCCATGGTCTGCTCCTTCAGTGGTGCTGTTGTGCCGCCACCCTCATCTACAAGTGAAGAAAAACAGAGGGGGGGGTCGGGCCGAGTTCGTGCGGCCCGTACCCTCGGCGTTATGATGATAACAATTTCCAAAACACAAACCATGATTGAACAAGATAGAACAAGAAGAAATATTAATTCAAATGACCTACCTCGTATCATTGTTTGTAGACGATGTCACGGAAAGGCAGACGTTGATTCATTGACGTCCAAAACAATGAAGTCGAGGATGGCATAGTCAGCGTTCTTTAAGGACGGCGCTCCCAGCTTTGTTTTGGTTAAAGAGGGAAGAATGTGTCTATCGTTCTTCGGTGGTCTTTCCTTGTTGGAGAGTTCTCTCTTCCATGGCGTTCTATCTCCAAGAGCTCCTCAATTCTCCCTTCCACAAAACGAATGATTACAACCATATGAAATAATATATTGTCTATTATTTTAATTGTTGGCATGAATTCCAAATGTGGTGTTTAATTAAATGAGATAACTCACTTAATTAATGGGTTGGAGTTGGCTTAATTAATTAGTGGGTAATGTCATGAGTTTTCTCCACATTAATGGGGAGTTAAAGGGGTTAAAAGCTAGGGTGGTCCCCACTAAAATTTATCCTCCCAAGGTAGGTTATGTTCAGGTGGGACCCACCACCATAACCTCTTATTGGAGGTTTAGTTGTGGTGGCCACCACCCCCAACCTTCACTTGGAGGTTTTAACTACCAAATAAAAATATGATAAACACATTATTTTTATTTAATTTATTATTTTAAACCCCAAAACTAACATTCATTCTCGACCAATTGTTTTCAAGGTGAAAGTATTCATAAGCCATTACTGGCGCTACAAGTTCAATGGTGCCCTCAGATTTCAATTCTGAGTTCTGGTTCAATAGTTATAAAATCCCAGCCGTACATTTGCTGAACGTACCTGAACAAAACATTAGAATTTTATTCTGGGCACACCGGGCCTCAGAATAAAGCGTCATAAATTTTTGTGATCTCGCAAAGTTCCCATGTATTTAAGAAAAACAATTTCCATGGATATTCCGGGTCTTTACATTCTCCACATCTCAGGGCTTTATGTCCCCGTAAGAGACAAATAACACTGAAGGGACAAGTGGGGATACTAAGCATGCATCTGATCCTCCCTCTCCCATGTTCTTCCCTGGAGGTTCCTGTGCTTCCAGCGAATGTGCACCAGACGAATCGACCATCCACATAGGACTCGATCTTGTCAATCCTCAATCTCCACCGGAACCTCCATAAAAGTCACTCCAACATCGACGTCCAGCTCTCCATGGTCGATGATATGTGTAGGGTCATGCATGTATCTCCTCAAATGAGATACGTGGAAGACGTCGTGCACCCAGTGCAACTGAGGTGGAAGAGCCAGGCGATAAGCCACCTCCTCTACTCTACTGAGGACCTAGAATGGTCCGATGAACCATGGAGATAAATTTCCGCCTCGGCCAAATCTCCATAGACCTCGACAAGGTGAGGCCCGTAGAAAGATGTGGTCGCCATCCTTGAACACCAGAGGTATCTGCATCCAATCAGCATATGACTTTTTTCTGCTCCGTGCAGTCTTCATCCTCTCCTGGATGATCTGAACCATCTCCGTGGTTACCTGTACCATCTCAGATCCCACCAGATCTGACTCCCCATGGTCTGTCCAGCACAAGGCTGATCTTTAAGTACGCCCGTAAAATGCCTCAAAATTTTCCATCCCTTTGGTGGAGTGATTTTTGTTGTTATTGGAAAACTCCACCAAAGGTATGTGATCCTCCCAGCTGCGACTGAAGTTGATGGCTCAAGAACGGAGCATGTCCTCGAGGGTCTAAATGGTCCGCTCAGTCTGGCCATCCGTCTGAGGATGAAAGGCAGTGTTCAGACATAGTTGTGCCCCAAAAGCCTCCGGAAACCCCTTCAATAGCCGGTTAGTAAAATGTGCATCATGGTCGGAGACAATAGAAGAAACTCCATGTAGTCGCACAATCTCCTGCACGTAGAGGCATCCCTATCTCTCTACATTACCCTACTCTATGATTGGTATGAAGTGGGCCGATTTGGTGAGTCAGTCGACGGTCACCCAAATCGAGTCGTGACTCCTGGATAGATGTGGAAGACCTGTCACAAATCCCATTGATATCCCACCCCTCATCCACTCTGGGACCTATAAAGCCTGAAGCAAGACCGCTTGTACCTAGTGCTCCCCCTTCACTTGATGACAAGTGAGGCACCGAGAGACAAATTCTACTATAGCCTTCTTCATACCTAGCCACCAGTGTTGTCGTCAAATGTCCTGGTACATCTTCGCCACTCCTGGATGTACCGATAGAGGGGAAGTATGGAACTCCCTTAATAATTCCTTCTAAAGTTCTAATGGTACCATATTACGTCCTATGAAGAGGATGACGTGCTCCCCACCTACAAAAAATCCATCAGGTGCTTTCCCTGTGGATATCTGAGCACGTCACTTGTCCAAGTCAGCGTCCCCATGCTATGCTTCCCAGACTCTCTGAAGAAGTGGGGGAGTGACTATAAGAGACTGTAGATAGGCTGCTCCATCTCTCTCCAAAAAGCATATATGTAAGGCAGCCAGCTGCTCTGTCGCCTCTCCTAGAAGATGTATACCAGATCTCCTACTGAGTTCATCTCCAACAACGTTCCCCTTCCTAGGAGTATAGACTATCTCAAAATCATAGTCCTGGAGGAACTCATGAAAACTTCATTGTCTCAGGTTTAGATACTTTTGTGAGAAGATATTCTTGAGACTCTTGTGATTAGAGTACACGGTAAAATGTTCACACATCAGATAGTGCCACCACAGCTTCAAGGCGAAGACCACTGCTGCAAACTCTGGGTCATGGGTAGAATAGTTATGCTCGTGATATCTCATCTACTGAGAATCATATGAGATCACTACTCACTCCTGCATCAGGACACACCCTAGTCTGGTCCCTGATGCATCGCAGTAAACTACGTACCCTATGCCCTCCTCTGGATTCCTCGGAATGGGGGAACTAGTCAGCCTCTTCCTAAGCTCTTGAAAGATCTACTGGCATCTCTCCGACCACACAAAGGGTTGACCCTTATTCTTCAAGGCTGATAGTTCTGTTGAAACTCTGGAGAAGTTTGGAACGAACCTCTGGTAGTATCCAACCAAACCCAAGAAACTTTGTATCTTCGTCACACTCCTAGGTGGCTCCCAAGCAAGTACTGCCTCAATATTTGCTGGATCCACTGTAACTCCAGCCTCCGAGATGACGTGTCCCAAAAAGTGAACCTCTCGAATCCTGAATTAGCACTTCAAGATCATACCATAAATATGGTGCTCTCGGAGTGTGTCCAATACTACCTGAAAGTGGTAAGCATGGTCCTCCTCAGTAGTCGAGTAGATCAGTATGCCATCGATGAAGACTACGAAAAAGCGATCGAGGTAAGGCTGGAAATCCTATTCATGATAATCATGAACACTGCTAGAGTGTTGGTTATGACGAATGTCATAACCAAGAACTCATAGTGGTCGTACTGACATCAGAAGGTCGTCTTATGCACATCCTAATCTCCAAATATGAGCTGGTGATAGTCTGATCTAAGGTCTATCTTTGAGAACCACCAAACACCCTTTAGCTGATCAAAGAGGTCGTCAATCCTTAGGAGTGGGTACTTGTTCTTCACGATCACCTGGTTCAAGCGGCGGTAGTTGACACAAAGCCTCAAGGTGCCATCCACCTTCTTAGAAAACAGAATCGTGGCTACCCAGGGAGAAACATGGGGCCAGATGAATCCCTTCCCCTAAAAGTCCTCTAACTGTACCCGCAGCTCAAAAAGCTCAGCGGGAGCCATATGATATGCTAGTGTAGATATCAGTGTCGTCTTGGGGTACACGTCAATGTAGAAGTACACCTCTCTGTGAGGAGGTAATCCAGGAACATTGTCAGGGAAAACACCCACATACTGGTCCAACACTACAGGATAGCTCGGACTCTCCACATCTACTGCTCCGAGGGTAAGGCATGCCAACTGAACAGTGATCGACTGCACCCTCCTCCAAGTAAGTCTGTCATGCACTGCAAAGGCTCCCTTCTCGCCGATGAAGGTGAACCAGGTCCCATCCATGTGGACACACCACACATTTCGCCTAATACAGTCGATCTGAGCATGGAATCTAGATAACCAGTCCATACCCAAGATTACTTCGTAAGGCATCAATGCCACTACGATGAGATCCCAGCCAAACCTCTCACCTCCTAGAGTAAGCTCACACTACATGCATCAGTGCGTAATCATCGAGTCTTCTCCCATAGGAGTCTCTAGCTGAAAGGATCGAGCTAACAGCTTCATTGGAATCTCCGAGCTCCTAATGAGGGCAGTGGAAATGAATGAGTGATTGGAACCTATGTCGATAAGAATTGTAGATAAGGTGGAGTAAACACAGATCGTACCTCGAATCATCTCCGGAGCACCATGTTTGTATGCTTAATCTTCCTGAAGCTGAGATCTCCCCTATCCACTTGCTCTCTGCGGTTGGGGTGGACCTCCTGGTGGTGGTGGCGGTAGCACCTTGTAACTTCGTCCACCGCTAGATGCTCGACCAGCTCCTCTGCCACGTCCACATGTGCCCTACAGACCTCCTCGATCGAATATCTGCCTCTCCCTGGGAGGTCCCTCAACTGTCTAGTGATCATCTAAATGGCGGGTCAGACAGTCACGAGCTATGTGACCCTGATGGCCAGACGAGTAACACTTCTTGATCCTGGCAGGTAATTCACTACCCCAGGTACCCCACACAACAGATCTTGAGACCTGCGGTCATCAACCCGTGGGTATGGTCCCCTTGAACCTCTGCGTCATGTTTCTACTTCCAGCTTCAGAAGACTCCGATGCATGTCGACTAGTAGTGGTTATTTCTTCCGGTGACTACTTGACAAAGAAACTCTCCACTAGGAGGGATCTCTATAACACCCCCTCTTGCGTCGGGATGCTAAGGGAGATCATCGATTCCCTAGTCTTTCGCCTGATCCCCTGATCGAAGGTCTGGGCCTTGAAAAATGGGTTTCGTACGATATCTATGGTGTAGTGCGATAGGTCGGTGAACCTCACTGAGTACTGAGATACAGTCATGCTACCCTACTGTAGATGCAGTATCTCCTGTATCCAAACCGCTCGTAGGGTCGCTGGAACAAACTCCTCCCAGAAAAGGCTCTCAAAATAAGCCCAGAGAAGAGTCACCTCATCATGCACCTGGAGCATCAGGCTCCACCATCTGCCTGCTGCTATTTGAAGGAGACTCCCGAAAAGGATCACCATGAAGTCTGCTGGTGTCCCTACTATCCTGAAGACTCCTACCACAACCTCTAGACAATACTCAGCTACCGGGGGGTCCATCTCTCCCTTGAACATGGGTGGCCTCTAGCGCTGGAACTCGTGAAACATGCTCAAGAGGGGTGAATCGTCTACTACTGGGGCTAGTATCATCAGTGGCCCAATGGGAAGTAGTACCGTTGGTGCCTCCGCTGGTCCCTCAACTAAAATATGCCCCTGCATTGAGGCCTCGTCGCTCGGTTGGCTTTTAGTGCCTATAACTCTCGGGGCTCTAACTGGTCGTCTGTGAGGAGGCATCCTGAAAGAAACAGATGCAACACGGTCAAAAAATTATACCTTGTTAGCTGACCTTGTTGAGATGAATTAAATAAAACATTTGAAAACACGTACGTAACCAGTGTTTTTGTGAAATGAGTCGGAAATCGGAAGTCAGGGTCCTGGTGTATGGATACGTCGACCGCCCTCCCCAATACTAGACTCTGTGAAATAAAAACCACACTTAGTACCCCTTACACTATTTTTTTAGAGAAAAGAAAGATCAGAGATCTAAGTTCTGTGGTAGAACTGACTCCTCTGATACAAATTTTTCACAACCCATCCCTAGGGCCCGTATCGTGACTAACCCAAGCCCACATTCCATAGTCCAGGGGATGGAAACTAACACCAAAGGCATAAATCTCTAAATTGGGAAGGCATTTCCTTTATAAATATAAACCGGAAAATCAGAATACAAAACTAGAAGCAAAAAACTAGGTAAAATTTTATACAAAAGAAGTACTGGAAAGTAAAATGTTCCAGAAATATAAGCCCAACAGGAAGGTACAAGTACAACTGAAAGAAAGTATAACTGAATAAAAGTAAAGTAGCTACTATGTCATCCTGTAGGGTTCCTACCTGAAGGGTAAGTACATATGGCCTCCTCAGCACTCCTATCCATTCATCTCCTCCATGTACCATCACACCGAGTGGTCCACCTCCGTGTACCGTCCAGTCCTGCTACTCTCTACCTCAGTCAGCGCTGTCCATCTTCTGCAACCCATACAATGAGGTTCGGGCATAGCCCGTGCAGGGGTGTGTATAATGATACTCATTAGGGACCCCGAGACCCTCATGGTCTCACAAAATCCAACAAGGATAAACCACAAGGAATGAAATAAACAGATAACCATTACCTAGGTATATGCCCATACATATACCTAAGTTATCTAGTAACTCATCTCAATCACGAGGAAAATAGAAAAGTCATTGACACAGCTCAAACAAGGATTTTATTCTAGGGGTAGTATCAAATAACATCCCAAATCAAACTATCGAACCTCGGCTGCTGGAGTAATCCTCATCTATAGTGTTCTGTGGGCCTGCCACGTCACACAGAGGCGCTTCCCACTATTCAGGACCGTTGTGGTACTCCACCTGTCGAGTACTGTGGGTCTACTATGCTCACACAGAGGCGCTTCCCACTGTGGATTTGCCACTCTCATACAGAGGCGCTCCACCTAATCACCTGCTAAGGTACTACTCCTTTCGAGTATCATGGGTCTTCCACGTCACATAGAGGCACTCCCAAATGTGGGTCTACCACGTCACACAGAGGTGCTTCCTACTGGGCTAGTAGAAATACAATGAGTCGAATCGGTCAGCAGTTTTTGGGTCTAAGCCAGCTACAAGGTCTCCATAATCCACTCACTCATCTCCTGGAGGATCCGCTCTGTGAGAAATAGTTCTATTATCCAACTATCATGAAGTCCCAAATATAAGTATCTTAATGATATGCTTCATCATAGGGGTCTCAATTCAATAATCTTCACATCAATCAGATACCCGGTCTGTGAGTTATTGGCATTTCCATTCCAGGTGCCTGGTTGGATTTAGGTTCAATCCAACCTAGCCTGACCCCAACTATGTCCAAACCTCAAGTGGGGTATTCCAAAAGTACCATTTCACTCCATGATTTTTCCCCCATAGGTGGTTCATCAATCAGACACTCGTAGACAATGTTATGGGAAAAAAGGTGAAATCAGGTCTGACGGGTCCGGGTCCGGTCTGGCCCAGTCGGACCGACACGACCAAACCTGGGTCAAGACCAGGGTCCGACCCGGTCCGTGGGACCGACCCTGTCCACTGGTCCGACCCAACCCTTGGGGGAGGCATGGCCTGAGGCGGCGGTCTGACCTGAGGGGGAAGCCCAGCCCATGGGCGGCCCGGCCCGAGGGGGCGGCCTGGCCCACTCTAGGTCCGGCCCGGCAGCCCGTACAGCCTGGATGGCGGCCCGCGTGGCCTGGCTAGCTAGCAGCTGGCGACACCCACCCTAGCCACGTAAGGGGGGGGGGGTTCCCCGCCATGGTCTCTTGAACGGAACTGGCGCTAGAAGCTGGTTCGGTAACCCATGGAACTTGGGAGGGTCCCTCCTTGTTCGGCCGGCCGAGCGGCCAGCCTGTTTGCTTGGCCGGGGGCCGGCCCAGCTGGCTGATTTTGTTCCACCGCCACAGCCAGGAGATGCGACTTCTTCCTCCATGCGGCGCGATAGCGTCTCGCCCCTCTGGGGGCCTAATGGCCGCCCCTGTGTACCACGGCGACCAGGGCCCCGACCTCTTCTTTTGCTCGGCGTGATGGAATCGCACCCTTCCAGTGACTCGAAGGCCCTGCGCCACCGGTTTCCTTCATGGCCAACATTACGTTGGCCACCGTTTCTCAGCCGCGGCCCGCTGGTCATGGTCCTCTCCTTCGGTAGTGTCGTTGTGCCACCTCCCTCGTCAATATGTGAAGAGAAACGGAGGGGGGGGAGTCGTGGTTGGGTCAAGTTCATGAATCCCACACCCTCTAAGTTATGATGATAACAATTGGAAAAACACAAACCCTGATTGAAAAATATTGAACGAGGACAAAAATTAATTAAAATACCCTACCTTGTATCGTTTTTTGTTGACGATGTCGCGGAAAGGTGGACATCGATTCATTGACGTAGAAAATGAAGAAGCCGAGGATGGAATCGTTGGTGTTCTTTAAGGATGGCGCTCCCTCCTTTGTTCCAGTTGAAGAAGGCAGAAGGTTTCCATCATTATTTGGTGGTTGTTCCTCATTGGAGATTTCATCCTTCCTTGGCGTTCTATCTCCAAGAGCTCCTCAATTCTCCCTTCCAACAAAAGAATGATCCCAAAGAAATGAAATAATAGATTTTATATTATTTTAATTCTTGTCATGAATTCAAAATGTGGTGTTTAATTAAATGAGATAACTCACATAATTAATGGGGTGGTGTTGGCTCAATTAATTATTGGGGAAATTCAACAGTTTTATCCACTTTAATGGGGAGTTAAAGTGGTTAAAAGCTCGGGTGGTCCCCAATAAAATTTATCCTTACAAGGGAGGTTATGTTAGGGTGGCCCCCACCAACATAGACTCTCATGGAAGGTTAAGGTGTGGTGGCCCCCACCCCCAACCTCCACATGGAGGTTTTAACCAACAAAGAAAAATAAGCTACACACATTATTTTTTATTTATTATATTATTCATCCTCGACCAAATTCCATTGAAGTGAATGTATTATTAAGTGATTACCAGCGCTGCAAGTTCAACGGTGCACTCAGATTTCAATTCCGAGCTCTGGCTTAAAAGTTATAAAATCCCTCTTGTACTTTTAATGAACGTACCCAAACAAAACATCAGAATTTGATTCCGGGCGCACCAGGCCTCGGAATCAAGTGCCGTAAAATTTTGAGGTCTCGCAAAACTCCCATGAATTTAAGGAAAAAAATTTCCACAGAAATTTCGGGTCATTATAGTATTAATTTTAGTTTTACGGATTAATATAATAATCACACTGGCTTTGGAGAACATTTTGATAAAAATTGAATGATTTTTCACTCTATTATGGTCATTACAATCCATTAAATGAAAATTTTTGTGCATCAAAAAAATGGATCATTTTAGGATATCCATTTATGGAGTAAGTGATGAATTAGAATTTGAGAGAATCACAACCAAAAATAAAATGTTTTCCCAGTGCATTAATTTTTACAAAACTGATGGTATTTTAAATCATCATAGATTTATGATTTTGAGACCTAAATATTTACATTGATCATTCACATGTTTATAATCAATGACTAAAATCACCCCAATAATTAATTAATCATTTCCTCATTGTATATATCTCCACTTTCTTCTAATTATATCCTATATACAGTCAAAGTTATTTTTTAGTCATTGTGACCATTACACTTTCCAATATTTCTTTTGTAATGGTTGTTTTACGAACCCTTCTCACGATGTGTTATTTTAAGATAGGAATGACTACAAAATCTATTACATAAATTGATTTTAAATTGTGTGTATGCAACTTATTTAAGGTGGGAAGAATGTAAAACCCTAAAATTATAATGTATTGATATTTTATTTGATATTGTGTGTGACATGCAACACCAAACCTGTAAAGGAATATAATATCTTGAGAATTTACAATATGTTTACTATTATATATATATATATATTAATACTATGATATTTATTTTAAAGATCATGATATTGAGTTTGCATAAGTCAAATTCAACAAGGACATTCTTTGATAGCTTATGTTACATGAAAGATCGAGTTTTATAGAACAAAAATATATGATTATAATAATATTAATTAATATAATAGGAATTAACCTAACTGTTAAATTAAATATTAGAGATATAATTAATTAAATTACGATAATATATATTATTTATTCAATCAAATGTTTTGTAAATACATCCTAGAGATTTTATAGGAATAAGATATGAACAAACCCAATTTTCAGCATAAAAGCTATATTTTTTACAAATAATTTTTACCATATTTTAATTTGGAAGCATTTTTAAATCCAATTTTTTGATACATTGATAATATTAATATATCAAATTAAACATAATTTTTAAAATTTGATCCTAAAAACTAGTTAAGGGTTAATTTTTAGTATTTTTCTAAAAAGCAACATTTTATAATGAATAGTGAAAAATATTGAGTTTTCAAATCACAAAAAAAATCATATATTTCACTCATATGGTTAAATTATATTAATAATTATATTTAAATAATAATTATATATAATTTATATGATTTAAAACATTTTAGTTTATTTTAATAACTTTCTCAATTAAAGTGCATATAAAAACATTTCATGCTTTTGAAAATTTTTACTATAAAAAAACACATTGTTTTCCCATCTACAAGATTAGTATTAATTGAATTTATGATATTTATTTGATATGAATTTAAATAAATGGATTAAATATTTAGAATTATAATAATTATTAATATATGATATGTTCAACTTTTTCTGACAAAAAGATATTTTTAAAAGTACTTTTGAAAAATTATTACAATTAAGAAGAAAAGTACGTTAACAAGTGTGTAAACCATAATCTTAAGAGGCAAAATGAAATATAAATTAGTCTAAAAGTCATTTTATGGCCACATATTGACCCTTTCATCCCTTCTTTAGAATGTGAATCACTATTCAAGGAACATAAAATGTGAAATATGTGTTTGTATTTCCCTTTCCAAAAAGTGACATGAATTCAACTCCTCGTAGAATATATAAAGGCACTCAACCCACCCCCTATTCAAAACTCTTAAGCCCATTTGATCAATAATATTATAAGAGTTAGACCTATATAATTTCCCCATTCATCCTACATGGATTCCATTTGGAATAAATATACCCATTGAATCCATTTGGTGCAAACCGAAAGGAGTTACACAAAGTAGTGGTAGCATCCTTCCTCCATTACTTTTGTTTTAGTTTCATTATCCACCCCCTTAAATCATCATATTCCACGGTTAAAAAAGGGCCGTAAAATCATAAATATACTAGTATTTTTTGTATTAATTGTTCTACCTAAACATTAATACACATACATTAAATTGGTAATAATCTTTTAGTTCGTATGTTTGACGAACTATTGCCTCACAAAACGATGTCAATCATTTTTCCTCTACCGCCATTCATGATTAGTAATTATCACAAAAATAATGTTTATATATCATATATATAGTTTCTGTATAATCATTTAATTATTATATAACACATACCATCATTATTTATAATTTTTGTAAATACAATATCATTGTTTGTTGATGTTTGGACTACCGCCTCCCCAAAGCGATGTGATTCGTTCAAAATAAACATGGAAAGTGTAAATTAAGATTTTAACAAACCAATGTGAATGATTTATTATAAATATGATTATGAAATTATAATTTAGATATATATCATTTACTTTTCTATATTTTAATATGAAAAAATAGAAGTTTCATTCATGCGTACCTGCAGAATAATATCTCCGTGAATGGTGAATTCCATTTCATATCTCCAAACCATATGGTTTATAATAAATACATATATAATGATTATATATTATATTAAATTCATATTTAAATTTATTATATTAGTAAATCATGATAGAAGTAATAAAAAAATAACAATTCAAAACATGCTTGAAAACATTATAATTAACACACGAAACGATGAAAATAATGAATAATTATTAAAAAATTGGTAATAAAAATTTAAAATAAGATAACATATGATATTATAAATATTATTATGGTTATATTATAATATATATAAATTTTTAAAAGAAACAAATATGAGGTTAGAGTATGTTCACCCAATAATGAACAAAATGTAAGTGATTCTTCTCTCAGTTTTACATTCATGAGGCATGCACCATATTCACCACTTATTTATTTTTAGTCATATATATAATTCCAATATCGTATTAAATATCATGAATAAATCATTATTAATTCCTTTTTTTATTTAATTTTTTAATTATTTTATCTAATGTGATTTTAACATAAAATTACCTAGTGGTAAAGAAATTTAATAACTCAATTCATTTCAATTTGGTTATTATACATCCTTGTCTCCAATAATATTATATTATTATGTTTATAAATAAATTATCAACCAATTTTAATATTTTAACTCTAGTTGTGTAGATTAAATGTTGATACACATAATCGAATCATAGATTTTTTCTCACTTCTATGTTATGGTTTAATGGGTTTATTTCACAATCTCATTCTAAATGAAAATGGTTATTATTAAAATTACATTAGTGGAGTTTATATAGTAATTTATCAGTAAACCCTCACCTTTTAATATAATTTTTTTTTCATGAAATAATTCAAGTAATAATACATTTTTTCCAAGAATTTGTACTTAAAAATTTTCAGATTTTTCTTTAGAAATCCCTACTTCATTCCTCTCTTTTGTTGGAGATCCCGTTTTCCTCTAAAAACACTATTTTTAAAAATTGTTTTCAAAAAAAAGTACCATTTTCTATGTTGTTATTAATGAATTTTCTACACATTATACATTTTTTGAAATACATTATTCAATATTCTTATGTCTTTTTGATTAGGGTATTTTTTGAACCATTTTACCCTGACAAATGAATGTTATTTTTTAAATTTTATGACATGTACAAAAATACCTATTGTTGTTTATATTATAGAAATTTTTTCTTTAAATGGATAATTTTAAAATAATTTTTTCCTAAAGGTATTTTAAAAATTATAATATTTTCAATATATTTTTACAAATGAAAATAATATTTTCCTCATGAATTTTTTAAAAATATGTTGTTATAGTATTTTTAATTATCAATGAAAACAACCTTTTATTATTATAATAAATTTGTCGCATTGTATTCAGACCTTCCTTATTCTTCCTCTTTTTGGATTATGATATGTTTGAATAGGAATATTAATGACAATAACTACCTTTATTTGTTTGTTAGTCCACAAGATATATTCAGTTTTCAATGATCATTGAATAATGAATATCTCTAAATTATCCATATTATTTATCACGAATATGATTATTTCCTAAATCCTATGAATACTTTTACCTTTGTTTTTTACCTTTAAATACATTTTATTATTTAGGAAAATATTAATAAACACATATAGCATAATAAATATAGATATATATTAAATAACATTGTTTATTAATTGAATTGACTATTTATAAATGATGAATTCTTTAGACTTACAATACATGGGTTGATGAAAACTTAATGAAAGACCTATGAGGTGGGGAATAGTTTATACAATCCCCTAGATTCATCCGTAGCCTCATGGAAAATAATTTGTAGGCTAGCCTATGATAATGGGGTTTTAGCCATTATTTTGTAAACTTACTTTATAATAAAGCTTTCATTTGCATGAGAAACGTGGTGTCTAATAATTACGAGTTACATTCATTTTAATTCAATTATTATTGTCCAAAAAATTTCACAATGAATATTTCTATGGATGTATTTCATTATCTTTTCATTTATTAAATGACATGTGTTTTAGTTATTCTCTATTCCTTTTTGATTATGCATTATCTAGTTATTAAAATGGAATGTGTTTCTAGCTATTTACCTTACTATATTGATTACACCCATTGATTAATTATTTATTTCTCTACAAATAACACTTACTGAGCATTTTAGATCACCATTATTTTTTTTTCTTTCAACAAGATTATGTGAGGTGTATAAATAATTATATGCAAGGATTAGCTGTATGTAATATATTTAATATCTTTAAAAAATAGGATATAATTTTTTTAATCATTTATAATTAAATACTCATGTATGTATCATATTATCTTAAACTACAAAACTGTTCTTTCCATTTGGATGTGATTTACCTGTATATTATACCAATATAATAGTATCACAAAATATAATATGGGATTTATGGGGTCGAGTCTCTACATTAAAAATGTTTTTTTCTTTTATATGAATACCTTATCCATTTTTTTAATCATTTCACCTTAATACATCCTTAATAGTGGTCACAAATATTTATTTTGATTATTATTAAATATGATAAATAATTAAGTTTAAATTATTAAGAAAATTAATTAACATTATTTCAAATATAGAAACCCTTTTATATGATTCATATTTTATAATATTATGAAGATATTTTTAATTTGAGTTCAAAATATGTGATGAAAATCATTTTTTAGAAAAAAATTTAGAATATCATATGATATTAATATAAAATAATGTATAATTTTGATTATATAAGAATTATTCAAATTATTATATATATACAAACTAAATTTTTTGTGCATCAATCTAAAAAAATGGCAAAATATTACATTTATATACTTTATTTTATGAAAATAACACAAAATTTATTTATATGAACAAAATGATTACTTATATTTCTAATCAAATAATGACTATATGTTTTAATCTGAATATTTACCTTTTATATTGATTTAATTATTTCATAAATATATATTTTTTCTATAAAAATAGTTTTACAAGACAAATTTCTATTCTTATATCATTATAATTTCATTAATGTGTCAATTTTTTAAGATCAATATTTCACAATATTCACCTAAAAATACACTATTTCTAAAAATTCTCAAAAAAATCCCCCTAAATTATTTATGATAAGATGAATCCAAATATGAAATTATTTTCATGAAACTAAAATTATGATATTTTTTTTCAATCTCAACAATGATTAAAGATGTTCACATTCTATTTTTTCCTTAAAAAGATAAAATCCATACCAATAATTGAATATTGGGCATCAAAATTATGGGTTATGGTAATTTTTTTAAAAAAAAATCATTATATAATAGTCTAAAATAATTTAGAATTTATATGTTTGTTTTTCTTTCAACAAAAGGAATTACTTTTAGTTTTTTTCATTGTCTACCCAATATTCCAGCATCATTTCCTTTTTCTATAAAACATCATTTATAATATTTAATGGTTTTTAAAATAATATCATAGAATAATTTATTGACAATAAATATAAATAAATATATATTTGAAAGTTCATGGTTCTGACTCAATTGAAATGATAATTTTCCTATTTCTTTAAATTTTATTCTTATATTTTTAAATATTTGACATACCAATGGAATGATGAAGGATATCTTCTAAATATTACTAGAAATATTATTTCACAGGGGGGTTATATTATGGTATTATTTAAGTGATGACGAATTTATCAAAACTATTTCCTTAATTAATCATCAACCGTGTATACGAGTGAGTTATCTTTCATTAATATCCAATATTAAAGTCATATACCTCCTTTTTTGACAGTATAATGTCTATACATTATTTGAATGAGTAATTTTTTGTCTAAAAATTATACCATTAAAATATATGTAAAAAATACCACGTTCATATTTATGTTAATTTATTAGTATTTACATGCAATGTAATTAGATATAAATGGAACCCCACTTAATATCCATTACATTATTATATAATAAATATTGATGGATTTATGATTTTTTCGTTACTTGATTCCATTTCCAAATGTTTTGAGTAACCGATTTTATTTACATGGGATTTATATAATGATTGAAATCATATGGAACTATTATTTATTATTTTCATTATATAATTTTTTGGTTCAGAAATATAAATACCACTATTGAATTATGATTATTATATCATATTTTATGTGGTTCTAACATATTTATTATTCCATGATCATATGATATCATTTCCAAAAACAATTATTACATTATTACATAATACTCTTATGTTATAGTACATGTATGTTTGACTGATATTCAATGTTCCAATATTATGAATTATGAGAAACTATTATTATTTTATGATACTGTAAATTTAATATTTCTCCCCCATAGATGTTTTATAATATTATTATGATATACTAATTCATGACATGCTGATAATATTTCCCTTACAAAACATTTGATCTCACCACATTCTTATGTTTCAATTACCTTTGTTATGATGAAGAGTATATGTTCTGAGTATAATTTATGTTGGCCAATTTTGGACCAATCATGGTGACATTTTCATATTCTCTATATTATAAGATACCATGTTTCTAGTACTAAACTTAATTATACCTATGATTCATAGTATTGTAAGATTATTATTTTTTATAATGATTATGTTATGAAATTTTTGTGAATGACATGTTTTTTTATCTTATTTCTAATTAAATTATGTTAATTGAAGTTAATAAATTACATGTTTTAAGAAGTGGATATTAGAGTTTGATTTTGGGGTATTATGGCTGGTAAATGATCAATTTTAATTTATTTTTGTTTATTATATTAGTTTATTTTTTGGGGATAATATTGAATTAATGAAAATATTTGGTATAATTCTAATGGATAATTTTAAGATGATGATTAAATAGTTATGTTTTAGAGATGTTTTTTTAATATGGTTTTCCTATAAATTACATACCTATCTGGACATGGGATATTTTATGCGTCTTTGGAAATCATATGAGGAAAGTAGACGTGTTTGGTTAACATGATGGGAAAAGATAATTATACTTCAAGGTATGATCTTACAATTCAATGTTATAGATGTGATGAATTTTGGAAAATGTCAAAATAATACACCAATATAAGTGATGAAGATAACAATTATCACCAAAAGTGTCCTCAAATATTTGAACACATAAATGTAAATATAATGATTACAATTTATGTTTCTACTGGTTAATATTATGTAATAGTAACATTTATTCATTATTAATTATTTAGGGATAAATAATGTCATGTATAGATTCATAAAATTATATTTCGAAATTATTAATAAAAACATAGGATATTATAAATATTATATATAGGGAATATGAATCAAATAACATTTATTAGATTTTGGTTCATCAATGTATTATTTTTTACTTCCAATAGATTGATATGATTTGTTTTTGAAAATTTATTTTCAGCCTTTATATAAAGAAAATTATAATTACTAAATAGGGAATCCTCATTTCAAATGAACCTCTTATCATTATTCATTAAATAGATGACTATGATAACTCCTGAAAAAATAATTATACAATGTTATTTATGATACCTAATCTTGGGGAATGTTAAAATCAAGTGACGGTGTGAGAACACAATAATAGGGATAATCCTATTATGATGAAAATACATATTTCCAAGTAATTATGGTTGATATATCTTGTGTAATTATATCATCAGTAACACATACCCTTTAGATACCCTTATAAATTTCAATTCATGAGACATAATTAAAAATAGGAATACACCGTTTTTTTAATAGGGGGACAATGTATTATCCTAAGAATTTACTATAACATTTATCTTCAAGTAAACAATAACTCAATAAAATTTTCCAAAAAACACAATGAACTAAAAAATATATGATATATTAGATAAATAAAAAATATTATATCACAATAATAATAAATAATATTTTCAATAATATTTTTCCAATCAATTATAAATGAATATGAAATTTATTACGAATATTTAATGTCTAAAATGGGAGTTTTCAATGAAATAAGTTTTCCTTTATATATAGTATTTTAATTTAAATGTTATATTTATAAAATTTATATTATTTTTTTCAATGAACATAATTTTTCTAATCCGAAAAAAAAATTTAACCTAGGATTATTTTTGGATATATTTTTATAAATAATTACTTTTTAGGTGAATAATATAATAAATAAAATATTAAATATTACTATAACTATATAGAAATTTTTATAATATAATAATGATATAATTGTTATTGAAACATATTTTATATAAAAATATATAATTTAAATTTACAATATCAAATTTTTATATTCTGTGTTTAATTTATAGAACCTATGTTTAATGTATTCAGAAATAAATTAATGTTTTAGTCTAAAGTTATCATTCTTTAATTATCTTAAAAATTAGTTTACATTACATGTTTAAGATAAATAAAAATTTATATATAATATATAAAATAATTTTAAATATTATTTAATAAATACAAGTTAATTTTCAATCATAGATGTATGATTATTAATACTTACTTAATGAACATAAACAGACCAAAATTGACATTTTCATAGAATTGTTTTATTAATGGTATGTAATATTTATCTTAAATTATATATATATATATATATATATTAGATAATCATTGTGATTTTATTTTTATAAATATATAATTAAATTATTTATTTTTCAATTCTCAATTAATGATATATATTTTTAAAAACACTTAATCATTAAAACATCATTTCAAAAAACCCAAAAAAATTATATTATATGTTTTAAATTAATAATCAGATATCACATATTTAGTAATTTATTAACAATATATGTTCTATAAATCATGGGTCTAAACTTGAAAACTTTATAATAAGGTATTTAATAAATTGTTATAATTTTTTTTAAAATTAAAATTATATTCCAAAGTAAAAACCCTTAACATAAAAGTCAAAAATCATAATGGTAAAAGACTAAACAATGAAATATAAGATGTAAAAGTAATTATTTTATCTGAATAATATAAATTTATGTCATATACAATAAATTATTTTCCATTTTGGATTAATTTAACATCAATGGTGTCACAAAATCACTAAAATATTAATTTGAATTTAGGAAAATGTTATTATATTCACTTATAATAGGAGATAACTTCATTCACATTTCATTAAAAATTATAATGAATTGGCTCTAAAAAAACTTATTATAATATCTACTATACTATAACATTATTTTATGTAATCCATTTTCTTTACAAAATGCCAATATATGGAGTCTTAAATTGTAACTCAATGTTTCAAAACAACGTATATGTAATGATTTCAACAAATCTACCACAATTAATTCATCATATACCCCTAAAATTATTTCTATCTATAAATTTATAATAAAATAATTATTATTAATATATTAATTTTTTTATACAAATATAATTAAACTATTATATATTCCACAAAAAAATTCAAAAAAATAAGACGTTATCATGCGTAGGGGTGAAATATCACCCCAATGAACGATTTGTTATGTTTATATATAATGAATGAAACAGATGTTCATAAAGAGTTATTTAATGAAAAATATTACACATATATAATTATTGCGATTCTAAAATGATAATTATATTGTGTTTATACCATATTCATATTCTATAAAAAAAATCAGATTTTTATGTGTGTATGTGATGACTACCACCTCCCAATAATGATGTAATTAATTTTCAATTGTCACGAACCATGTATAACATTAAATTTTTATGAAATGTAAAAAACATATTTATGATAATGTTACCATCCTATAATAATATTTAAAATCATACTATCGACATTAGTAATAGAAGTTCATTGTAATCTTATCCATCACAAATGAACAAACCATGAATCCTTTTTTAATTGGACTCATTATTGGGTAAACCTATCAAACATTATAATTATTATTCAAATATAAATATAAAAATAAACCTTTACAGTTTTATAGATTAATAATCTTTTTTAAATCACTTTTTACCATGGTAGATTTACTGAGGGTGTTTTAGTGAAACTTCTCAAACCACTACAAGAAACCAACATAAACAAAAATGAGTTGATAAATGTATCACCCAGGATAGTATGTATACCAGATAATATGAAAATTAAAATGTTTATTTTAGTTAAGCATGTTTTTAGTAATCTTAATTTGATTTTATATGATGCTATACACATAAGTAGAGTGGATCATGATCTAATATAAGGTTTTTGGAATCTCATCATTGTTTTATTGAGGTATGATTCATATTAAACACCACATTTATTGTTTAGGGTTTTTACATTAAATGCTTGACATATAATCAATTTTTAAATCTTTATCATGTTCAACATTATATAAATTTTCAATTCAAAAGGTTATACATTCTTATGGGTTATTTTTTTATATTTTGAATTCAAAGATATTTGTTTGATATTAAATAATATAATCTCATTTATATGATTTATTAACTATACTAATTCAATCAACTATTGTGGATATAATTAGTTTAATCATATTTGAATGATCATTTAAGTTTATATTTATCTTGTTCATTAGATATTTAGGTCTCCCTATATGTAATTTTATTTTATCAAAAATTCAATTCATTAATCTAGTTTTTAATCCATACTCATAATTCCGTTTATTTCTTAATCATCTAATTTATTATATTGTATATGTAATTATTTTTTATTTATTTTAGTAGATGATTTATTTTATTATATTTATATTAAAGAGGTTTGATAAAAATGTTTCAAGAGTCCTAATGGTTTCTCTTCAATCATAATTCCAAATGATGATAATCTCTCTAAGATAATCTACCAGGGTAATATGTAATATTTTTATTTTTAAAACACCTCATAATGTATATATCTTTTATTAACTATTGTGGTTTTAACAAATATTCTCACTATATATTTTCCCATTAGATCTATATTTTCCTTTTTAATGAAAATAGATCCCAAAACTTCTTTTGATATTGAAAATTTATATAACATGTCAATATTTATTTAATTATTTTTTACAATTTACTTATATTTTACACAATATTGAATTAATGTAAGTTTATACTACATTTAAATTCATTAATAGTTTTAATGGAATTAGTAATATTTTGGGTCCAAGCTATTTTCAACCTATGAGTCTATTTGTTATGTTTTCAGGTGAACTCATATTTTCGTTATCTATAACATTTTCTATAAAATTTTCAATATAAAATTAAATATTTTTCATAAACTAAAATATAATTATCCTTGAGTATTTTATATTAATTTTAAAATAGTTTCTTTTAAAAGTTCAAGGATGTGTCACATTTTGAAAATGGATTTTTCCTATTCTTCATAATTTTTTTCCTCTGAATAACAACTTATATATGAAATTCATGATAAATGATATTCTTTAACACTTACCCAAAACATTAATGAACTATATATCTTATAAAATATTCTTCTCTAATAGGGGAATGATCATTCAATATATTTTCCTTACATATTCATCGAAAATATATAAGCATGAGTTTTCTTCCAATTTGTTTACAATGTGTATTCCATATATAATATATTTCTTATTTCAATGGGGTTATTTAATACGTTTATTAGTAGAATATGTTTTTTAACATGTAATAATTATCTAAATTTTGTAAATAATATGATATTTATTTTTTTAATTAATTGGCATTCACATAAAAATTTATCTAATGAAATTGGATATACATTTAGTTTCCATGATTTTATCACAGTGTGATTATGAATATATTTATAAATATTTTCGTTATTTTATAAAATTTTAATGGGAAAAAATATCTGATTTTATTTAACTTTGATTAATACGCCTGTAACCCCCTGACCTGAGTTTCCCAGAGTAAGTGCTTCATTAGATAACATTGGCATGATACAAGGAATCATGTCCCGAAAGACCGATCTGTTTAGTATTATTGGGAAAAATATACATACATAAGTTCAAAATTACAAATTGATAAGGAATACAACACTAATTTATTACATTAGAAAATCCAAGCCTCCTATATTATGCATGAAATTCACTCATAACTAACATCTTCATCTCCTGGGAAAATGGAAAATAAAAAAGGGGTGAGCTCAAATTCTAAGTAAGAGTAATAAGTATAGCGGAAGATAACATAGTCATTAGGCATGGCGAATAACGGAAAACAAATGACATTATAAATAATAAACATGAACAATTTATGGCTGGAATATGAGCTGAGTAGATAATCCAATAATAAAACATAGTCATAGGTATTCTACTAGTCGAATAACCACATGAACCATCATTTTTATTTTCATAATGAGGGAATTTATAATGTAGGACATTCTGAAACATTTTTTCAAGGCCTCGGCAAAGATGTCAAAAAATATTTAGGCCTTGAACAAAACCACATATCAAATTGGGATTGGCCACAGCCAATTCCACATCTAATTGTCTCATGAAACCTACCAATGTACTGAGGAGATATAGAGGGCTCCACAGGTTATGTACTATTTCCAATACATTACTTATATGAAAAAGGTTGAAATATATCATAATCATTAACATTAAAACTAGCATACAAAATGTAAATAATTTAACCATAAACCATGAAAGGTATAAAAATAAAACATACAGAGTCAAACGTATCACAAAAAACATAAATAAAATAATGGATAATTGTATCATAGTAATTTAACTTCAATCAAGTGTAAAATTTATCAAAGGATGTTGACATAGATGAAATCAATACTATTTGAGAGAAATATATCTTTCTACTTTGAAATAATTTAAGAGTTAAAAAAATATAAAAGAAAAAACATATTATTAAAATATCCTTATAAGCTTGTAAGGGATGCTTTGATGATGTTATAATAGTGGAAAATAGCTACAGCCGTCGTATAAGTTTAAAATACATTCTTACCTTAATTTTGCCAAAAAGGTCATAAAGTATTTTGTTTGGAAAACGACGGAATGATTTCTTTCAAAAAATATAATGTCAAATAAGGGTATAAATTACTTTAACCTACAGTATAGTAAATATTAAAAATTATCTGAAATATATTTTTAAGAAAACACAGATGTGGATGATAAAGAGGTCCTAGTAAATACTTATGTAAAAACAACCTCAGATAATAAAGAGATTGTGAAATTAATCCTTACCATGTAATTTTCCTTGGTAGTGGGTATGTTGATCTCCTATATAATAGTTAAATCATTGTTATTAAATTATACAAGAACCATATACGTAAATATGATATCATATATGATCTTCTAATATTACTTTGTTTATAATATTTTTGTATTATTGTCGTTTTGGGTGTTAACTGATCTGTTTTCATTTATATGTTTTCTTACATAAGCTGTGTTTGTTATAGATAGGATGTATTTTATTCATATCCAGAATGATATTAAGTTCTTAAAACATTATTTGTAATCATAAAATGAAAACTATTCTTGAATGGTTATGATGGGGAAATGAATCTCATCGCGTTTGTGGAGATGGTAATCCGTACGTACACACAAGGGACAATATCATTATTTTGATAATAAATTCATATGTAATTAGATGTTATATAATATATAAGAAATAATTAAAATGTTATATTTTTTATTTAAATCAGATATACATCATTATTACACCCATCCAAAAAATAATGTAATTAATAACAACTACCCCACGACGTAGAGACGGTAAGTCATACGTACGTACGCACGTATGGTGACTTTTTCATTCATTTGAGGGAAAAAAATAATGATTATGGTTGTACCATTTTTATAATGAAATAATAGTATATATAATATAATGGTGTTATTATTTTAGAATGGAAACAAAAAAGAAAGATGAAGTGGAAGATGAAAAGAACTTGAAAGAGGATGGTGAAATTATTACATCTTCTTCGGGTGTTTCCTTTTGAGTTGATCAAAAGGGATCCATAGGATGGATTTATAATAAATGTAAAAACTCTAGATTTAAGTGAGGGATCATTGTAGAATATTTGGGCAGGAGTTGGCTGAGCCAAATGGTTTTGGAGGAGTGAAATTAAGAGAAGGGGTATTGCCCTTTTATATGAGAGGTGAAAGACACCATTGGAAAAGATTGAAATATTATTTTATAATAAAATAATTTTCGGTTTATAATTGCTAAAAAATGATTTATATCGAGGATAAGGTAGGTATGGGTCGAAAACTTCTTAACCAATAGGTTTTAGCTAGTTTTAGGTCACCATATTAACCTTATCTTTTAGATTTTACTTTTAGTTAAATAGTTTGACATTTACCTTGTCTCTTTGTATTTTTATATTATATGGTTAATAAACTTACAATAAACTACCAAGAGAACCCAAATTGGTTCATTAATGACATATATAATATTATTTAAGCCCTTTGGTCAAACAAAAGATTTTTAGGAATATTATATCAACCAATAATATTGAATTCTTTTAAAAACAAATTTATGTTAATTTTGACATTATTTAGTAATTGATTTTTTATAAAGTCCAAAAAACATTATTACATCGAAATAAATTGACATATTAAACCCTAAAATGTTATATTAACCTATAATATTTTTTTAATTCATTACAATCCTCAATTTACATTTATTTGGATTTTTATAATATTGATTATTATAATATTTCATTAATATGGTAATTACTACATCATCATTGTGTCCTAAATAAATTACATAATTTAATTTCTAAAATTTATAAATAAAATACCATTACGTAGGAAATTTTTTTATATTTCTAATGAATATTTATATTCGAATTTAACTTATGTATAACCCTATATTAAAATGGGTTAGTTATTAAACTTTTAATTTAACACATTTAACTCTTATTTAAATAAAAAAAATAACAAATGTCATAATCTAATCCTAGAAAACCTAAAAGATATTATTTTATTCATAAGGATTTTTTTGGTCAAAATACAATTATCCAATAGAATTAGGACATGTTTTAGAATAGTAATAATATCATTGTTACCTTTAATTACCCTATTTATTTTTAACCGTGGTAATGAAAAGTCAAAAGTTACTATTCACCAAAAATTATTTTCATCTTAGTGAACCACATTTTACTTATTGATATCAACCATGTCTCTCAGAGTTTTGAAATTCAACTCACAAAAGCGGTAAAATTATGTTTTATGCACATTTTTAAATTCTCCTAGAAGGTGCCTAAAAGACAGTAAAAAGTTCAATAAAATTTTATACATATAATTTTATTATAAAAATGACTCCATTTAATTACATTGAACTAATAATGGTATTATGTATCTATTTTGACTTAAAATAAATTTAAATAAAATAAATAAATAATTAAATAAAAAGAGGGGTTTAAACGATAACATAGTGTTTTTCACTATACATAAAAAATTGAATGTTTTAAAAAAAATACCAACATTTCATCCTAAGCTAATTTTGATATTACGATTGCAAAAATGAAGTCCATTTTTAAAAATAAAATTTATAAAATTTCAAAAAGTGGGTATTACTATTCATAACAACTAGTTTGATTGGTCATGGTGTGTTAAAACTCCACTTTGTATACAGCACAAGCTATTCTATTATTTAAAGGGAAACGTACCATGGAAGCTTGGGGTGATACATTCTTCCATACTTAAAATAATTTCTTCCTAGAAATTTCTAGAGTATTACTACATAAAAAAATTTGGCTGTTTTTTCATCATAAGTTCTTCGGGTTCCCACGTTGCCTCTTCCATCTTATGGTTTCCCCATAGAACTTATACCTGACGAGTCATCTGGTTTCTCAATACTTGTTCTCTTATATCAAGAATCTTGACAGGTTTTTAACAATAATATGGATCAGGTTCAAACTAAGTTCAGTATCCAGGGCTTTCTGAATACTTTTCCAAAATCTTGATATTAAATGAGGATCACGATCAGAAACAATTGATAGGGGTACTCCATGATGTTGGTAGAATAAATCATCAATGCGAGGTAGGGGATACTTGTTCTTTATTTTTATAGTATTGATCTCACTATAGTCAATGCACAACATCATAGATCTATCTTTCTTCTTGAAAAAAATAACAGGGGATCCCCATGGAGAAACACTAGGGGTAATAAGTCCTTTATTACTCAATTTCTCTAGTTGTTTCTTTAGTTCCACTAATTCCACAATGGCTATTATATAAGGGGGATTCAATATGGTCCTTCAACTAGGAATTATGTCAATGGAAAACTCAATTTATAATTCTGAAGTCTTTCCAGGTAAATCCTCTAGAAACACATCAACATATTCTTACAAAATAGGTACATCCACTATTTTAACATTACTTTCCTCACCCACAGTTATTTCATTCTATTCCTCCCCAATAATTGAATTTAGTAGAGCTAATGGGGGTGGATCTAGATAAGAATCATATGGTAACGTTTCTTCTCTCAAGATAACGTACTCATTATCATCATCGAGAATTGAAACCTCCATATTATTACAATAATATTTCTCTTCATGGTTTGAATGACAATCCATAACAAGGATTATATAAAATTCAATCATTGGTATGACGGTGAGATTAGAAGAAAAATAACATTTATATGCCTTAATGGGGACTGATTCACAAAACATTGTTTTAATGACACTTCCCTTAGGAGTTTTGACTGAAAACTCCCTTGTTAAATAAAATTGGAAATATATAATTTTCTTAGAAAACTAGGAATATAAGAAACAATTTGATTATTCAAAATCAAATAAATCATGGCTAAACTTGAAGAAATCACTGAATTACCTACTACCATGTCTTTCGGAGCTTCAAACTCAGCAGCACTGATCAAATAAGATTGGCCTTGATCCCTTGGACTTTTTTTGGAAAGTTTACCTGACTCTTAGGAAATTCATTTTCATAATGTATCATCTCCCTAAAATTTTAGCATTGAACATTGGTAGCTTCTTTCTTCCCCTTACATTCACCAGCAAGATGGAATTTCTTTCCACATTTGTAGCATACTCTGTTTTCTTTTAGATAGGAACCAGGGAGTTTCCTTCCATAATTATCACATGGTAGAAATTCTACTCTTCCCTTCTTACTTGTATCCTAATTTCCTTTCCCAGAGTGTTCAGAAGATCTTTTCTTCTCTTGATTTTCATTAAAGTCATAAGAATTAGAGAATTCATTTTCCATCCTGATAGCACATGAGATAATATCTTCGTATGATGAGATGGATTGTGAACTAATGATCAACGGTGAAATGTTTTTAACCCATCAAAGAAACGATCAATCATACTTCTTGGTTTACATATTTAATCTAAAACATTCTTTGCTAACCTTATAAAGTTTTCTTCATATTTTGTGACATTCTCATCCTCATTTTGCCTCAGACTTAGAAACTTCCTTTCTTAATCCACTCGATGTTCACAAGGAAAATATTTTTCTATGAAAATTGCTTTAAACTCCCTCTATCCCATACTTGATAATTCTTCATCCTTCTTTGTGGGTTTAATTAATGACCATCGTTGATCTGCATCTCAGATTATGTGATAAATTTCCAAGACAACTTTTTCCCTTTCGCTACTCCCCAAAGCATGAAATATTTTCACTAAGGTACTTATACATTGTTCAGCTACAAATGGATTTGTAGACCAATTGAATGTGGGGGTTGTTTCATCATGAAGCGGTCTAACATTGAACCTCCATGTTGTGGATTAGGGTTCTTTATACAGGTAAGGTTATAATTCATAACCTGAGCGAGTTATCCCAATATGGTGATAAGATGATCATCACTGGTTACATCACCAGCTCTACTATAATTATCTTGAGTCGGAGATAAATCCCTACAAGTATTACGTGCATTGATACGGTTTCCATTTCTTCCACTAGGAGCCATTTCTAAACAATGGCGTTCACTAGATTAGTTTATGAATAGCAATAAATAATTCAAACTTGTAAAACACTTAACACAAATTGAACAGTTTATGGATATAATCCATAAAAATAAAAAAATGTCTTTTTGAAGGTATATACTCATAAATCATTCATAATGGGTTTTAAAGTAAATGAGAATTATCCTATGAATATCCCCCAGGAGTGTCGCAACCAAGAGTGTAGCAAGGCCCGTTGTCGTGCACCAGTTCCCGTTCGAGCCTAGATTAAAGTGGTGTTTTTGGGTTTTACCCATGGGTACATCTATGCCAAAGCTGCATCTACCTACTCGTATCTAGACATGGATGTTTTTCATGGAAAACTCCCAAAATATGTACATTACCAAAATTCTAGGAAGTTCTTCTATACTAATCCTCAAAGTCTATCTTTGGGCAACTTTTTCCAATCATTGTTTTTCTAAATCTAGTTTCTGAGGTTTGTACTAAACTTCCACTGATACCAACTATAACATACCGACCCTAGCTACCAAGAGTCAGTGATTTATTACATAGAATTTTCATGATACAAGTAATAATGTCCATAAATACCGATCAATTTAGTATTACTAGAAATATGATACATATATAATTTCAACATTACTACTTGAGAAGAAATACAAAACTAATTTATTCCATTAGAAAAATCCAAGCCTCCTAGATTATGCCTGAAAGTCACTCATAACTAGATTATTCATATCATGGGAAAATAATACATAAGAAAGGGGTGAGCTCAAACACTCAGTATGAGTAAAAAATACAGAAAAATATAACATAAACATTTGGCATGGTGAATAATTGAAAACACATGACTTTACAAATAATAAACATGAACACTTTATGGCTGGAATATGAGCTCAGTAAATAATTATATAATAAAACATATTCATAGATATTATACTAGTCGAATAACCACATGAAATATCATTATTATTTTCATAATGAGGGAATGTATAATGCTGGAAATTTTGAAACATTTTTTCAAGGCCTTAGCCAAGATGTTTAAAAATGATTTAGGCCTCGGTGAAAACTGTAACAGCCCGAGATTTTATGAAAAATATTCTTTTTAATATTATTAATGTCTTGTGTTGTACGCTACACCAAAAGGAGCTTGCACAACACGCATCCTTGAATTGCCTTTCATTACACGCAATCACGACCTTCCTTGATAGCGTGTGTAGTACGCAATACCGAGTTTTACTAAACAACGATATGCTATTAAAATATTATTAAAACTAACCGTTATGAATAGTAATAACCACTTTTTGAAATTGTGTAAATTCTATTTTTCAAAATGGACTTCATTTTTGGATTCTGAATATCGAAATTAGCTTAGGGTGAAATTTTGGTACTTTTCGGATAACTTTCATATTCTTATGAATAGTGAAAATTACTAAATTTTAATTAAAAACAACTTTTTCAATCGAAATAATTAATAGTGATAAATTATTAATTTTTTTGGTTTTAAAGTATATTTAGAATATATTTTTACAATTTAATACAATAATGGTCATTGGATGTAATTTCACATTTAAACCACTTATAAACAAGTTTCAATCTTTTGTTATTTATTATCTCTTAAAAACACGCTATTTGTTTTAACAGCGGGATTTAATTATAAAATTAATTAATGAAACTTCTATGTTATGGATTTGGTAAAATAGACTTCATTTTTGAATTCGGAATATGAAATATAGCTTAGGATGAAATTTTGGCATTGTTCTGAAAAACAGCAATTTTTGATGAATAGTGAAACTACTAAGTGGTAGTTAAAAAAACTGAATTTTTCATAAAACTTAATTTTACCGCTTCTGTGAATGGAATTTTGAAAATCCGAGAGACACGGTTAATATCAAGGACTAAAATGCGGTTCAATGAGATGAAAATAATTTTTGGTGAATAGTAACATTTTACTTTTTTTTACCGCGGTTAATAGTAAATAGGGTAACTAAGGGTAAATATGATATTACTATTACCCTAACACATGTCCTAATTCTATTGGATAAGTGTAATTCGACCAAAAACAACCTTATGAATATAATATGACCATTTAGGCCCACTTGGATTAGATTAGGACATTTATTATTAATTTATTTAAAGAAGGGTTAAAAGAGTTAAAATCAAAGTTTATTTACTAAAACATTTTTAATATGGGGTTATAAAAAAGATAAATTCGACTGTAAATATTCATTAGAAAGCTAAAAATATTTCCTAAATAATGGTATTTTATTTTTAATTTTTAGACATTAAATAATTTAATTTATTTATGACACAATGATGATGCAGTAATTATCTTATTAATGAAATATTGACATAATTGATGTTATAAACACCAAAATAAATGTAATTTGAGACTTTTTATGAATTCCACTAATTTTCTAGGTTACTATGATATATTAGTGTTGATTTAATCAACTTGGTTTGAACATATAATTCTGTTATGACTTTCAAAAAAAACATATATCAAATAGTGTCAAAATTGACACAAAATAGGTTTTAAATCAAATATTAAATTATTAATTTTTATTTTATTCCTAAAATTCTAAGGATCGGCCAAATGACTTAGCTAAGGATATATATATTAATAATAAACAATTTGGGGTTCGTTTGGCATGTTATAGTAAGTTTATTAACCATATAGTGTAAGAAAACAAAAAGACACGGTAAAAGTTAAATTATTTAACTTAGAGTTAAATCTAATTGATAAGGTTAAAATAATAACCTAAACTTGTCTAAATCCTATTGGTTGATAGGATTTCGACCCATCCCCACTTTAGCTTCGAAATAAGACCCTTTGGAACCATTATAAACCGATTTTGACTTTAATATAAAATAATATTTTGAGATATTCCTAAGGTGCCCATCTCCTCCCTTATAAAAGGGCACCTCCTCCCCCTCCTCCTCACACCAATTTGAGCACTCAAGCTCGGCCAACCCCTGCCATTTTCTCCTCTCCACTTCCCTAGAATAATCCTAGAGGTCCTGGTCTTCTTAAAAGACCAATCTTAGTTCCCTAAGTGTAGGATTCAAAGAGGCGTTCCAAAGAAGAGGTAATATCCATTACCGATCTTTTCAATTTCTTTCTTCTTCAACTTCTTCTTCTTTAGTTGTTTCATGATAAAGTAATAACATCAGTATTACTTACATACTGATATGTTATTATAAATATGAAACAACCCTAATTCACCTTCTATCCATCCTACGGAAAAATGAAATCACCGCGCGTGCGTACGTACGGAATACCGTCTCCACGCCGTGGTGTAATCTATTTTCCGCCACCACCTTACATGGATGGGTATAATGGTGTAAAGAATAACTATACATAGTTATTAAAACATCATATTTATTTTGATATCTTGTATAATCCACTCCAATTCAATTCAATATTTATGGAAATGATATCATCGCTCGTGCGTACGTACGGACTACCGTCTCCACGACGCGATGAGATTCATTCTCCATGTTAACCATTTAAGAATTATTATAAAGTATATATAAGAAATAATGATGAAATATATGACATTATAAAGCTACTGGATTTATGTATATATATATATATATATATATGTATGTCATCTACTTACTTCCATTCAAGACAATATGGAAAGGAAAACAGTGTTCATGCGTACGTACGGACTACCGTCTCCATGAACGGTGTTTTTCATTTCATTTATCTATCTATTATATATATATATATATTGAATATATATGATATATAAATCATATTTTATATTCTGGAAGTAAGTAAATCATGATATAAGTAATAATAATGTCAAGAACAACAAGTCAAAACACCTACGATAAATGAAACGATTTTACCCAAAACGCTTCTTTAACATGGAATTTACAAAAGAACGGGTAATATAATGTCATAAGTGAACCATATATGATATCATAACAATGAATATGATTCTGTAATAAGTCAATGACATTATTTAAATCATTATACAGGAGGTTCGGACACATACGAAGCAAATCGGACCTAAGGTATGGGAAATATCACAATCTCATTTTTATCCGAGATTGTTTATTCGTAAGTATTTACTGGGGTGTATTTTATCATCCACATACATGTTTCATCAATATGTAATATTATTTCCATCCACCTAAAATTGTTTAAATCCATTTTTACCCTTCGGTGAGTTTTTAGTAATATGTCTGAAAGGAATCTTTTGTCGTTTTTCGTACGAGGTACTTTTTGACTTTTCCGACAAAAGTACGAAGAATGTTTTTTAACTTATACGGCATGAATGGATTTCTAAAACATTATTTCCAAGAAGTTTCCTTTACAAGTTTTTAAGTTTATTTTTAATCAACTTCTTTTAGTTTATAATTGTACGACATGTTAAGAAAGGAAAAGTATTTTTGAAGCAGAAAGTATATTTTCCTCAAGAATGAAGTTCATGTATTTTATCAAAATTATTTTCCATCTAAGATAATAAAAGGGTTCTGTTTTTATCCCTATTATTACATTGGTTTGATTATGTTGTGATGGAAATATTTTTATGAATTCCTTTATCTTATATGAATGTTTTTATGATGTCATGTTGTTTAAGAATCCCATTTTTATTACATGGGTTATGCAATGATGTATGATTTATGATTTTGTGGCACACATAAGAATGGTATCATTATGAGATGGGTGGGACCTATATCTCCCTCCAATGCATTGGGTAAAGATTTTATATCTCATGAGATAGACATGGCTGGAATGGTAGGTTATACCGGTTCAGTGAAACAGGACTGAAACGAGGGTTACTCGATTCAGAAAGGGACTTTGTCCACTAAGATAGTCTTAACAATGAGTCTTGACTAACAAGAAATGATTCTCTATGATTATGTGTGAATGCCACAAAGCTTCATGTTTTAAGTTATGATTATTGTGATTACATTTCACTGCCATGATTTATCCCATGTTATGTAATTATGATCACTTTTTCAAGTTAAGATTTCCAAAAGTTATGTGCCTGTGTATACGATGTGATTGATATTTCTTTTGTTTACCCTTACTGAGCATTTGAGCTCACCCTTTTATGTTTTCTTTTCCCCAGGATATAGAGAAAGGTTTTAGGTAAAAACAAAGGAAGATCTTTATGGGAGATGTTGAAGATCTTTCACCACGATTAGAAGATTTTATTCTGAGTTTCCAAAGACGCTAAACTATTACGATCCTTGTGTGTGTGTTTTTGTTATGTACTAAGTATTTTGAAAATGTAATGTAAAGTCAATGTACGTCAAGATTCGGGTCTCTACAGTTGGTATCAGAGGAAAGGTTTAGTCAACCTTTGGAAACTAGGATGCGATAACTTTAGTGAAATCCCTAGAGATATTTATAAGGTTTGTCCAGGGATGTCCCTAAGGATAAGTATACGTATAGGATACAGTCCTATTACTACGGTAACGATCTTAGAATTTAACCTAAGAAGTTAGATATTGAGGATACTCCCCCTTTACAATGTTGTTTTCCCTAGCATGATTTTTGCCTCTCACACTATTCTTTTTGGGTTTTAGACGATGGCTGGAACCCGAAGGAACCGTGTTGATCAATGCAATGGACAATGCAATGATTTCCCTCCTGAACAAACAAATGTTATGGGAGATAGAGTGCAAAATCTTATTTCTATACTTACACAAGCTATGAATCATTCTGGACTTCCAAATGAACAGAGAAGGGAACAATATTCTATTGAGTCCTTCATGAGGCAACGTCCACCTTCTTTCAATGGGCCTTCTGATCCACTTGGTGCTGAACAATGGATCAGTACCACTGAAAAGATATTTTAAGTTCTTCAATGTTCTGAACATGATAAAGTCATCTTAGCAGTATATCGTTTGGAAGGTGAAGCTGATCAATGGTGGAATCTTATCAAGAATATGAGGCCAAGAGATGAAATTGAGTCCATGTAATGGGATGAGTTCAAGAACTTGTTTTTCAGTAAGTACTTCCCTCGTATTCTTCGAACAAAGATGGAAAAGGAGTTTCTTGAACTAAAGCAAAAGGATGATGAATCTGTTGGTATATACGAAGTGAATTTTACAAGACTTGCAAGGTATGCATCTGGCATTATCATCCAACCTGAATTTAAAGTTGATCGATTTTTCAGTGGCTTAAAACCAAGTCTTCGAAGGGCATTAGCTATAAGAGACTTCAGTAGCTATGAAGAAATTGTGCGTTGTGATATCAAGGTAGAAATGGAAGTTTGTGTTACATATCCATCTCATGGTTTTGACAAGAAACGAAAGATGGAGTTCAAGGAGAATTCTCAGAATAATGGTGAAAAGAAGATGAATGTTTCCTTATGCTCAAAGTGTGGAAAGAAGCATGGTGGAGATTGTATTAAAGGGACTAGAAAATGTTTTAAGTGTGGAAAAGAAGGTCATCGAGCAGCTGAGTGTCGAGGTAATGGAAAAAGGGTTTTTAATGATTTGAATAAAGAAAACACTGCAGAGAATGCACCACCAACACTTCAATGCTTCAAGTGCAAGGAGATGGGACATTATGCTAATAAATGCCCTAATCCAAGGGTTAGTGATGATCGACATGAGCAATAACTTAAGGCAAAGGAAAAAGGGAAGTCACATGCGATCACAATTGGCGATGTTGAATATGACAACGATGTGGTGGAATGATTAAGTGTTTATGTAATGGGATTCCAAAATAATGTTGTATCATGGAGTATTGGAATATCTATGTATTGGTCTAATGTGGTATTCAAAGTGATTGAGATATTTTTGGAAATAAGATGATATGCAAATAATGAAGGGAAAATGAGAAAATGAAATGTTTAACAGTATTCATGAGCTAATGATTGATATAAGGACTAAGTGATATCATGGGTTGAGTATATAGAATTTTGAGGATTTTGGTATATGGAAAGTGTTAACTTTTAACTGCATTCAAGTTTTCACTATGGTTCAATGGGTATTCAAGAGAGTACAAGATTAAGGCCTTTGAATGTTTGGAATGTGACCAATAAGATATATCTTATGATATATGTGGATCAATGATGGTATTAAATCTCTGAGAGTGGACGACAGTATTATGGATAAACCTAAATATTGGAATGGTTTATGTTGTACATAAGTTAGTATTATTGATGGGATGTTATAGTAAAATAGCTTTAGAAAAAGGACAACCTGCAGGACGGGCGACAGCCCATCGCGTCGGACAATGCTGTGGGAATCGAACTCACAACTGAAGTGCGACTGGCCTTTATCACCTACCACTGGCCTACAGGAAGTCCCTGTTTAGTAGAAACTAGTTTTATTATATTAAGTAGTATGATATATGAAGTATAAGTCCATTTTAGGAACCATATATGATTAATCTCACTATAGATCGACTTATGTATATAATTTTTGCTAACCATTTGTTTGAGACAGATGGAATGACCCGTCATTCTATCAAATGATCTGCTAACACTTCATGAATAACAAATTCAACTTCATTTATTTAAGAGATGAAGTGGAAATTGTTCAAGGCACAAACAACAGTGAGATTGTACCAAAATAAAGTAAGTATTTATTCTAATTCAAATTCTTCAACTTTAGGGAAATGATCTTGAAAACCAAAAATGTTGTCCTAGTGATCTTATACCTGATGAATCAGTTGGTACCTTATATCATCACAAATCTATGGATTTGTGATTACTGGCTTTTCCATAGCCATGTTCTCTACCACTCTCCATCAGAACATGATGGTTAGATTTCTCTTACATATCCATATTTTCACCTATGTGGAAACCCAGTGATTAGTTTATTTGGGTAATCGTTACATTTCATACTTTAGTTTTTAAAGCCAAGTTTTGGTATTTCTTTTTACGATGTGGGTTTCTATTAAAGAAACTTTCGAATAGTAAACCATTTATAACCCCGACGAATTTCGAGGGCGAAATTCATTTTAAGGGGGGTAGAATGTAACAGCCCGATATTTTATGAAAAATATTCTTTTTAATATTATTAATGTCTTGTGTTGTACGCTACACCAAAAGGAGCTTGCACAACATGCATCCTTGACTTGCCTTTCATTACACGCAATCATGACCTTCCTTGATAGCGTGTGTAGTACGCAATACCGAGTTTTACTAAACAACGATATGCTATTAAAATATTATTAAAACTAACCGTTATGAATAGTAATAACCACTTTTTGAAATTTTGTAAATTCTATTTTTCAAAATGGACTTAATTTTTGGATTCTGAATATCGAAATTAGCTTAGGGTGAAATTTTGGTACTTTTCGGATAACTTTCATATTCTGATGAATAGTGAAAATTACTAAATTTTAATTAAAAACAACTTTTTCAATCGAAATAATTAATAGTGATAAATTATTAATTTTAGTGGTTTTAAAGTATATTTAGAATATATTTTTACAATTTAATACAATAATGGTCATTGGATGTAATTTCAGATTTAAACCACTTATAAACACGTTTCAATCTTTTGATATTTATTATCTCTTAAAAACACGCTATTTGTTTTAACAGCGGGATTTAATTATAAAATTAATTAATGAAACTTCTATGTTATGAATTTGGTAAAATAAACTTCATTTTTGAATTCGGAATATGAAATATAGCTTAGGATGAAATTTTGGCATTGTTCTAAAAAACAGCAATTTTTTATGAATAGTGAAACTACTAAGTGGTAGTTAAAAAAACTGAATTTTTCATAAAACTTAATTTTACCGCTTCTGTGAATGGAATTTCGAAAATCCGAGAGTCACGGTTAATATCAAGGACTAAAATGTGGTTCAATGAGATGAAAATAATTTTTGGTGAATAGTAACTTTTTACTTTTTTTTACCGCGGTTAATAGTAAATAGGGTAACTAAGGGTAAATATGATATTACTATTACCCTAACACATGTCCTAATTCTATTGGATAAGTGTAATTCGACCAAAAACAACCTTATGAATATAATATGACCATTTAGGCCCACTTGGATTAGATTAGGACATTTATTATTAATTTATTTAAAGAAGGGTTAAAAGAGTTAAAATCAAAGTTTATTTACAAAAACATTTTTAATATGGGGTTATACAAAAGATAAATTCGACTATAAATATTAATTAGAAAGATAAAAAGATTTCCTACATAATTGTATTTTATTTGTAATTTTTAGACATTAAATAATTTAATTTATTTATGACACAATGATGATGCAGTAATTATCTTATTAATGAAATATTGACCTAATTGATGTTATAAACACCAAAATAAATGTAATTTGAGACTTTTTATGAATTCCACTAATTTTCAAGGTTACTATGATATATTAGTGTTGATTTAAGCAACTTGGTTTGAACATATAATTCTGTTATGACTTTCACAAAAATCATATATCAAATAGTGTCAAAATTGACACAAAATAGTTTTTAAATCAAATATTATATTATTAATTGTTATTTTATACCTAAAAATCTAAGGTTCGGAAAAATGACTTAGATAAGGATATATATATTGATAATAAACAATTTGGGATTCGTTTGGCATGTTATAGTAAGTTTATTAACCATATAGTGTAAGAAAACAAAAAGACACGGTAAAAGTTAAATTATTTAACTTAGAGTTAAATCTAATTGATAAGGTTAAAATAATAACCTAAACTTGTCTAAATCCGATTGGTTGATAGTATTTCGACCCATCCCCACTTTAGCTTCGAAATAAGACCCTTTGGAACCATTATAAACCGATTTTGACTTTAATATGAAATAATATTTTGAGATATTCCTAAGGTGCCCCTCTCCTCCCTTATAAAAGGGAACCTCCTCCCCCTCCTCCTCACACCAATTTGAGCACTGAAGCTCGGCCAACCCCTGACATTTTCTCCTCTCCACTTCCCTAGAATAATCCTATAGGTCCTGGTCTTCTTCAAAAGCCAATCTTAGTTCCCTAAGTGGAGGATTCAAAGAGGCGTTCCAAAGAAGAGGTAATATCCATTACCGATCTTTTCAATTTCTTTCTTCTTCAAATTCTTCTTCTTTAGTTGTTTCATGATAAAGTAATAACATCAGTATTACTTACATACTGATATGTTATTATAAATATGAAACAACCCTAATTCACCTTCTATCCATCCTACGGAAAAATGAAATCACCGTGCGTGCATACGTACGGAATACCGTCTCCACGCCGTGGTGTAATCTATTTTCCGCCACCACCTTACATGGATGGGTATAATTGTGTAAAGAATAACTATACATAGTTATTAAAACATCATATTGATTCTGATATCTTGTATAATCCACTCCAATTCAATTCAATATTTATGTAAATGTTATCATCGCTCGTGCGTACGTACGGACTACCGTCTCCACGACGCGATGAGATTCATTCTCCATGTTAACCATTTAAGAATTATTATAAAGTATATATAAGAAATAATGATGAAATATATGGAATTATAAAGCTACTGGATTTATGTATATATATATATATATGTATGTCATCTACTTACTTCCATTCAAGACAATAAGGAAAGGAAAACAGCGTTCATGCGTACGTACGGACTACCGTCTCCATGAACGGTGTTTTTTATTTCATTTATCTATCTATTATATATATATATATACTGAATATATATGATATATAAATCATATTTTATATTCTGGAAGTAAGTAAATCATGATATAAGTAATAATAATTTCAAGAACAACAAGTCAAAACACCTACGATAAATGAAACGATTTTACCCAAAACGCTTCTTTAACATGGAATTTACAAAAGAACGGGTAATATAATGTCATAAGTGAACCATATATGATATCATAACAATGAATATGATTCTTTAATAAGTCAATGACATTATTTAAATCATTATACAGGAGGTTCGGACACATACGAAGCAAATCGGACCTATGGTAAGGGAAATATCACAATCTCATTTTTATCCGAGATTGTTTATTCGTAAGTATTTACTGGGGTGTATTTTATCATCCACATCCATGTTTCATCAATATGTAATATTATTTCCATCCACCTACAATTGTTTAAATCCATTTTTACCCTTCGGTGAGTTTTTAGTAATATGTATGAAAGGAATCTTTTGTCGTTTTTCGTACGAGGTACTTTTTGACTTTTCCGACAAAAGTACGAAGAATGTTTTTTTAACTTATACGGCATGAATGGATTTCTAAAACATTATTTCCAAGAAGATTCCTTTACAAGTTTTTAAGTTTATTTTTAATCAACTTCTTTTAGTTTATAATTGTATGACATGTTAAGAATGGAAAAGTATTTTTGAAGCAGAAAGGATATTTTCCTCAAGAATGAAGTTCAAGTATTTTATCAAAATTATTTTCCATATAAGATAATAAAAGGGTTCTGTTTTTATCCCTATTATTACATTGGTTTGATTATGTTGTGATGGAAATATTTTTATGAATTCCTTTATCTTAAATGAATGGTTTTATGATGTCATGTTGTTTAAGAATCCCATTTTTATTACATGGGTTATGAAATGATGTATGATTTATGATTTTGTGGCACACATAAGAATGGTATCATTATGAGATGGGTGGGACCTATATCTCCCTCCAATTCATTGGGTAATGATTTTATATCTCATGAGATAGACATGGCTGGAATGGTAGGTTATACCGGTTCAGTGAAACAGGACTGAAACGAGGGTTACTCGATTCAGAAAGGGACTTTGTCCACTAAGATAGTCTTGACAATGAGTCTTGACTAACAAGAAATGATTCTCTATGATTATGTGTGAATGCCACAAAGTTTCATGTTTTAAGTTATGATTATTGTGATTACATTTCACTTCCATGATTTATCCCATGTTATGTAATTATGATCACTTTTTCAAGTTAAGATTTCCAAAAGTTATGTGCTTGTGTATACGATGTGATTGATATTTCTTTTGTCTACCCTTACTGAGCATTTGAGCTCACCCTTTTATGTTTTCTTTTCCCCAGGATATAAAGAAAGGTTTTAGGTAAAAAAAAGGAAGATCTTTGTGGGAGATGTTGAAGATCTTTCACCACGATTAGAAGATTTTATTCTGAGTTTCCAAAGACACTAAACTATTACGATCCTTGTGTGTGTGTTTTTGTTATGTACTAAGTATTCCGCAAATGTAATGTAAAGTCAATGTACGTCAATATTCGGGTCTCTACAAAAACCGTATATCAAATTGGGAAAGGCTTCGGACAATTCCACATATAATTGTCTCATGAGGCCTACCGATGCACCGATTAGCTATAGCAGGCTCCACCCGTCCCTTTCTAAGTCCAATACATTCCTCATATGAAAAGTTTGAAATATAACATAAGAATTCGTATTAAAACAAGCATACAGAATTTCAATATTTTAACCATAAAACATGAATGGTAAAAAAAATAACACATCCATAGTCAAACATATCACAAAAACATAAATACAATATGGGAGATTTGGATCATAATAATTCAACATCAAACAAGTGTAAAATTTATTAAAGTATGTTGAAAAAGAGGAAATCAGAACTATTTGAGAGAAATATCTCTTTCTATTTTGAAACCATTTAAGAGTTACATAATTAAAAATAAAAAATTTATTTTAAAAATATTATTTTAATCTTGTAACAGAATCTTTGATGATGTTATAATTGCATAAAATAGCTGCACCCGCTGTATAAGTTAAAAAACAGTCTTACCTTAATTTTGTAAAAACGGACATAACATACCTTGTTTGGAAAACAAGGGAAAGATTCCTTTCAAAACATATAAGGTCTTATAAGGTTATAAATTAAATTAACCCATAGTCTAGTAAATAGTAAAAAATGTTTTGAAATACATTTTTAAGAAACAACGGATATAGATGATAAAGAGGTCCCAGTAGATACTTACATAAAACCAACCTCGGATAATAAAGAGAATGAGAAATTAACCCTTACCATGTACTTTCCCTTGGTAGAGGGTATGTTAAACTCCTGTATAATAGATAAATCGTTGTTATTAAATTATAAAAGAACCATATACATAAAAATTATATCATATATCATCTTCTAATATTGCTTTGTTAATAATATTTTAGTATTATCGTCGTTTCGGGTGTAAACTTATTCATTTTATTTTATATGTTTTGTTACATAAGTCATGTTTCTTATGGATAGGATGTATTTGATTCATATCCAGAATGATATTAAGTTCTTAAAAGTTATTTTTAATCATCAAATGAAAATTATTATTGAACTGTTATTGCGGGGAATTGAATCTCATCACGTTCGTGGAGACAGTAATCCGTATGTACGCACGACCGAAAATGTCATTATATTGATGGTGAGATCATATGTAATTGGTTGGTATATCATATATACAGAATAATTAACATGATATATTTATTATTTACATCAACTATACATCATTATTATACCCATCCAAAAAATAATGTATTGAATTACAACAACACCACGACATGGAGACGTGAGCTGTATGTACGCATGTTTGGTGACTTTGTCCTTCATATGATCGATAGAATAATGAATATGGTAGTAAAAATTTTATAATAACATCAAATTATATAGAATAATATGGATTTATTATTTTATAATGGAAACAACAAATAAAGAGGAAGTGGAATAAGAAAAGAACATGAAAGAGGGTGGTGAAATTATTACCTTTTCTTCAGGTGTTTCCTTTTGAGTTGATCAAATGGGCTACTTAGTTTGGCTTTCTAATCAATGTAATGACTATAGATTGAGATGAGGGAAGCTTGAAGAACATTTGGGAAGGGTTTGGGAAAACCATATGGCTTTGGAGGCATGAAATTAAGAGAAGGGTAACTTCCCTTTTATAAGAGAGGTCAGGGGAACCATAGGAAAAGATTGAAATATTATTTTGTAATAAAATACTTTTCGGTTTCTAATTGCTCCAAAATTATTTTTTTGAGACTAAGTTGGGGGGAGGGTAAAAACACTCACAACCAATAGGGTTTATATTGGTTTAGGTCACCATATTGACCTTATCTTTTTTATTTTACTCTTAGTTAAATAGTTTGACATTTACCATGTCTCTTTGTATTTTTATATTATATGGTTGATAAACATTCTATAAACTGCCAAGAAAACCCCAAGTAGATCATTAATTACCTAAAAAATATTATTTAAGCTTTTGTCTGAATATTATATTTTTAGGAATATCATATCAACCAATAATATAATGTTCGTTTTAAAAACTCATTTATGTCAATTTTGACACTATTTAGTAATTAATTTTTTAAAGTCCTAAAAACTTTATTACTTAAAACTAAATTCATATATTCAATCCTAACATTTCATATTAACTTATAAAATTCATAGAATTCATCAAACACCTCAATTTCCATTTATTTGGATACTTATAATATCTATTTTAATATTTCATTAATAAGGTAATTACTACATCATCATTGTGTCAAAAATAAATTACATTATTTAATTTATAAAAATTATAAATAAATAACCATTATGTATGAAATATTATTATCTTTATAATGAATATTTATAGTCTGATTTATATTAGATATAACCCTATATTAAAAATTGATTAGTTATTAAACATTGAATTTAACACTTTTAACTCTTCTTTAAATAAATTAATAATAAATGTCCTAATATAATCCAAGTGGACCAAAAGGATCCTATTTTATTCTTATGGTAGGATTTTGTCATAATAAACTTATCCAATAGAATTAGGACATGTTTTAGGGTAATAATAATATCATTTTACCTTTAATTACTATATTTAATTTTAATCGTGGTAAATAAAAGTCAAAAGTTACTATTGACCAAAAATATTTTTCATCTCATTGAACCACATTTTAATTAATGATATCAACCATGTCTCTCAGATTTTTGAAATTCAACACACAGAAGCAGTAAAATTATGTTTATGCAAATTTACAAATGCTCTTAGAAGGTGGGTAAAATATGATAAAAAGTTCAATAAAATTTTATACATCTAATTTTATTATAAAAATGACTCCAATTAATTACATTGAACTAATATTGGTATTATGTATCTATTATGAATTATAATTAATTTGATTAAAAAACTAATTATTTAAATAAAAAATGGGTTTTAAACAATAAGACAGTATTTTTCACTAATCATTAAAAATTTAATGTTTTCAAAAAATAGAAAAAATTCAACATAAAATAATTTTATGATAAATAATTATTTAAATAAAAAGTTGGTTTTATTAAAATTCCACGTTTCGTACAACGTAAGATACTGAATTATTCAAAGGGAAACGTACCATGGAGGCTTGGTGTGTTACAACGCTGATCAATTTTTTTTGACATATTGGAATGAATTTTATTATGTGATGGTGGGACTTATTATAGACCCCTAATTAATTAGGTGAATATTATATCTCAAGAGAATCAATTTTAGGTATTAGGTGGTGGCCCTAATCCAATATGGAAATATTAAACAATATGATGATGGTCATAGGAGGGAACCTTGTCTTATTATTAAAATGTCATGTTTTTTTCATTTATACATATTTATGATTCCTTATTCTAAAAATATTATTTTTTTATTCCATGATTCCATGACTCTTTCACATTCTTATACCATGTTACATGATTTTTACATTTTCATTTCATGTTATGCATTAATTAATTGTGAAATTTTTTTATCCATGTTATTTTTAATAGGATATTTCTGTAGTGATCATGTTTTTCCATATGATTATGATTTAACTCTTGATTACATGTAGATATATTTTTATGTATAGGGATTTTAAAATTAATCATTTTTTTCCATTCCACAATATATGAAAATTAGTATAACTTATGAAAAATATCATTGGGGGACTAGTGTGGAAAATATATAGAGAAATTCATAATAGAGTTGATAAATATCAATCTAATTTAAATATTCCCTATTGACACTAAACCTTCCATTCATGGGACTGTGAGATTATTTTGATGTAAATTGATTATTTTTTAAATAATATAAGAAATATATGTTTCTTTAACATGGATTATGTATCTTCATTTAAATGGAATGGTTTTACTAATTTCAGTGAGGTCTTATCATGAGAATATAGGTTTAGTTAGTTACAATTTAAAGTATCAAGATGCACATTCATCCCCCTCTCTCAGGGTTTTAAGTCCCTTTGGATCTAATAAATGGTATTAGAGAATATGATTCTTTCGTGAAATTAGATATCTCAAATATCATTAATTTCTCATTGATGATAAAAATTATGTTATCTCTTATATTTTGGGGTTCCATGGAAATTAGTAGAACATCAGTGAAGATGCATAAGATGGTTGGAATTTCATAGTTGATAAGTGTCTATTGAAAGAAATAAACTATTTTGGATGAGGCCAAAAACATTAAAAATAATGTTTTGGATTATTCATATAGTGATACTATAGAATCATTCAATTATGTTATAAAAATGAGTATGATATTGCTATTCTAACTATAGTAGGAAGCAATGATGAAATATGGACTCCAAAGAGGCTAAATATTGATATTTTCCACAAATAAATGGAAGATGAGCATAAGTGTAAATAGTTAAAATGTGCCTTCAAATAGGAGATCATGTCTAAAGATATACAAATACATGTACATGGAATTATGAATGATGAATTAAAATTCCTGAAAGGGACTTGAAATAATAAAATATGATTTCAAGGGGAATGTTTTGAAATAAAAAGTGTTATATAATATTTAATCAATGATATTTGAATGAAATTATTATCTAATATAATAATTTAATGTATATAAATGGATATAATAGTAAATGGTATGTGTAAAAGATTCTAGTACTCAAATGAAGACTAAAATGATATTGAAAAGTTACATTCTACATAAAATATCTCAAGATTTAGATGTTGAAATGTCTACTGGTAATACTATCATATAAAAATTCAATGTTATCCATTAATAAAGTGGTACAATGAATAAATATATATAATAATAACTAATATCCAAAATAAAATAGTTTCTTTCAAAAGGTAATCAGAAACAAAGTGGTACATGCTTCTTCTTGGCATCCAAAAGACCCGGGATCAAATCCAGGAAGGGGTGAAATTTTCGGGCTGTAGAAGTACTGTATAAGGGTTATGTAGCAGCGGCAGACTATAGCAGCGGCGAGACTGTAACGGTGGAGGGACTGTAGTAGCTACTGTTGTGGGTGCGATACTGTAGCTGGTACTATAGCATTAATGTTCATCGTGGGGTCCTTTTGGCCAAATAATGGGCTTTCAAGCCTTGTATTCACGCCACATGGCCTTGGGCCTTCAGGCTATGTAATGGGTCACCCTCTACCCAGTTTAAAGAGGTATTTTCTTTAAATAATAAATTGAAGCTTCGGCCCCAACCATTAAAAAATAAATAAATAAATAAATGATAATGAATGGATGGATAAGAACTCCATATATGAGTAGAATCATGGAATACTGACAATTCCTTATATAAACACTATTGGAAAATGTATGGAAATGATAAAAATGGAAATTATTCCTGGAATTATAAGTGATGATTCCATAATGATCCCAAATAAGAGATAAAATCAATGATATACAAGAATAAGATCCAAAAAATATCTCTATAACATGTTATAGAAATTCATTAGGCACATAAATATGGAATGAAAATATTGTAAAAATATGTGATATTCATGGTCACATTATATTTTTTTAGGAATTGTAAAATATTTCCTATTGTGAATATAAAAATTTTTAATAAAAATTAATTAAATAAAATTATCTAACATATTTCTAAAATTAAAAACATTATTTCCATAATAACAATTCGAAAGTGGAAAGTTATGAATGATTTGAGTAGGATGTATTAGGGTAATAGTTTATGAGAACAATGATAAAAAACCAACTGAAAAAGATACAGACTCTTACTTAGGGGACAAATATAAAGAAACAATTATGAAGTGAAACTCCAAAATTGGTTATAAACTGTAGATACCTAAGTCTTTACGTACATAGATATTACATTACTTTTTCAGAATACATAATACATAACAAAAACAGACACATAAGGACCGTAATTTTTTAGTGTCTTTGGAAACGTGGAACATAATCTTCTAATCGTGGTGAATGATATTCAACATCTCCCATTAAGATCTTCCACTTTTTGTTTCCTTACCTAATACATTTCATTTAATCCTGGGGTAAAATAAAACATCAAAAGGGTGAGATCAAATGCTCAGTAAGGGTAAACAAAAGAAATATCAATGATATCATATTCATAAAAACATAACCTTTTGTAAATCTTACCCTGAAAAAGAGATCAAAATTTCATAACATGGTATAAATCATGTTAGTGAAATGTAATCATAATAATCATAACATAAAACATGAAGCTTTGTGGCATACACACATAATCATAGAGAATCATTTTTTATTAGTCAAGACTCATTTCCAAGAATATCTTAGTGGACAAAGTCCATTTCTGAACTGAGTTCATTCCTCGTTTCAGTCCTGTTTCACTGAAATGGTTTAACCTGTCGTTCCAGCCATGTCTATCTCATGAGATATAAAATCTTTACCCAATGAATTTGAGGGAGATATAGGTCCCACCCATCTCATAATGATACCATTCTTATGTGTGCCACAAAATCATAAACCATACATCATAACATAACCTATGTAATAAAAATGGGATTCTTAAACATCGTGACATCATAAAAAAATTCATATAAGATAAAGGAATTCATAAAAATAATTCCATCACATCATAATTAAATCAATGTAATAATAGGGATAGAAACAGAACCCTTTATTGTCTTATATGGAAAATAATTTTGATAAAACACTTGAACTCCATTCTTGAGGAAAATATCATTTTTACTTCAAAAACAATTTTCCTTTCTTAACATGTCATACAATTCTAAACTAAAAGAAGTTGATTAAAGATAAACTTGAAAAATTTTAAAGGAATCTTCTTGGAAATATTGTTTTAAAAATCCATTCATGCCATATAAGTTAAAAAAACATTCTTTTCGTACTTTTTCCAGAAAAGTCAAAAAGTACATCTTAAAAGAAAGATTCCTTACATACCATGTAGTAAAAGTCAAAATGGGTAAAAAGGAAATTAAAAATACATAAAAAAACTTTTATAAAACATGGACTTGGATGATAACAATAACCCCAGCAAATATTTATGAATAAACAATCTCGGATAAGAATGAGATTGAAATGGTTATCCCTTACCTTAGGTCTAATTTGCTTCATAAGTGTCTGAACCTCCTGTATAATTCTTTAAATAATGTCATTGGCTTATTTAAGAATCATAATCATTGTTATTATATCATATATGGTCATATTCCTAGCTTATTATTAGTAATATTTCATTGCTACTGGTTATTTGGGTGTTTATTACATTTTGTTCTTATGTGTGTTTTGTTGAATAAATTTTTATTATTATTTTTAAATTATAGATACCTCATTTCCAGAATGGTATTAGTGTATTATATATCATATTTATTCAGTCAATTCATTTATGTAATAATTATGCAATGAAAATCATGTAGAACGAGTCGCATCACATCGTGGAGACGGTATTCCGTACATACGCACGAGCGATGATATCATTTCCATGATCATGGAATTGTATTGGAGTGTATGTATACTATTTCATAATCAATATCACTTTACAATTATCATATATATTCAATCTTTACACCATTATACTCATCCATGTAAGGTGGTGTAGGAAAATAGATTACACCACGGCGTGGAGACGGTATTCCTAATGTACGCACGCGCGGTGATTTCGTTTTCCGTAGGATGGATAGATGGTGAAATAGGATTTTTTTTCATACTTATAATAACATATCCATATATGAGGGATACTGATTTTATTAATTCATAATGAAACAACTAACTAAGAAGAAGTCGAAGAAGAAATAAAGTTGAAAGAATCGGTAACAGACATTACCTCTTCTTTGAAGCGCCTCTTTAAGACCCTCTTTTAGGGCACTAAAATTTTGTCTTTGAAAAAGACCAGGACCTTTAGGTTGTTTCTAGGGAAGTGGAGAGGAGAAATTGGATGGGTTTGGCCGATCGTGAATGCTCAATGTGGTGTGAGGAAGAGAGAGAGGAGGTTCCCTTTTATTAGGGAGGAGAGAGGCACATTTGGAAAAACTAAAAAAAAATATTTTATTATAAAGACATATTCGGTTTTAGATAGCTAAAAACTGATTTATTTCTAATATAAGGTGGGGATGGGTCGAAATAATCTCATCGAATAGAATTTGGACAATTTTAGATTACTATTTTAACCTTATCATTTCGATTTAACATTAAGTTAGATAATTTTACTTTTAACGTGTCTTTTTGTGTTCTTACACTATAAAGTTAATAAACTTACTATAACAAGTCCAATGAACCCCAAATTGTTTATTATTAATATATATAGCTGTATCTAAGTCATTCGGCCGAACCTTATATTTTTAGGAATAAAATAACAATTAATAATATAATATTTGTTTTAAAAACTATTTTATGTCAATTTTGACACTATTTGGTAATTGATTTTTGTGAAAATCATAACAGAATGATTAGTTCGAATAAAGATAAATAAATCAATACTAACATGTCTTATTAACCTAGAAAATTAGTGTAATTCATAAAATGTCTCAGATTTCATTTATTTGAGTATTTATAACATCAATTATGTCAATATTTCATTAATAAGATAATTACTGCATTATCTTTGTGTCATAAATAAATTAAATTATTTAATGTTAAAAAATTATAAATAAATTACCATTATGTATGAAATCTTTTTAGCTTTCTAATGAATATTTATAGTCTAATTTATCTTATTTATAACCCTATATTAAAAATTATTTACTTATTAAACTTTAATTTTAACTATTTTAACCCCTCTTTAAATAAATTAATAATAAATGTCCTAATCTAATCCATGTGGGCCTAAATGGTCATATTTTATTCATAAGGTTGTTTTTGGTCGAATTACACTTATCTAATAGAATTAGGGCATGTGTTAGGGTAATAATAATATCATTGTTACCTTTAATTAACCTATTTACTTTTAACCGTGGGAAATAAAAGTAAAAAGTTACTATTCACCAAAAATTATTTTCATCTCATTGAACCACATTTTAATTAATGAAATCAACCGTGTCTCTCAGATTTTCGAAATTCCACTTATAGAAGCGGTAAAATTATGTTTTATGAAAAATTCATTTTTTTAACAACCACTTAGTGGTTTCACTATTCATCAAAAAAAGAAAGTTTCTAGAAAAATATCAAAAATTAGGCCTAATCTATATTTGATATTATGAATTCAAAAATGATGTCTATTTTACCAAATTCAAAACATATCAGTTTCATTAATTAATTTGAAAATTAATTCTCATCGTCAAAACAAATAGTGTGTTCTTAAGAGATAATAACTATCAAAAGATTGACACTTGTTTATGTCTGGTTTAAATGTGAAATTACATCCAATGACAAAAATTGTATTAAATTTTAAATATATATTTTAAATATCCTTTAAAACCACTCAAATTAGCAATTTATCACTATTAATTATTTCGATTAAAAAATTTGTTTTTAATTAAAATTTAGTAATTTCCACTATTCATCAGAATATGAAAGTTATCCGAAAAGTATCAAAATTTCACCCTAATCTAATTTCGATATTCCAGATCCAAAAATGAAGTCCATTTTGAAAGATAAAATTTATAAAATTTCAAAAAGCGGGAATTTCTATTTATAACGGCTAGTTCATAATAATATTATAATAATATCTCGTTTAGTGAAACTCGGTATTGCATACTACACACGCTATTGAGGAAGGTCTTTATTGCATGTAATGAAAGCCATGTCAGGGATGCGTGTTGTGCAAGCTCCTTTTGGTATAGCGTACAACACAAGACATTAATGAAATTAAAAAGAATATTTTTCATAAAATCTCAGGATGTTACATTCTACCCCCCTTAAAATGAATTTCGCCCTTGAAATTCGTCGGGGTTATAAATGGTTTACTACTCGAAATTTTATTTAATAGAAACCCACATTGTAAAAAGGAATACCAAAATTTGGATTTAAAAAATAATGTATGAAACATAACGGTTACCCAAATTAACTCATCACTGGGTTTTCACGTAGGAGAACATATGTGAAAATATGGATATGGAAGAAAAATCTTACAATCATGTTCTGATGGAGAGTGGTAGAGAACATGGCTATGAAAAATCCAACAATAACAAAGCCATATATTTGTGATCATCTAAGGTACCATCTGATTCATCGGATATAAGGGAACTAGGACAACATTTTTTGTTTTCAAGATCATTTCCCTAAAGTTGATGAATTAAATCAAATACTTTTATGATTTTGATAAAATCTCGCTGTTGTCCGTGAATTGAACAATTTTCACTTCATTCCTTAATGAAATGAAGTTGAATTTGTTATTCGCGATGTGTTAGCAGATCATGTGATATAATGATGGGTCATTCCATCTGTTTCAAACAAAAGGTTAGCAAAAGTTATAAGTCCATCTTATGGTTAGATTAATCGTATATTGTTCCAAAAATGTACTTATACCTCATATATCATACCTCTTAATAAAATAAAACTAGTTTCTACTAACCTGGGATTTCCTGCAGGCAAGTGGTAGGCGATAAAGGCCAGTCACATTTCGGTTGTGGGTTCGATTCCCATAGCCTTGTCCGATGTGTTGGGCTGTCACCCATCCTGTAGGATGTCCTTTTTCTAAAACTACATTACTATAACATCCCATCAATAATATCTAAAAAACTTCTATCCTTAAACAATACTAACTTATGTCCAACAGAGTCCATTCCAATCTTTAGGCTTATCCATAATATTGCAGTCTATTCTCATATTATAGTGAAAACCATTACCAAAGAATTCATGTAACAAGCATGTTAATACCATCGTTGATCCACATATATCATGAGATATGTCTTGTTGGTCACATTCCAAACATTGGAAAGCCTTAATCATGTATTCTTTTGAAAAATGAATACCCATTGAATCTTAGTGAAAACATGAATGTTGTCAAAAGTTAACTCATTCCACATACCAAAACCTCAAACCATGATATAACTATTTCCTTATATCAGTCATGAGCTCATGAATACCTTCAAAAATTTCATTTTTTCCTTATCCCTTCTTTATGCGCATATCATCTTCATTCCAAAAATATGTCAATCACATTCCTGGGTTACCGGTATCGTAAAATTATTGAAAACCACAATAGACCAATACATAAATATTCCAATATTCCATGATATTATACACAACTTTATTACATAAACACTTAATCATTACACCACATCGTTGTAATATTCAACATCGCCAATAGTGATCGCATGTGACTTCCCTTTGTCCTTTACCTTAAGTGGTTGCTCATGTCGATCATCATTAACCCTTGGATTAGGGCATTGATTAGCATAATGCCCCATTTCATTTCACTTGAAGCATTGAAGTGTTGGTGGTGCGTTCTCTGCAGTCTTTTATTTATTCACACCATTAGCAACCCTTTTTCCATTAATTCGACACTCAGCTGCTTGATGACCATCTTTTCCATGCTTAAAAGATTTTCTAGTCCCTCTAAGACAATCTCCACCATGCTTTTTTCCACACCTTGAGCATAAGGAAACATTCATCTTCTTTTTACCATTATTCTGAGATTTCTCGTTGAACTCCATATTTCGTTCCTTTTCAAAACTATGATATGGATAAGTAACACCAACTTCCATTTCTACCTTGATAGAACAATACACAATTTCTTCATAGCTACTAAAGTCTCTTATAGCTAATTCCCTTCGAATATTTGGTTTTAATCCACTGAAGAATCAATCAACTTTACTTTCAGGTTGGATGATAAAGCCAGATGCATACCTTGCAAGCCTTGTAAAATTCGCTTCGTATATACCAACAGATTCATCATCCTTTTTATTTAGTTCAAGAAACTCCTCTATCTTTGTTCATAGAATACGAGGGAAGTACATATTGAAAAATATGTCCTTGAACTCGTCCCATTCCATGGGCTCAATTTCATCTCTTGGCCTCTTATTCTTGGTAAGATTCCACCATTGATCAGCTTCACCTTCCAAACGATATACTGCTATGATGACTTTATCATGTTCAGAACATTGAATAACTGAAAATATCTTTTCAGTGGTACTGATCCATTGTTCAGAAACAAGTGGATCAGAAGACCCACTGAAAGAAGGTGGACGTTGCCTCATGAAGGACTCAAAAGAATATTGTTCCCTTCTCTTCTCATTTCGAAGTCCAGAATGATTCATAGCTTGTGTAAGTATAGCAATAAGATTTTTCACTCCATCTCCCATAACATTTGTTTTTTTAGGAGGACAATAATTGCATTTTCCATTGCATTGATCAACATGGTTCATTCAGGTTCCAGCCATCGTCTAAAACCCAAAAAAGAATAGTGTGAGAGGAAAAAATCGTGCTATGGAAAACAACAAAAAAAAGGGGGAGTAACCTCAATATCTAACATCTTAGGTTTAATTCTAAGATAGTTACAATAATTCTAGGACTATAACATATACTTATACATAACCTTAGGTACATACCTAGACATACCTTAGAAATATCTCTAGGGATCTCACTAAAGTTCTCGCATCCTAGTTTCCAAAGTTTGACTAAATCTTTCCTCTGATACCAACTATAGAGACCCGAAGCTTGACGTACATAGATATTCGATTAATTTTTCGGAATACATAATACATAACAAAAACATTCATACAAGGTCCATAATAGTTTAGTGTCTTTGGAAACTTGGAACGTAATCTTCTAATCACGGTGAAAGATCTTCAACATCTCCCATAAAGATCTTACACTTTTTGTTTGCTTACCTAAAACCTTTCTTTTAATCCTGGGGTAAAATAAAACATAAAAAGGGTGAGCTCAAATGCTCAGTAAGGGTAAACAAAAGAAATATAAATCACATCATATTCATAAGAACATAACATTTTGGAAATCTTACCCTGCAAAAGAGATCAAAATTTCATAACATGGGATACATCATGGTAGTGAAATGTAATCACAATAATCCTAACTTAAAACATGAAGCGTTGTGTCTAACACACATAATCATAGAAATTCATTTCTTATTAGTCAAGACTCATTGCGAAGAATATCTTAGTGGACAAAGTCCATTTCTGAACAAGTTCATTCCTCGTTTCAGTCCTGTTTCACTGAAATGGTATAACCTGCCGTTCTAGCCATGTCTATCTCATGAGATATAAAATCATTACCCAATGGATTGGAGGGAGATATAGTTCCCACCCATCTCATAATGATACCATTCTTATGTGTGCCACAAAATCATAAAACATACATCATAGCATAACCTATGTAATAAAAATGGGATTCTTAAACATCATGACATCATAAAACAATGCATATAAGATAAAGGAATTCATAAAAATAATTCCATCACAACATAATCAAATCAATGTAATAATAGGGATTGAAACAGAACCCTTTATTATCATAGATGAAGAATAATTTTGAGAAAACACTTGAACTCCATTCTTGAGGAAAATATCCTTTCTACTTCAAAAACACTTTTCCTTTCTTAACATGTCATAAAATTATAAACTAAAAGAAGTTTATTAATAATAAACTTGAAAACTTATAAAGTGAGATTCTTGGAAATAATGTTTTAAAAATTCATTCATGACGTATAAGTTAAGAAAACATTCTTTTCATACTTTATCCAGAAAAGTCAAAAAGTACCTCGTAAAAAATGATTCCTTACATACCATGTAGTAAAAGTCAAAATGGGTAAAAAAGACATTAAAAATACATAAAAAAACTTTTATAAAACATGTACTTGGATGATAAAAATAATCCCAGCAAATACATACGAATAAACAATCTCGGATAAGAACGAGATTGGAAAGGTTATCCCTTACCTTAGGTCCGATTTTCTTCGTAAGTGTCCAAACGTCCTGTATAATTATTTAAATAATGTCATTGACTTATTAAAGAATCATAATAATTGTTATGATATCATATATGGTCATATTCCTAGCTTATTATTAGTAATATTTCATTGCTACTTGTTATTCGGGTGTTTATTACTTTTTGTTCGTATGCGTGTTTTGTCGAATAAATTCTTATTCTTCTTTTTATGTTATAGATAAATCATTTATAGAATGGTATTATTATAATATATATCATATTTATTCACTCAATTCATTTATTTAATCATTATGCAATGAAAATCATGTAGAACGAGTTGCATCACATCGTGGAGACGATCTTCCGTACGTACGCATGAGCGATGATATCGTTCCCATGATCGTGGAATTGTATTAGAGTGTATGTATACTATTTAAGAATCAATATCACTTTAAAATAATCATATATATTAATTCTTTACACCATTATACTCATCCATGTATGGTGGTTGTGGAAAATAGATTACACCACGGCGTGGAGATGGTATTCCGTACGTATGCACGTGCAGTGATTTCGTTTTCTGTAGGATGGATAGATGGTGAAATAGGGTTGTTTCATAATTATAAAAACATATCAGTATATGAGTAATACTGATGTTATTAATTCATAATGAAAAAACTAAAGAAGAAGAAGTGGAAGAAGAAATAATGTTGAAAGAACAGGTAACGAACATTACCTCTTCTTTGAAGCGCTTCATTTAGACCACCTTTTAGGGCACTAAACTTTGGTCTTTGAAGAAGACCAGGACCTCTAGGATGTTTATATGGAATTGGAGAGGAGAAATTGGCAGGGTTTGGCCGAGCTTTAAGGCTCAATGTGGTGTGAGGAATAGAGGGAGGAGGTGCCCTTTTATAAGGGAGGAGAGGGGCACCTTTGGAAAAACTAAAACTTTTATTTTATTATAAATCCATATTCGGTTTTAAATAGATTCAAATTGATTTATTTGGAAGATAAGGTGGGGATGGGTCGAAATCCTCTCATCCAATATAATTTTGAAAAGTTTAGTTTACTATTTTAACCTTATCATTTAGATTTAACTTTAAGTTATATAATTTTACTTCTTCTGTGTCTTTTTGTGTTCTTACACTATAAGGTTAATAATCATACTATAACAAGACAAAAGAACACCAAGTTGTTTTTTATTAATATATATAACCTTATCTAAGTCATTTTTTCGAACCGTAGATTTTTAGGAAGAAAAGAAAAATTAATAATATAATATTTGTTTTAAAAACTATTTTATGTCAATTTTGACACTATTTGGTAATTGATTTTTGTGAAATTCATAAAAGAATGGTTAGTTCGAAAAAAGATAATTAAATAAATACTAACATGTCATATTAACCTATAAAATTAGTGGAATTCATAAAATGTCTCAGATTACATTTATTTGGGTATTTATAACATCAATTATGTAAATATTTCATTAATAAGATAATTAATGCATCATCATTGTGACATATATAAATTAAATTATATAATGTCTAAAAATTAAAAATAAATTACCATTATGTAGAAAATATTTTTATCTTTTTAATTAATATTTATAATCTAATTTATCTTATCTATAACCCTATATTAAAAATTATTTAGTTATTAAACGTTGATTTTAACTATTTTAACCCCTCTTTAAATAAATTAATAATAAATGTTCTAATCTTATCCATGTAGGCCTAAATGGTCATATTTTATTCCTAAGTTTGTTTATGGTCGAATTACACTTATCCAATAGAGTTAGGACATGTGTTAGGGTAATAATAATATCATTTTTACCTTAAATTACCCTATTTACTTTTTAACCATGGTAAATAAAAGTAAAAAGTTACTATTCACCGAAAATTATTTTTATCTCATTGAACCACATTTTACTTACTGACATCAACCGTTTCTCTCGGATTTTTGAAATTCCACTCATAGAAGCGGTAAAATTAAGTTTTATGAAAAATTCAGTTTTTTATCTACCACTTAGTTGTTTCACTATATATCAAAAAATGAATGTTTCCAGAAATATACAAAAAATTAGGCCTAAGCTATATTTGATATTATTAATTCAAATATGATGTCTATTTTAGCAAATTAAAAACATATCAGTTGCATTAATTATTTTAAAAATTAATTCCTGTTGTCAAAACAATTAGCGTTTTCTTAAGATATTATAACTATCAAAAGTTTGACACTTGTTTATGTCTGGTTTAAATGTGAAATTACATCCAATGACCAAAATTGTATTAATTTGAAAAAATATATTATAAATATACTTTAAAACCACTAAAATTATTAATTTATCACAATTAATTATTTCGATTAAAAAAGTTGTTTTTAATTAAAATTTTGTAATTTTCACTATTCATCAGAATATGAAATTTATCCGAAAAGTACCAAAATTTATCCCAAAGCTAATTTCGATATTCCAAATCCAAAAATGAAGTCCATTTTGAAAGATAAAATTTATAAAATTTCAAGATTTGTGTATTACTATTCATAACAGCTAGTTCATAATAATATTATAATAATATCTCGTTTAGTAAAACTCGATATTGCGTACTACACACGCTATCGAGGAAGGTCTTTATTGCGTGTAATTCAAGCCAAGTCAGGGATGTGTGTTGTGAAAGCTCATTTTGGTGAAGTGTACGTCACAAGACATTAATGAAATTAAAAATATTATTTTTTATAAAATCTCGGGGTGTTACATAAACCCTACACCACTTGGAATGATAATAAAGCAGTTTGGAATCATGTGAAGTAGTAACATGTTTAAAAAATTATTATGGACCATATAAAATATTCAATATTATGAAAATATATGTATTGTTGAATCTAATAATTTGTTTGGGGAAAAATTATGTAATTATAATGTTTAAAAAATAATCATAAAGACACATGTATTTATCCCAAACATAGGTCAACTACGTACAACATTAAAACATGGATGTTTTATTAAGAACATGAGTTATAGGGAAATATATAAATTTTCCATATTGAATCAAGAAGAATGAAAATCAGTATTCTTTCACCATAAACTATATAGGGGAATAATATTTCTGGAATCATTTTATAATACCCCGAGTAACATCAATAGGTTTTTTCATAGATTAAAATATATTCGTACTATTATAGGTAAATTTTTTTAGGGAAATTTTTTTTAATGTTTCCAATAAATAATTTAATATATTAAAATTTATATTGTATTATAATTTATTTTTATTTACAAGAAGATTATAATTGGATAATTCAATGTAAATAGAATTCCAAAAGGACTTAAACCCCATTCATGTGTGTTGTGATAAAACAAAAATTTTATTCACTCCATTGTTAAAAATAACCTCATATTTTAAATGACAAGATTTTTCTGTTTAAAAAAACTATATAAAGTTATACATGGGTAGAAATAACATTAATAATTATTTTTGAAATATAAAAATATTTCCTAAAAATATTCTAAATAAAATAATGATATTAGAGGGGAAAAGTTGGTAGTAAATAATCAAAACATGATTTTTAAATGATAGACCATTATAGGTAACATAATATTTGATTCTTGATCCATCAATATATGAAATAAAAAATAATCATTTTACCAAGAAATATAAGACTAGATAAAAAAAATTATTTGGTCTAGAAGATTATGATCATATAATTTTACAAAATGAAAAATGAACACAAACACTTCCAAAATAATATGAAATTATAAAATAAATGCATTACCTAATGTTTAAGATTCCGGATTTTTTTTGACCCTATATATAAAAAATGTTGATTAATTTTATATCTATAAGTTAACCACCTAAATAATTATATTACTATATATGATCCAGTTACAAAACATCAATACCAATTTTTTAAATAATTCTCTATAAAAAAAGTTCATTCTAGGTTTTATTGTTTTTTAATTAAATTTTAGGTATTGTAACTTTGTCCCTTGAAATTTTATCATAGTTATATCATCTCCTAAATTTTAATCATGATATAAATATAATATATATTCCTCAAATACATATATATATAAATATCAATAAATGAAGGGAAATAAAAGTGAATAACGTCACATTGTTAAGGTTATATTGTATCTGAAATCATCATTGATGTTATTATGTATTAACATATGGATGTGAAATAAAGTAATGATAACCGAAATACAACATTTCGTAAGGTAGTTTTCTCATATAATCATGAACTAGAGTTTCGTCAATTTTTATATATTATTAGATAAATAATTATTATTACAATAATATAAAAATATATATGTGTATGAATTATATTGATGTTATTAAATAAACATGGACAATATATAATTAAGGGAGGGGTAAAGAGAAATAAAATGAAAATAATCACTTAAGAGTTATACCATTTTTTGTCACCATCCTAATTTTTATACCTAATTCCTTCTTATAAATGTATTATTATTACATATGTCTTCTAAGATATAGGTATGAATGTAGATAATTTTTTGGAAAGGGATTGAAAAATATTTTTCTATGTATTTATGTATAATAAGAGATAGGTTTTTTATTTTATATTTTATGGAGAGGATGCAATTGGTATTTTTGAAAACATTAAAAATATAAAAACCCTAGTCCATCCAAATAGATAAAAAGTTAAATAAAAATTATAATTAAATAAGTGCATGGTTAATATCTCAGAATACGATGGAAATTATGAAATTTTTTATGTTCTATTGAATTTTTATCCAATTATTTTTAAATAATTTATCCCATTTTACCATTTAATGACGTGATAAATATTTACGATGGATATTATTCATTATGTCCAAAAATTATGTTTACCTTATTACAAAAAACTAATTATGCTAATTCCAGATATAATATCAATTATACTTTATTAAACTCATAAGAGTGGATTAATTTATTTTTGATATAAATTCACATAATACAGAGGAAAATTTATTTTGAAATCAGATTTTTTTAAATTTATTTTTATAGGAGCATAAATTATAATTTGGATTTTAATATAGTTAATTATATTATGTTGAGTAAACCAAGACATACTTATCATTAAAATAAATCCAAAATAAAATGACTCCATATAAATAGATAATAAAAATAAAATAAATAAAATAATTTTTAATGTGAACATAAGAAATAAATTGATATCCAAAATGTTAAACATGTATTTATAAATTTAAAATTGAATTATTATTTCATTATAGTACTTATAAAATATTAGTTTGGTATATCAAATATGTTTAATAAAGATCAATTTATAGTTAAATCATTATAATGTAATAAATTTTATAGCTTTGCGAATTTGGTATTTTAAACATTTTCATAAAAGGAAATTATTTATGAAATACAAAAACATTTAATCCCAATATAAATATGTATGTGGTATTACACACTTCCGGTTACCTTATCCCACAACCACCGGAATCCCTCGGGATGTCATTCCATTTCAAAAAGTCAACCATACTAAAATTGTATAACAGAAAACACATTCCATATCTAAGAACCATTCTCCAAATCCCACAAGTTTCCAATCCGTAGTAGAGCTACCAAAATATTCTACATCAACTATTTTAATACAACTCATAATTTTTTAAGTATACTGTTATTCTTGAATTATCACTAAGATCTATTGACATTCCTTTATATATAATGAAATTTAATAAGACTATTGAATCTAATGGGTAATTTCCATGTTCCCATCAAATATATCTCATGGAAACATTTAAAAAAACCCTTAAACTATTTTCCATCGTTACTATTATATACAATTGATTTTTTAAATCCATTTCACAACATAATATTTATTGAAAAAAATTATGAGGATTAGGTTTATGAATCATTTTGTGTTTGATATAATGGAAAACCTTACTTTTTGTATTATTTAGCTAAATACTACTTACATTTTATTAAAATTATCAACTAATTTCCTCTCAAGATATTTTTTAACAATAAGATCTCAATACTATTATCAATTAAATAAAATTTCAATTCCATTCTATATTGGATTAAATTATTTATATTTTAACAGATATTTAAATTTATAGAAACATTATCAATATAAATATTGAAATGACATATAATTTTTTACTAAATATCATGAACATGTTAAGATTGTTTTCAATGTAAATTTATAAATAACCCTATATAATTGAATTTTAACACATTAAAATACCATCCTTTTTTCATAAGAATAACTGATATGGTTTACCTACCATAGAATAAAAGGGAAAATAATTATCCTATAAGAGCCAACTAATATAAACCTATATCATGTTATACATGAATTATAATGAATCTAATTTTTCCACATATTGTTTTTGGATATTATATGGATTATTTATGAGACCCGACACTATGATGGCGTATGATTCTGAGGCCCAGCGATCCTAGAATAAATGTTTGAAATAAATTAAATATATTAAATATTACACATGTATACTTTTTATAAAAAGTGGAAAATCATATAAATGGAACCCTGTATAAGAAATAAGAGGGAACCTGGGAGTTTATAACTTAAATTTTTCTATAGGAAGAACATAACATTTGTCGGTATGGTCCATTTGTTGATAAGTTGTTGTGGATATAAATTAAATAAAAAAATTATTTTTAATTTTTTTCATCTATTGATAAAAAAATTATACATGTATATTGTAATTCTAATTCATATGGGTAAGCCTCATAACAAAATAGCAAATGGAGAACTATTGGAGAGAGAGAATTGATTGATCCCCCTTAGATGAATACCAAATGTAAAGACCCGTAAAATTCAAGGGAAATTTTTTTCTTAATTTTCTTTGGAATTTTAGAAGAGCGCGGTTTCAGACGGCACCTGATTCCGAGGCCCGGTGTGCCCGGAATCAATTTCCGAAGTTTAGCTCGGGTACGTTCAGTGAACGAACGAGCGGGAATTCCTAACTTTTGATCTGGTGCTCGGAATTGAAATCTGAGGACACCGATGAACTCGCAGCGCCGATTTTCTCTTAAGGAGACCTTTTCCGAAGTTGCGTTTTTTGCAGGACGAAAGTTAGTTTTTGGGAGAATTATAAAAAAGTTGAATAAAAATGTGGAACACTTTTTATTTTACTTTTGTTGGTTAACTTCTCTCAAAGGAAGTTAGGGGTGGGACCCACACCCACTTAACCTCCCTTGAGAGGATTAAGTGTGGTGGGACCCACACGGACCTAAACCTTCCATCTTCTCTCAAACCCCCTTTAACCCCTCTTTAAATGACAGGACAATTATTATTTAATTTTGGAGTTATCTTATTTGAATTTCAAAACTTTGAAATTCAATTTGTTAAGTTTGTGAATAAAATAAGTCTCTATCATATTTTATTTGGTTAGAATTGTTTAGCCATCTTGAGTGCTTTTGAGAGTTTTTCCTTCTTCTTCAAACTTTGACGAAGAACGCTCAAGCCTTGACGAAGAACGCTCAAGCTCCGACGAAGAACGTCGCTCCTCTCTTCTTCGTCTTCCATGTAAACGAAAGGGAACACCGCTTCCTCATCGGACTTCCTTCGTCGACATACGAAGATTCGCCAACGACGTACCTCTTCGTCATCGGATTTGACGAACGACTACCGCGACGCCCGACCTCCGCGACGTTGTCTTCCGCGGGTCGTTGACAATCTTCGAACTTGAACCCAAGGTAGGGGTTGTTATTATTTGTTTATTTATTTATCCTTGTTCGTGGTTCTAGCATGACTAACGTAAGGATTTTCATTATGTGTTATCATTTAACGTGAGGGGGCCGGACCGCATGAACACGGCCGAACCCCCTCCTTTGTTGGTGATAATTTATCCTGTGGTTGTAAAAGATGGCGTGGTGCCATCGCACCACGCGGATTTTCACACGATTAAATTGCGCGGCGCCGTCGCGCCGCGCCATGGAAGGATCATCAAGAACGCGACGCCGTCGCGCCTTGTCGAAGGGAATCGAAGGTGCGGCAGAGGGGCGCGGTGTCGTCGCACCGCGCCGGACGACGAACACCGCGGCCGATTCCGGGCCGCAGTGGGACGAGAAGACCGGTGGCCGGGCCGCCGGCGTCGGAAGCCGGAAAGGGGACCGGTTTTCCGGTCCCGTTGAAGAAAAACCGGCCGGCAGATGGCCGGCCGGAAGGTCAAAGGCCGGGGGAATTTAATTCCCCCGGCCAGCTCTAAACCCCCCCCCCCCATTTATGAGGGGGGCAGTTTCTTTGAGGGGGGCAGCCGGCCCCCCGGTTTTCTTCAAAGCATGCCCCCCCACGAGGGGGGGCGGTTTCCAAATGGTGCGGCTAAAAGCCGCGCCGCCATTCCAATCAAGCGGGGGCCCTGCCCCCCGCGCGCTGCACCCCTGCGGCGCCAGGCCGCCGCGCCGGCCGGGGCGGGTTGGACCCGGTTTGGGGCGACCCGGTTCGGGCCGACCCAGGGGGGGTGGGGGGTCGGGCAGGGTCGGCCCGAACCCGGACCCCCCGTTTTCGAGACGAATTCGGTCTTTTGCCCATAACTTGAGCCACGGACCTCCGATTGACGAACCGTCTGCGGCAACGCGATCCTTGGATCGAGACGGTCGTTTCGGTATATCGCACTCAAAGTTTCAGAATACTTTGAGTTCCGCCAGGTTGGTTCGTACACGAAACCAACCGGGCCTTCGGAGCTGAAACACTCATATCTTGAGCTACGGACGTCTGATTGACGTGTCGTCAGCTTTGTTGTGTTCCTCTTAGTGAGACGGATTTTTTGGCATACTCCGCTTGAGGTTTGGATGCAGGTGGAGTACAATCGGGTTGGTTTTTCCTTAAAAACCAACCGGGCCCCGGGGACGAAAATGCCAATAACTCTCAGACCGGGCGTCCGATCGACGCGCCGTCTGTTGCGTTGAGTTCCTGTTGACGATACGGAACTTTTGGATACATCAACTCTGGACTTTGTGACAGTTGATGTATCAGCCTCTCGGCTCGTGGAGCGGATCCTCCTGTACGAGCTTGTTGTGTGCGGGAACCCTAGTGCTGGCTGCGACTGTGACTGCTACTACTGCTACTGTGACTGCAACGACGACTGTATAGAGATCCTGTGTGGATTCGACGATGACGACTACAGCACTCAGCGATCCTACGTGGATCAGTGCTACAGGTCCGGTGTGGGCCCGATCCTGTGTGGGTCCGATCCTGTGTTGGTCTTTGCGCTCAGCGGTCCTGTGTGAACCAGCGCCTACAGGTCCTACGTGGGCCCGATCCTGTGTGGGTCTTTTACGGGGGTTAGTTACCTATCGATCCTTCGTGGGTCCGACGAATTAGATGGATCAGAGATCATCTTTATCGTCATTTGAAGAAGTATACCTGTGTGATCTGAATCCTGTTGCTTTCTTGTGTGGATTGTGTTGTGCTATCCTGTGTGGATTTCATTTTGCTTTCCTGTGTGGAATACGTTTACTTTCCTGTGTGGACTGAGTTGTACTTGGGCTCGGAGGTTGGAGCGTATTTGAAATTGATGACTTAGGTATATGTATGGGCATATACCTAAGCAGTGTCGGTTGTTACTTCGTGATTGTACCTTTCTTCGTGGTTTATCCTTTGTGGATTTGAGAGACCTTCAGGGGTCTCGGGGTCCCTAATGAGTAGCTTATACTCACCCCTGCACGGGCTTTGCCCGCATTACGTTGTGTTGGTTGCAGACGACGGACAGCGTTGATCTTAGCTGAGGCTTGCAGAGCAGGACGGTACCTGGAGGTGGACCACTGGGCGGGACGTGCTCGGAGCGGACGGCGGGACCCGTGGAGCAGTGGAGCTATCTGTACCCACCCTTCAGGTGGGATTTCCAGTGGACAGCTCGGTGTAGCGGATTTTAATTTTTAGTTGCTGTTTTCCCTTTCGAGTTGTACTTTACTTTCAGTTTGGGTTTGTATACTGGCCCATTTACTTTTCCGCACTTTCAGTTGTACTCTGTTTTTACTTAGTGTTTTCTTTCCGCTTGCTTACTCTGTGGTGTTTGTTTACTTTACAAAGGCAATGCCTTCCCTTTTTACCGGGATTTACACCTTGGTGCTAGTCGCCAGCCCCTGGCCTATGGAAGGTAGGCTTGGGGTAGGCACGGCACGGACCCCGAGGGCGGGTCGTGACAAATTGGTATCAGAGGAGTTAGGTTCTACCGCAAACTCTGATCTTTTCTATGTGAAGCAATAATGTTTAGCGTATTGAGTGTGGTTATCAGTACAGGGAGCCCAGTGTTGGTGCGGCGGCCGAAGTATCCGTACACCAGGACCCTGACTTCTGATTTCCGACTTAATGCACGAAAACACTGATTGCGTGTGTGTTTCAAAGTTTTCTTTGTGATTACTTATATCAGCTCACCAGGTTTACTGTTCTGACCGTGGCGCACCTGTTTCCTTTTCAGGATGGCCCCACGACGGCAGCCAGCCAGGGTTCCGAGAGTCGAGTGTGACGACAGCCCACCGAGCAACGAGGCCTCGGTGCAGGGCCCTTTGTCAGCAGTGGCACCGGCGGTAGCTCTAGCTGCCGAGCCCCTGATGCTTCCAGCACCAGCCGCTGACGATGCACGTCGCCTCAGCCCACTGCATGAGTTTCAGCGCCAGCGACCACCCAGGTTTCGCGGGGAGACAGATCCCCAGGAAACCGAGGACTGGCTGGAGGCAGTAGTACGTGTGTTTAGGCTAGTGAGGACACCAGCAGACCTCATGGTGATCCTCGCTGCGAGCCTACTACACGCAGCAGCAGGACGATGGTGGAGCTTGATGCTCCAGGTGCACGATGAGGCATCTCTACTTTGGACAGACTTTGAGAGCCTCTTCCGCTCAGAGTTCATCCCAGCCACCCTTCGTGCGGTGCGTATCCAGGAGCTTCTTCAGCTGCGGCAGGGCAGCATGACGGTCGCTCAGTACTCGACGAGATTTACTGATCTCTCGCGCTACTCGACCGACATGGTACGGGACCCATTCTTCCGGGCCTGGACCTTCGAGCAGGGTTTGAGACATGAGATCAGGGCATCGCTGATCTCCCTCAGCATACCGACTCAGACAGGAGTACTGGAGCGGGCCCTTCTGATCGAGAGCTTCCTTGCTGAGTCTACACTAGCGCAGCGACCCACCGCAGGGTGGCATGTGGCAGAGTCATCTGTAGCAGGCAGTCGACGGATGACTCAGGGGTCCAGACAGACCAGACCTTCGGGCAGACGACCTCAGGGCACTGTCTCAGCAGTACGGGGCACACAGCACGGAGCCAGTCTTTCAAGAGGCAGACAGTGCTACTCGTGCGGCGGGCAGGGCCACATGGCTCGTGACTGCCCGACCCGCCGTACCGAGGAGCAGCAGACAGTTGAGGGACCACCGAGGCAGAGGCATAGGGTCGGCCGTGACGGTCCGCAGGGAGGAGGCGGACGAGGTAGAGGAGCTGGACGAGCAGTCGGTGGTGGGCGACGCTTTGAGGCTCTGCCACCACCACCACCAGGAGGTCCACCCAGACCACAGGGAGCTGGCGGGAAGAGACAGGTATAGCTCCAGGCAGCAGAGGCCTACGACCACGGCACACCCGAGATGATTCGAGGTACTATCTGTGTCTATTCCACCCTTGCTGTAGTACTTATAGACACAGGAGCGAGTCACTCTTTCATAGCCGCTGCCCTTGTTCGGAGCTCGGAGATTCCGACAGAGCCGTTGGCTCGATCCTTACGGCTAGAGACTCCTACGGGAGCAGACTCGACGATTACGCACTGGTGCCGGATGTGTGAGCTTACTCTAGGAGGCGAGAGCTTCGGCTGGGATATTCTTGTAGCAGCGTCGAGGCCTTACGACGTCATCTTGGTCATGGATTGGCTATCTACGGTCCATGCGCAGATTGACTGTTTTAGGCGCAAGGTGCGATGTGTACGCATCAATGGGAGCAGGTTCACCTTCACCGGCGAGAAGGGAGCCTTTGCAGCATAGGATGGACTTCCGCGGAGGAGAGGACAGCCCATCACTCATCAGTTGGCTAGCCTCATCCTTGGAGCAGTTGACATGCGGAGTCCTGGTTTTCCTGCAGTGGTGGATCAGTTTGCAGACATTTTTCCCGACGACGTTCCAGGGCTACCTCCTCGCAGAGAGGTAGACTTTTATATTGACTTGTACCCCGGGACAGCCCCGATATCCACTCCAGCATATCGGATGGCCCCCGCCGAGCTTCGAGAGCTACGGGTACAGTTGGAGGACTTGCAGGGCAAGGGGTTCATCCGAACCAGTGTTTCACCCTGGGATTCCCCAATTTTGTTCGCCAAGAAGGCAGACGGGAGCCTGCGGCTTTGTGTTGACTATCGTCGCCTGAACCAGGTGACAGTGAGGAACAAGTATCCGCTATCGAGGATTGATGACCTCTTTGATCAGCTCAAGGGAGCACGGTGGTTCTCGAAGATAGACCTCAGGTCAGGCTATCATCAGCTCAGAGTCAGAGACGAGGATGTGCAGAAGACGGCCTTCAGATGTCGGTATGGACACTATGAGTTCTCGTTTATGCCTTTCGGTGTAACCAATGCTCCATCAGTGTTCATGGCTCTCATGAACAGGATCTTTCAGCCATACCTCGATCGGTTTGTCGTGGTCTTCATCAACGACATTCTGATTTACTCTACGACTGAGGAGGAACACGCCTATCACTTGCGAGTTATCCTAGACACACTCCGAGAGCACAAGCTTTATGGTAAGCTCTCGAAGTGCCAGTTCTGGATACATGAGGTCCACTTCTTAGGACACGTTATCTCTGTGGCGGGAGTTGCAGTGGATCCCGCGAAGATCGAGGTTGTGTTAGCATGGGAGCCACCCAGGAGCGTGATTGAGGTTCGGAGTTTCTTGGGTCTAGCTGGGTACTATCGGAGATTCGTGCCAGACTTCTCTAGAGTTGCGGCACCACTCACAGCATTGAAGAAGAAGGGGAAACCCTTCGTGTGGTCAGACAGATGTCAGCAGAGCTTCCAGGAGCTGAGACAGAGATTGACTAGCGCACCTATCATGAGGTTGCCTGAGGAGGGAGTAGGGTACGTATTCTACTGCGATGCATCAGGGACTGGACTCGGATGTGTTCTGATGCAGGAGCGGGCAGTGATCGCCTATGGATCACGTCAGTTGAGGCCGCATGAGCAGAACTACGCTACCCATGACCTGGAGTTAGCAGCAGTGGTCTTCGCTCTGAAGACATGGCGACACTATCTGATGGGCGAGCGCTTTACAGTCTTTTCCGATCATCAGAGTCTCAGGTATATCTTCTCGCAGAAGGAACTGAACCTGAGACAGAGGCGATGGCTCGAGTTCCTCCAGGACTATGACTTTGAGATAGTCTATACTCCTGGTAAGGGGAACGTAGTAGCCGATGCCCTCAGCAGGAGGACGGGCATTCAGCTACTTGAGGAGGAGACAGAGCAGCTAGCCTCTTTACAGATATCCTTTGTGGATAGAGATGGAGCATCCTTCCTCCAGTCCCTCACAGTCACCCCTCCACTACTGCAGTGGGTCAGAGAGGCACAGCGTGAGAACGCTGACTGTGAGACACGGCGTGCACAGATATCCTCGGGACAGGCACCTGATGGTTTCTCCCTTGGAGTAGAGCACGACATCCTTTTCAGAGGACGTACCATGGTACCAGTCGCTTTGCGAGAGGAAGTGCTGAGAGATTTTCACACTTCTCCTTTGGCGGTACATCCAGGAGTGGCGAAGATGTACCCAGACCTCAGACGACAACACTGGTGGCCGGGCATGAAGAAGGCAGTAGCAGAGTTCGTTTCTCGATGCCTCACCTGCCAACAGGTGAAGGCAGAGCATCAGGTACCAGCGGGCATGGTACAGCCCTTGGAGGTTCCGGAGTGGAAGTGGGATGGAATATCTATGGACTTCGTGACTGGACTTCCACGCACTTCCAGAGGTCACGACTCCATATGGGTGATTGTTGACCGACTCACCAAGTCGGCACACTTCTTACCCATCAGAGAGCAGGGCTCAGTGGAGATCTTGGGACGTCTCAACGTTTAGGAGATTGTGCGGCTCCACGGTGTTCCATCATCTATCGTCTCCGATCGAGATGCTCGCTTTACTTCCCGGCTTTGGAAGGGGTTACAGGAGGCGTTCGGGACGCAGCTACGTCTGAGCACAGCCTTTCACCCTCAGACGGATGGTCAGACGGAGAGGACCATTCAGACTCTCGAGGACATGCTCCGTGCATGTGTCCTCGACTTGGGTCGTAGCTGGGAGGACCACCTACCCTTGGTGGAGTTTGCGTACAACAACAGCTACCACTCCACCATCGGGATGGCACCGTACGAGGTGTTGTACGGCCGACCTTGTAGATCTCCTTTGTGCTGGACAGACCCTGGGGAGTCAGCACTGGTGGGACCGGAGATGGTCCAGGCCACGACAGAGAAGGTCCAGGTCATCCAGGAGCGGATGAGGACAGCACAGAGCCGGCAGAAGTCATACGCTGACAGGAGGCGGAGGCCACTAGAGTTCGAGGATGGCGACCACGTCTTCTTGCGGGTCTCACCTCGACGTGGTATTCGGAGATTTGGCCGAGGCGGCAAGTTATCTCCGCGCTTCATCGGACCCTTCCAGGTCCTCAGCAGGGTTGGCAAGGTGGCTTATCGCCTGGCTCTGCCACCTCAGTTGCACCGGGTGCACGACGTCTTCCACGTATCTCAGCTGAGGAGATACGTGCACGACCCGACGCACATCATTGACCATGGGGAGCTTGACGTTGACGATGGGGCGTCTTTTATGGAGGTCCCGGTGGAGATAGAGGATCGACAGGAGCGGGTCCTGCGTGGGAGATCGATTCCTCTTGTGCGCATCAGATGGCAGCACGGGAATCTCTAGGAGAGCACATGGGAGCGGGAGGCTTAGATGCGTTCTCAGTACCCTCATTTGTTTCCCTTGTTTTTGATGTATCTTTACGGGGACGTAAAGCCCTGAGGTGGGAGTAATGTAAAGACCCGTAAAATTCAAGGGAAATTTTTTTCCTAATTTTCTTTGAAATTTTAGAAGAGCGCGGTTTCAGACGGCACCTGATTCCGAGGCCCGGTGTGCCCGGAATCAATTTCCGAAGTTTAGCTCGGATACGTTCAGTGAACGAACGAGCGGGAATTCCTAACTTTTGATCCGGTGCTCAGAATTGAAATCCGAGGACACTGATGAACTCGCAATGCCGATATTCGCTTAAGGAGACCTTTTCCGAAGTTGCGTTTATTGCGGGACGAAAGTTAGATTTTGGGAGAATTATAAAAAAGTTGAATAAAAATGTGGAACACTTTTTATTTTACTTTTGTTGGTTAACTTCTCTCAAAGGAAGTTAGGGGTGGGACCCACACCCACTTAACCTCCCTTGAGAGGATTAAGTGTGGTGGGACCCACACGGACCTAAACCTTCCATCTTCTCTCAAACTCACTTTAACCCCTCTTTAAATGACATGAAAATTGTTATTTAATTTTGGAGTTATCTTATTTGAATTTCAAACCTTTGAAATTCAATTTGTTAAGTTTGTGAATAAAATAAGTCTCTATATTATTTTATTTGGTTAGAATTGTTTATCCATCTTGGGGGCTTTTGAGAGTTTTTCCTTCTTCTTCAAACTTTGACGAAGAACGCTCAAGCCTTGACGAAGAATGCTCAAGCTCTGACGAAGAACGCCGCTCCTCTCTTCTTCGTCTTCCGTGTCAATGAAAGGGAACGTCGCTTCCTCCTCGGACTTCCTTCGTCGGCATACGAAGATTCGCCAACGACGTACCTCTTCGTCATCGGATTTGACGAACGACTACCGCGACACCCGACCTCCGCGACGTTGTCTTCCGCGGGTCGTTGACAATCTTCGAACTTGAACCCAAGGTAGGGGTTGTTATTATTTGTTTATTTATTTATCCTTGTTCGTGGTTCTAGCATGACTAACGTGAGGATTTTCATTATGTGTTATCATTTAACGTGAGGGGCCGGACCGCATGAACACGGCCGAACCCCCTCCTTTGTTCTTGATAATTTATCCTGTGGTTGATACAAGATGGCGTGGTGCCGTCGCACCACGCGGATTTTCGCACGATTAAATTCCGCGGCGCCGTCGCGCCGCGCCGTGGAAGGATCATCACGAACGTGATGCCGTCGCGCCGCGTCGAAGGGAATCGAAGTCGCGACAGAGGGGCGCGGTGCTGTCGCACCGCGCCGGACGACGAACACTGCGGCCGGTTCCGGGCCGCGGCGGGACGAGAAGACCGGCGGCCGGGCTGCCGGCGTCGGAAGCCGGAAAGGGGACTGGTTTTCCGGTCCCGTTGAAGAAAAACCGGCCGGCAGATGGCCGGCCGGAAGGTCAAAGTCCGGGGGAATTTAATTCCCCCGGCCAGCTCTAAACCCCCCCCCCCATTTATGAGGGGGGTGGTTTCTTTGAGGAGCGCAGCCGGCCCCCCGGTTTTCTTCAAAGCAGGCCCCCCCACGAGGGGGGGGGGCGTTTCCAAATGGCGCGGCTAAAAGCCGCGCCGCCATTCCAATCAAGCGGGGGCCCTGCCCCCCGCGCGCTGCACTCGTGCGGCGCCAGGCCGTCGCGCCGCCGTGCCGCCGCGCCGCCGTGCCGCCGCGCCGCCGGCCGGCCGGGCCGGGTCGGGTCGACCCAGGGGGGTCGGGCCGGGTCGGCCCGGACCCGGACCCCCCGTTTTCGAGAGGAATTCGGTCTTTTGGTCATAACATGAGACACGTACCTCCAATTGACGAACCGTCTGCGGCAACGCGATCCTTGGATCGAGACGGTCGTTTCGGTATATCGCACTCAAAGTTTCGGAATATATTGAGTTCTGTCGGGTTGGTTCGTACACGAAACCAACCGGGCCTTCGGAGCGGAAACGCTCATATCTTGAGCTACGGACGTCCGATTGACGTGCCGTCAGCTTTGTTGTGTTCCTCTTAGTGAGACGGATCTTTTGGCATACTCCGCCTGAGGTTTGGACGCAGGTGGAGTACGGTCGGGTTGGTTTTGCCTTAAAAACCAACCGGGCCCCGGGGACGAAAATGCCAATAACTCTCAGACTGGGCGTCCGATCGACGCGTCGTCTGTTGCGTTGAGTTCCTGATGACGATACGGAACTTTTGGATACATCAACTCTGGACGTTGTGACAGTTGATGTATCAGCCTCTCGGCTCGTGGAGCGGATCCTCCTGTACGAGCTTGCTGTGTGCGGGAACCCTAGTGCTGGCTGCGACTGTGACTGCTACTACTGCTACTGTGACTGCGACGACGACAGTACAGAGATCCTGTGTGGATTCGACGATGACAACTACAGCACTCAGCGATCCTACGTGGATCAGTGCTACAGGTCCTGTGTGGGACCGATCCTGTGTGGGTCCGATCCTGTGTGGGTCTTTGCGCTCAGCGGTCCTGTGTGAACCAGCGCCTACAGGTACTACGTGGGCCCGATCCTGTGTGGGTCTTTTGCGGGGGTTAGTTACCTATCGATCCTTCGTGGGTCCGACGACTTAGATGGATCAGAGATCATCTTTATCGTCTTTTGAAGAAGTATACCTGTGTGAGCTGAATCATGTTGCTTTCCTGTGTGGATTGTGTTGTGCTATCCTGTGTGGATTTCGTTTTGCTTTCCTGTGTGGAATACGTGTACTTTCCTGTGTGGACTGAGTTGTACTTGGGCTCGGAGGTTGGAGTTTATTTGAAATTGATGACTTAGGTATATGTATGGGCATATACCTAAGCAGTGTCGGTTGTTACTTCGTGATTGTACCTTTATTCGTGGTTTATCCTTTGTGGATTTGAGAGACCTTCAGGGGTCTCGGGGTCCCTACTGAGTAGCTTATACTCACCCCTACACGGGCTTTGCCCGCACTACGTTGTATTGGTTGCAGACGATGGAAAGCGTTGATCTTAGCTGAGGCTTGCAGAGCAGGACAGTACCTGGAGGTGGACCACTGGGCGGGACGTGCTCGGAGCAGACGGCGGGACCCGTGGAGGAGTGGAGCTATCTGTACCCACCCTTCAGGTGGGATTTCCAGTGGACAGCTCGGTGTAGCGGCTTTTACTTTTCAGTTGTTGTTTTCCCTTTCGAGTTGTACTTTACTTTCAGTTTGGGTTTGTATACTGACCCATTTACTTTTCCGCACTTTCAGTTGTACTCTGTTTTTACTTAGTGTTTTCTTTCCGCTTTCTTACTCTGTGGTGTTTGTTTACATTACAAAGGCAATGCCTTCCCTTTTTACCAGGATTTACGCCTTGGTGCTAGTCGTCAGCCCCTGGCCTATGGAAGGCGGGCTTGGGGTGGTCACGGCACGGACCCCGAGGGCAGGTCGTGACACCAAATGGATCATTGTTCAGCGATCTATGTGCAACGATATTTAGAGGTATCGCCAATGAAAACATTATAGGTTTTTTTTCATCATCGATCTATCCAACTCAAGATAGGTTGGTTGTTTATATGGATTCTAAACCCTTTTCTACTTCAATGAAGAAAATAAATCAATCAACCATTATATTTACCAATGGTTCATGTGTATTTTGTGATTTGTTAGTTATATTTTGCGGTTTAGTGAGTGGAATTGTTCGATATTTTTTTATAAATTAATTATTCATTATAATGGAATGTAACCAAGGTATAAATGAAAATCAACCAAGGTATTTTCCTTATGATTGTTCTTGGTTCTATTCTCACTTAATCCTACATTCATCACATGCATTCTTCATTTGATCTGTGGTTCAACATATACTATGAAATTGATTTTTTATGTTCCCTATTCATGGAGAATTTTTTTGATTTTGTAGATATGGGGTCATAATGACATGAAAGAGGTGAGATGATGGTAATGATGAATAGATCATACTAGATTATAGACCTTAGATATGGATGGAGTGTGTGTCATTGATAGGGATGAACAAAAACCATTTTCCATGTGAATCAGCTCACTGAAATCTATTATTTTATGACCCAAATGAATGGCTAGAATATATACATAATTTATAATTAGATTGAGGCTAGAATATGAGTAGGTGGTAGCACAAGCATACCTGGGTGGAAGAACCATGATTTCATAAAATTCCATGTCCACATGTCATGTTATCTAGGATTATAAAGGTTTTCAGAGCCTCATAGTGGTGGATAGGTTTTCATGATGAATATTAGAATCACTCGGAATATGACCATGTAAATTGGTGTTCAACCCCTCCCAGAAGGCTTGGTGTGTACCTCAATGGGTACTCAAAGACGAGATGGAGTAATGAGGAATAAAAATGTTGTGTACTCTTACACAAAGACATCCAGTTTTGGAATACGTGGGCTAAGTTGTGTACTAGTACCCTGGAGGAAGTACATAGATGGTATCATTCAATATAATTATATATAGAAAAGGATAGGAAAATTTTACATTGGTATGACTCAGGGTTTATGGGAGACGATGTGTACTCCTATTAGACATCATGTACACTTTAAATGTTGTCATAGAGTCCCATCAAATATAAAATGGTAATGTTTCGTTCAATTTTGTTACCTATATCCTTTACATAATAGAGATTATTTAATCACCTCATATGATATGAAAATTATTATATAAGTAAGAATACATAGATAATGTTGATAGAATCATTCTGTGAGTCCCAGAGTCAGATCATATGTTTTATTTTTACCCAATGTGGAGTTATTGGATGATCATTTCTAAAACTACATGGGTGGTGATCCTATTATTAGTGGGTTGTTACATATTGAGATGTTTGTATCCCCCATGTCCCTAGGGGTGATCCTCATATTTGAATTAGATCTCTTAATAATTCATTAGGATTATTAGACACATGTATTGTGTTATCCTAGACTAGTGATATGTGGGAATTTCATTCTAGAATCCTATCATGGGATTAAGGTTATCACTTTACCTAGAGCATATGTGTAATTGTTGAGTATATTTGGACCTTCCTGTTATATGTGTTTTAGACATATAATTATGTATAGTTGATAGTTATAATTGTTTTTATAATTTTTTGTATCAAGGATTCCTACGGGTTATTATTATATTATCCCTTAAACATGATTTTCCCACGTTTTTCATGTATTTTTCAGATGATTAACCATTTGAATGAGTCATTGATTAAACATGACAATATAGTGAATTGTGATACATGATAGACCCAGGTGTGTTCTTCCTGTATTTGGATAGCACTCCCTATATTCCATTTCTAGTTGGAAATTTTCTCAAAAACATTTTGGTGGGATTGTATTCAGTATTATTTACATTACTTCTTATCATACTCTGGATGTGGGATTTAAATGTATGCATCCATATGTGTTCCATTTTATTTCATGCCATCCTCATATGGGCATGGAGATGTTTTGATATTTATAGGTAATTTGGCTAAGTCCTACCATGTTACCGATATGCCAACTTGGTGCTCGTCACCATCCCAATATATATTGGATGTGGGTTTTGGGAGGCACCTCACATGCCCCATTAGGATGGGATAATACAATGGGATATCAGATAGAGTTCATTCTATCCTTGGACCATATTATATGAAATTGATTTTCGAAAACAATTTTTTGTATTTCTAGTTCATCTTTCCGGAAAGGGACCACAATATTGGTGTGATGGTTGATGTATTGATAAACAAGGACCCTAATCAACTACCTTTTGACTCTGTACATATGAACACTGGTTGTTTGTAAAAAAATGGTACATGAAATATATAGAAATGGGTTTTGGTTTCCATGTCATTCATGAGTTATCTAAATAGATATACTCAATTAATGTGGTACATATTGTTTATATTATACATGTCTCTAAGACATGTGAAATCTAGGATTCAACATCAGGATAAGGTGGATGATCCCCTCATTGATGATGGATATATATTTGGACTAGTTCTAGAGATGTTACCTCTAGGTGGTTCACCATCTATACCACAATCTCTGGAGAAATAGATGGTAAAAACTGTAAAAATTGAAGGTACCTGCCTTACCAAATGGTGAGGTTCATAGGTTGATTGAACATAAAGAGTTTCAGAAACATAGACCTCTCAGGACCAATGTTGATCCCAACCCATAGGCATATGACGAGTAACATAAGATATTGAATCATGTTTTAAGTCCATTCAAGACACTAGTTGGTCAGATGGTGGTCTTGGAGGCAAACCATCTTCATGAATCAGCAATATGATTGTTGGGTATGTTAAACTAGTCATTTAATGAGGAAAATATAGCATGGTCATAACTTGATATCCTCTTTATAGAGGGGTTACCTCAAGCTATATAGAGGGCTTTATGTGTCCAATGTTTTTTGTAGCTCTAGAAAGGAAACACGCTGGTAGCTGATAATTCATTAAGGTTTACCAACCTCTCTAAGTAATCAATTGATAAGGATCAGGAGAAGATCATTTGTGTGAATACCATCAGGTGAGAAATTCATAGAGATATAAGAACCATTGTTTACCCTTTATTCACTCCAACGTATTCTCAGGTGATAGAGTGTGTTTTTGGGGTTAAGAGTTTCTTCAATGACAAGACACCTCTAGTGGGTTCTAGTTGTGGAAGAGCTAGACTAGAGATATCAAAAGTATGTAGTCAATTATAGTATCAGGGAAATGGATGTTGGATAGATTTCAGGAGGAGGTACCATGATAGAGTTTCAATGGTTTAGGGATAACAATAAGGATTTAATAATCATTTGAAGATGTAGTGATTCTCATGTGATGAAATTAGAAATATTCCCCAAGATTGTATGGCCCGCCATATTTCTGAATGGGTTACCATAGATAGACTACTACGGTATAAGAAAAAGTATGAGAAGACTGATATGAATGGTTGATGAGTTGGTCGGGGAGTTGGGTGAGAATCTGATGTTTTTATATGTATTGACTTGTTACCACCACCACCACCCTATCGGGTCCATGCTAGGCTTCTGATGAATGAGGATAGGGGAACGTGTTACCACGGGTGGTCGAGGCTTATGATCTTGAGGCTCAAGTAATAATTCGAGGAATGATCTGTATCTATTATACAATATCTAATATATTAATAGACAATATTTATTGTCATTACATTCATTAAACATATCTGGTTCCCTGCTTAAATATTATAGTTGGGAATATTTCTTGACCCTTATGCTTGAAGATGCCTACTAGAGACCACTCAGTGATTACACACTATTACTGAAAATGTGACATCACTCTTGGAGGATAGAGTTTATTTGGTGATCAAATTATATCATCGATGAGTCTTTGTTAATTAGTATTGACTAATTATCAATAATTCATTAATATATTGATTGTTTACGTATGAGAATTCAGTGTGTTCATGGTTATGGGAACTCGTTTTCCATTATGGTAGACAAGTAAACCCTGGATGTATAATAAAGACTCATGATTTGAAAGGTGATGAAAATTACACATCAGTTGGAAAGAATGATCCTTGGAACAAAATATTTTATGAGTTTAATATTTCCTATAGTGGTAGAATATTATGAGGATTTCATTACAGAGGATGTTCTAGTCTTACCCCCCCCCCCCCCCACGGATAGATACACTTCTGCAGTGATATAAACCAAGATCCAACACTGATATTTTTGCGATCATATTTGTTTTCTCTTGCAGAAAATCAGGAGTTTCAACTGTAGTTGGCAGTATTCAGAAAGAGGATAATTTTTAGACTCGGAGTTTCACACATGGAACCCCACTTTTGGTCACCAAGAAGGAAGAAGGAAGACCGAGGATATGTGTCAACTACTATCAAATGATTCAGGTGACCATGAGAAACATGAATCTCGTATAGAGGATCAATGACCAATTTGATCTGTTGAAGGGGAGGGGATGGTTCTCTAGGGTCGACCTCAGGACATTATTTCAATTTATGTGAGTACGGGATGAGTATATATTCATACTGACATTCATATGTCTCTACAGTAATTATTATTACATTTTGATTCTCTTTGGCCTGAGTAATGCTCTATTAGTGTTAATGGGTCTCCTGAACAAAATTATTTAGGCATTCTTAGACTGGTTTGGGGTAGTAATCAATGATAAAATCCATGCGTACTCGACATCCAAGGAGGAGCACATGAGACACATGTGTATTGTTCAGAAAATACTTCTAGAGAAAAAACATTACCAAAAACTCTTATAGTTATTGTTCTGGATTCTAGAGTTCCACTATCTTGTTCTTGTTATCTCAGTTTTCAGAGTGGAAATGGAACGATCCATGGTTGAGGTAGTGATATCAATTTGAACCACCCAATATCAATATGGTGGTTTGATGTTTCCTTGGGATGGTAGGATATTTTTGTTCATACAGAACTAACTTCACCAGTGTAAGAGAACCCCTGACAAATTTGACCTGAAAGGTTCAACCTTTTTTGTGGACGTAAAGGTGCCATGTGTCATTTTAGCAGTCGAGGCCATAAATGAAGAAAACTCCTATCATGAGATATATAGATGAGGGTTTCAAGTACATGGTGTTCTGTGATGTATCGGGAATCGTGTTTGGTTGATTCTGGTTAAAAGGTAGTTGGTCATTGCATATGGTTTACATTAGTTGAGACCATAAGAGTAGAAATACACAACCTAAGATCTTGATCTAGATATGTATGTCTTCATAATGATTGCGTGGTGATACTACCAGATGGGAGAGAAGTTTATCATCTATTCTGACCACAATAGTCTCATGTTTATCACCTATCATAAGGATCATTGATTTAGAAATAGAATATTTCTCTAATTCCCCTTGGAATATAACATAAAAATAGTTTTTATTCATAGGAAGGGGAACATGATAGATGAATATCTCAATAGGATGTCTTCTTCGATGATTTTTAATGTGGAATTAAAGAATTTTTCTTCATTACAATTATCCATTGAGGATGGTGATGTACCATCTTACCTCTAGTAGATGGTTGTAACACCTCTTGTTTTGAATTGGGAAGGAGAGGAATACCTTTTGGATACAGAATGTGAGAACCTATGAAATCAGATATTCACTAAAAATTATACTTATGGATTTTTTGAAAGTGGGAACCATTTTGTTCAATTAATAGGACACACAGTGGTACCAATGATTTTACAAGTGGATGTTCTAAGAGGGTTTCAAACATCTCATTTGGAAGTATATACTAGAGTGGAAAACTTGTCCCAGCACCCCCGATGTTAGTTTTTGTGACCGGTGATGAATAATAGTGTTTAATATTTTGTGTCTCAATGCCTTACATTTCATATGGTGAAGGTTAAGCCCCAATATCATGACCTTATCCAAGAAGGTGATCAACCATATACTACCCCATGTTTACCTCCTTAGGAAATGAGTTTGAGATAAGTATCAAATGTATAACTAATATAGAAAGGCCCTCTCCATTGTACCTATGTGAACAAACAATAACATCTCTAGGATGAAGTGAAGATGGGAAATTGTAATATATTAAAAATAATAATAATGTAAACTGATAATATATAACAGTTAGGGTGTACAACTATATGACAATGTAAACTAAAATACATTGGGTAAAAAAAACATGCCCAGCCAGAAAATTGTCCCAACATGAAAAAACTGGGAATGTAAACAACAGAGAGAGCCCAACTCTTGAAAACCCCATTAATGAAAACTATATATTGTCCAAATTAATAGGTACCCCAAATCTCCTATGATTTCATAGAATATAAGTCCATCATATGAATAGGACATGAAACAAGTGAGAAAAGACCATGTATGGGTGAGTACAGATATGCCTGATTGGACACATGATCAACTATTGGGGGAGAAGCAAGAGATAAAAAATTATATAGATATAGTAGATATATTATAGTGTAAAATAGAACAACTCAAAATAAATCAATAGACCTAACCTCGTGCAAGAGAAATTGGTTCACCATTGTGAGTATATGAACTACACAATGAGCCTTCACCACCCATAGTAGGACTGTAGACACATCCAACTAAGAGATGATAATAATGAAAATAATGTGGCATTCCCCGCATGTCTTCACTACTCATTGAAATAGAGAAACCAAATACATTGCGTGAACAGAATATATATATAAATATATATATACATTCTCAGTCAAAGAATCCAAAACAAGAGAGTAATGGAATCTACTCCTCACAAACTCAGTCGATGAACAAGAGTCTTAAACAGTTCCAGTAGTCATTACTAATTCCCAACATCTCACGAATCTACTCGGAAGTAATTGTCTATGTCATGACACAAATCTTCAAAATTAATCTCACTTTAAGGGGAATAAACATGATGTTGTGGACTTTCTCCATAGTGCATCAGTGGGTTCCACAATATATTTTTTCATTGTTGACCAGCTCCCATGATTGTGGGATGGGGGTCAAATCAAGAGTCATCAGGACCCATTCCCTGTGCGGATTATAGGTTCTAATCAGTAGGATGAGGACCTCTACCCATTATAATTTGGGTTCCAATTAACATGTCATAAACCCATTCCCTGGTGTGACATGGGGGTTACACACTAGTCATCGAGTACCTATACCATATTTGATAGGGGTTCCACTCTAAAGTAGATGACCCATTCCATAGTAAAAATGGGGGTTATAGTTTATTCATCATGGACTACCTTTTTATCTTATACTAGTATCCACTTAGATGGTAGATATATTGGAACCACCCCCATAATAATATTGGATTCCACCCAAGTAGTCAAGGTCTCGGGCTCTTGTGTGACAGGGGTTCCACTCTGATCATTGATGAATTGTGCCCAATCAAATTACACTTGAAAGAAGCATCTAGTGATCCTTCCTGATCATTTTTTTCATCAAGAATTTCCTCAATATTACTTGTTCCTCGAACATTAAACATCATATATTAAAATAAAAAATAGATGGAATAATCAAATTCTAATTTGAAAATACTCAGGATATGATACCCACATTCCAATCTCTGAACCAAAATTAAGGAGATATGGAACATTGATATTTAACTAAAAGTGGAATGGGGTACACAATGTCAGAGGGGGACCACACGGTGTGTGGTCACACTCCACCGTAGGTCCATGTCCTAGGATAATACATGACTCCCACCTAATATAAGAATGCATGGTGTATAAGGAGTCTCCATGTTGTGTGCTATTACTCAAGGATCCTACCTATTCACCATTACCATGTTATTATACATGATCCCATGAATGTGTACATTGGTACATGTCGTATTGCTTTTCACAGGATGCATCCCATGTGAGCAGGTCATGTTTTTGTACTTCAGTATAGGGTCGTGTGCCTGGAATTTTACTACTAAATGGGTTCATGCTCGTGTGGACCATAACATGGATTTTCCATCTCAATTTGAGGTACATGACATTTAGTATGGATACACATTGTTTCATAATTATAACTCCCAAAACCCAAGACACCACACTTATGGGGATACACATTGTGCGTTCATCCTTATACACAAGAAGTCTCCATGATTGTTCCAAAAATACATATCGTCAATCTACAAGTAGATTATACTCTTATAATTTTTTTTGGCCCTATCACCGACAAAATTTCATGGATCTATCATGAACTAGTGGATTCTGTACCTATGGGTACAAAAACATGAATTTGGTTGGATTCTGGGCTATCATGTATGCTCGTATTGGACCGCGTTTGAACTGATATTGCATCATTTGATTATAAATATTCAATAAAAACATCCATTATTTCATTGAAAAGAACATATACCCCTCCTTATTTCACTGATTCAATCATTTTTTGTCAATCCATCACTATTCTTGGGGTTCGTTCCGGCTCGATATCACCGGACAATGTCAAATATGGACCGTAGGGTCGTCATGGAAATGAACATGAATATAATTTTGGTGAAAGGAACCTTAAATATGGTTCAAAATCATTTGAAACGAATAATTATCTAATAATAAATAGTTTATATTTCATGGAAAGATAGAAACTAAAAAAGAAAACTAACCAGGTACATAGGTTCATTATTAGGCCTCGATTAATGAATATTGATAGAAGTGATAGATCTACTCAATGAGTTTAATCAAAAATGGATTAAACCATTAATTGAAAATTAAATCCAAGATATTGTAACATTATTAGTTTAATAAAACACCCTCCAATGACTGAAGGAAATTGTTGCATTCGATGCTCTGTGATCTTCTCTGATCAAGCATTTCGTCATCGTTTGATGCGAATCCCTAACAAAGGTGAATAGAGGAGCCCTGAAATACTACATGGATTATGCATATTACTCTAGCTAAATTCCAGAGTTAGTATTCTTATATATCATTTACATTATGTTAATTGAATGAATAAATTAATGAATTAAATAATTAATTAATCCAATGAATGTACCCCAAATGAGTGATGAGTACAAATGCCCAGTGCCAACACATTTTATATCACTCCAATAATATGTAATACGTTATGGATCCAACCATGGTCTATTATTTTTTATTTAAGATTTATTATAAGAGTTATTACATTCTCTTTATAAAATAAGCATGATTAATATAAAATAAATTTAATTTTTAAAAAAATTAATTATTTGGACATCGGGCCTCATGATGGCACGCCACCATATCTCTTAGCTCTGAAAATATGTAAATAAATAATTCATGTTTTTAAAAGGAAAAAATTGGGTCTATAAATTATTCCATCCATCATGATTTTCATCCTTAAAAACAATAAGTAAACAAATAATTCAGGATACTAAGCCCGTATATGACCACCCAACACCCAAGATCTCTCTAACACAATCTCGTGCTATAAAACATGAGAAATGGTGATTGCATATCCATTCAGGGGCCTTTCAAGTAGATCCTTGATCACCAACAAGTTCTCCGCAAATGTGTACCGATCATTGATGTATATATTTCCCTAGTCTATGACATGTGTGGGGTAATTCACATATCAATTCATTTGAGTCACATGGAAGAAGACGGGAACCTGATCTGGTGGTTGGGTAAGGGAGAACCAATAAGAATCCACTCCAACTCATACACAATCTCAAACAGCCCAATGAACATTAGGGATATATTTCATCCCTAATTTATCCTCCACAATTCATATAGTGGGGTTACTGAAAGGAAGATACGGTCTCCCTGATCTATGTCTAATGACCAATTATGATGATCTACATAACATTTTTTATTACTTTGGTCATTCATCATTCTCTAAAGGAGGACATTGACTTTGTCCTTTATCACCCACAACAACTATCATCCCACAAGATATGTCTCGCCGAAACCTTTCCAACACAAGGGTGACGTGCATAGTATCTTTTATAGGACCGCAAAAGGTTCCATTCTAATAGTATAGTAGAATCTATTTATGTATGTTATCTATACCATGGGTCAATGATTCTCCTAGATCTTGGAAAATTCTAACACTGAATTCCTCACCATATACTCCAACACCCGGATAGTGTGCTAAATATAACTATCATTATAACGGTTAATGGTTTTCGTCATCCAAATTTGGTAATTGAATTACAGCAATAAAAATCTCAATAATCTTTATGTCTACCGCATGTCATAATCAAAGACCATTATTAAGAGTACCACATGAAGTAGATAGATCACTCATATGAACAACAGGCCCAAAATCTCCACTAAACACTACTACAAGATAGCAAGGCTATGTTTAGACATTGTGAGTTTTTCAAAAAGGGAGAAAATGGAATAATTGAACTTTAATGTGAATAGAATAATTTTTACAATGGCCATGGATATTTCATCCAACTTCTAATCCATGATAACAAGGGGCAGCAATAACCCCTCTTGAACATGGTGCTCACCCTTCACCTACTAAGAGGTGATACACCGAGTGTAGAATTCATGTACAGTACATCTCATTTTTGACCAATATAACTACCTATATATTTTATTATACATAATCCCCACACCAGGATGTTCATCTAGGGGATTATCATGGAACTAGAGCATCACCACATCCCTCCTCTTGACTGGGACCAACATCCATCCCTAGAAATGGATAATGTGATTCCCTTGTTCATAATGTCTATATGGTGAGTCTCATATAGATATATAGTCATGTATGACCTCAGAGTCAATGGATCCTAGATGGGATTCACTCACAGAATCAAGAAGTGATGGAGTCAACACCATCAACATAAAAAAAGTTGTACCCTCATGCTCCACTAGGGCCACCTTCTGAGATTCCAACTACTCTGAAGCCTCCAACACCAAGCGAGTATGTGACTTCCTACTAAGGAATCTACCTATTTGTTTCACTTCCCCGATGCATGGACATTCTCAAAGTCATAGTTTAGTAGGAAATCATTCCATCACTATTATATAGAGTTCAAATCTCTCCATGTTAAGAAGTACCTAAGACTCTTCCAAACAGACTAAACCACACAGTGATCCCATAGGAGGTAGTTCTTCTACATCATCAGGGTGCAGACTATCACTGCAAACTCTATTTGAATAGTTTCATAATTTTTCTCATGGGGTTAAAACTGCAAAAACCCGTATGATATTATTACCTTCCTCTATATCAACATACAACAAAGAACTTCTCTTGAGTCATTTCAATACAATACATACTCTAAAACCTCCTCTGGTAATATCAAAAATGGAGACCCCATCAACCTCGACCTAAACTCCCTAGTGGCCATTTGGAATACCTCCCACTAGGTAAACTAATACCGTTTCCACATTAGGGTAGTGAAACAGATTGTAATTTTAGAGAAGTATTCTACAAACCACTTGTAGTATACTTCCAAACCATAATGATTCAAACCTATGACACACTGTTGGGTTCCTCCCTTGAAAGCTATAAATCAATTTTTTCTTGGTCCATGATTATAAAATTATCATAAATAAAATTCTATATAAAATTATCCTCATTAATTCAAATGGTTAAATTCGATAATTTCACATAAATTAAGTGATCGCAAAGAAAATATAGAATCATTCTCATATGATATTAATGTTCCTCCTCCAACACAACATATATGATTAGGCCGTAAATGAAGAATTTTTTTTTGTTTATTTATGGATGGAAATCCTTATTCATTGTAACTATAAACATTGTGGGGGAATTCATCAAAAGGTGTGAGTCACTATGGACTCATAACATCCATAGATACATCAAAACTAAATATTTGGAATATTATACTTGTGAACCCTCAAATTATTTTAGCCAGACCTGAGACCAAGATTTGAGAACCATCACGCACCTCATAACTGGTATGAGGGGTCATCAATACTCGAAAAGGTATAAATTTTCTTTATCTTGTCCTAGACTACGTGATGATGGTCCATGTAAATCCACAAGAACCCCTCCACCATTTTCACATAAAACATTAGAGGTACATAGGGGGATATAATGATTCAGATGGAATCCTTCTCTTGAAGGACCCCAATCAACATCCAATACTCCTGGATCTTGGTATGGGACATCTGATATTCCTCAGGGGGTATTGGAGTGGTTGATTATTTCATGTTGATGAAAAACTCCATCTTCTCCCTCAAAGGTAGTCCCAGAACATCCTTGATGAGGATTTCCATCCAATCTCCCATGACGTAATGAATCAGTATGGCTGAAGCTCTTGATGAACCATTGGATATATTCACCAATTTATGGGTATTGTGATGTAGCCTCGTCCCCATATAACCCACAATACTTAACAAAAGATCTCTCTGACTAGAAAAGAATAATGACATCCTACCAATGTGTAGGAATCTATCATTTGTTAGGTGACATTCAATGTGGTATTGGACAATGAAAACTAATAGATACCAAAGATGATATCATATTGTTTCATATATATGGCCAAAGTCTCCTAGTTTAAACTTTATCTACCAAGAGGATGATCACACTACCTAATGAAAAATGAAATAGAAGATACATATCTTGTAGGAACTTCAAGATGAAGCTGCTAGGATATAGCCTCAACCGGGAGCTCGAGTACTCGCTCTATGAGTATATAGATGATTGAATGAATGGAAGTTGTGTTTACTAATAATGAAGAATATTAGAAGAAACAAATATCTTAAATTTGATAATCTCAATCATTGTGGGGTCATAAGCCTCCAGATCATTCATTTGTCCCAGCCCCTATCACCAGCTTCAAGTGAATAATGTGGGATTTCTAGTGATGGTGGTGGAAGTATTTCATAGTATCTTTCACAATCTATAGTTCATACTACACCTCTTCCATCTCCACCTCCTTGGGGACCACCCTACCAACAAATAGGGGATCATTGATCACATCACTTCCGTGGTAGTCCATCAACTATATTCATGTGCTGCTCATCACGTCTGTTCGAGAATTATCACCCTCTAAGGCCTCGACTATCACGATAAATGAATCTTACCCTATGTTATTCCATGATTTTCGGTATATTAAATGACCATATAACTAATTCTGATCATGGGGAGTAATCCTATGTTGTGATCCCACTGTATGTCTCATTCATGATATTATAGATTATTTGACACTATGACACCCATTAGCAGCTTCGGTTTCCTAGAGTCCCTCTTACTGAAATCCCTCTACCAATAGTCTATCTCAATTTTTTTGAAATAGGTGGGGATTTGAAATCAAATAAATAATTTCTCATATATCTCTATTTTGTCACTGCATAGAAATTAGTAATAAAAAGTAGCAATCATATATCATATCATTAGGGTAATTTGTAAGGTATGTGAACATAGATGCATACTCAGCCTCCATCATATCTCCCTGTTTTAGCTCCAGGTTGTCTAGAATTGTAACTGAGTGATAACATGTGGGGTATAACTCCTCTCCTAAGAAGTTTTAGAAGTTGGTCTATGAGAGTTTCACCACACCAAGCATCTATGTAATTAGACCCCACCTGTTCCTTTCATCTCCAGGGAAAATGATATATTGTACTACAACTACCAGATCCACCAGGTTCTGAACAAGAATAAAAATACAAACCACAGAATTTAGCAAATCATCTTTTGAATGAGGATCTTACTCATCATGGAAACATAGGATATTCTACCACTAGAACTCATGTATTTTTCTAAGACTGTGTGGATTATCATATTTCTCAGTTGAGACAATATGGTACTTGATAGATGGAGGTTTTACTACCTTCCTATCATGAGGAAGGGGGTAACATGGTGGACCCTAAATTTAGGCAATATCGGTCATCGAATTATGATTATAATTCAAAAATTGTATCATTGTGGGTTGTCATCATAAGGGATTCCTGATATTTATCAAAACATACTATGCTAAGATGAGAATATAAATATATATAACCAAGGGAACATACTAATGAAATAAAACCATTGACTCAATCCTACATGTTTCATGTATCACTGTTCCCTAAAACCAATTTCTCAGTTTTTCTATGTCAAAAATTAGGTAGTCATGGTCTTGGTAAATGGATATGTCAGACACCCGTACAATCACCGAATTCCCTAGACTGAGATCTATACTCAAGACCCTTTGACACAATTACACTAAACCTAACAAAATCCTCATAATGGGGGTATTCCAAAAAATATTCCAAGTAATGAATTTTCACTAATTCCAATATATCACAACCTGGCCCAACATGGGGATCGTGCCGCAACAACCCCAAGCATGCCTCTATAGGTCATGTGATATTGAGATGGGCTGAAGGAATGACTAAAATTGGGAGGCCATTAACCATGTTCATATATTTACACATAGACATTGATCCTTATGTAGACGTGTAGAGGTTAAAGACTAATAGATGAATCATATATAGAGGGTAATTAAAGAATGAATATCCCATTTTCTTGTAGAATAGTTTGACAGTGAAAATAAAAAAGTGATTTGGAAAGCACATGCACACCTAGAAAAATATCCCAACTAAAAAAATGAAAAATAATGTTTGTAAGAGAGCCTAGCTTTTGAATCCCCATGATTTGACCACCGTATGTTCTCCAATGTACCATGTGTCCCTATTCTTCTCTAGTGTCACCACTGACCTGTCTGTCATCGGTATAAGGAACAAAAAGTGTAGGGAATGACCTTCCAGTGGTGAGTAGAGACATACCCCATAATAAACACTAAATGATGAACGATGAGTAGTATGATATAATACATGAATAGAAATATAACAGATGAAAGATAAAATCAAAGAGAATAACTCAACCCAAACCAATAGAGATCATCATTTTCCACACACAAAGGGGCTCATCATGGGGAGTATATGATCTACACTTCGAGTTATTTCCACATATTGTAGGAGTGTAGGTTCATCAAACCATTATAATCAGAACATGTTATGCATGTGGCATTCCCCATGAATCTACACCTCATATTGAAAGATAGTAAAAAGTCTAATTTCTGGATACAAGAAAAAAAATAAATATTTTCTTTCATTATAATACCAATTGTGAGATTAAGGGAATATTCGTATAAAAACAATTCCCATTACAATGAGAATCTAATATGTCCAATAATCAATAATAGATGCCCATAATCTCAGGCATCCTACTAGAAGTAACACTACAAGTCATGACCCTCCTCTTCCACGTACCCCAATGTCAAATGGGAACAAATTCGATGTAGATGATCTCTTCCCTAGTGTGTCAAGGGGTTCTACTATGTTTTTATCTATTTAGAAATTGAATCCATGATGTTGGGGGTTCTACTAATGTGTAATGATGACCCGCTCCCAAAGCTGGGGGGTTCATCACGGTAGATAGAGGACCCATGCTGATGTTAATGGGGTTATACTGTATAGGTTGGTGACCCATTCCTTGTTGTAATAGGGGTGTTCCATATTTGTCATCGAGGACCCACACTTCACCCTATAAGATAGGTTTGTTCCACTCAGATGTCAAGGACCCATGTCTTAGAAGCACATGGGTGTTCCACTATAGTCATCAAGGACCCATGCCATATCTGATAGGATTATTCCACCTAGAAGGTAGTTGTAGAGGAATCGTGCCCATACTAATGGGGGGGGGGGGTTCAACTATAGTGGTATATGACCCAATACATATAGTGATAGGGGTGTTACAATATAATCAACTTGGACAAAAATATTATCCCATAGGGGGTTCCACTCAGAAGAAGCATCTGGTGATCTTTCCAGATCATTTACATTGATGATTATTTCCTTAATAAGAATCATGCTCAAAACATTTCTCATTGTATCTAAAAATCCATAACGGAAGAGACCATCAAATGATATTCCAAATAAGACACATGATATACTACTGACATTGGAAAATTTGAGCCTAAAAAAGAATATATGGATCCTTTATGTTTCATCAATGTAGGCCTAGGGGTACATGGTGTGTGAGGGGTCCCACATGGCGTGTGGCACTACTCCACCACCTAGACATGTACATATCCAGTACATGGATCCCACCGCATGTGGGGTTACACATAGTTTAGTGACTCTACCCAAGATTTCTTATTATTTGGGGTCCCTACTAATGCAACTTATTGGTGTCGTTGTACATGACATCATGTCTATTTACTCTAGTACACATCAAGATTCTTCACATGAGGTGAAACCCATGTGACCCTGATGTGTCTTTGTTATACAAAACATTGTTGTGTTTCTATCCATGTTCTACTACAATGAGTCCTACCCATTGGACCCATCACATGGCTTGTCCACCCAGGTAAGAGTTACATGGTTGGTAGGAGGGATACACTTTGTTCCGTACATATAACTTCGAAAGCCTATCCACCACACATAATGGGATACATGTCGTATGTTCACCCTTTTACAAAATGTGTTATGGGTATTTTTCTAGAAATATGGTTATGTCATCCACCTGTTGAATCTAGTATTTTACATTGATTTCAACCCTATCACTTAAAAAGAATAATTGATAAATCATCATCTAGTAGAAGCTTGCACTTTAGTTGTTGTACATTCATGTGTGGTAAGATTCTGAGCAATCTATTATGCGCCTTGAGAACTTTTCATTCCCCAAAAATTCGTCCTTAGATTCTTGATCTATGAAAATTGAAATAATAATATGTACTATATAATGATCTGATGTCTTCCATTATTTAATCATTACAATACTTGACTGTAGATCTATTTCAATTCTAGGGTTCTAACCATGCTCGGTTCTACCTGACAATGATTAATCGGGACAACGTGGTACAACTGGTGATGATGTTTATGAAAATTTGGGAGAAAGGAACCCTACAAAATTATTAACAATTGTTGTCCAATATTTCATAGAATATGATAAATAATAATGATATCGAGGTTAGATAACAATTGAATGACCAAATAAATATGTTATGTAGATGTATTCTTAGTCCACAATTTGGGTAGTTCAATTTAAGTAATCAACCTACATAATGAGTTTAATTAGAATTTGTGTGGAAAAAAATTGATGAGTTATACCTGAATATTGGATAGATTATATTTGATGAGTGTACTAACCAGTGATTGAAGGATGTTGTTATGTTTTTTGTGCAAATAAATTTTCAGATCCATCATTTCTTCATCATATGATGATAATCGCCAATGAAAGAGGAAGGGGGTTTTGTGGTATTTTCTATGTGGTTATGTTGGAAACCCTATATAATTATCCTTGTATGTGTTCATATTGAACCTTTATATTAGGTTAAATGAATGAATGAATTAATGGGAATTAAGTAATCTACTGAAGATCCCACCGACAAGAGAGGAGTCTGAATGCACCATCCCAATGAATTTTATGTGTCTCCAAGGGTTACCAGAACATTTTTGGTCTAACCATAGTCTATTATATCTGATCCAAGATTACATTTAAGAGTTATCCCATTTTCATTAATAACTATTCTTGTGTAATGGTAAATATATTTAATATTTTTGTAAAATTAATCTAGGGAACAATGGGTCCCTAAATCGAACATCATCTCAGTTCCATGCTATGCAAATATATATTGAAATATTTCAAAGTCCTAGAATGCACAAACAAGGTCTCTACAACCAATTTCCATTTGGGATTTGATCAACCACATGTGGTGATAAAATCGTAGTGGGATGAGATATCCATGGAAATTATAAAGTGATTACCACATACGTTGAGGGGACACGATTCCATCTGGGTAAGCATAGAATGTATTTCCAAGACATCACACATCATATATATCCAATTGAAGAGTTCATTATAGAGGATGGGATGACTCTATATGAAAGAGATAGTCTAGATCTACAGATTTCTGTTGATGGATTTTTATAACTGTGGTGGTCTTTTTAAATATCATCAATGAAGGGGGGTTTAGAGTGTTATTGAAACATAGTTATGCTTCAGAAAAATGATTCACCCCCATATTGATGACCAAACTGAGTGGACCATTCATGTTTTAGATAATGCTCAACGAGATTTCATGTAAGAATTTGGTTGTAGTTGAGAGGATCATATGAAACTGGTGGAGTTTTCATATACAACAGTTTCAATTCCACCATTTTGTGGTACCATTAGAGGTTTTTTATGAGAAACACTGTTGGTCGCCACATTTTTGGACTATCACTCATGATTCGGTACTCATGGGAATATTGTTTGTGCAAACCACTACAGATAATGTGAATAACATCTATTAGTGGATGAAGAATACACATATCTGTCAGAATACTTATTTCTAAAGATGATAGAGGCCTTTCAAGATCACAGAGGGAGGCCATGTGTTCCTAATGGTTTCTCTTCAATGTGGATTTCATTGATTTGGTTAAGGACGTAAGCTATCTCCGAGATCCATTATACCATTCAATATATTTTTAGATTTAGCAAGGTGGGTTTTCACTAATCTCTAGATCCATAGTTAGACTAGGTACATGACTTATCTCACAAGTCACGGATGATAAGGTACATGCATGACCCATACCATGTTATCTAATACAAAGGGTTTCACATCATAGATGGATATTCCTTTATAAAATTCATATTGGAGATTTTGGATCGGTAGTATAGGTAATTTTTTGGGTATGAAATTCCTTTTTTCGAGCTTGGTGGAATAATGTGATTCTCTAAGAGAGAATAAGGGAGAGATAGGGTTATATTCATGATCAGTACTAACATATCATTATGTATTAAATTGTTTTTTATATATGTTGAAATAAAGCTCAAGTCTCGATAGAATGTAATGTATTTTATTTTCTGTGAATTATATTTGGATATTCAATGGATTATTGTTTATACCAAGCAAGATGACATGGGATTCCAGGGACCTATGGGATCAGATTAAATGATTGAAAAATATTAAATATACTTAATAGATCATGCATGATGTTTTTCTCAAAATCAGAATATATTCAAAAAGAAATATTGGTTCAGAAATGTGTGTGGACCACTGAGTTTAGATCACAAGTATTACCCTAGGCATGGAAAAACCTTTTTCATCATAGCGAGTTTGTGAAATAGCCATCGTGCATGAAAAATAAGTAATATAATTATTTTATTTTATTTTATTTTATCTTTTATGGATGATATCAAAATTCATCTATAGTTATAATGTAATGATAATTCATCAAGGTTAACCAAATAACCCTAGTGTCATTGGAGAACTATTACAGAGGGTGAATTGGAGGATCTCTATCAATTAAACACCAACATGATCATAGATTGTCAATTGGAAAACAACGAGATTCTTATATATCACAAAAGACAACAATGAACGATTCTTATTTGTCAATGAACGATCTATATATAGGTAGGAAGGTCATTTGTTTGGATTCAAACACAATTTTTTATTTTTATGATTAAATCGAAATAATTAACCAATATATTCATCAATGAGTTATGAAAATTTATTGATGGGATAGTTTTATTACGAGGTTTAATTGGAAAAAATCACTATGATTATTTTTATTTTTTCTTTCATCATTACAATAGAAATGAATTAAGGTCAACACGAACACTGAATGAGGATGGATCCTCACAATTTTTCATGGTTATTTCCCCCCTAATTCTATGTTCATAATGTTAGTTCTTTGTTTGGACAATGGTTTAACATATACTGAGGGATAGATCATTGTGATCCGGATTCTTCATGAAACAATTGGATATTGTAGATCTAGGATCAAAATGATATGAAATATATGAGATGATGGTAATGATGAATGTATCAGGCCATATTAGAGAACCCCAATTTTAATGGTTATTATGATGATGATGATACAGATGAATGGAAAATAATTTCCATGAGAATTTTTTTAAAATTTTAATTTGATTAGGTACGGACAGGCCCAACAAGAGTATATCCGTTATTTTTTGCGAGAGTGATGCTAGAATCCAAGGTGGTGAAGGGACTAGAGTTAGCGGGAGGCAGAAACTGGGTTTCTAAAAATTTGTGAACCACATGGAATGTAATCTGGAAGTACACTTCATGTGGGACCCTTTTATTGGTGGCTTGGGTTTTATGAATATGATAAGCATCACATGGTGTGTGACCATGTCTAAATACACATGACCCCTCTCTGAGGGCTCTAAGTATATCATTATGTATACATAGACACATGAAAGAGTACACATGAAATAGCATTTTGTGTAGTCCTACATAGATATTTGTAGCATTGGAATCCATGGGATAATCTATGTAATGGTACACAGGCATAAGTACACATGTCGCAGGATTTTCAATATGTCTACAAGGACACAGTCATGGGCCATTTAAACGGATAAGACCCAGGGTTGAAGGGAATATATATGTGAGGCCTGAAGTGAGATATTGAATATTGTTTTTGGAATATATATGTGAGGCCTGAAGTGAGATCCTCTATCATCTAATATCCCTAGGACATTGGTACCTTCAAGAAGACAAATTGAATATTGTTTTTGGAATATATATGTGAGTCCTGAAGAGATATCCTCTACATCTAATATCCATAGGTGGAGTTATTTTTATTTTTGCAAACAACACATTATGGGAACAAATCGTATACCTAATGGGTTATTCGATAACGATTTGTTCATATCCTCGTTTCCCTAGGTGTGATACTTATATGGGTATTATATCTTTTGTGATTTAATCACTATAATTAGACTCAAGTATTTTGTTCTCCAAGATGATATCTATATGGAATTTCTATTAGGTATCCATGGATGGAAATACGGTCGTGACATTACGTTGAGACTGTGTGACTTTGTTGAGTTTATCTAGATATTCTTGTCATATGTGTTGTAGACATATACCCATGTGGATCTGATAAATATATACGAATTTTATTATTTTTGGTTTTCAAGTTCCCTACAATTAATTTTTATACTCACCCATGCATTATATTTTCCCGAAATATTTGCATCTTTTGAAGACGATTGACATTTTGAAAGAGTCCTAGACAGTCCTAGATCAAATGGTGCTTAGTGTGTCTAGAAATACAAAGATTTGTTCATATGTGATCTTCACATCATTCTATATATTTCATTCCATGATGTACTTTTTTAGAGTATTTATAGTGGGATTTAATTTTTCCCTATTTACATTCCATTACAAAATGTCATAACATGGATATTGTATTTAGATATATGCATGTATGGTTGTTCATTTTTTTAACTTTTCAGAGTTATATGGACATAGAGTTCTGTGAGAGTATACATGTACTTTGGATAACCTCTCCAACGATAGCAGTATGTCTACTCAATGCTAGTAACCATCCCTTGGTTTACCGGAGGCGGTATTGGGTATTCACATCACATACCCCATTGGGATGCGTCATGATAGACATCAATTACAATCATATATAGTCAATTGTCTATGGAATGAAATTTTCAACATATTCATGAATAACTAAAAACAATATTAATTTTCTGAAAAACCATATTGGGCTTACCACTGAGTGGAAACATATCAAATCATACCTAATACGGTCGAATCATGTTTATCTCAGAATCATAACATGTCACGATAGACCTACTCGGGTAAAAATTACAACACTTCATCATCAATAATACAAAGTGAATATTATATTTTAAAATAACCATAATAATATTCACTTTAAAATATTTCATGGAAAAAATCATAATTTTGTTGGATGAGTATCAATTTAATCCTTTCATTGTCAAAATAATCCATGATTGAATTTTTTAATCATTTCAACCAAATTAATTATTTTATTTATAATCAAAAATATTCAATTTAACTTGTAACCCATTTGCAATATATAAATTTGTTATATTATGTATTACTATGAATTTATTAACTATAAATTTTATAGAAATAATCATAAAATCATTTTTAGACGAAAAACATATTTTTCAATTTTTTTCCAAGAAAATGCTTTCTATTTAAAAAATTAATAATGACTATTCAATTAAATTTATTAAAATAATATTTAATGAGGAATAATTTAAATAAATATCATAGATTATATATAGAAATATATTATTTTAAATTTTTATAATGAGAATTATTAGTCATGTAGTTAATATAAGACTATCTTATACATGAAAAATGCTTTTTTTAAAAACCATATTTTACACAATTTGTTGGTTTGTTTTTTAACCAAATTATTCTCCTTTTGTGAATATAATTTAATAAAATAGATTCCATAATTATAATCATAATAATTAATATTATGAAATTATTTCAACTTTATATTAGGATATATATATATTTAAATACATTAATAATTAATTACTTTTGTTAAGGACACAACATTGGGTTTTTTCGTCACATGTGGAATTATAAATATTAATCACTGTAATACTATGATTTATATTTGATAAAATTGAATTACATATTAATTTCAGTGGTTAATTATTATATAATAATGACCATTTTATTTTTCACTTAATGGATTAATGACCTTGGTTAAACAACTAGATACCTTAATGAAAAAGGGTAAAAGTATGTAAAGTTAGATGATAATTGAATGAAATATTAAAAGAATGTTTCCAATTATGTGTAAAATGTGGTAAAAAAAAGACATTCCCTCCACTAAAATATTTACCAATAATAGACAAATTTGAGATGAGATTTAATTCACTTTATTTAAAAGTTTTGTGTATTTATAAAAATTGTACTCCCCCGCAATTATAAAAGGGAACCCCTACCCAATCTTATTTACACCTATCGAAATATTTTGCATTAAAACCCCTATAATATTTCCCCAAAATACTTATGAAAATTATAACACTTTTGTTCTACCATAAATTCCAATATTATGGCCCTTAATGAGAGATCAAAATGCAGTTCTTCTATGTGATGGTAATTGTTACGAGTAAGCTATTTCATTTTTAGTTATTCTTTCACAATCATAAATTATGATGTAAAACATATGATATTACAAATTTTTTAATATAATATATGAGATGTTATTATTTTTATTTCATTAATACTTTTCCATCTCATGCCCTATCAAATGGGAATCAAATGAATCACTTTCTTGTATGGAGGACAATTGCCTCATGAATTGATGTAATTTTTTCCATCACCGATTCACATGGATAGTCATAATGATTGAAATAGTGGATATATGATACATAAGAAATGAAATAAATTACTCAAAATTAATATATCATCCATTTCCTTACCTATTAACCCATTAATGGAATGATATCATTATTAATGAGTTAGAACGACCCTTCATCTCTATGAGGAGGTGTGAATCAATTTTCATGGAAAAAATTTATAATGGTTTTATGAATATATTTAATGATGAAATATAATATTTATGACATTAATATAATTTTTATATTTTTCAAATATATCATATAAAAATTAATTTAAGATTTCATGGAAAAACATGAATGAGAAAAAAGGGAAATTAACACCCAAAAAATGAAAATAATTATTTTTTATTAACAAAAGGAATCACAATGTCACAATAGTATAAAATATGATATTTTTATTAAGAAAAAAGTTTTTATAAATTAATAACATGATTAAATTCATTATAAATCTATTTAAATCAATTTCATTCAAAGGGAAGTGTGATGTAAAGTATTTAAACAAAATTTCTATTCTCTTGATAAATATTTTTTATTATACATCAAATCACTTTTTTGTGTTGTATATATTTCCCCATTGATGTTTTTACCATGAATTTATATTTATTAATGAATTTTTTATAAAATTTCATGGTTATAATTTCATGGGGATATAATTTCATTGTTACCAAATAGGTAAGAATATATATTACAATATAAATTTATTTGATATTTCTTCTAATATTAGTAAAGTAACATTTCTATTATCCTTTTTAGTTATGATAATTATATTGTCAAATATATATCTAAGATGTATCATTATTTTCTCCCAAATTTCCCATTATTTGGAACTTGAATCAAGCAATGAAATTTTACAACGTAAAAAAGAATTAATTTTTAAAAAATCAGATATATTTTTATTTCATATAGAAAATTTAAAAAATTATATTAACATTTTTATTTTACCTACTAAAAATAGTTATTAATGATATTTTAAATGACATTATAATAGGATCTAAATTAATATTTATACATTTTTGTTAGTTTATTATTTCAACAAAAGGTCAAAATAATTGTTTTTATCATATAAAGTGATAACTAACTTCCTCCCCATCATAACCATTTTAAATAAAATATCTCATCATATACATTCATTCAATGGTATTAAAAATGAGTCAATTATAATTTTTTTAATTATTTCACTTAAATTTCATATATTCATAGAAATGACATGATTTTATTGTATTAGAATAGTTTTATGATGAACAGATGATCAACTCCAATTTCATGATAGGTTTTGTGATTGTTAACATTCCATTTAGAGAATAAATATTTTTTTATATTTTTTCATTGGATATAAAATTTATATTAAAAACACATATTAAATATATGATTTATATGATTTTTTTAAAATCTATACCATTCATTATTTTTTTGTTTACATTGAATGTTTTTTATTAAATATGGAAGTTTTGGTAAATTTAATTTCATTAATAAATATTGTTTTTTATAAGGAATATTAACTCATTAATTATATAAAAATTTAAATATATAAGGAATACATTCAACACATAGTGATTAGTGGGTACTAAAATTATATATCTCGTTGATGGATCATAAGATCTCAGTAGAAACATTAGTTATCCAAATAAAAATAGGTTTAACCCACATATTTACGAAACATTTTTAAATGTATTTATATTAAAAATATTCTAATAATTGTTATCCTTATATCCGAAATTATGAATTTTCATTCATTGAGAAAAAATTTATTATCACCCATGACATAATTTCATTGATATTTTACCTGGATGGATTTTTTTTCTAATTTTATGTCCTAAATGGAATTTTTGTTTAGTCACATTTCTTGTCTTATTAATTATTCCTCATCTAATCATGATCATCATGATGTTGATTAAGTGGAATTTTTGTTCATTTATTCACTTGACCATGTTGATTATTCTTTATATATTTGTGATAGCTTCCATTTTTCATATCCCTTCTTGAGAATTTGATCTCACCCTTATTTTTTCTGTTTCCCCATGATATGAAAAGAAATGTTTCATTATGTTCGTATATAGTGAATAATTTCCATTACTGTTTTTATATTATTTTCCTCAATTTAAAATGTGTATCATGTATTTATATGTTTATCCAAAAAAATAAACTATTCAGTTATAAGGTACTTATCCCATTGAATTTATGGAAATATAATTGTGTTCCTTGATATGATATTTTGATCCTTCAGAAAATAAGAAAAGGAAATATTTACCCTTTTATTATATTATCTCAAAGGATATTCTAATTAATAGTGTCCATTAGTAAAAAATTATATGTAGGAAGAAGAAATAAAACACATTGAATATAGATCTTTTAATGAAATAATATTCAATAAATATTTACCTGATTTGAAATGAAATGGAAAAAAGATAATTTCCCCGAGATTAATGAAAAAATGTAGAAAGTCTATCATAAAACAATTATACCTTTAGTTTATTTTATTTTTATTCTATAAATTATATATGAAATATGTAATGAAATATAGACTATTTCATTGATTTAAAAAAAATAAATTTCCAATGGTTGATGTTATCTTAGCCAATTTCATCATATGATGAAATAGACAAATGATCTGTGAAACTAGATATTTAATTTTCTTTATCTTATATATTTAATTGGAATCTAGAAAAAATGGTTCATATGAATACTAGTAAAAATGGAATTCATCAATTAATAATAATATTATAATGAAATTTCAATTATATAAAACATGTTTAAAGAAACATCTTGTAAAATGATTGAAGGGAATGGGGGATGGATACATGTATCTTGAAAAGGGTCACTTGGATCAATAATGTTATTTAAAGAAAGATAAAAATATTATCCAATGCATCAACATCATTGAAATAGGGAATTATTGAATCAAATATTTCAAGCGTCAAGCCAACCTACCATAGAAGAGGAAAAGGGTATAAGGACACACCAGCATATTCAATACAAATGAGGTAGATGATCATAAATAGATGGTGTAAGTTACATAAATAATGTGTTAAAATTTATATAATGATGTATTTGATTCTGTATCCCCTCTCACTTTTATATCTTCCAAATTTTGACATGATAAGTAGATATTTGTTTTTTACCTAAAGAATTAAGTACCTTGTAAAAAAATAGTTGATGTCTCACTACATGAAGGAATTTTTAGAAATTTCACATTAAGAAACATAATAATGCTTTATTTATTTCCATTATTATAGTCATTTTTGTTAACATCGATATAATACTTTTTATGGTATGAGAATAAAATTATGATGTAATGAATTATTGAAAAGTAAAGGATATAATAATTCATGATAAAGAAGTGGAATTCATTATTTTTATAGTATATACATCATTATTTGAGACATTTATATATTGAACCCCTTTACCAATAATTGACAAGATTTTTGGGGAAGAATAAAAAAAATTATGGATAGAGAATGTAATATTAACATTGATTTTGAAACTAATATATTGGAAAAAATCAATGTATTTCTTAAAAATTACCTAGACATCTACTAGAGTGATAAGTTGTCTTTTACATTTTTTTAATCTCAGTTTCATGAAAAATATTTAGAAAACTATATAGAATGGACTCTATGAAATTATCTGAGTTAATTTAACAACTAGATGAATTATGTGCTCTTGGATTTAGAGTCCATAGTTATTCACTATTTGGAACCCATGTTCTGTTTTTAATGAAGACTGGTGGATCAATGAGGCAGTTTATTAATTTACGGTAAATGAATTTCCTTACAATAAATAAAAATTATAATCCTCATCAAATTGATTCTTTATTCATTTGTATTAGCAGAGATTTATATTTTTCCCACACATAACGTCTTTCTGGTTATCACCAATTTTGAGTTACTAAGTAAGAAAATTCTAATACATCTTTTCGAATAAGGTTTGGATAATTTTAGCTTACATTAATTCCAATTATATTGAATGATGAACCATTAGTGATTATAGATCTAATAAAAATATTATTGAAGGAATATCATGATGATTCTAGCATGGTATTCATTGATGATATCACAGTGTGTTCTGAAAGCATATTAGGCCATGAAAATGACTACTAGAACATCCTTGAGACTCTATTAAGAATAGTGTTACTTTAGAAATTATAAAACTAGTACTTATGGATTTAAAAATATTTATTTTCATGGTTATATTTTCTCTAATAATCGAATCTGAGTTTATCTTGGGACAAAAAAGGAATTTATATAATTTCCCACACTAATGATCATAATTGAGGTATGTATATATAATATATTGACTGGTTACTATTGGTGACTCAACGGGAAATTTTTTTAATTTGAATACATATTACCATGCATAAATGTAATGGGGTTATGTTTCTATTAAAAAATGGGTATAAATAATGTTGTGATGATTTAAATAATAGATTTTTAAATGATCTAATTTTAACCTACAATCAAATAATGATATATTTGTAATATATATTGATTCATCGAAAAAGAGACATTTTTGTTTCTTTATAAAAAATGATAATGTTATTACATATGAATCATGGAAGTTAAATTCATAGGAATAGAACTATTGACCCATGATATTGATTTGGAATCCATAATTATTTTGATTGTTGATATGGATACATTCTCTCAATTGTTATGGATGTGATATATACGCAGACCAATAACATACTCAAATAAATATTTTAATAGAAGTATATCAACAATAGGTAAAGGTGATTTCAATAGATACTAGAGTGTTATGAATACTCAGTATACTATCACCCATGGAAGAAATGTATAGTAAAATAAGAATTGAGTAGGAAAGACCATTACGTTTTGACAATAATGTATATTTATATGGATATTATGTTTGTTAATAATTTAAATATGGATTCATAAGTAATAAGTTAGTGAATCCATCACATTTTTCAAAATATTTCAAAACCATATTTTATGGAAATTATGAATAGTTCTTAACATAATGATGATTTTTTTTAGAAGAAAATAATACATCAAAATGATAGAATGTTTCTAGACCTTATTTATTAAGATCTATTTCTAAAATATGGAATGATATTTTTTGTTCCATATATACCTTTGAAAAAACATGCAATTTTTTTTATTATTATTATAAATGTATTTTATCTAAACACCATAGTAGCTCTATGATGTATAGAGATTTGGTGGAACACTTTGGTGGGATAATATTAATTGTAAATTGTGTATTATGTGTCAGGAGGATTATTATTCCAAAATTTCACTAATGAGACACAATATCCTCAGGGAATTATGGAGACTATTATTATCTTATTTGGAAATGTGATGATAATACATTGTAAATATTCATAGGACTACCGATGAATCATAGAAGGAAGGATGTAATATGGGTTCTTGAATCTATTCATTTCCTTAAGTATAAAATAATATTTACCTATTGAGATCCTCACATGGATCTAGATTAATTATTTTTTAAAACTCAATGGTGAACATATGTTTATTTTTTCTGTTCATGGTCCAATATTTTCATCAAAATTTATGACGTTCTTATAAAATTCTCATTGTATTTGGATTCCTTGGAGCACCTACTAACATCCTCAAATTGATGGAAAGTCATAAAAGACCATTTAACCACTAGAATAAACGTGGATATCATTATCACATTGCATTAAAGTTATTTGTGACTAGTTTTTACCTTATTTAATGTTTTTATACTACCATAGTTTACAATAAATTATTCATTTTGAATCATATAACGAATAATATGAAAATAGATGTTATAATCCAACGTCTTTTGAAGAAATCGGTGAAATGAATATTCTTGTGCCATGAATTATTTATTAGAAACCGAAAATTGAAAAGACTATTCAGGATCATGTTCAGGAATATTATAGAAGAAAGTTGGGTTATATTGATAACCAGGAAATGGATATGGCTATTCAAGTTGGATATTGTGGTTTTGTAAATGTACCAACATCTGATGTTGTTATAACATTTTCTAATTATGGAAAAGATATCCCAAGTTAGACCAGACTCTTTGAAATTATAGAATGTATTGGATAAATTTTTCACCATTTTAAAATTACACTAATCCTCTATAATGTACACGATGTGTTCCAAATATCAGTTTCCGAAAATAACTTGTTAGACCGATCTCATGTTCTATTCTATGATGAAATACAATTGGAAGCTGATCTATTATATATTGAATGGAATATCCAGATTATTGATAGTAGAGAGGACTTATTGTGGAATCCCATGACTTGAATGTTAAAGGTACTCTAGAGATATCATAATATGGAGGATGAATCATGGGAACCAATGGATGTTTTGAAATAATAATAACATTGATTTATTTTGAAGGAATAATCTATGAAAATTTAATGAATGAAATTTTTATTGGAGGGATGAATGTAACTCCAATGCCTCAATTATTATATGTTAAAATTATATTTTAATTTATTTATAATACAATTAAAATTTTGATATTTCTTATAAAAATAATCATATATTTAGAGGATGAATATCACTTTTTAACCTATATGGCCAAAATAAGCCTTGAAATAATTTTCTAATGTTTCATATAAAAATAATATTTTATAAGTAATTGAAAATGTAGAATATAACAATACCCACTTTTATATATAACTAGTACTCGCCAGTGCTGTTGCACGAAATATTCGTTTACTAGTTTTTATTTTAATAATAATTTAATATTTATAAATGGTTAGAAGAAACAATAATGTTGATTAAATTTTAATTAGAAAGTAATATTTTATGATAATGGAATAAGAGTGTATAACATATGAAGAGACCATTTAAATTGTTTAAAAAAAATGATAGTTTAAAAGCATGTGAATTTATAAATTTTGGGGATGGAAATTAGATTTCATTTTGAAATTAAATCATAATAACAATAATGTCTGCACTGAAATAATAAGTGATAGATAAATCAAAGATAAGACAATGATTGTATTAATAAAAATGAGAATTTCGAAAATGATTGAACTAAATATCGACTGGTAGAAAGTAAATAATTACTGCATAATTTTTAATGAATAAATTTCTTGAATATTTTAAGCAACATGAAGTCATACACTCATGCATTAAAAAACTTTCTTTCTAAGATGTCTTCATCATGAAAACCCTATAACAGGTACATTCTACATATACAAAATATATAATGTTTTGAATAAAACAATAAAAATGAAGTGATTGGGATGTTACATTGGATCTACATCATTATCCGATCATTCCCACCATATATCTATTCCAATTTATTTCACATGACCTCTATATGACCTCATTAAGGCAGTTTCATTAGAGATTTCAAGCATACATCTGAAAAAATGTCAAGAAAATTAAAATGCAGAAAAGAGTTGCATCAATGAAGGAATGGAAGTTGCTTCAAATTCAATACCAAATTTATCATGCTCTATATAATTAGAGAGCAGTGTCATTTCCAATTCATTTGAATGTAGTCCTCACTAAATGTCAAGATCATTGGGTTGTTGGTTTTATGTGTATGTGAAGTAGTCTATACACATATCATTTTTTTTTTATGAATTTTTTTGATAAATAGGAGGAATATCAACTGAGTAATGATTTTATTACATTAGGGCGGATGAATAGAATAATTAATGTAATAGTGGTTAAAAATCAAATTCATGTTTCCTTAAATATTCTCTTAATCCAATCCACAACATGCATATTACAGTATAACATTCAAAGTTTCTTGCTTGAGTAAGAAAACTGAAAATAAAAACATAGGGAAGTGGAAATATACAATTGAAAATTGTAAGTAAATAGGTGTAAGAGGAAAATTATTGTTCCATGGAATTATAAAGGAAAAAATAATTATTCTTTACAGCTTGAGTGAATTTTTCCATACATGTACTGTGAAACCATTTACATCATATGAAGAACATACTCCAATAAGAAATTAAATGATTAAGGATATTATATAGTGATTAGAGAACTCATTTGATGATAACTATATAGACATTGTAAAAAATTAATGATTATAATCTTTAGCATAAGAAAGACAACAAATCACCACTAAATTTAATTGAAAAGCATGAAAACCTATTCTATCATCATAACGAACACTTTTTTCTTCCAAAAATTAATAATGTGAACAATGGAATGGTGCACTAAAGTATTCATGCCCTATATGAACCCTATGAATCCTTCAACTTTGAGTTATTCAAGATAGAGAAAGGTATTGAAATGTAAAAGATATTTTGATGAAAAAATGAAATCCATGTTGGATAGGTATCGGTTGAAAACAATGATATATATCAATAAGTTTACTTGTATTTATAATCTCTATACAGAATTTGTAAATGAGGTGTTGAAAGAATAACAATCTAGTGGAAAGAATCACTACAAAGTAGTAGTTCCGTATAATTAACAAGTTTCCAATGTCTCTCTTGGAACAAATTCCCATCCAACAAAAAAGAGGAATTCACAAAATATATATAAAGACAATAAAATTTTACCCCCCCCCCAATACTGTATATCACATTAATTATAATTTTAATCTCATTGGCTATCAACGAAATAGTTTTGGTCTCTATAAGGTTATCCTCATTATTTTCTAATTACCTCATATTTAGTGGTCTATTGCGACCCGAAATCTACAGTCATGAGGATATAAACACTCTCACTGAAATGAAATTATATTAAGAAAAGGCTAATAATACTAAATTGAAATAGTGTGGTAATTACCACAACATTGATTTTTTTCAACATAATTTTCCTTCTCCAAATCAATAGTATAGTTTTTTTCAAATTGTTTCTAGGCACACTACCACCTGGGAGGATTGCCACTTTCATCTGCCATCTCCTTGTGCCATAATATTTTATTGGACTTTTTTCACTTTCTCTTCACCTGCAACCATTCCATAACAATCTAATATCATATTTAAGATATGTTTAATTTCGTGCAACATACAAATTGTGACAAGAATCCACTGCAAATAAATTTCAAATTGCAAGATAAATACCATTTTCCAGACAACCAAGATCATTTCTTAAAAACATTTGAAGTCATACTATGTCCTTGGGTTTTTAATCTTTCTATGCAGCACACACACACGCCCCACTACAAGCACAAATAGATATGCAATGAACCCTTATTTTATATTTGAACATATACCTTACAGATGCTGAAGTTTAATTCAATAATATGATTGAAACTCATCACCAGATGTTCTATTCGGAGATCTGTCACCCTGAATTAGAATTTAGATTCAGAGACCCATCATCCATTACAATGAATATAGAATAATCATCTAATAAAAAGACCATAAAAATAAAATACATTGAGACATTATGATATTTGACATTGGTTTATATATTTGACACGGGTTTATACCAGTGCTTACTCGGTGCGTACTCGAGGCCGCTGGAACCCTAGGTGGAAGCGTAGCTGTATAGGAATAGAAAAAATTGTACTGGATGCTGGGGGTGGGTATTGATAAGAGAAGGATGAGGTGAGGCGAAGCGATACAAGAAAACATAGGTTAAATAATGTAATAGCGCTAGATGGTGCGTGTATAAATGGAGGATGTGGAGGTGGATATGCAGACTCTGAAGTAGGGAGGGTAGTGGGTACCCTATGATGATGCCGAGGTGAAGCAAATGGAGTTCGAGCATGCAGAGGAGGAGAAGGTGGAGACGATGGTACCTGGAGGTGGAGTAGGTGGTGGTGGTGGTACCCGGAGGTGGAGGCAGTGGTACCCGGTGGCAGAGGCACGGCTGGAGCGGAGATTCAAAAATGGGAGTGGGATAGGGGAGTCTGATATGGAAGTGGGTACATAGCGGATGTAGTTCCTGATTGTCACTTAAAATCGGGAGTCTAAATTCAAGGGCTATTGTGGGAGTGAAATCGGAAAGCGTATAGTTAAATGGTAATTGGATATGTGAGGAAGGTGATGTGGTGTATTGTGGAGTTGACATGTAAGCAGGGAAGTACCCTGGTTTAGTAGATATAGTTGATTCCCTCCGTATAATATAGTACATGACACGTTCTTTACTGTTGTAACATGTGTGTGCCATATCTGTAATCATACGATAGGTGTGAATTGAATTATCATGTATGAAGAAGAGAAAATGAATGTAATATGTTTGCACAAATGAACCTTCAAATTCGTTACTACTGATCATCAACATCGCATGATTTTTGTAAAATCACTTTCAGAAACAGATTAATAAAAATGGAAAACAAACCCCTCAAATGAATACATTCAAACCAAAATTAAGAATCTGCATACATATTAATCATATTTACTAAGATGAATTTGAAAAAAAAATAATTCCAACTGAACCAATTGTAAGGAATATAAATGTGCAGAACCATAATGAAATTAATATAAGTTGCAAGGCATAACCTAAAATATACCACAGTTGATGTTTATAAATGGGAACTTCCTGTAAAAGCTAAAACTTAAACATCACCTGTAATTCCACATGGGTCGCAACTGAAGGGAAAATGGAAGTCGTAATGCCCTGATGTTGGGATAGTAGGGAATGTGATGGGATTAACATTTCCAATCTCCAAGGGATACAAATATCAAAACTCTCAAACAATTGGATCAAGCATTATGGTGATTCATGTTTTGTACCTATAACAGGTTTGATCCAGCAATAAAAACTTTATAAAATATTATTAAACAATCATTATAACATCTTATGTTACAGGTTTCCTGTGTTTTTTGCAAATGAAATGTGAAACATTTTCCAAATACAAATATAGACCAATATATGAGAAACAAATAATTATAAAATCTTATAAAAAAATTACACCTCTTCCACGTATTCAAGGAGGATCATCAATGAATACCTCTCTTAATAAAGTCAGAAGGGTGTATATTTAATGATGTCAGAAAGGCCAAAATAAATGATCTTCATATCATATTATTTATTTATAGATGTGAATATGAGGTTATTTTAAACCACAAATACCACAGTTATAGTAAGAAAAATATATGACTAAATAAAAAATAATAGTTTCATTACCGCTGGTCATCCCCGTTGCATGATCGCTGTAAAACCATTTTCATAGAGACTAATAAAATGGCAAAAAACCCCTCTAATGAATACAGTTAAACCAATAAATAAATATGAACACATATTCATCATAAGGACTAAGAAGAATTTGGAAAATTCATTCCAAATAAACCAATTGAAATGAATATCAATGTGCGGAACCACAATGATATTAATATAAGTTGGAAGGCATAACCAAAAACATACCACAGTTAAAGTTTATCAGAGTGTAGTTCATGAAAAATATACATCTTAAACATCACCTGAAATTCCTCATGGGTCACAAATTAAGGAAAAAATGGAAGCCATAATGCCCTGATGTTTGGATAGCAGGGCATTAGATAAGATTAGCGTGTCTAATCTCCAAGTGATACACATGCCATAACTCTAAAACCATTGGATCAAGCATTGTGATGATACATTTTTTCACCTATAACTGGTTTGATCCAGCAATAGAAACTGAATAAAATATGATAAAAAATTAATTATAACAACTTATGTTTCTTCTCTCCTGTGTTTTATGAAAATGAATGGTGAAACATATTCCAAAACAAAGCACAGACCAATAAATGAGAAACAAATATTTATAACATCCTATTACATAATGATGCCTCATCCAAGAATTATAGGCGGATCACCAATTCATAACTGGATCATGTTCATTAATATTATAGATGAAAATGTGTTATATTGATAACCAGGAAATTGATATTGATATTCAAGATGGATATTGTGGTTTTGTAAATGTACCAACATCTGCTGTTGTAATAACATTTTCTAATTATTGAAAACATATCCCTAGATATACCAGACTCTTTGAAATTAAGGAATGTAATGGATAAATTTCTCACCTTTGGAAAATTACACTAATCCTCTATAATGTACATGATGTGTTCCATATATCATTTGCCAATAATAACTTGTTAGACCGATCTCATGTTCTCTTCTATGATGAAATACAATTGGAAGATGATCTATTAAATATTGAATAACCTATCCAGATTATTGATAGTAGAGAGGATGTATTGAGGAATCTCATGACTTGAATGTTAAAGGTACTTTAGAGATATCATAATATAGAGGATGAATCATGGGAACCAGTGGATGTTATGAAAGAATAATAACATTTATTTATTCTGAAGGAATCATCCATCAACATTTAATGAATGAAATTTTTATTTGAGGGGCGAATGTAACTCCAATTCCTCAATTATTATATCTTAACATTATTTTTTAATTTAATTATAATACAATTAAAATTTTGATATTTCTTATAAAAATAATCATATATTGAGAGGATGAATATCACCTTTTAACCTATATGGCCAAAATAAGCCTTGGAATAATTTTTAAATCTTTCATATAAAAATAATATTTTATAAGTAATTGAAAATGTAGAATAAAACTATACCCACTTTTATATAAAATATTTTATTAAAGTATTCTTAATTAGTAATTTATTAACTATCAAATTTATATAATAAATAATATGATCCTTGAGAGGTAAATGGGTAATTTTTAGGAATCAATTTTTTTGCAAAAAAAATTATTTAATAAAAGTTATATTTACTATCCATTTTAAAAATTAAAATAATATTTAATGAAAAATAATTCACATATAATTTATTCAATATATATATATCACTATATTAATTTAAATCTATATAAAAAATTTCTATTAATATAGCTAATAATAAATGATCTTATGCATAAAAAGAGAATTTCTTGAAAATCAATTTATTCACACGATTTGTGGGATTGTTTTTAAATAAAAGTATACCAATTATGATAATTTATTATAATGAAATAGATTCTATAATTTGAAGTAGAAAATTTAATATTATTTAATAATATCAACTAATTTTTTTCATAATTGTTTTAAAATACTTTAAATATCAATTGCCGCATTTATGAGTAAAATGGGGTTTTGTGCATCACAGTCACATTGTTTAAAAACTATTCATTAAATAATAAATATTTTTTCTTTTATAAATTGGATTTATAATTTATAATAAATGTTTTCAATTTATCAAATGGGTCTCAATTTAATTTATAATTAATGGTTTAATTACCAAAGGTGTTATTTTTTCAGTGGTGAAAACTAACATGTCAAAGTAAGTAAACATAAAGGATAAGGGAATGAATTTTTTTTAAAAAACTATTTTTATATGGATTAGGTGTGGCTCATCATTTACATTGGGAGAATAATTTATTTTTAAAATTTGGAGTCACATAGGTTGATTGTGACATCACATTATTTAAAAGCTCTAGGTATTTATAGAAATTTCACACTTCCTAAATTATGAAAGAGATGTCACTCACATCACATAATTATACATATGAATGCAGATAGATATGCAAAAACCTTCAAAAATATCTCTAGAAAATCCTTATTTAGATTATAGAGATGTTGGTTTTCCAAAAATACTGACCATAGGGTCTTTAATAAGATATCCAAAGGATGTTTTTCTAATAGAATGTAATATTCTTTAGTAAGGTAATTTATTTTATTGATATTTTTTCACCACATTGAGTTGTGTCATCGAATTACCAATATAATATCACTATTACATAAAAATTGTATTTATTTTATTATATTGATGGTAAAATATTCATCCATATCCTTATCTATTAAATGGTAAATAATTCCATCACTCTTTTGTATGATGACGTATTGACACTCGAACTAATGTAACTTTTTTTCCATCACCGACTCATTCAAATAGTAGTAATTATTGAAATAATGTATATATATTATTATTATTACTTGATATAAAGTATTTAAAATTAATATATCATAAAATTACTTATCCTTTAACCCATTAAGTTAATGATATTGTCTCTCATGCATACGTATGATCTACCATCTACATGAAGTGATGTGATTCATCTTCCACATATAAATTTCATTAACGGTAATAAAAATTTAGTTAATTGTTACATAATATATTTATGAAATTATAATAAATATTTATTTTATTTTTATATATCATATAGAAATGAACATTAACATTCATGAAAAAACACATAATACAAAACAAGTCAATTAACAAAAAAAGAACGTCAATATTGAAATATTATTAACAAAAAAGAGGAAATATTTAATTAAATGATCATATATGACATTAGAAATATTCTTATGGTTATACTAAAAATTAATAAAATTAATATAACAATTATACATGAGTATAAATAATGTTCTCACAATAGGAATCTTGAGGTAAGAGATTTCATCTCAATTTTTATTCCATTTGGAAAAATTTGTAATTATGAACTTCTTCACATTTATATGGTGTATATAATGATCCATTGACTTAGATAGAAATTCTAAATTTTCATTAATGTTTTTTAATGTTTCAAATAATTTATATTAATTATCATGTATATAATTTAAATGTTACAAAAGTGGTTAAAATATAATCTACACTCCTATATTTGTCACTGATTTATTTTACTCTTGATGATGGAATCATGTCATTTGTCCTTAAAAGGATGTAATAATATTCCCATCCAATGGATTTTAAATAATTTTTAATATTTTATTCAACATTATCATACCCTATGTAATTTAATCAATAAAATATATGTTTATAAGAAAAAAATTATTTATCTAATTATCATATATATTTCGCTTCCATAAGAGTTTATTTATTTATTTTATATATAAACTTTAATATAATAAAATGATTCATTATGCATATTCTAAGTTATCCTTGTTATTTAAACTAGTTTTTAATTGTTTCATTATAATATTTTTGAAATTGATAATTTTAATAATAATTTAAATAGAATATTTTTTTATGTATACAATGATAATGGAATTCCCCACCGCCATAATCAATTTCATAATTGTATATTATTCCATGAATTTTAGAAATATTTAAAAATAAAATTGTTTTATGAAATATTACTTTAATATTTCTATGGATTTTTTATTTTTTCACCATACATTTTATTTTTTTAAAAATCCAATATTCCTAACGTACGGATGGTCACATCTCTATTAAAGAATAATCTTATGATTTCTGATAATATCTTCAGACAATAAAGTTATTCTAATAATTATTTATTAGACATTACAGTTATCATAAATATACAAATACTTGTATCATGTATAAGAATATTACCTGAACTGTATATTGATAGTACATAAGGATTTTAAAAATAATGTTATTTTATTTTATGGGGAAATATTCACATATCTATATTATTTACATAGTAGAGATATTTGATCATAAGGAATATTTATTCATTAGTAAAATTGATCATTTTATATATGAGGAATTTTCTCTTTATGTAGTGTTAGGTGGGGCCTAGAATTATACAGCCGATCAATGCATCTGTGGGTCTCATAAGACATCACAATTTGAAAATTTAAATTGGGTTTCACCTAGAGTGATGAAACATTTTTTCAGTAGTCATTATAGTGTAAATAATATGATTTTTGAGATCATTATGTCAAAAAAAATTCATATGCTGATAATTTTTCTATTATTATCCATTATATTAATGTATTGATATTATACATGGATGTATTCTTTTCTCAAGTTGTTTACTAAATGGAAATTTCTCTCTATTATTTACCTTTCCGTATTTATTACCTAATACAAATATTTTTTTCATTGATTAATTGGAATGTGTGTTCATTTATTTACCATTCCATATTGATTATTCCATATTTAGTCATGGTAGCTACCATTATATGTTACCCATATTGATCTATTGATGTCACTGTTATTTTTTCCAATTACCTAGTATATGAACTAGAATTCATTAAATGAGATCAAAGATGCTGAACGTTTTCTATTTTATTGTTTAATAATAATTTTACCAACGTATTGTGGGTATTATATATGCATCATGTTATCAAAAAATACTAATGTTATTGGTTCATTGTTTTTTAACACCCTATATCTAGGAAAATATAGTAATGTTTTCCATTATCTCAAGGAAACAGGAGTCTACTTTGTAACACAAATCCTTTAAATAAGGATACAGCTATATGAGACATCTTTCACATTTTATGATGGTAAAATAATTTTAAAATTGAAATTTCAACACCCATTTAAATAACATTGATAAGATTCAATTGGTTTAGGGAAAAAACCTAATTTCATGTCCTATGATGTTTTCATTTATGAAAATAGATTTACAAATTAAAACCATTTCATTTCTGGACATAAATTAAATAATTATTATATTTATCAAACAATCCAATTATTTGAATTTTGTGTTCCAAATTTGAAAGGCATAAGAATTATATGTTATAATTTTAATTAATTTTACAATAAGAATGATTTTTCAACTTCTATATTAGAATGTAATATGATATATCTGTGGTTTTGATTATATAGACCACCATGGAAAATATATAATGTCCAAATCAATTAATAAATTTAAATTGGAAACTATTTAATCAAAATTTCCAACATTAACTCTCACAAAAACAATTATTTTTGTATCAAACATGTCATAATTTTTTCGATTAAGGTACCACCATCAGAAAATTTGGAAAAAAAATTTAGGTTCATGAAGAAAATTTAATAACCACATCTATATCATAAATAAAACATAGAAATATACCAATGAAAATGAATACATGTAAACCTAGAAACATACTACATCGGTGGGGAATATATTGACAAAAACATGTAAAACAATAATGATTTAAAAATAAATTAAGGTAATGACATTTGAATCTTCCATTCCGGAAATATTTATTGAAAACGCCTCATCTAATTGAATACCAAGAATGGTGGTAAATTCCATTTACCAAAAACCAGTGAAAAGTAAATCAATCAATCAATGTGAAATAATAATGTATTATAATAATGTAGATTATGAAAAAAAATCCCATTAGTGGAATCTTGATCTATCTCACCTCCATGAATGGGATGTTAATTCATAGGTAGGGTCCATTCACCATGTACAAAACCATTCCAGGACTACTATCTTCCATCCCAAAATAGAAAGAAAATTGAAAAAATGATATATCATACCACATTGTCATGTTCTTTGTGAGGATCCAAAAAATGTTACCCTATGTTTATAGGTGGTATAGCCTCAAGAACACCCTCTATATGATAGAGGATTTCAACTAATAGGTAGGGACAAGTGGTACTACATTGGGAGACAATGACATCATTATTAGTGGAACACAAATTTTATATGTAATAATCAAAATATAAAATATAATAAAATTATTATAGTTGGAGTAAATCATCCAAATTGAATAAAGAAAACAAGGAAATAATTAGATTAATATAAATATGATAACATGTTGTTATATGAATTAACAAGAATGACTGGAAGTAGGCATAAGGTAAATCACTTATATATATGAAAGGGATGGAGTTTAAAACAAAAAATTCTATAAACTCCCAAAGTCATTTACTTTATCATATCCCCTCACTAAAAGAATATAAGAATACATACTATTGGACATCCTATTATCATAACCTACTTCAATTTAGAATTTATATATACTATATTATGGATAAAACATGTTGAGAAAAAAAACCTAGTGGACCTAGTAACCTAGTGTCTATATGCAACCCAGTCCATGAACATAATATGTATAGTACGCACCGTATAATATGAGTAATATTGTAAATATAATTCCTTTGAAGAAAAAGTTCTTATATATAATAAATGACATTGAGTAGTCAATAAATATATGAATAGTTGAATATAGTGGTGAATTATGTAAATAAAAACAGACCATGGTATGATCTAGATGTGTCATGTTCTGGACCAAAAATTTTCCAACTACATCATGTATCAGACTGACATGGGCAATTAAACAAAACCCAATGATCAAGGTGTCTACATTGACAACAAGGTACATGTCTAATTGATATGGGTATAATGTATACCTAGATAATCTAGCATCCTAGAGTCCATGTATGAGGAAATCTTATTAACATATATGTATATAAGATGTTGATTGTTCCATATTGTGTTCTCCTTTATTAGTATCATGTATTTTCGATGCCCTACCAAAATACACATTGACGATTCCATAATGAAACACCAATTTAGGATTCGTACCACGAAGAACAATAATATATATATAATATAAGGGACCAATGGCCATGTTAGTGTACACTCCATTTATGGATTAAATTCATCACACATTTTTCATAGTCCAACACATGATATATGATACAGAGGACCATTCTAAATTCAATCTCATGTTTTTAAATTATTAATATAAATAAGAATAGTGTAATATATTTTCCATAAAATTTTAATATTGAAGATAGGTGTATTTCATTTCCCATTAACTTAAAATTCCATATAATAGATTAGTAATAAAAAGGTCTTGGGGTTATAATCTATGTTATTTAATAATGTCATTTGTTAGCTTCAAATTATAATAACAATCAAAACAAACAATAATGGTGTTTTGGTCCCATGGAAATTAATTCCCCATGTCATTTAGCCATTTTGTTATGAATGGGGTGGATTGGGTTATAGTCCTCAACCTCAAAATATGTATAATGATGTCATAACATTTCTACGATAGGTTACTATGATCAAATTTAAGAAATGTCATAGTATTGGATAAACATGAAGAAATTATGGAACGAAACACAAATGTTACAATTCTTAAACCTCTAATATGTTTTCGTAAAAATTAGATACCACTTAAATTGTATCATGGAAGCTTCACTCATCCATTATCTCCTATTTATTTGTGAAAAATTAATGTAATCTAAGAAACTAGACATATTCCCTGAAAATAGTGCAAATTAAATTACACAAGAATACTGATGAAGATTGTGGTAGAAATACGGAGAAGGTTCTTTTGGGAATCATAGAAATACCTTATGGGGTCCAACATAAGCGGTAACCCATGATTCCAATCATGGATGATAGAGAACCATATGACTAGAGAAGATGGATAGGGAAGAGCTCATGGTTAGAGGAGTTATAATGCACGAAATGTATGAGAAGGGGTGTCTATGGGATTAAAATAGTATTGGTGAAATATTAATTTTAATACCCTTTAATGTTCAACAAAATATGGCCACACATTTTGGAAAACTATAATAAAACTATGTGTTACTCAAATTCAACAAACCTACACCGCAAAAAGTTTCCTTACATGATTAGGAAAACCGTACACCAACTGTCTTTGTTTTCATATTATATTGAATCATGATAAATAAAATACATGACCAACACAAATGGATTAACCAAACAAATCCCAATACAATATATTCCATATGGTTGTGATACATGGTTAGTAATAACTGTTGACTGACTATGTAACACTAACAATCTCCCTTGAAACAAACTTCTAAAATCACCACACATCCAAAAATCAACAAAAATATTAAGACAACATTTGAACTGTTGAATCATATAATCAAATTCTAATGATAGATTTATAATTTTACACTACTCGAAATAAATTTTCAAACCATTTGGAACTCCCAGCCCTGTTAAAAACATTGGATATAACAGTATCCCCCACTACATTGATTTTTTTAATTGATGTAGACCTAATTTCCAATGAATGAAATGGATTTACATTAAAAATGATTCATTATCTTGTGAATTAGTTAAGTGGTAAGTAGTTATGGATCATCAATTTTTTTTGGGAATTAGTACATACTCCACGAGTTTTTTAATTATGATATATTCATGCACCATTATAATATCCTAGTAAGGTACTCATTACAAATAATAACATTATTAATTCATATCTTGTGTTGATGTGAACATATATCTGTATAAATGGTTCTTAATTATCCTTTCACATGAGTTATTGTACAATAGTTTAAAGTTTCAAATGTGTTGTCTCAATAATATATAGCTTTCTATGGTGGTTGTATGTGTCGTTGAGTTAAAATAATATCCCAAAATCGTAATTACAAGAAACCATATAAATGAAATACAAGACTATATTTTTTATTCCCAATTTAAATTATATTTCATAAAACTTATATTCATTGGACAAGGACCAATTCTGTAGCTTTGAAGGTCATTTGAACCATGACTATGTGAAATGGATTTTATTGTTGTTATTTTTAGATCTATGTGGTGTTGGTATTGAACCACGTAGTTCTATCATATGTATCCTTGTTAATATGAATCAAATGCCACGTACTTAGAGTTTCATTGGTTATGGTCATTTTATTGGATTAGTCCATATAGTATAACGTCATGTTTTTATGACTATACGTTATGTTTTTTAAAGACTTATAACTATGAATACAAGGATAAAGGTCCCTAAGGAGGGTTATTATTGGAATTGTACATGAGAAAACCATTATTGTTAGTATATTTTATTTTAAAAAAATAGGATAAGGTCTATTTAAACTCAATGTCAACATGGGAGAATAAATATATGGTTCAGATGGGATATAAATATATGAGTATGGATTTGAATGGGAATATTTTCCATTTAATATGGGCTACATGAATAGTTTTTTCAATGATTGTATGTTAGGGCATACAAATTGTCTTGTTCCTTTAATATTTTTTTATTGGTTAATTTTTAATCCATGGAAGGGAGTCTTATGCATCCTAGTTAACTGATATTATATCCAATGTAGTTCATGTTTCATAGTTAACGTGAATGTTACTAAAATAAAAAATGTAATTCAATATTTTTTGGTAAGGATGTCTATATTTTGAAAGGGGTGACAACAATACATTGTGTTATAAATATATATGGGTTACCCTAATGTTCCTGAATAGATTGAGAACTCGTGTGAATGAATATTTTCTTCATTATACCTAAATCATGATCATAGGTTTGGAGGTGGGTAATGAAGAATGATTATATGGATAACACATCCCAACGAGGATTAGTAGATGTTTACACAAAATATTAATTACACATCCATCATAGGAGTATGAATGATAGATGTTATACTTCTTTATATTCTTCCCAATGGCTTATGATATAGTTAGTGGCATTAGGGATTGTATTTTTCATTATTTCACCTATTATGGGCCCCATAATATGTATCAGAATCATTAAATGTACAATAAATAATCATTGGATGTTTTAAAAAATCAGATACTAGACAATTGGTATCAAGGAAAAAAACATAAGAGGAATGTTATTTTTATTTATCTTTGTTATATGGATCCTCATTATCATGTGAATGCATGATTTTAATTAGCATGAGAACCTTATCAAATTTTAAGGAAACCCCATGATGGTTACATTATTAATGAAATACATGATCATTGGAGTGCACAGTAATTCATAGATCTTTGTCATCCATATTAGGGGTACAATGAGGTGGATTGGATAAACTGGTTCCTAAACTAGAGAACTTGGGGAAGTTATGGCCATGTTTTTGGAGAGGAGGATGCTTTTTTTCTAGTCTCCGCCTTGATCGTATGCCTCACCCGTGTACCCTTAATTCAAACTGCGTCCCATATTTGGGCATCCATTTCATCAGGTTTCCACCCTGGAAATTTGAGGTAAATGACGAGTCTAATAACATCAAATAACAACCCATTTATCACCATTGATAATTTATTTATAGAAATTCTTCTCCCAATGTAATTAGAATCATATGGTAGTAATAACAATGTATTTCCTTGATAATGAGATTTCCAATCTTGAGTATTATGATTAAATCTCCCATGTCTCATGATACTCATATTACATTCCTTTTATCCTATATCTAATTAAACAAAGGATTCATGGGATGCCTTTCTTGTACACAATGTTCTAGAGACATATTAAGTCCATACGACTATTTCTAATCCCCAAAACTACCCTTAATCTAAGTTACTAACCTGTATAAGAACCACTATAAATTATACACATAATCCACACCTATACCCAAACTTCTCTAGGGATGTATGTGGGCCTCTTTTTAGGTTTAAACATTACCCTCCCCCCATTTCTCGATATCTAATATTATTTAGTCCACTATTCTATAAATAATAATCAATGAGTTGGAGATAAAGAAAATAAATGTTCTGCATTATAGTTGTGAACTTTTACAATATCTTATTAATTAAATTATACCTAATATAAATAATGATTCAAATAAATATTAATTCTATCATAAAATTTGTAATGAAAAAACACTTCCTTATCATAATTAATAAACTATGTCTAGAAACATTGTTATGCACATTTGAAAAAATAAATGAATTAGTTTCTGTAGTCCATTTCATATAAAAACATCCCTACTATATCATGTTAAACAAAAAGGTTCTATCCCAAAACATTTCATTAAATATTTCAACTTTATCAATTTGGTAGTTGAATCATTTTAAATGGGATATATATAATTCATACGTTCAATTTAATCCAAACTATTTAATGAAATATTAAGTTCCTAATACTAAGTATAATATACATCCCTTCATCACTTGGAAATAGTAACTCTTAAACTAATACTCACATTTCCATATTCCTCATGAAACCCAAACTCACTCAGCCTTATTTCATGTGAAACCTGTCATATTTATTCAATATTCCCCTGCATTCCAACCACAATGTCCACAATTCAGTTTAAAAAAAACTAAAAAAATCAGTTTTCTCTGCCATTATGCACCACACCTACTATCACAATGATCATTTCACCTAGTATTACTAATTTTTTACTGTAATATTCATAGAATATAGTCTTCATAGGTAACTTGAAAACGTCAATGATTGTTTATATAAAATAATCATATACAGTGAACCTTTAACTATGTTGGATTTGATCCCTATTATCCACAATAAATATGATTTTTAATTGGGGATCAAAATTTGAACCTAAAAGACATAGATGCATGAAATTATATGTAACATCACTTTTTCATAGCATCATAACCATAAAATGAAATTAATCAGTCCTTATCACATTACCATATATGGTATTACTCTTACAAATTAGTTGAATCGATCAATGTGGTTTCTACTTACCATTATGTTGATACATTGGATTCCACATTTTATTGGATGGACCCAACCCAAAAAACACTCCTTCCTACCTAGATAGTGAAAAATTCCATAAAATTAAAATTTTCAATTTAACCAAACAAATATTGACAATGTGAATGTGATATTGGCAAGTTATGAAACATAAATATGTTCACATTGATGAATGTTTTTGATCAAAAAATTATATAGTGGTAACCAAACCCAAACTTGTTTTTTTGGAGGGATTCAAGAACATGACATAATTATATATGAGATATATATAGTTGGAAATATTTACTGAACCCCACAAAATGGGGTTTGATGGGGCTCTCCCCATATCCTATTGACTGATTTGTTAAACACATAGTTTCTAGTAATGTCTTAGTGTCAATATTATAATAGAAATCGCATCTTTTTGAAATAAAAAACCCAAATGGAAACATCATAAACCCTATAAATAAACCTTTTTGACATTACCGTTAATTCATTTCATATATCTATTACTGATGAATTTATTATAAGAAAATTAATTTATATGTTATTTGAAATTTTTTGAATATGATTTAGAATGTGAGTTATAACATTGTTTTTCATGTGACATCACTATCACATAAATAATACACTTTCATGATTTTATATTCATTTTCACTTATTTGTCATTAGATATTATTTAAATATGTTTATTTGATAGCACTCATGTATCACCGATTATATTTTTGTTATGATATTTTTCTTTTATTTACGGAATTTAATGTATTATACAATCCAATTAACAATTATATCATACATTATATGTCCTGAAAAAGATATATAGTCCACTTTATTTTTATGTATTATTAAAACTATTATTTTTATCATGTCGAACACATATGTAAGGTTGTATAATTATTATATGTGTTTTTAATAATTATACATCTTTCTAGTTACATTTTTAGGCCTTACATTTCATGGAATTTCTATGTTATATGGGGATATAATGTCATTCTATATGATAAAATTTAATGCATAAAGATGATTTGATTAGTGGAATTATCTTATATTATATGATATACAATTTTATTTTTTTATAATTTTTTTCATTGAGTCCCAGGGGAATATGATTTTTTTGCGTTTTCTACAGAGGTTTAGGTTTTGTACTGCATGCAGGACCATATTACATGGTATTATACATTTACAATGTAAAGGTGTTGTTGGTAACAAGTGGTGAAAATAGTTTATGGAACAAGAATCAAAAAAATAAATAAAACATATTATCTACAATATAAATTTATCACAGAATGTAATAGAAACTTTTATACATTAAAAATATTCCTCAGAAAAAAATCTAGGCAGTATATTTTTCAGCATACATATGTCATGGGATGATTACATACTAAATGAGAGGTTTACACCATAAATAATTATTCACAATTGGATTAATAAATCTATGTTTATTATTTTTTTTCATTTAGAGTACATGATCCTCTCCTTTGAAAAATAACATTTTTCCAAGTGATGCATTACATGTCTCATCTCCTTCATAATAATTTTGATCAGTGATTTAATACTATGTTAATTGTGTTTCTACTCACTATTATACACCGGATTGGTTTCACCATTATCACGGATCAATATTGTTACATGGAAATTAATTTTTTCTTTTTCAACCATGTTTTGATATTTTGGTGATCTATTCTATATCCTATATGCTATAATCTCTTAGAGTCAAACCCTCATGTCTGTTGTGGTGTGTCATGAAGTATCCTTTAAGTTTGTATTGAACAGTAATATACACCATTTTTTTATTTTTGAGTCATTTATATTATGTTTTAATAAATTCCAAGGCCTTATTGGTTTTATATGAGTTCTTTCCAATGTTGGTGGATCCCAATGTGAATGTTTCTCATAAGAGTTTGAGGTGGGATGATGTATCTATAACCAATGTTTAGTTAAATATGATTTCTCTAGTTCAACAAATTATATTATGAAAATATTTGAAATATTAAATTTAAGGTGTGAGGTAGATTTCTGTTAAAATATGGGGTTTCCCTTTTATTGGTAATGAAAAAGTATTACTTGAAAGTAGTCCAAAAAAGGGATTTGAGAATCTGTTTTCCAATTAATTTGATAAATCTATCACATGAGTAGAATTGAGGACTAGGGTAGATGGGGAAACATATGGAAATAAACCACTTGCTATTATAGATTCAAAATAAATGGTGTTACTATTATCCTAGAGTGCAGATTCATTAGAACTAGGTACATATATGAACCATTTGGTGTTTCAAATTATGGTTTATTCTTACTATCATTTAGTTAATATTCATTGGCTATATGTATATGAAATATAATTTTAGTGTTTCACTACATGGGTTGCACCATTTTTCACGTTGTGTAGATGGATGGGCTTTATAGATCTATTACGCACCCTAACCATATGATGTTGTATGATTACCCAACTATCTTGACCTATTATGATCCATGGATTGATTATAATTTTTTACTTAGATTATACTAGTTTCATGATATCATATGATATGACATGAGATAGTGATTTTAATTTTATAAAATGAAACTTCATTGAAGAATGAATATTTTAATAAGAGTTTTATTAGATTAATTTAATGATGTAGAATCAAAGGGAACATAGATTATAAGATTTTGATATAAAATTCATATTATTCATCATGATATGTTTTATTTTGAAATGATCACAACTAATTATTTCTAAACATAATTCATATGAAAAACAAGGGTGGGATCATACTATTCATGTTACTTCACATTATTAAATCACCTTTCACGGTGTATAGACTAGGTAATGTCTTTTGATTTATTAAAAGATAATGAACTTTGTTATGTTTTATAGAATAAGGCTTTAGAATATTTTCCATTTATAAGAAATATAATTTTTTTTCTAGATTTATTTATACAAAAAACCAAGTTAATATTTTTCTACATAGAATACAAATTTTATCATTCCCCATATGGAACACTGAGGATCACATGAATAATGAAAAAGATGAATTTATTTGATGGATTTCATAACATGAAATACAAATCCCCTTTTCAAACTATTGTGGATGAATCATAATTATACAAAAGATACTTGGGAACCATAAGAGGCAATGTATGATAAATACCATTACCAATTTTTTTAAAATGAAATGTCAAGGATGAAATTTCAATTGTAGAGGAAGAATTTAATTCCCTAAAGTTTTATCAATGGAATATTTCACTTAATATATTTATGTCAAATAGTATACAACACAAACATCACATAGAGGGACTAATAAAAACAACATTTTCATAAATGAAGAATGAAATCAGTGAAATTTATTGAAATTAAGAATCATATACAGCAAGAATAGTAACATGACCATTGGAATAAAAAACGACCATTAAAATTAGTAAAATGTCCAATAGAATAGTAACGCTATCAATGAAATATACCTGAAATTTAGGCATCTTATATATAAGAATATTATATAATTATATCTTAGTATATGTAAAAAAAATGTTTAAAAATGATAAATTAAGTGTTGATAGTTTTGTAAAAGGTAATTTTTTTCTATTTTATAAATAATATAATGATTTAAAAGAAAATTTAATTTTATAAATTATTATAAAAAACTATAATTTTTTGTATTATTATATTATATTATTTTATGAGATCGTAATTAATTATTCATATTGTTCTGAAATCAAATATAATATTAAAAGCAATTTTTTGAAATAAATAAGGATTTTAATTAAAAATGTAATTTATCGTATTTAAAAAAAATTATTTTAATAAAATAAAATATATTTGTTTAATTATAAAATCCAATTAATGGGTAATGTTAATATTTTTTATTTTTATATAATAGTTGACTTTTTTGAATAAGGAAATACTATAATTTATTGTGTTTAATATTTTAAGCCAAATACATGAATCAATATGCCATGCATGATGTAAGAACCCATTGTTTCAAACCCTCCAAAACAATTTACATTATTTATTCATCGAAATTATCAATTTTCTCATTATTCATAAAAAATAAATTAATAATTATTAGAATAATAAAAAATCCCCTCTCCTCCACTATAAATGAAACCCTCCCCACCTTTTTCCCTCACACCATACACACATTATAACACTTCTAATCTATACCCAATACTCTTCCCAAGTTGATCGCCCATGTATAGAATCTTGGGGTATCATGAAAAGAACAATCCCATGTGCCTCAAGGTGGTTGTCCACAGGATAAAATTCCTAAGGTAAAATCCTCTATTGTTCTCTTTTACTCTCATTTCATTTTATTTTAATTTCGTATGTTCTCATTACCACCATATACCCTAGAGTGATCATAAAACCTATATATTTTATATATACTACTATTATTTTTATTTATATTTAATAATCCATCATAAAATATATTATATCCTACTTTTATTCTAACATTGAAGACATTATCTATGATGTGACGATTCACCACCTTCATGTATGGTGAGTTTTAATTTTCCATTACCAACATCAAGGCTGGTCATAAAACCATTATAATTAATAAATAAGATTTTATAATACATATTATTATTTATATAATGTTCTAGAACAAATATATATATTCATTATATTAAATAAAATTATATAATCTCGTGATGGTTATAGAAACCACGAAAAGAAATTAAATCATTTTCATTTATATTTTAACTAATGAATCACCTGCATACAAATAACCAAATGATATATAATTATATTTAATATTATATTATTTCATTCATAAGAAATAATCTCAATTATAGGGAATTATTCCTATTTTACGTTAATATCCATTCTTATATACAAGCAAATCGAACATGAAATCCAAGGAAATGAACAATCCTATAATGATAAATTTGAACTCTATAACTCATAAAAATTCACATAAAAAACATAATAAAATTATAAAAAATATAAAAAATATATAAGAGGATCTATATTTATTAATTAATGAATCTTATTTTTTAATATAGAATAATTAATTTGAGAAATAATTCAAATATTCGGTATGTGGATTCTTGAACCCAGTACCATTTATTTGGTTACTCTCACTTAAATAATATGAATGTTATTATTATGATCTTCAAAATTTATATTCCTTTTCATTCAATGATATACATGTTCCTATCATTTCAAAAGTATTTATAGCTTATCATTTTCCTTATGATGGTATCAATTTCCAAAACATCGTATTTTACTCCTCTCAAAATACTTATTTTCCACTCATGAATAATGATGTATTATGTCCAATTATGATATAACATATTCATTTTGAAAAAAAATACATTTTTAGGAAATTATTCTTTATGAAATACTTATCAATCCCATTCTCATCATTTGGTTTATATCCAAGTTGAGATAATATATGTTCTATGTTGAAATCATTATTATTTAAATGTTATGATGTGACTAGTGGGACAATAATTATATATCCCTAAAATGCATTGGTTAGTGTGATTTATATCATGTGATGATGTGAATATGTGTGAACATTATGATATCATTGTTCAAAATGATTAATCTATGATTATACACATATTTTATGTGTGAACATTATTCTACCATTGTTCACCACATTGTGTGGTATTGGACCTGTAAGACATGATATTTAATTTTCATCCATTGACACATTTCCGACAATTATCTATTGTTTCCTCTCATAATTATGATGATGCTCCTTTTGTTATGTTATGATTATTATTATTATGCTCAACGATTCTAAATTTATACATTTCCTTTAATACCATCTTTCTGGGCATTTAGCTCACACATTTCTTTGATGTATATCCTCTTTGGATTACTTTTACTAATGATAATGTGACCATTAATGGATAAATATGGATTATTTAAATAGATAAATTTATTTTTAATATGATAAAATTATGTATGGTCTTAATTTTCCCAATACACTAAACGTGTCAATCATTTATTGTAACATTTTTATATTTTTTATCATTAATTTTAATATAATATACATGTCATAAAATGTATGTTTATTATAGATTGGTCCACGTCATGGTTGTGAAGAGGCATGGAGGAGTTAATCTATAGAAAAATTGAGGATGAATACAACCTTTCACCCCTAGAGGTATGGGAAGACCAAGTACACTTTCCACGAGATTTAGAATATGCTGAGGGATGTTAGTTCCATCATTGGCTGATGATGGGCGATCATTTTACATTGAGATGGTTTTTATAAAATAATCACTACCAATGTATTAACAGTATGTCACCTTTTGAGGACCATAAGAGAGACCCTATAGGTCACCCTTATGTTGTACCAAAATAGAGTGGCTTTTCGTGTATTTATAGATATAGTAAATATGAAAATGTAGATGGTCCATGTTATCTATGAGTTGGCGATGACAACTCATAGAAGGGAAAATCCTATATAGAATGATGTTATAGTCCCACAGAGTTCAATAAAGGTAGCCATGTTTTTCTGAGAGTCTCCCAATGGCGAGGATTTATGAGGATCAATCAAGGATGAATGATATTATAACGGTTAATTGGGATATAAAATATATTATAGAGGGTGGGTGAGGTTTACAACCACATCATATTAACCCCAAAATTGGAGCGGGTTCATGACATATTCCATGTGTCATAGTTGAGGAGATACATGCATGATCTATTGAATATTTTTATATATGGGAGGGCACGAGATCGATGATGGATCCACATTCATAGTTCTCCAGGTGGATATTGAGTATCAGTGTGATAGAATCCAATTTGGACATAACAATCCATTTATTTCTATGATATGGAAGCATGGGATCCTGAGAAAGAGATGCTTACAGCAAGAGATACGGATGAGGGCTTGGTATCACACCGTTTCTTCAAAAAAAATTACTTGATGGAAATATTTGGGGATGGAATAATGTATGGACCTATTATTAATTATAAGACACTAAAATATTGAAATATATATTTTATATCCAAGCTTTGAGACATAATGAAATATTTTGGCTCAGTGTTTATATAATTTCTTTTATAAAAAAATTAAATATGTTTCTTATGGTTGACACGTAGTATTTTCAAAATGATTTTATTTTTACTAAAAGGAATATTTAAGTATAAATCGTTCGAAATGTTTTTTTAACACAAGGTTTACCCTATGAAAGAACTAATAATTATCAGTTCTAGACATTTGGATAACACCTCCAGCTGGTGGATGTATTCAGTAAAATAATTCACTAAATCAATAATTTAATTAATTAAATTATCTAAAATATAATCCCCTAAAATTTGGTTATTTTTAGAATCTATTGGGTTTTCCACATATCCATGGAATCATTGGTAGGATTTTCTACCATCCATCGTTGGGAAAATGAGAACATGTGATGGAACGACAACCAGGTCAATGAGAATCGAGGAAATATAAGCACAAAAGTATCCTCATTCATTAGAACAATTTTTTTAATGATTATCAATCCAAATAAATGTAGGAATCATCATTTTCTATTTTCCTCCCTTATGATTAAATCATTTAGTTTGGATCATACTCTTATTCTTTGATCCGCATTCACATTATTCCTACGAAGATATCATACATAAAATTAAATTATTTATTAATTTTTTTATTAAAGTTCCATATTCCTCTTCCTAAATATCCCATGTGTAATTTTTTATAATAGATTTATTTATTAATGATTTTTCACCTTTTTTCTTATTGCTCCACCCAATTTTAAGACTCGTTCCCCACCGTTTTCCTATAGGGCCATAGTTCTACATTATAGGTCGATTTTGAGTATGATATAACCCCAACATACACAACATATTTGTGTGATATTATTGTGTTTAAAAATAATTGATGATTTTAGATATATTGTGGAATTTAAGATACTCCACCATCAATTTAAAATCCTATGAGTAAATGGTTGATTGAAAATTATGTGATGACACCTATGGGAATCGAACGGAGAATCAAAACATTGATTTTCTAAAACTGGATGGACAAAAATAATTAATGGAAGATTTTAGAACATATTAAAGGTGTTCAAACAATAAGATTTGTGGTGGAAACATGGATCTTAGATTGATGTATAAGATAAGGGTTTTAGTGAAAATCAAGACTACAAAAACATGTGCAAGATGATCACACACAATGTTGCCAAGTGTCTGTGGAATGTAGGTTTTTACAAGATACATAAATATAATAGTTCATGTGGTTGTCCCACATGTTGTATGAAACTATGTTTTATGACTTATTATATACTGATTTTACACATCAATGATTCCACATGGCAATAAAATATGTGTCTCATTGTTCACAAACTATGTACTATAACATGGAATGATTACACAACCATGTATTGAAGGACACATGCATTTACATTAGATCAGGGATTGACCCTGGGTTTTTTAGAAATTAAATGTTGTCCCATTTCACACTATGTTAGGATATATGGCCAGAGATCTGTGTACCGGTGAGGACATAACCATGGAGCATATTTGGACCACATGCAATGTGGGTCCCATACTTATCGTGTGCCTTCATTTTGAAGATACTTCATCCTCCCATATCTACTTTTTTGGACTCAAATTTTTCCAATAAGTAGTCTATCGTATATTATTTTCATCATAGAACATGATGGTGGATATTATGTTGGTTTTGTATATATTATGTGCAATTTTATGGGTGTAACTCACCATTTTGACTTTCTCGATGATGGTAATGTTCAGGGTAGGATCATCAGACATATTAGAGTGGCACACAAATGTTTGGATAAAGTATGGGTCATCTGTTGACAATTTTAATGGTAGCCTCCTGAGGAGATATACAATCAAACCTCTATCCACTATTAGAGTTTCACTATCCAATGATGTTAGGGAACAAAAACTTTGCCATCAGAGTGGAACTGTATTGTTGAGTAAGTGCATGGAACCCCTACCATAAGAGTTTCACCCTACTGTGTTTTTAGGGAATCATACCTCTACCATCAGATATTCACCCTCCTATGATGACATGGAATGGGTCATATATTCCATGTTTAAAACAAATTTTTTGTACTAGGGAATGGTTTTTCGATCTTGAGATGGTATCCCCTCAACATGAGGAACAGTGGAAAGGTGTGTCCTGATATGGATATTTTCATTAAAAAATACATGAGATGCTCGGAATAGTTGATGTTCCTATTATAACTAATATAAGGATATTTTTTTAGGATTATCTATGAGATGGATATCCCAATTATCCATCAAATGTGTGTCTTTATGAGAAGAAATACCTATTGACTGGTTTCCATTTAACTATAACTATGGGTTAGGCTATTTACCTATATCCTATATCATATTTCATCCCCTTCACATTAAAATTCATCATACTGAGTATGTATATGATCACCACAACATTGGGTTTCCCATAGATGTCACATCTAATGAAGATTAATGATATGTTGGTAGTGATTACAGAGGAGCATATTAACAGCCTGGTTCATTATACAATGTATTGTGGTCAAGGAATGAAGATCAGGTGTATGGATCTCTTCATATTTACATTAAATGTTATTTTTAGGTTGGTTTATCATTATATATCGGTGTTTATATACCCCTATTTGATATTTGAATATTATATCATACTAATGAATTTCATAGAGGTTCTTACATACATGACTATTACATAAGATGTCACTTACTATTTCTTCTACACACTTCCCTGTGGATATGGTTGTGTGTGTGGGTACAAGTACATCCTCAAAGGCATCTATTATTAGTTATGCCATTCGGTGTTTTTCAATACACCCTAGAATATATAGTTGGGATTAGGGTAGTTTCAAATGGAACCTTCTTGGGTCAATACAATAATGGTCTTATTTAAATATAAATTTTAATGATATATCATGAATCCTTAAAACATAGGTATTTTATTATGAAAGATATCGATGAAAATGATTTGGTTTTATGAATAACAAAATAATTTATTGTGGTGTTACATTATCATATATTCATGTTGTTTTAAGACATATTTCTTATCTAACATAATGTTACTCTTACAAAATCATGGGGTGTTACATTCTACCATATTAAATATATTTCCTCCATACAATTTAATCTTGGTTTCTATATTCAAGTGATTATTTTATAAAATACATTTTCTTAAACCCACATTGAAAAAATGGGTATTAAAACATCCTAAATATAATCGATAAAGGTATGTATGATGTCATTATAAATAATAAGTAATAGTTTTATAAATAGGCTTAAATCAATGGAATGTGAATACAACAACATGGACGATATTTCTAAATAATTGTGGACATTCGTATAGGTCATACATCACAGTATTGTGAATGATAAATGATATTTTATGAAACATAAAACAATAAATATATAACGTGTTATATTGACATTGATTTCATGGATATGAAGGTAATATGATAACTTTTTTGTATCAATATCCTTTGAAAATATTTTTGGAATACCATTACCATCTAGAATATTAACATAAGAAAACATACCTACCTGACAAGTATAATTTCATCCATTATAAAATAACGATCACATTATCATCATTTTATACAAATTATGAGTAATGAAGATATTTTTTTAAATCATGAAGCACCAAAATTTACATATATTGGATCACATGTTACTTCAAATTAATAACATGTTATTACCCTAGTCATTACTCAAAGAAAAATTCATAGAATTAGATATCCATTGAAATATATTGGACACATATACCTTAATAATAACTCAAAAAATTTAACATAATAATTCTATAAGTGTCAGAACATTCAACTCTTCTCCATCATTATGAAAAAACACAATAACATTAATCTAACATAATCCTTCACGTTAAAAATAAATGTTATATAAACATCAACCTAATTTAAATATTCCCTAAAATATAATTATTCATATAAAATAGGTTTGATCACCATATTATTTATCCGTAAAACAATATCAGAAAAAATGTCTTATTATCTAGTACATCACATTGTTTAGTGGTTGGGGTTGCACCTCTCGCACCATTTCATCAAGGTTTCAAGATTCTTATCTTTTTAGAATACGATATGATTTGTCCTGGAATGTGTGTTTCTATTTTTCCAAAGATTTTTAATAAAAAAATTTATATATTTTACAATAACCTAATGTACATTCTCAAATTAACCTAAATCCCCTAATTAGTTATTAACTGTAAAAGATTTTACATTTCATATTTTATTTAAGAAAAATTGATATTGAATTCATAAAAATGATTCAAAATTTTAATTTCCCAAATATTTCCTTTTCCGAAATCATGATTCATTTCAAAAAATATCACCATATAATTATTTCCTATTTCTATTTCATTATTACAATCCAACATATTCAATTAAATCAATAAATAAATATACATTAGAAACATACTTAGAAAATTCATATTTCTTATATCCAGAATATCATTTATAATAATATTAACACAAAATAATTATTTAATACAAATATTTAAATATATTATCCCCACTAATTTATATAAAATAATTCATTTTTCTATGTTTTAACACTTAGGTTAGGGAATTGGATCAGATAATTCATGTATTCATTACAAAAAAAACTTTTAATGCTATTTCAAATCTATCTTCAATTAACGTTATATCATTGTAGAAAACCACATACCCTATATTTTAGAAAAACATTAAATACGTTATCCATAAAGCATGAATGGTATAAAAATAACACATCCACTGTCAAACATATAGAAAAACATTCAATAAAATATAGAAGTTTTGTATCATAATAAATAAACATAAAATAAGCTTAAAATCCATCAAAGGACGTTGACATAGATGAAATCAAAACTATTTGAGATAAATATATCTTTTTTGAAATCATTTAAAAGTTACATAGTTATAAAAGTAAACCATTATTTTGAAAATATTTTTATAAGCTTGTATGGGAAGCTTCGACAATTTTATAATGACGGAAAATAGCAGCACCCACCGTATAATTTAAAAAACAATCTTACCTTAATTTTGTCGAAAATGTTAAAATTGACCTTGTTTGGAAAGCGATGGAAAGATTCATTTATAAAAATCTTATAAAAAGTCAAAAAAGGGTATAAATGACTTTAACCCATTGTCTATTAAATATAAAAAATGTTTTGAAATACATTTTTAGGAAATATGCATGTGGATGATAAAGAGGACCCAGTAGATATTTACGTATAAACAACATTAGATAATGAAGAGATTGTGAAATAAACCCTTACCTTGTCCTTTTCATTATTCGAGTGTAGGTTAACCTCTTGTAAAATGGTGAAATAATTGTTATTCAATTATACCGGAATCATATACATTAATATGATATCATGTATGATCTTTTATCATTGCATTGTTAATAATATCTTAGTAATATCGCCGTTTCGGGTGTTAACTAATTCATTTTCCGCTATCTGATTTATTACATAAGTAATATTTTTTATGGATATGATGTATCTTGTTCATATTCAGAATGATATTAATCCTTTAAACATTATTTATAATCATCTAATGAAAATTAGTCTTGAATGGATACGATGGGGAATGAATCTCATCGCGTTCGCGGAGACGGTAATCCGTACGTACGCATGGGCGACAATATCATTATTTTGATATTAAAATAATATATAATTGGATGTTATATAATATATAAAGAATTATTATCATGATATATTTATTATTTACATGAATTAAACATCATTATCATACACATCGAAATAATAATTTATTGAATAACAATTACACCACGACGTGGAGACGGTAAGCCGTACGTATGCACGTATGGTGACATGTCATTCAAAGAATGGATAGAATACTGAATATGGTTGAACCATATTTGTAATAACATCAAATTATATATAAGATATTGGAGTAATTATTTTATAATGGAAACAACAAAGGAGGAAGTGGAAGAAGAAAGGAACGTGAAAGATGTGATGAAATATTTACCTCTTCTTCGGGTTCATCCTTTTTATTTGATCAAAATGGATCCATAAGTTGGATACTTGACTCATGTAAGGCCTTGAGGATGAATCTAGGACAGTTTAGAGGGTATTTGGGAATGTTTTGGTCGATCCAAATGGCTCTGATGGTGTGAATTATAGAGAAGGGAGAGTTCCCTTTTATAGGAGTGGGGAGGGGCACCTTAGGAAAAGAGTAAAATATTATTTTATAATAAATTCATATTCAGTTTATAGTGGCTCCAAAGTGACTTATTTCGAGTCTAGGGTGGGGATGGGTCTAAATAAATTCAACCAATATATTTTAGACAGGTTTAGGTCACCATATTAACCATTTCATTTATAATTAACTATAGGTTAAATAGTTTGACATTTACCATGTCTCTTTGTATTTTAATATTATATGGTTAATAAACATACTATAACAATCCAAGAGACCCCCAAGTGGTTAATTATTAATATATATAAACTTATCTAAGTCATTTTGTTGATCCTTTTATTTTAATAATAGAATATCATTTAATAATATTATATTTGTTCTAAAAACTCTTTTATTTCAATTTTGACACCATTTGTTATTTTGTTTTTTCTAAATTCATAACAGAATTATTTCCTCGAAATAAATTAATATAACCAATCCTAACATGTCATCTAAACCTATAAAATTATTTTAATTCATAAAAAGTCTAAATTACATTTATTTAGATATTTATAATATCAAGTATTTTAATATTTCATTATTTAGGTAATTACTACATCATCATTGTGTCGTATATAAATTAAATTATTTAATGTCTAAAAATTAGAAATAAAATATTATTATATAGGAATGCTTTTTAGATTTCTAATTAATATTTATAATCTAATTTATCTTATGTATATCCCTATATTAAAAATGTTTTAGTTACTAAACATTGATTTTAACTCTTTTGACTCATCTTTAATAAAATAATAATAAATTTCATAATATAATCCAAGTGGACCTAAAGGATCAAAATTTATTCCTAATGTTGTTTTTGGACGAATTAAACTTATCCAATAGAATTACGAAATTAGTTAGGGTATGAATAATATCATTTTTACCTTTAATATCCCTATTTACTTTTAACTGTGGTAAATAATAGTCAAATGTTACTAATTACAAAAAATATTTTCATCTCATTCAACCACATTTTACTTACGGATATCAAATGTGCCACTCGGATTTTTGATATTCAACTCAGAGAAGCGGTAAAATTATGATTTATGAAAATTTGAAAAAGCTTCTTGGAGGTGGGTAAAAGATGGTAAAAAGTTCAATAAAATTTTTATATATCTAAAATTAATATAAATTGACTCTAATTAATTACATTGAAGTTATATAGGTATTATATATCTATTTTGAACTTAAATAAATTTTAATAAAACAAATAATAATTTAAATAAAAAGTCGGTTTTAACCAATTACTCAGTGTTTTTCACTATTCATCAAAAATTGTACGTTTTCATAAAAATGCCAAAAATTAACCCTAGTCTACATTCAATATTAAAAATCCAAAAATGAAGTCAATTTTTATAAATATTATTCATAAAATTTCAAAAAGTGAGTATTACTATTCATAACAGTTAGTTTGAATGGTGGTGGTTTGTTAGAACTCGAAGTTGCGTACAATACACGCTATTGTATTATTCAAAGGGAAACGTAAGGTGGAAGATTGGGGTGTTTCAGGAATATATATTTGATAACCTATCCTCTCTTATTCCCCACTACACGGTCAAAACAGATGTATTATCGCTACCCTGAAACATCTGTCACATAGGTCATGGATCACCTTGGGTAACAAACATTAAAAACTCATGTCAATAATTAAACATATATTTTCAACATTTTGAATAATTTAATAATTTTCAATTCAATATTATGAACATTTTCTTGATCAATTACAGAAGTAATAAAACCATATGAATTTCATCCACATACTGAAAACCAACATTTCCCTTACATTCCTATAATTCTTCAAGTAACAAATAGTCACTACTTTCTCCATGAATGCATGTATCCTAAAATCATGTTCCATAATGTGCCAAGAGACAAATAAGGAAAATTTATGAAAACAATAACACCACACAACCCGAACATCAATCGAGGGGAAGTAACATTCAACTGTAACCAGAAACAACATTAAGAATCATCCCACCATGGGTATATGTCCATTACCCCCGGAAATTGGTTATCTACCCCCATGAAAAAGCTCTTAACCAAGGCTTGACTCAACTTAATCTGATGTTTAACTTTTCTCAATCATAAGGAAAAATAAATGAAAAAAACTTTTCCCATTTATTCTACTTTTAAACGTCCCCACCTGGGTACCACACATTCATGCCCCATGCCAGTTCGCCACATAACCTTAGGAAGGCCTCCCAATTTTACAGAGGTTTCCAACTAGATGTTTGGTTGAAATATATAACATTGGGGAAATATACCCTCTTTTTTTAAGGATTCAAAACACTGAAAACCAATAAAAATTATCCAAATTATAATAACCAATACTCAATTTGATACTATTTCTAATACAAAAGGGTAATACATAATGAACTACAATAGTTTAACCATATCCAATAAAATCTGGAGATAGTTCCTTCCATATGTGTGTCTTGTATCAATTGAAAAAACCCTAAAGTGAAAAAAACAAAAAACTATGAAGTAGTTAAAAATGTCATGTCTGGTTCCATCATCCATTCTCCATCCCATTAATTTATGTAATATAGGGATCTTGCAAAAATTCGGTCATGTAATCATTATGTTTATCCATGTACCGATCATGAAACCCAAGTTGGGTGTGGGTAAAACTCATTACACCACCGCCATTCTTTTCTTAAACAACATTACATCTAGACCATTGTATTTAGTTGTATAAATAATTATGTACAACAATTTAAACATTTATCACATGTAATTATTCAATAATTAATAAGACAATTACAAAGGGTCATAATGAAACCCAAATAATAAACACCTTCAAGGGAAAGTTATGGGGTCCAAACCATATCTAAAGGTGAAATATAAATTCATTTTATCATGGGATGTCATTATCCATTTAATTTAAAATCATATTATGGCTACTTCAAACCTTAGTCCAAGGCCATAATTTTAATTCTAGAATTCCATAGCAGGTACCCCATTTGTATTTGAAGCATTGGTCTTTATACCACAACCCATATATTAATCAAACTCAAGTTGGATTTTGTAGCATCAGTATGTTTCCCACACTCATTTATTATATTATTTCATTTGGTCATATAACACCATGTCTAGTACCCCACGAGTGTTTAATGAATATTTCGGTGTCCCGCGACTCATTTATAAAAAAATAACACATTTCAAATATACCACATTTTCAAAGATAATCATCATTAAAACTCTCATCACCATTTGACAACATGGTATAAAATTTAAATTTTCAAAACAATCTATTTTCAAAACTTTAATAAAATGGAATAAAATGATAAATTCAACAATAAACCATTTATCAACATTTAATCATTTAATCCATTAACCATTTTTTGTTAATCCAATAATCCCTCAATTAAGATAAATTTTCAATAAAATAATCAAAACCATTGATTCAGTAATTTCATAACACAAATATCTGCTAAAGTTTGTAAATGAATCATTCCATTCATTAATTAATTCAATAAATAATCCAATTCAAGATGAGACTTCAAAACATCTAATTTTATATTTCATTATTCCATACACAAAATTATAATAATAAAATTTTGATTTTAAATTTATATCCCCAACCTCATTATCTTTTATGGATGCTCACAAACTGAAATCCCCAAATTGAAGTAGATCACTTACTTGAACAAAAAATGTACTAGATATATATCCAAAATCATGATCCAAGGTAAAACAGAATATATCGAAGAAATACTTGATCTCATACAATAATTTATATATGAATACATCCTTTCATAATATGATATAAATATGAGAGGGAGGGAGGAAACCAATTGGGGTGAGATATCTTATCGAGAGAGGTGAAAATCCCTCAAAAGAATAACATATTATTTGAAAATAGAGTTCATAAGGGATTGGGATCCATCTAGGATCCTCTAAATATGATTGAGAAACTACTTGGCTGAGTGGGTGGGTAGGTGAAGGAGGGTTAATGTGGAAATGTTTGGTATAATTAAAATAAAAATGCATAGAAAATTATTTCGTGAAAATGGTTTCCTACACCACGACCCAAAGCTTTCTAGATAACGTACCATATCTATGATCCTCTCATGTGGGGATGCATAAGTAATCCTATGTTGGAACATGGTTTGACAATCCATGCAGTAACCCCGAAATCCCAATCATTCTTGGACTATAGGGTTTTCTAGGGCATGCCACACGGTTTGGGAAAATCATGTTCCAATCATGAACAACCAAAAACCCATTAACAACATTCAAAATTTCCCAAAACAAAACCAATACCATCTCAACCAAATTATAATGAAAAAATGAAAAAATATTACATATACATGTTCTCAAGATATCGACATAAAAGTTTTGGATCTTACAGAATCCCATGTGTTTCATAGACTGTATGACATAAAATAGAAAACTAAAATAATGAAAACCCAAGGAATTTATATTAAAAAAAATTAAATAGTAATATATTACTTGATATCAAAATAAAAAATAATTAGTAATATTTAAAATTGAAAAATACCACACATAAATAATGATATGGTAATAATTATACATTCATAATCTGGATGTTATAAAATGATCATACCATTGCAACTTACTATGGAATAAATGGAAAACCTTATAAATGAGATAAAAATGTTGTGAAAGCGAAAAGGGAGTGAGTTGATTTTTTTCTAATGTAACTAAAATTAAATATTTGAATGTAATATTTCTATTTTATAGTTATTGGATACATTCCCATTAAATATATAGTTTTCGGGTATAAATTTAATATGTACATATATAAAAATGATTAAAAAATTAAAATAATAAGATATAATTTTTTTTAAAAACATATATTTTTTCAAATCAACACACAAAATATAAAATTAAATAATAAAACTATTTCAATTTAATAAAATATCATTTATTTTTGGTAATTTTTTTGATAAATTGTAATGCATTAATTTTTTTTGACAAAACAAACTTAATATATTCATTAATGATTATGAATAAAAATTAATGAAATAATTACTGAATTATATGGACTGAAAATGTATTCATCATTGTAAAATAAATATTTTTTAAATAAAATATCATTATGATTTTGAATTATCAAATTTAAAAGTGAAATTTATCATATTTGGATTATAATTTAATTTTAATTTTACATTTTTTATATATAAAATGTTATTACCATTCATAGACATATTACAAATGCATATGAAAGAAAATTATTATTGAAAGAGATGTTTTCAAAATTTGTTTTTATTATTTATTCCATCAATTTTTGTATAATTTTTTATCAATTTTATGAAATTCTTTTAATAAAATAAATCAATCATTTAGTACCCAGAACTATAAATTATGTAATTTTATTATTTTCATTTTTGAGAAAATAATAATTTTCTTTCTTAAAACAAATGATGTTGCCTTAGTATGTTATATAATAAGGTAAAATTGATAAAACGAAGAGTGTGTGGATAAATATAAATAAATATTTTCTGTAAATAATGTTCATGATTTCATTAAATATTTATCCTTATGAGTTTTCTATTTTATCTACATTTTGGTAAAAGTATATTCATTGTATATTTTACTGTTGGAATGTTTGAATATGTCAATTATTCTTACCAAAAAAATAAAACTCCTCTTCCCACTTCAAAACAAACCAATAATTATGTTTTACGTCCAATATATTCCCAATTTATCTCCATAAGAATCCTCTCCAATTTATGGAATCCTCTAGTCTCATGAATGATTATCAAATTCATCAAACATCAAAAATGGATTCCAAAGAGGTAATTTTTCTACAAAGTAACAATGATATTTTTCTATTATAAATTTATCTTATAATACTAAGATGTAATAAATATTATATAAAATTAATATACCTTAAAAATAATCTTATTATCGTTATGTTTAAAGGTTATTATATTGAAATAATATGACACTGACACATTAAATTGCTGAGTGTTATTTTTTTGGCATAGTGTAACCACCAAGATGAGAAAAAAATATATTTTCATTACAAAAAATTATGAATAGAAATAATATTGTAAAATATATATTAAATTATTAATTTATATAATTTTTATAACTTTTTTAAAATATCATTACCATTACCATTATGTTGATATGGAATAATTTGGAAATAATTTCATATTCATCTATTAAATTCTATATTAAATTAGGTTATCACCGAATTGAATGATAAAAAAATTATTTATGAAATATTATATATCAAAATCATCGAATACAATTTATTAATTTTGAATTTAAGTATTGCATTATTTTCCAAAATTGTAAAATATATAATTATATTCACTAAGAAAATAAATTTTTTATTGATTAATAATTCAAAATAAATTGAATTTATATAAATTATTTAAAAAATAAAAACTATAATATACTTGAAATTTTCAATGTAATATATTAATATATTAAAAAAAATTCTATCCATGAAAATAATGGAGTTGACAATTAGATGTGTAAGGAGCGAGGGTCAAAACCACAATTTTGATGTAAGTGTGGAACAAATGGGACAACCAATACCCATTTTTTATTATTTAATTTGAATGATTATTAAATTTCTAATAATGAAATTTTAATTAATTTTATTTAGTAAATGAAATTTAAAATTTAATGATATATATTTATAATAAACCTAATTTTATTAAAAAGATTTCATATAATGACTGAGAATCTGTAATTATAATGTAAGGGGTTTCTCCTCAATATCCCATCTTTTGGGATTGCTTAATATTATTCACCTTTATTCATTAATATAAGGACTATTTTTTTATACACATGTTTATCATGGTTTTTATATGTTTGATTTTATTTTAATTTGTCTCATATATTTCATGTTCCGTTTCTTCATACATTACAAATGTATTAAGTGTCCCCCTGTACTAAATATCATTTCACTTGTCTGTAATTCTTATTATTTTACTATGTTTTTCTATGATTTATATATTCATAACCTTGTATTTTGAAAATTGAATTTTAAATTTTCATCAAGATTATTTTAATCACCTTATAATGATCTTTTATTTTAATTTTTTAATTCATATAATTTATTATAATATAGAAAACATCTACTACTATATTTCAGTATTTTTATATCATTTTCATTATCTATAGTTCCAAAAATCCATGTTTTATTCATGTGAATCATAAATAAATTTACTATTCGATTCATTTCATATTATTACATATCACCTTTACATTATAATTGTTATATCTATTTCATATTTGTACGTAACTTCATACCATTGTCAAAAAGTTATAAAAAATTGAATTAAATTTTTATTACACTTTCTATATTTATATTAATGTTTATTCAAAATTATTTTTTTTTTATTCAATATTACATTATAGTTGTGGGAATTTTGTAAAATATTGAATTAAATATATTTTTACAGCTTTTGAAAATGATTTCTAAATTAGAATATAAATTTTTTTATGATAACATGATCAAAATTATGTGAATTTTTCATTCAAAATTTCAATTCCATTTTAATTCATTTATCTAAATGATTATTCATGTAAAAATATTTCAATTAATTCATGTATCAACCTTGAATATCACTTTTGATATATTTTTTTTGGGTGAATTTTTTTTGTATCATATTATCCAATTTCTGAATATTTTCTTATGTGATACCTTGTTAAAATATTATGCAATCCATTTTATTTTTATTGTATAATAATAATGTGATTTATATAATATTCCACGAGTATGTTTACTTATATCATTATGTTAAAAGGGGTAAAAAAATAAAATTCTATATAATTCAAGGTTAACTATTTTTCATATGAGATCAATATTTTATTTCTAGACCATGTACTATTATCTATGATCAAAATTTAATGTCTGGACATGAGATACTTAATTTTTTTTTCAATATAAGATACATGAAAATTGAGTAATAATCTCTGTTCTCATCTATATTCTTAGTCAAGATGAAATTAGTTAGGTTGATAATGATTTATTAGGAAATTATGTGCTTTATTATATTCACAATTTTTTGATGGTTATGGAAAAAATTTGTTAAATAAGTTATTTTTTACACTCATAATGGTAAAATAATACTACTTTATTATAGTACGCCTTATGATTTTTCTTCTTATTTCAAATTATTCTTCCATGGTATAAGTTATACATTTATGGTGGTATTTTTATTGTTTTATATTACTATTTCTCAGCCAATGGTTATTTAGTTATTCTCCTTAACCAATTTATATGTTTTTATGAAATTAACACACTAATGAAGATATTTAGTACATGTTTATGGTCATATCTTGTTTATTATCTAATTATATGTTCTCTATTACTCATTGATATTTTTTCCTGACTAAATTTTTGTGAATAAATTATCTATTTTTTTCCCTTTTCATGAGTAATTTTAAAGTGTATAAATTTTATTATTTCATGAAGAAATTTTACTACGAGTAAATATTATGGATGATATTTATTATCTATTGTACAGAGTATGGTTATATATGTAAAGATTGTAAACATTTCAGTTTTGTTAGTGTTCTTCATTTGTGTTTTGTTATGTATTAAATTTTGAGATGATGTAAAATATTTGTATAAAACAATTATGGTAGTAAAAGATATAAAAACATAAATTTTTTTATAATATATTCGAATATTCTATATTAGATTCTAGTACAAAATCCCATTATACACATCTAATAATTTACTTTATCTCTTTTATCCCCGGACGTGGCTTAACAATATAAATAAAATTTATATACCAATAGAAAATAAAATATATCATCATGAGTAGAATATATCAAACAAATTAATCATATAATAAATATTAACATTGAAATATTCATGATTGTGGCTTGGGATCTTGGGAGCATGGGACCATGTTAAGGGTTGTGATGCTATTGGGATACCTTTTTTGTTTTTTTTTTTGTTTTTTAGATACTTCTAATGTACCATATTTCCAGGAAATTGTTTTTCTTTTTTTCTATATACATTAATCACCTGCATCATTATATATGTGACATTTATGTATTTGTTTTATTCTCATTTTTTTTACTTCAATTTTTCTACTTTTTACCTACTTACTCTATTGAATTTGTTTTACTTATGATGTGATATTCTCTTGTAATACGGGAATAGTCACCCCAATAACTCACATAGTCTATCGATACTAGTCAAAATCTAATGGAATTTGGGGAGTTTTGCTTAAGGTCATATAGCCAACTGGTCTCATGGCATAGTTGAGTGGCATTATGGTCTGGGATGTTACAATGTGGAATTATCTGCGGTAATTTTTTAGTTTGATTAAATATATTGTGACAATATACATGAATAGGAAGAAAATATAATTTGGTAATGAGGTGTTCTTGGGTGTACCTACCCACATATTGGGAAAATCCAAATTTCTTCAAATGGATTTTTGTTTTTATATAATTTTACAATTAACAATCTTTTGATTACCCCATTGGGTTTTTCACTAATGGTGTGATATTACTATTCATGCAATCATGGGATCTATTTCAGTTGAAACCTGATGAGGTGAGGGTATTTCGTATCATGTATCATATTGGAAGTTATTATAAATCAAACGTCATGCGTTATAGAATTCCCATTAGGATGCATGACATCAAACTTGTTGTTTTGATAGGTGTTGGGATTGTTATATATGTTATTTTTCAAACTTTGTACAGAGGATAGTTTTGTGATGTCATATTTAAATTAGTAATGTGTATGGGACCTTATGGACTACGAAATTATGAATATTTTCTAAATTACATTATTGATGTGAATTTGATATGTATGGAATATATGGCCATTAAAAATTTGTTCTATAGGTTTTATCATACATCATGGATTAAAACCTGGTGGACCATCAGTTAAATCATTTGAAAAAACAATTGGAAAATTGAAATGGAAACTAGATTGTTTATATAGTGACTAGACATAGACTCAGATTTTGAGTGGGAGAGAGGAATCATTTTTAGTTGTGTTGTGATTGTTCCTTATAAAAGCTTAGATTTAGGAGAAGGTTGTCGGTTATGACTTTGTCTTAGTAGGGTTTCGACCTATCCTACACCTTTGAGATTTGATTATGATATTATTATTTTCAGAGGATTTTTTTGGAATTATAGAGGTATACAACCACGAATATGTCCATTTGTTTTCTAGGAGGGTGGGGATAAAACACTTCAGAGGCAGTGAGCCATGGGATACCATCAGATCCACCAATAGTTCAAGATGAAGAGCCACATGCTATTTTGGATACAGGTGTGGAGGGAGAGTCATGAGAGGTCATCTTTTTCTATATTTAGACTTTTTAGAGAGCACCCCAACCTATATTGACTATCACTAAGCAGAAGTGTATGTTCTATTATAAACATCCTTCCACAATTTTGGTGTATAGAGGTCCACATGATGCTAAGCTATGGAATGATAAGAAGATTTGTTATTTCAAACATATGGAGGCACCTTGAGAGATGAGGGTCATGCTCACCACTAATATGCTACATGGAGTAGAAAATCCCTAGTGGGGTGTTCTAAACAAGGCCAATGGTATGCGAGATATGTATTGGATAGATATCCAGCTCTAATTCTAAGATTAAATTTATCCTGAGACTCTAAGAGCATAGTGGGATAGTGATTTCATGCATCTGGATCAAGGTGTGATGAAGATTATGGAGTAATCGACATGCTTTTCTGAGTTGTAGTATATTAAACTGATGTACCATGATGATGAGCTATCGACAGTGAAACGCTTCATGGATGGTATCTAACAAGCTATAAAATCCCTGGTCAATGTGTTCAGGATGACCTAAATCAATGAAATTTTGAATTTGACTGTAATTATATATAACAAGCTAATGGAATATAGTGGCAAAGAGTAGTATAGTTTTACTTATCAACCAAATGTTTATATTTATTTAGGTAGGAAAAGAAATTTTGAGGCTTCCCATGAGATTAGTTCCATTTTGGCATTGAGTTGAATAAGCTCAGGGTTATTTAATCACTATTTCAAGAGTGTCCAAATAAAGATTCAGAGCGACTGCCACCTAATTGAGTGATAATCTTGATGTAGGATGGACAATTTCCAGTGGTTCTGTATCACCTTCCATCCAATTTATTCTATTAGGGGTGAACTATGACACTAGGATCCAGATCTGGTTCCTCATCTCCATGTGAGATAGGGAGTCAGAGAAGTTATGGCTAATTAGGAAGATGCATTGGTGGTCATGGGAGAGGCATCCATACATCATTTAAAAATAGACATCGTAGTGGACCTCCTCCATCCAGTAGGGCTAGAGCATATGGATGTGGTAAATGCAAGATTGATTTTTTATAGCCTACACCTGAGGAGAAGGGTTCCAGATCATCTATGGTGAGAGGTATGATAATATTATCTTCTACAATATAATCATACATTATTGATATTGGTTTATCTCATAGTTTAATATCTCCCCCTATAGTGAAAATCCTTGGAATTTTTTGTGTTCATCTGAGGGTGTTTTAATACTAAAAAAACCATTGAGAATAAAAAGGGATGATGTGTGACAGTGAATGGAGTTCCCCATTGAGTTCGGTGGGTTTTACTTTGTCTAGGATCATTATGTACTTGAGATGATATTTTTTGAGACCATTATCAGGATGGAATGCTTAGTATAATATCAAGCATTCATTGACTATAAATTTTGTATGGTGACATTCACATCACCATAGGTTGAAGTGTATACATATAAGGGAGAATTGGATGTCCCAGAAAGCCGATATAGACTTAATAATCAATGGATAAGCATAATGAAAACTTACATTACTAGTTAATTCATGGATAATTAGGGAGGTAGTTAGGAGGAATTTAATCCAGTGGTTTAGTGTTTAAATGACGTGTTATAAAATTAATTTATATAGTTTCTTGCAGAAAGAGAGGAGTTATCAATCGTTCTAGTTCCATTACATTCTCCATTATCTATTCCTCCCTATAGGATGGATATGACAATGTTACTGGATCTCAAGCGACAGCTAGAGGATTTGGAGATGAAGGGGATTATTTTACCTAGTACTTCACCATGGGGTTCACTAGTACTCTTACAAAAAAGGTGGATGAAACTCTTAGTTATGGTGTGGATTATCATAAACTGGACCAACTAATCATTAAAAATCAATATCGTTAACTATGGATTGATGCCCTATTTGATCAACTTTGAGGATCCCATGTGTTCTCAATGATCAACTTGATGTCAAGATATCATTATGTCCATGTTCGACCTATAGACGTACAATGTAAATCCTTTCGTAGTAGCCCAATAATTTCTTTGAGATTCAAAATTTCTTGGGGATAGCTGGTTATTATATGTGATTTTAAAATGACTTCTTATTCTCAGTTGCGCCGCTGATGGGATTGACTAAGAAGGGTGTGAAGTTTGTATGGTCAGATTCTTATTAGATAGACTTTAATGTGATGAAATGGAGACATGCATTAGAACCATTCCTAGTGCAAACAGAGTAGGGTAAGATTTAATCTATGTATTTTGATTCATCAAGTATCAAGATGGGAGTAGTGCAGATACATGGATATAGAATTGTGGTATTGGGGTAACCGCATATGAGGACACATGATAGGAATTCCCTAATGCATGATATTGAGTTAGATTGTGTCGATCATGCTTTATGCTTTTGGGGGAATTACTTGGAAAGAATTTTGTAGTGTAATGGACCAAATAAACTCTCAATTTTATATTTACTCCTTGTGATCTGTATCTGAGATAGTGGAGATTGGTTAATTACCTCAAGGTTTTGACTTTGAGCTTTCATACATGCTTTCTAATGAAAATGTAGTGGTCTTTGCAAAGAGAAGGTTGACTAAGATATAGGAATTGAAATTTTCTAGTAGATAGTGTAAGCATATAGAGTTTTTCTATGATATTCATCTAGAGGTTCATGATAGTTAGGGACAAACATATCTATAATACTTAGATATGATCTCTACCATGTTGTATATGGTGAGGATGATGCAACTATACGATTCATAGGGCCAAGTTATATGGATGTGTGTGGATGGTGTGAACCCATATTCTAGTTGGACTGTAGGCATTGATGATATCCTGTGTATCCAATGATGCATTTAGATTTCAGTTGATATACATGAGTAGCTAATGTTGGAGATTCATACTTCAACATGGCAGTGAAACCCACATTAACCATTATGTACCATTACTTGTGTCATCAATTATAGTTTATGAGAATTAAGCAAGAGGTAGCTGGTATTGTTAATAGGTGTTCCACCATTCAGTAGGTGATGGGAGAACGTAAGAAACCATCTGGGATCTTACAATAGTTAAATATTCTATAGTTGAAAAGGGATTATGTGGAGATGCATTTTGTGACTTTTTTAGTAATGTCACCATGCGTTTATATTGTAGTGTGTGTTATTATTGATAGGTTCATTAAGTTTTACCATTTCATTCCAGTCAAGGAGACCCTTATTGTTGATGTGTTTGGAACGTTGTATATCTGTAAGATAATATGAATTCATGTTTTCAACCGTACTATAATTTTATATAGATATGCCCACTATATGTCTCATTTGTGATAGATATTTCAGAGGGTGTTGGGTAAACATTTTCTTCTAATCACAACATACCACCCTCAGACTAAAGGCCAGTCAGAGCGTACAATACTAGTGCTAGAGGAGGTGCTACAAACATGATTCATAGACTTTGGGGGATCTTGGAAGAGGTACATTCCCCTGGTTCATCTCACCAATAAATAATAGTTATCAAGCATTAACAATGATGGCCCCTAAGAAGGATTTATACAGTCGATCATGCCAATAAACCATTTGCCGGATTGAGGTAGGTGATGCATTTTTACTGGGACCATGTATCATGTAGGGGACTTTTGAGCATTGTCTAGTTGATTCATAAGTGGATGTCTACTGCATAGTCATGAATATAATTCATATGATGGTTGTTGCAGATGACCATTAGATCTTGAGTTCATGGATCATGCCATTCTACATGTTTTAACGAGGTAGGGACACAAGTGGATTATGTGGCTAGGTAATATTTCACCATAAAATGATGGAATATTTGATATTCTAAAGAAGGTAGGGTTGGTAGCCAATAGGTTGTATATACATCTGTGGTACTGAGAAATTGATGATTTATTTCATGTGTATTTATTATGATGTTATAATTCTGACACGTCTCAGGGGATTCATCTCAAAGAGGTTGGTGTAGAGGATTGTGTTTACATTGATGTTTATTTTATTTGTATCATTTATATGATCACAAAGGTTCATTGATGCTGGTTAGTTCCTATAGTACTGGTGGTATGGTAGTATATCCATCTTCAAGATTTGACATGGGACCAGGAGGCCAACATTTTTGCTCACTGGGCAGTGATGTTTTTACTTGAATATTGAAAACCCATGAGAGGTAAATTTATTGATGAATTTCATTAATATGGGTATAGTTTAATATCATGAGTTTATGTTGAGGTATATATCTTTTATTTTTTGGTTAATATCTTATTTAATATTTTTTGTCTTAGACCCTAAAATAGAAAGTTGTCTGATTGGGTTTTTTTAGAAAACAATTGGCCGAAGGGATGTGTACTAGTTGAAGGCCAATTACATGATGTGTAATCCAATTTCATTATGTGTAATGGTCATTCCAGGACCATTCATGATGTGTAGGTTCTTTTCTAGAAAGATATAACTGATCATATAATAGAAATTATGGAAATTACACATCGTGTAACTTGCTGATTTATTTTTTAAAAATATCAATGGGTCCTCTTATTAATTTAAAACAAGAACATCATTGGGTTTTCATCTATTTTAAATATCCATCATCCCTTACATTCATATTTGGTCTTGTTGGTACTTTTCCAGTATGATTTGGATTCCATTTTAGTCATTATTGATTCTTTGGAACAACAACATCATTGTTTGGTATCAGGCTCATATTCCCTAATTTCTCATTATTCTGTTGGTGTTCATATTTCTCATAATCAGAGGTGAATTAGGACCTGATACTACCCTAGAATGCCACCACAGAGCTAAAAGAGGTGGTATATAACATTTTGGGACTTTTTAATCTATATAGAGCTATCAAACATTTTGATACAAAAATGAATTTTCATCACAAGGAAGAATAAGAAATAGTAATATAAAATAGAGAAATTTGGACATGTTAGTGATTCCCTTAGTAACATTGTGCTTCTTTGTGGGTTGTTTCCAAAACTGGAGGCCACCCATGGGGTGTACTATGCAATTGTTGTAGTTTTGACCTTTTATGAACTACCCAAGGGGTGTGTTCTCATGTTTTTCATTTTTATGGAAGCTCAGTGGTAAATAGATGAAATTGAATTATTTGCTTATGATATGTTCTACCTCATTTCCAGATGGTATCATGGTTTCTATTCCTAACATGAATAAACACTAAAATGTAGTTTGTTAAATGATTATGAATACTCATTATTTGATTTTAGATTTCTAAAATGGATATATTAGATAAATGAGTTGTCATACTTAAGTGAATGTTAAATGGTTTTTCGTATTAAATAACTGGGTATACCCATGTTACATTATTAAATGGAAGTGGAGTACAAAAGTGGGAATAATCATGTGATGTATTTCTAAATGATAGTGGTTAGAGTCATATGGTTTGAATTATTAAAAGGTATGAATTGATTGATGTTTTTATAGATTCCATGGATGGATGTAAATGGATCTTGAATGTATTAGTCCACACTTTGGTTGATTATTTACCTTGGGTATTGATTCTGTATGATTACTTGGGATTTGATACACATTGGATTTGTTTTCTTGGACCCGCATAGGACATGTGGGCATCCATGCTCCTTGCACTGCAACCAATACATGTATTGTGTTTCAATCAAGATTCTCAGGTGACTCAATGTTGATTCCTTTCCCTTCTAACATTGGATATGTCCCTTCATGGTCCATATTTTATTATACAACATGGTCGTGGGATATATGACATTGGTTGCAAGGAAAGGTCATGGTTTTTTATATTTCATCTTTATACAGCATGATCATGTTGACATGATATGGATTATTTTATGGAGAGGCTGTGTTGTTTGATTATATTTCTCATAGTTTCCATGTTAGAGGCTAACACATGTTTCATGAAGCCTTGATAGGATTTATGGTACTATTTGTTTTTAGAATTCACATGCCTTGGGAATATACACTAACATTAGATCTTAATTACACATGTTAATCATATTTAATTGTGCTTCATAGAACTGTATAGACATGTCGGTGGTTTGCTACTAAAATTTACTCTCACACCCTATGTGGGCATCCTTGGTGACCAACAGAGATTATATTGTTACAGGTGCAGATAGGGGAAAGCTCCCTAAAATTGTTTGTCAACATTGGATCTAGATATTGTGAGCATGGGACCTAGGTGAGGCTTGAGATTCTATTGGGATACATTTTTTTGGACATTTTGGTTTTTCGGATGATTGAAAGTTACTATATTACCATGTACCTATTTTGGTTGTTTTCTATATGCATGAATCACCGAGATGATTGTATATGTGAAACCTATGGATTTTTTATATTTTCCTCTCATGTTTTACTTCCAGTTTTCTAATTGTTTATCTACATCCACTATTCCATGTGTTTTACTTCCATTGTGATATACACTGTTAATGAGGGAATAGTCTCCCAAATGAGTCACCTATTCCCCCACTACTTTTCAATAGCCTCTGGAATTCGTGGATCTGTGCTTGGGGATATATAAAAAATGGGTATTGGGCATATTTGAGTGTAATCCTGGTCTTGTATGTTACATCAATAAAATTAAAGATAATAAAATATTAAATTCAAATGTAATATGTGACACCAATAATTTTGTTGGTTATATTTCCATAAAAATAAATTTAATTTTTCTTGATAGATTTAAATATATTAAACAAAAGGTTTAAAATAGCTATGATATGTTATTGAATAATTATTATTTAATTTGACAGTTATCAACTAACAATTTAAATGAACTATATGAATATGAAATTGTATGTTAGAAATTTATTATTTTTTACAGTTATATAAAATGAATTTATTTATCATGAATATATAAATGTATTTTAATGTAAAATGAACCAATTTTCTGAAAAAAATTTATGGTGCCCACAATATTTTTTATGATATTAAATTAAATTAATAAATAATTTTTAATGACATAAATTATATATATTAATTATATATTCTATAAAATAATTCATATTCATCTATTTTTTTACCATGGTATAATAATAAATCATGTTTTATGATTAAGAGTACTTTTATCAAAAAAATGGTTTCCCCTATGTTTTTATGCTTATTTTAATATTGATTTTTATGAAATCTGTAAATTTTATATTGAATAATTAGTTATATATATTTAATCATGTGGTTAAAATTTGGTAAATATTTCCATTTTATTTTTTTCATTATAAATATTTTGTATGATAAATATTTTTCACCTCAAGAAGGGTGGAATGAATGAAAAGTTGATAAAGCTGTGATATATAGGAAAGAAATATCCAATAAATTTTCAATTATTTCATTGGATGGGTTAATTTAGATATTATTAATAAACTATTAAATGGTTTTCAATATAATTCAAAATTATTATGATAATAAATGCAATATTGTAAGATATAATGAATTCCCAACGAGCATGTACCAAAGTTGTAAAGGCTCCTTCTTGGCATCCAAAAAACCCTAGATTAAATCTGGGCATGGACGAATTTCCAAATACTATAGCAGTACTATAGTAGGGAACTATATAAGTACTGTAATAGTGATGGAACTGTAGTAGCAGTTACATTGTAGAGGATGTGGTACTGTAACATTTACTGTAGCAGCATGAGTACTGTAACATTACTATTCACTAAAGGGACCATTAGTGAAAAACTGGTATTTCAATACTTGTATTTCGGAAAATTGGCCTTGGGATTTTGGACTATGTTATGAATCTCCTTCTTTCAAGAAAAATAGAGGTCTTTTCTATATTTATAAAATAAGGTTTTAGCACCAACCATTAGAAAATTAGATGAAATGAATAAATTAAAATTTTCAAACATAATGTTTTAATATCTAAATTATTTTGGATGAATAATTAATAATATTAAATATTTATGACACTCTAAAACTTTACATGTGGACAATATGCCAAAATAAAATCAATGTTCTTTGAAAATTTATATCTTCCAAACCATGGACATATTATTTTATTCCATAATTTTTTGGGATTCATATTACAAATTACTAATGTGTTACATATTTTAATTCGGATTCCATTTGTATAGTCTTGTATTTAAACTCAAAATGTATTAATACTCCCAAAAAGTAAATGAATGGTATCATATGTTAAATAGTATTTTATAAAATTCATTATAATTCATATAATTACTTTCATGGGATTTTTGAATTGGATATGGTATATCATATTAATTATCTTCCACATATGGTTAATTTTTTTATTTATTGTAACATTCCTTACCATTGAAGAGAAAAAGCATTTGATATCATTGTAATCATTGAATGGGATAAGAGGGGATTGAAACTGAGCGATAAGTGTTAAAAAATAAACTTCATTTGTTTAAATATTATTATATGATTGTTTTTAGGACCCTTTAAATTCTATATTCTAAATATATGAATTTAGAGTATCCTGAAAATGAAAATTAATTTATATTTTTTTAACGCTTTAGGTAATTATATGGGTGCATCTCTCCTAAATTTATTGAGAGAACCACATCTACTCCATCATTCAAATTTTATTCCCCATCAATACGGACCAATATATAAAAAATACAAACCTATCATACATCCCCATGTCCTATTGAATTTTTTAAATCCAAAATACCATCTTTTCGAAGCTTATGGTGTAATATACAAAGGATTTTATCAATGAATATGTACAACTCTTAACAAATTGTATATACATTTATATCTTTTTAAAACCATCTGAATCAATTTTATCATCTACTAAATAATATATTCTATAAATTATATTTATATATATTTAATATTTTCATTATGTAAATAACATTATCTACATCATTTACATTATATTAGAAAAGATATTTCCTAGACATACTTTAGGAATAAATCCTCTATGAAGTGATGTGTTTAGTTTCTTATAAGTACTTCATATTTAGGGTTATAATGATAGATTTTAACATATAAATGATATTCTTGTTATTTATATATTTCTGTAATTGTAAAATACTATTTTTATTTCTTTTTTTATAACCAATTAAATGTAGATAATCTTATATGTGTAGTATTGTACTGTCTTATACACGAAGTGATGTTTTTAATTTGTCACCACATATTTATTTTAATAGTAATATACCCATATATAATAATAATAATATATATTTCTTATGAAATTGGTAAAATTATTTAAAGTATGGATCAATTTTCAATGTACAAGGACTGAGACAATAGAACTAAAACATGTAAACAAACAAAGAAGTTATCATCCAGAGAAATTAATTTAATGAAGATATACTGCTATAAGGGTTAAGAAGATGTTATAAGTTAATAATACGTATAATGATATTTATTATTATGAGTAACTAATATTTGAATACTAGATATATTTTTTTATACATAACGTTTGAATTCATTCAAATCCTGATGGAAATTGATGTTCCATTTTACACACTCTAATTGACCTACATAGGACATTAGATATGTTATACACTTGTCTTCCCATATGAGGTGTGTATAGTTCCTTATTAACATGTTATATCTTTAATATTTATTTAATTATTATATATATATTTAATATTTATTTTATTTCATCAAAGGTGTTGAGGGTGAATATTTTCCAATGCAGTAAGGGTTTATATTTCAGTCACTTATAATTTAAGGATTTATTAGGAAAGAATTAAATCGATAGGGTTTTTTTGAATATTATCTACTAAATATGATATATTTTACTCACCTCTATACTTTTTTATTTAATTTTTTTGTATTAGTAAAAAAATTATATTTTTTACATAAAATGATAAATAAAATGTTTTGTAATGAATATAATGCATTACTTCAGCATTCTTCAACAAAATATTCATCTATGTATATACTTTGTAAAATTGTTTAATAAAATTTATTAACTAAAAATTATATTATTTAAAAATTATTGTCTAACTAAAATTTACATTTTAATAGGATGTATAAATAATTTATTATAAATTTTTTCTAACCAATTATATTATAGACTTATTTCATAACATTTAAAAATGACTAGTTTAAATTGATAAGGAATGAATTGATTATACTATTGTCATCACTGATGCTTTGATTAAATATTAAAGTAAATTTTTATTTGTAATTTACTGTGAAAAATATTTTCTCAATATTGTGTGAATTTGTATATATAATTTCATTGATGGAAAATTATAATTTCTTATTATAAAAAGAAATATTCTATTATAACTAAAAATGTATCTCTAATCGAAGTTTCTTATTAGGATTCACACTGGTTATGATAAATTGATACTCTAAATGATCATTATAAATATTTATTATGCTTATTTGATGATGAAATTTTAATGAATCCCATATAATTTCCATATGTAATTGTATAAAGAATTGATGAATGTTATTTGTTATTTTGAAACACATATCTATGGGTCTCACCATGTAAAATGTGAATCCATTACATCCATTCATTTCATTGGAGAAATACTTATATCTACTGAAATGATTATGGGAAATTATGTAATGTTATTTACCCACTATATGAAACCATTATTGATGCGTGAACAACTATGATATGGGAAACATGGAATGATTCCAAATATATTATAATATAGGAAACATGTGTTGGTGTCTCATCCCATATGATATGATGTTATCTATATTTATCATTTAAATATGATATGTTTTAAATTCCTATGATGGTTTCACACTCTATTGACATTTTAATTTAATTATTACATTAACTCAAGGTTCATGGTTGATTTTTTGATGAATCCCCAATCTGGGGATAATTTAATGTTAAATTAAAAGACTCTTTATTATGATATATGATTTTTTTATTTTATATTGATAATATCCTTTTTCATACCAATGATCTAATGATATGTTTGATGAGGGTCATTGAGTGATATATTCCTTCATTACCCTTACTGAAATTATTTTTATATCCCTTAATGATTAAAATTTTCCACTGGTTCTCACTAAGGGTACTATATATAATGAGACAATAAGGGTGACATATATAATGAAATAATATATATATTACAAAAATTATAATTATAGATGATTATAATGTTTTTAGTCTCCTTTTTCACTAATCCATTATGGATATTGAATAATATTCCCTGGATTATATATCTAATAATCATCAAATTGATGTAATATCTATGATTGTTATGATTTTTCATTATTTACTTCATCTAAGAAGGGAATAGTCTATTATAGAAGAAATGAATTTATATCATTTATTAAAACCCACTAGACAATACAATAAATATGTTAACATCTAAATGCTTTGGTAATGAATTCAATCAATTGTTTTTGTAAAAATAAATATCTTTCTGGATAAAAAAAGTGGTTGTGGTTTCACCATAGATGAAACATAATTTAATAAAAATAAAAAAGATGGTCCATTATATCTTAACAGTCCTTTGGGTTCATAGTGAATGGGACCATATCATTGACATATATTGACACTCATTAGGGATATGTTTGGGTTAATTCACATTTTCTATACAAACTGTGGTGAATGATTTTAATAGATGATGAATATGTATAAACTAGGTTAAAACTATGATTTATTAGTTTGAGAATATGGTTTCACTATTTAGACATCTTATGAATGATTTTCATTCTTACATAATTACTCACTACAATGTCTGATGCTCACACAAACTACGATAGTTTTAGTAAGGGAATTTTTGTTAAATGATGATGTTGAGGTGGTGAAAGTCATACTCAACTAATGATGTTCCATATTGTTCATTGTCATACTAATTAATATATTTCATGATACGTATATTTGAATTATCATTCATATCAATAATGATTAGATATAATGATAGATATAGAATAAATATAATGGTACATTAATTACTTATCAAGTCTACATATACTCTCAAATTGAGTTTAATGGGAATTTAATCCATCTAAATTGTGTTTTTTACTCTAGTTGAAGTTGATGTTATTATATTAAATTATTAGTTTTATTCATATAGATCACTTATAAATTTTAAATTAATGAATGCCGCATATTATATTCTAATCCAACCATAGGTTATATTTAGGTTAGAGGAAGAATATGAACATCCGATTGATGTTAATTATATTTTCATTTTCATAGAAAATATTCATGATGGTATCAATATTAATTGTGTTGGAGAAACTCAAAAATTATTATTAATATATTTTCATATATTTTTTGAGGTATATATAAAATATTTCCCTAATAATCCCTGGAATCGTGATGTTTATATTTTAATAGATCTTATACCATGTGTTACACCTATCTCCAATATTAAATCCCGAATTAACCAGATTTAGTTATACGAAATTATGAATAAACTATAAAACAATCTACAAAAGGTATTCAGACAACCTAGTGAATCACTATTGTTGACCAAATTTATTTTTAAATAGAAGTATTTTTCAATGCATATTTTTATTTATAATCATGGAAATTACCTTATAAATATCAAAGAAAAGTATCATCTATCCTAAATCAATGATTTTTATTTGATAAAGTATGATTTCATCAATACATTTACATGACTAAACCTCATTTTTAATATAAAAATTGTAGTTTAAGAAGGATGATATGACTAAAAGAGCCTTATTTACAAAGCATGGTAATTATGAATTTATATTTATACTATTTAAATATACTAAATCAAATGTTATATTCCCAAATATGCGAAATATATTCTCTATATAATAGCATGATATGATTTTCATAGACATTATAGTTGATATTCTTATATATTAAATAGGAAAGGGAAAGTATGAATATAAGTTGTTATTTTTTCCAAATAACCTAAACAAGGTATTGTTATATTATAAATTTTCCAATTGTTAATTTTTTCATCCGAAATTATCATTCATATGTCAAATAATCTCAATTTTTTTAACATCATTTGATCCTTAAAATATGGATTTTATTGAGAAATAGTCTTGAACAACCATGTTAATTATGAAAACAAATTAAGGTATGTATAATAATAGAGACTATTTTTTAGGTCTTTATCACGATTATATACTACACTCACCAAGTATACTGTTATGGTGTTTAGAATATTATGGATAGATTAATTATTAAATAATTTCATGGAGGTGAATAGAATGATAGTTAGATCACATATGCTAAGATTGCACAATAGTGGAGAAATTTTTATGATATATTGTGTGGCAGAAATGAATTAAATAGGGTGATACGAAAATCAAAAATATATTTGGTTATCTTACACCACAATCTACTTGATAATAAAATTGAACATTACACATCCCATGATTTAGATAAGATAGTGGAAAAGTTTTCAGTGATGATATATAGGCATTATCATTATGTTAGATGGTGTTTCATATATAAGTTTATTAAAATATATAATATAACATTCACATATAAATATTTGAACTTGAAATATGGAAGTTAGATCTAGTGGACTAATGATTTTGGAAACTCAATTCATCACTAAATTTTGAATGTAAATAAGGTGGTTAATTCTCTCATATGGAAGGACCATGGTTTTTTTAAATTTATAATTATCAATATAGAAAAAATAAATATGGGTTTTTAGATTATCTAACATGAAATCCTATTTAAAGTGGAAAGGTCTTTTATCTCTCATATGAATGTTCAAACAACCATCCATATGTGGATTAATGATTCCTAGAAGGAATGTGTATAGGTACAGATTAATGTTAAAATAGTTCTTATCATTAACCATGATTTATAAGGAATGATGTTTTTATTTAATGTATTATATGTACCATAAATACTATAATTAAAGGATTAACTATTAGATGAATATTTTTTTTCAAAATTCTCAATAAATAAATGAATTATCAATATATAGACTTTTTAGAAAAAAATATGTAGGAAAAAAATAAAATAAAATTTTTGATTATGAATTTCGATGTCCAGTACGTCAATAATTTAAGGTAAATAAATAGATTTCTAAGGTGATGATTCAACAATTAGCTATATCAAAACTGAAATGGGAAAACATTACAATATCATTCATTATCATAATCCCAAAAAATATAAAATTTACCATTGATATTTAGTTTTTATTTGATCACATTATGAAATAATGTCAATATAGATATATTATAAATGATTTATCATTTCACTAGTTTAATTTTTTATAAAATATGTTCTAATATTTCATGTAGTACCACACACGATTATATCTAATTTAGTTAGAGGTTTACCATAATTGTTCTCATGATGTCTTTTAAAGGATTTGGATATGGATTTATAATTTATTATTGCATATCATCATCCAATATATAGTTATCCAGATAGTAAGATTAAATACTAATAAGTCATTTTGAGAGAATTATCTATGTATATACATGGTTTTTTGGGATAAAAACATTCCATTTGTGGATTTTTTATTCAACTATATATTATATTCAAAAATAATATAGATCTTTATGATTCAATATATGATTGGTAGTTAATAATTACAACATTATAGGATGATGATTTAGAAAAAAATTATTATTAATTTATCTAATTGAGTAAATAGAAATGAACGCTAAATACATTTATTAAAAGATAAATTTCTCTCAGATTTTATAGAAATGTTATGTTGGAAATTTTTTATATGATATAGTGGTCGATGTAAGTAAAAAGGAATTAATACGAATATATCCATAGAATATTGTCATAATATTAATAAATTAGTTAACACCTTTCCATATATATATATATATATTGTTCCCTATGAAATATTTGATTGTATTTTGATGTTATATTTTCACTAGGAACTTTCACCGAATCTCTGTGAAGTTCATGATGTGTTCCTTATATCTATTTTGTTTGTGTAAATACAAGATCCATTATATTTTATAAAATAAATATGTGTACTAATTGATAATGATCATTGAAATGATGAACAAGCGTGGTAGGTTCTGGAAGGAATACATAATGTGTGTGGGAACAAGACCACTTAGTAGAAAAATGTTTTCTAGAGAAAGAACAAAATCAAGGAAGTTTCATTAGGAACATAGGATTTGATGATGTGGATGTATAATCAGTTAAATGTAACATTTTAATGAAATATTTATGGTGGGGTTATCATAATGTGGAAAAATTAACACCCATTGATTTTATGACACACTTGTTTTTAATAAATTTAAATTTTTTGATATCAAGATTTTCATGTAACAGTAGGATTAATGGACTATGATATGATGATGAATTATTAATATATAATGATATAGCTTTCTCATATACGTTGGCATTTCGTGTTTTGATATGACTAAATAAATTTTGCGAAATTATTTTTTAGACACATAAATAATGAGTTTTTTAAGTGAAAATTGATAAAATAAAATGATTTTAAAAAATGATTTTTTTTCTGAAAAAAATTTATGTGATCATTGTTTTTTTTGTAAAATAAAATAATTACAATTGATAAAATAATTTTGTGAAATTAATATATTATATTTTATCAACTTATTTAATATTCATTTAACTGTTTTTATAAAGAATGACATAATAATATGTCATGTTTTATGAATAAAATTACATTTTTATAAAATAGATTTCATTGGGTTTTCTATTATTATACTGAAACAGATTTCACATAATTATAGAAATATAATTTGAAAAATTGATTATATATTTTTAGTAGAGTTATTACAATTTTTTATGTGCCTTTTTTCATTATTAATTGATACCATCGAAAATATTTATCACCTCGGTAATGATAAACCTTATAAAAATAGGTAAAAATATGGGATGAGGCCTATAAATCCCCAAAATATTTTACTTTATTTCATTCTATAGGTTCCATTTTACCATAATCATCCTAACTTTTTTTTTAAATTCATTACCTCTTGAAATTGATTTTGTATTAATAGTTTATTATTTTATGCGTAAATAAAAAATTCCAGTCTCTTTGTTTACATATCTCTAAATTTTTTTCATATAGATAAAAATAAGATATAATAAGATATAAATGGTTATTAAAAATATTAAATAATTTTTATCAATTTTAATTATTTTTAATGGTGAGTGATTTAATAATTTCCATAAATTCTTATGACATTATGACATAGTACATTTCATGTAATTGATAATTAAAATAAATTATTTCAAAACAATTAACATTAATAAATATTGTATTAATTATTTTCCCCCATGAATGTTATATATGAATAAATAATTTTCATTCTGTTTTAAATATTGTGATTCATATTTTATTTCTATCATCATTCATTAATATAAAAATATTTTAATAGATAAAAAATGACCTTATCTATATCTTATGTGAAACTGAATAATGATAAATTCATTGACACTAATAAATAACATTTTTTTGTCAAGGAAAATGAGATAATTTATATCATTTAATTAATTTTATACTTATGGGACTCTTTTATTTATATTTACATACATTACCAAAAAATAGTAAAATCATTGATGTAATATTAGTCATAAAAAAGTTTAATTTAAAGGTAAAACAAATATATCATCGTTAATATAACACCTAACCGTGTCAAAATGTTATTTATTAGAGTATTTTGACTAATCATAATCCTATATTGTAATTATATCTTTTTTTATTCCCTATACCATGAAAAATTGTTTATATTAATTTAACAACTTAGTTAATTCCAAGGGTTTCCCTCCACACATTTCTATAAGGTAACTTCCTATTCTCTTTTATTTGTCTTGTTTATGTATCCCATATTTTCCAATATCTGGACTAATACCCCCTTGTAATCCGTACATGTAACGTCCGAGATCCAGGTGCCTCTCAAAGGTTCCATGAACTAGTTTGTTACATAACATCAAGGTTGATTCCCCAAATTCAAGATGTTGCCGACTAGAAGTGAGAGACAAGGTGTGTTAATGGGGAAAATATTCCCTCATTAGAATAGTATAAACAGAAAAAAATAGCAATCAATAGAGGAAGCAGTAATACCATTAAAAAATTAAACTGTGTAAGAATGAATATAAATACAACTAAATCCATAATATATATATATATATGATTCATGTAATATGTATCTTTAAAAGAAGAAGAAAAGTCACAATTCTGGAGAGAAGTATAGAAACAAAATTATAAAATAAAAAATTAAACTCTAGCATTATTGAAAGCATTAACTTTCCCCCATGCTCCCCACCTCGGACAACAATCATGTACCTGATTAATAAGGTAACTTTCCATTATCTATACCTATAATGGAATAATCTGTTTGGGTCCAAAAGCATGACCCGAATAAGGTGTGAGGAAAACCCTAGTAGGAAACCACCAAAATATTTGTGCCTAACTCTCAGTGAATATATATAGCTGGTAATATAAAGAAATGAAGTAATAAAAGAGGAAGTACTCAAAAGTAAACAATCCAATAGTTTAAATTACTTTCATTTACATTTATTATTCAATCTTTCGAATTATATAAACCTTGGGGTATAAACTAATCTCTTTATCACTTGTATATTTATCAAAAAATTGTCTTAGAATACTATATAAAAAATCATGTAAAACTGAGTTCAAGCTTGTGCGTTGGCTTGGCAGGCTCATCACAATCATTCAATAGTTCATCAACAACCCTCTAGGAAAAATCTAATGGTCTAACCCCTTTGAATTAAGATATTATATATAATTTGAAAATTTCTTCATGTGTAGCTCTTACGGTCAATACCCCTTGGTCAACATAGCATAAATATATTATAAACGACCACCTAGGTAGCTCTCATGGTCAATATTGGAGTGTAAAATGTTCATTTAAACAAATATAAATGACCACATGGGATGATATCATGGTCTAACCTTTTTGGTTAGATCTCACAGTCCAATCCCCTTTGGTTAACACTCATAATGCATATCACAGGAAATTCATTTAATAAGTAACTCTATCCTAACAATAAAAGTAATGGAAAACAAGGCATGACTAACAGGAATTCTAGACTAAACATCCATATACAATCAACTAAGGGAAACACACCCATGGGGTGTCCCATAAGTAAGGTATTTATCCTTATGCATAACAAATAACCCTTCATAAATAAATCAACCCATATGAGGTAATAAATAATGTTAAATTTCTAATCAAGAACTACCCAAAACATGGTTATGCAGTACTTTTAGCACATATAATCCAATGAAAATCAACGAAACTCACAAAACACATACCTCAATGTTGTACGATTTAAATACACGAGCTTCGACTCATGAATCAGCCTAGATCTTCATAGATATATGAAAGGGGAAAACAACCAACCTTGAATAACTGATATGAGAGAAGGAATAAAGAAGAAAGGCTCTATGGGTTTTGAGAACTCAATAGTGGGATTTCAACACACCTGAATGTGTCCCAATCGGAGCTTAGATGGAAAATCCATAGGGGTCTAGAGTTCTTCGGTCATCCCATAACTCTCCCATACGAAGAACGAGGATTAGAAGATGTATCCTGACATAAGACGTGACCCCTTGCCGATATATAAATAAAGATACATGTTGGGTTCATTAAACCTACATGATGTGAAGTATCCACAACTGGCCCCTGACATAAGAGGAATACCAGGTCATTATACGATCGTATACTCAACTATAAAATGACCAGTACGTGGTAACCAGGTATACATCGTGTACATGGATGTACATGGCGTGTACTCAAAATAACCACATTTCTTCCTTTTTCTGAAAAAACAACCTGAACTCAAGATCTACACCTCAAAAGAATATTCGAGTTCTTACATTACCAATTATAAATATTATAAATTTTATCCAAAATTTAATCCTTTTAGGACTATAGGTTTAATCCAATGGAGTTTTCCCAAAGGATAGGTTTAACTCATTACCAATTACGTACTATTTTATTTCATCTTTTACCTCCACAAAATCTAAGGATAAAATATAAAATAATTAATTCAGTAAAATAATAATAATAACTTGATATTATGATATTTTGAAAATCATTATACACTTCACATAAAAATTATTGGAATAGATAACATTACTCGTGCATATGTGTGATGTACCACCACCACGAAATGATGTGTTTTGTTTTTAATCACAACATCACATTTATGGTTATAATTCAATATTTATTAAATATATATGATATTTATAATGTTATAATATTTCAATAAATATGAATTTTTATTCTTTTCTCATTCATACAATACATTAAAACATTGAAACAGAACTAAGTTAATGTTTGAATGATCATATCCTCGATGTGATATAATTCAATTTTCAACACCAACATATATGAATAATTATAAAATTGTATATAATGATTAAATATGATACCCATTAAAATATTAAAATTATTCTTATGATGGATTAATGATAAATGTTAAAATTCATTGATTTTTGAATTGACATAATCATGACACACAAAGAAATTATAACAGAAAACAATGATTTAAATAAAAAATATTAATAACTTTATCATAAAATGTTTTTATTAAGAAAATATGGTACGATATATATGTTTATATTATTTTAATAAATTCATTATAAATTCATACATATTATATAGGATTCTCTAATGTTTATTAAGGAAGCTGAGAGTGCATGTATGCAGTTATGATCTCAAATTTATTTTTGGGACAGATGCTTTGTTATGCACCTTCATTGTAATATAATTTTATTATAAATAGAATTTATCATTATATATAATTATTAATTTTTATATAATGATATTTTTATGTATAATAAAAATTATTTAATAATTTTTTTCTATTTTGTTATTATCAATTGGATAATGTTTTACATTACAATACCATTTCTTTTCTAAATTCCCTATGATAAATCTCAATTAGGGGGGAATTTTTGGAATCATATCATTTAAAATGTATATATATTCATATAATAATGTTTTTAATGGAATATGAATATATTAATAAAATTTTTCTCTCATTGAAAATTAAAATGATCAAATAATTTTTTAAATAAAAAAGACCAAATTTCAGCTTCTATCGATAAAAATTTTCATCTATGCCATTGATTCTAAGAATGAAATAAAATCTCACTACCTATAAATGAAATGTTGTTAACATCAAATTTTTACAACTTTTGAATTTATTTAGATTTTTAAAAAAATATACTTTCTCAGTGTTTTATGAATAGTTAATTTTTTACATTTTACTAATGTTTGAAAAGAATATTTTCATTAAACATATATAGACTAAATGTATTTTCAATCTATCTTGACCATTATATTTATTTAATTATTGTATATAATATTAATTTTTTACTTTTAAATGAAATTAATTTTCTCAATATTATTTGAATTTTGAGTCAAATTTTTGTCAATGAAATATTATTATTTCTCATGTACTTCATTAAATGATCAATTACACAATTAAAGGGATTTTTCCTCTGCAGTGTTTCTTATGCTTTACTCATGATTATAACTAATGAAATTATATGTGATATTTCTCGATATTTATTATGGTTATTTTATTATGATATTTTTTACACCTCATTAAATTTCCAAATGTTATGTTATGATGATTTGTTGAATTTGTTATGATATTGTTGCACACAAATGTAGAGTATTCATTATTTGATGACTGGGTCGATTATATTACTATAATTAGTTGGTTACTATCTTAGATATCATGAAATAATTATGATAATTAAGATTAAAATTATTAATCAAATATGGGAATTCTGTAGGATGTTATAATCTAGAATGATATAGAAATTAGGTGGTGATTCCAGATCCTCTATAAATGAAAAATAAGTAGTCATGCTTGATATGATATGATATGTTGGTCTTCTTAGTTAAACATGGAATAAGATATAATATATTTTTCTATGTTTTCCAACACTCCAATGATATGTAGATATGATTATTATTTTAACTCATATCTCATGATCGATTTTTTGATAAATCCCCAATCCTATGACTTACTAATGTTTTTTTCCACAACTCATGATTGTGATCTATGAATAGTTTGGTATGATTTTATATTGATAATATAATGGTAGCATATAATTGTTCATAAGATATTCTTACATAGGATCATTTATTATTATCTCTTCAATTTACAATTTTGATGAAACTAAGGTCACTGACTATAATGTTTTAAATTTTATACGTTTTATGAAGAAAGATACTATGTTGGAAGATTATATAATGGTTCATTATGTTAATAATTATTTTTGAGAAAATATATATTCAACATTTATCATAGAATTATTTTTTTAGTAGAGATGTATTTAAAAAATTCTAATAATAAAACATGTATATTTTGGATGAATATTAAGTAGTTATCAATGTTATATTATATAAATGTATGTTTGACCTGGAGTGTTATAAAAAATAAAATCTGCAATTTTTTGGGAATAAAGAATACATATAATCTCTTGAAGATCATCCTAAAGGTGGTAGAGTTTACATGAACCATAAAATGGGGTAGTAAGTAATGATGGTATTTATAGCTAGAATTTGAGTAATATTTTTTAGATTAAATGTTCATTAAAATACTCATTCTAAAACTCAAAAAACAATAGGTGATATAATTGTTTAGCTAGTGTTTTGTATATATTTCCATATTAGTCTTGAATTCAGGAATGAATAATGATTGTTGTTATCAATGGTATACAGTGAATTTTCCCCAAATTGTTTTATGGGGCATGATACCACAAAGGATTCACATAACCTAAATCATATAATCTACGAGCATATTGATTTTGTGGAACCAACACAAATTTTCTATGATTATTTTACTAGACTACAATACTAAACCGAGTAATCATTTGATTCTCATAATTCAAGATTTTCATTAATTTTTTTTGAATCAAAATTAAATAATGTTGTCAAGATAATAATAATGAAAAAATTAATATTAATCGGTGTATGGTATTGTAAAAAACTATAGAGAAAAATAACTAACAAATTTAAATAAGAGGTCAAGATCTATTATGGTATGATAAACATTGAATGTATCACCCTATAGTTTTAATATATATTATTACATTAAATAAGAGTTGTGTTTATAGCTACATTCACAGAAAAATTTAATTAAAAACATGATTCTATATATTAGATTCTTATATTTAAGAAAATTTCATTATAATAGAACAAATAGAAAAAATATTAATATATTAATAATGAATACAATACTACATTACAAACCCATAATCTTTTAAAAATCAAATTTTCAATAATTTTTTTTTCTTTTTATATCATTTCCCATATAAAACATATTTTAATAAATTTTATAGTTAGAAATTAATAGTTTTTAAAAAAAATTAATATCATGTAGAAATTTATTTAACGTTAATTTTTGAATGATCTTTTTAAAAATAATTTTTTTCATGGTGAATAACTACACAATTATAAATTGGATCATATAGAAACATTTAATATATTAAAATTATACATTAATGACATAAATGTTATTCAAATGATTTATTATAAAATTAAATTATATATAATTTAACCTAGTTCATTTGAAACTAAATTATTGAATTTATATAATTCGTGTTTAATATTTGAAAAACAAAATTAATATTTCACTCTAATTTGTAAAATTAATTTGGTTTAAAATTTATCATTCCTCAAGAGTGGGTATTAATTATAGAAAATTTATTTCATATTTGAGGTCATCATTATTATATTTTTTAGTTATTCATTTTTATTTATAAACATCTGATTACTATGTTTCGGGATATCAAGCATGATAATAGTAAAATGATTCATTTAAAATAATTTCTTCATTAAATTTGTTAATTTTTTTACAAACAAATATATATATATATATATATATATATATATTATTTACTCTAGTGCGACTTATACACACACCCACACCCACACACATAAATATGTATATCTTATAAATAATTTAACTATTAATTTATGTTATATAATATTATATATAAAAATTTTTATATCAAATTCTATTCAATATTTTTTATATATTTCACATCTTCTTTTAAAATTTAACTTCCAAATATTTATAAATTTTATGATATTAAATGGAGTAAAAATTTGTGTTCACAATTTAAAAAATTTGATTAGAGGTGTTTTCATAAATTTATATTAAAAAATCTATTACTCTATTAAAATATAATTACCATCATGAAAACCAATAAGGAAAATGTTAAAATTTATTTGTAAAACACAAAAAACTGGTTTATTACTTTGAATAATGTGAATAGTGGCGGGATGATCAAATGTAAATCCCCTCAAAATCATTTATTTCTTAATTTAGTGACATTCTCACCTGAATAGTGACCTTCAGTCCCTGAAAAAGATATTTTTCATTTAAACAAATTAGTATTCCTCATATAAAAATTAGATCACTTCCTCAACATTTATCAACCAATCCAAATTAAAAATAAACACCAACTCACGATAAAAATAAATGTAAAAACTATTTGATAAATTTGTATGACATTATAAAAATAGTCCATACATATGAAATAATTCTCAAACCTATTGTTATGTTATATTTAAATAATATATATTTAATATTTGGGATGTTAGGTAGATATAGAGAGAAAATTAGGAAAAATTGTAAGTAAATTTGGGATATCAATATTGTTTCATTGAGCTCATATTAATATTCATTATTTATTTTTTTATGTAATTAATACTAATTTAAATTTTAATTACTTTTTTTAAAATAAATGTGATTAAAAAAACGAAATAAAATTCTATATTACATGTATTTTAATTTAAAATGATCTAGTATTTTTATGGATTATTTTCCTCAATTTTATATTCAATGGAACATGTTGGTTATTTTACACCATTAATTATTTTATATGATGTATCATGTATCCAATTACCATTAATAATAATTAAAATTTTAATTTCATGATATTTTAATATCCATTTTAATGTAACTCTCTAGTTTTATTTTGATTCGTACATTTATATTATCATATGATTTTATTTATTTCAAACTCATTTCTTTGAGACAAGATTTGTTATATATTACAAAATTCACATAAATGTTGTTTAAAGAGACTATTTTTTAGAATATATGATTATATAACATTAATTAATTGTATTTCACGTCTATTTTTCTGATGTGTCATATATAGTGTTCTGATTAAAATGATAACATGTTGTAAGGATTTCTATTTAATCTGAAATTCAAATTATGGTTGTCATTGGAAGATAATCCATCTTCAATATTTTTATTATATTTCGTTCTAATACCGCATAAAAATATATTTCTCCTCTTTTTATTCATGGTGTTTTTATATATATTATCTATATTTCATTTCACTATTTTCTATTTATCATCATAGTGTTTGGAAAATGACACCACCACTTATTTTGTTCAAGAATATATCTTTACCTCTTCTATATTCATTATATTATTTTGTGAATTTCAAAATATATTAACTTATAATGTATTAGGTAACCAAATATTTTACGTTATGTAAATTATTATTTTTTAAATTAAAAAAATTGTATAAGTGTTTTTCTCGAATAAAAATAATATATTTATATATATTTCCACCTGAATACATAATTCCAATATTTTGGAAATTTCATCTATATTAATCAATATTAAAAAAATTATAATATAAATTATTAATCTACTTGATGGATAAAATATTTTTTTATAAAGTATTTCAAAATTTATTCAATGTTCCCCACTTCCAATATGATTTTTCATAATGCTGCTAAAATTATATTTTAATAAAAGTTCACATACATTGACATAACTTTTCCTTGATCAATGATATTTTCAAAATTTTAACATCCAATTCATTATTTGGATATATTATGTATTGTTATTATTATGTAACAGTGAAATGATTCATCATGACCATAACCTTACCTTATCATCAACCGTACATAGGTATGTTTTTTCATCCAATGAATTTCATTTGTGAATTCCTTATATCTTATTTCACTAATGGAAGGGTGTTTATAAATATTTTTATTATATAAATCATTATCTAAAACATATAAAAATTATCTATAAAAATTAGATAATATGTATTCCATTGGATAAATTAAATAGTTTTTACCTATAATGTAATTTTATGTCATTTTCACACATAGATATAATTTTCATTATATAATTGATTTTACAGAATTATAAAGCTCTCTAATGCATTGGTTATTAATTTATGTCTCATGAAATGTTATAAAAAAATTATTTTTGATACATAATCCACGTTAATAATATATACCATATATAATGATTGTCTTGGGAGTGAACCTCACCATATGCTTATGTAATAATATATTAAGTTGTTTAAATATATTTTTGATTCAATTATTTTATTATATATTTTCTCTAATCCATGATTCCATAACTATATCACACTCTTAGTAGATGGAAAATGATAGTTCATTTAATATTTCATGTTCCATTATTATGACATCGGGAAAATCCGTTTTATTTATGTGTCCTTTTAATAAGTCATTTCTTCACTTCTCGTGTTTTTTATATGATTTTGATCTTACCCATTAACACATGTGGATATGTTTTACTTATTAAGTGTATGAAATCACACCTTTCATATGTTCTGATTCCCTATGATATAGTGATGAGTTTAAATTACGTGAAATCAATGACGGGGCCTAGAGTGGCATAGTTATGGAGAAGTGTACACAATTTTTGTTAAATATGTTTCTCATTTAGAAATTCCTCAATGACACAAAAATTTAATTTGAGGAATTGTGGTATTATTTTTTGATATAAAATTTTTGTTAAGAAAATAATGTGACAAATAATATTTTATACCTTGGTCCTTTGAAATTTCTATCAAATGATGAATTTTTAAAATATTTTTTGATCCCCAAAACATGGATTGGGTGTCTAAGTCCTTATAGTTTCTATAAGGGAAACATATTGTTATTTCTTGGATATTAGATTATTTATATTTTATTTGGATAATAGTACCACTTTGAAAACTATAGGGATAAGTCAACATGATATCTCTATTTATAGGATACCATCCAAAAAATTCGATTTGTTTTTAGTATATGGTTCTTTATTAATTAAATCCATGTCTAATACTAGAAATAAAATATTTTTTTGGAATATATTCCCCTATGTTTACCCAACATGAAATTTTTTTATTATGTACTAACTCAGTCTTCACTATATTAAGAATTACTAGGCTTAAGACTGCACACCTAGATATATAATGTAATGTGATACAGTTTGTTTAATCACATTTCATTTTAAACCATTATGAAGGATATATTATAATATAAAATAAATAGAATAATTCTAAAAAAACATAGATAAAAATATTTCTAACTTATAGGTGTTTAAGTTGGAAATAATGTGTTTCTAATTTGATGGTAACAAAGAGAATGAAATTTTCATTGTTTATTTTTCATTAAATTGTTTGATTGTAATTATATTTTTATCCCAATTATTCATCACACATTTTTTGTCTTGATGTATTATAATGGATAAATTTTGAAGAAAATGGCTAAATAAATGCTTCCATGAAAAATGTGAAATTTTTATAAATATGAAAGCTGATGTGATAGGGGAAAGATTATACAATATTATTATTATATTATACCTTCTATCATGAATTATGATTAAAAATTAAATCTTTTTTGAGATTATAAACACAAAAAATAAGAGAAGATTTTTGTCTCATGGAAACTCTAGTGATTGAGATGATGATGGAATTAATGTTAAAATTCAATGATAAAATATTTGTTAAGAGTTTCCAAGTGGAATATCTGAAAAGAATTATAAAATGGTTAATCTATGATAAAGAAGGTGATCAGGAAACAACCATTCAGGGAAAAATATTTTATTTAAACACGTTAAGAAGAAAATCAATAACAACAATCTCCTAGATGATTTGAATAAGAAAAATCCTTGGAAATAGTTTCTATTAATGTGAATAATTATTATTATATGGTCCTGTATACAATTTTTCTTCATTATAGATATTTTAATGAATTATGGCATGAATGGTTCCACCAACTATTACATGTTTTATTATTAATAATAAAATGCTGCTATAATTTTTATTGGAATGGAATATGAAACTACTTTATTGTTTATATGATTATGATTCTTCAATTACTTATTAATTCTTCCTCTCTAAGAATACATTATGTTGTTGAAAATGAATTTCATATCATGTTGTATACTTCATATTAATTACAATGGTAGGGAAATCAAATTTTAATCAAACCAATGGCCATCACACTATTATTTTATAAAAATGAGATCTATGGGAAAACTAAATCTACTATATGATTTTTGGAGTCCATATTGGAGGGTTGTATAGAAAAATATACTTAGAGACCAACACAACATTAAGGTTTTGTATAGTCCGATGATGAATATATGAATCAAATATTATATGTTTTATATATATATAGAAATTATATTTTTAATCATTATTATATTTTAGATATCCATCATAATTTATAGTGGTCAGTTGTAATATAAATTTCATGATTACAATTTATTTTAGATGGGGGGAATGTAACTCCACATGATTTTAAAATATAATTTTCCAATAAATAATCTATATTTTAATACCATATTTCTCAAGAAACATTGAATGCAAAAAAAGTGGAAAGTCATTAAATTAATAAAATTATTAAAAAATAAGAATTATTATCCATATAATAAATCAATATATTTTAATAAATTATAAATTTATAAATAATGGATTAATCACACCTAAATTTTGAAAAGTGAATTTCTCAATTATTTTAATTATATATATATATATGGTATTTACATTTTAGTGATAAAATATAAAATATTATAATTTTAATTTGATAAAATTATCAATACTTTAAAAATTTAAATAATTGTCTTTCATAGGGTCAAATTTTTGAACATTAAAAAATATATTTTTATATGAATTGTATAAAAAATTTATTTTTTAATTATGATTTATTATTTTGAAATATAACCTTCAAATAATGAATTAAATATTTTTCATACCTTTTAATATAAAAATTATATTATTATGATATAAAATTATTTATTTATTAATACTATTATTAATTTATAATATTCACATTAAATCTTTTTGAAACATAGGTAATAGTTTACAATAACAAATATTTTATTTCATTAGATTAAAAACACTTTTCATGATAATAAAAAAATATTTTTCATATTATATATCATAATTCTTATTTTATTTATAAATTTCATATTCATTTTTATGAATAAATATATTATTTAATAGATTAAATTTTCCCTCCATTATATTATTGTAATAGTTGTTTATCACATAATTTTTTTATTAATTTTTTATAATTTTTATCTAATATACGTAATCTATAAATATTTTATAATAAAATATGATACTACTTTTAAAAATATAATAAAATATATTATCAATATATAAATAGGATAATACTATTATAAAACATTAAAAAAATAAGGATCAAAAAATATTTTTTCTTCAAATATTGTTTTTGTATAAATAATATTCTTTAATTGAAATTATTACTTTCAAAAGTTTTGAAACTAATTTTTAATAAATTGGGTATAAATTTATGTTTTTAAAATATTTTTTTTAAAATTCCCTATATTAGTTTATAAAAAACTAATTTTTTATTTAAAAACAAGTTACTAAGGAAAAAACTAAAAAGGTAACAGTTAAAACCCAAATGATAAAAAACAACACACTTTTTTTATATTTATAAAACAATGATTTGTAGGTGGACTAATTACTATAACTCATCCTCAACTCTATTATCTTCAATTTTTAAACCATAAATCTATGAATATTTTCATCGATAATTTTAAATTAAATGGGTATTTACAAAAATGACATTTTCTTCACTTATAAAATCAGATAAGATCGTCCACATATCTCCACACATAAAAAATATTTATCTAATTAATCAATCAGAATTATTATCTCATAACATATCTCCTTATTTCCTATAATTCATTTTCAGTCAAATAAATGATGATATGGTGTATTAAAGTGTTACCCAAAGGAGAACATCCAATTACAGAGGTAACATTCTAAACCAAGATTCCTTAATTTGTTCCTATTATACCTCATAAAATATTTTATATCAATGAGTTTATGATAAATTCAGTGTCATTAATATACTAAAATGTTATCATTCTAATTTAATGTCATAATTCACACTTCACTAAAATATGTTAAAAAAATTAAGGCGTCATCATGCGTACATACAAACAATATCCTTCTAGAATTGAATGTTCAATTATTTATATCCTCCATAAAAGGATAATATAAAATAATTTTTAATGAAAAATATATAATTTATATCACTGTATAAATTGTTAAAAAATAATAATTTCAAATTTATACCCCCTCCAGTTCTGTAGAAAATGAATTTGTCATCATTGTGTATGGGTGGACTATCACCACTCCTGAATATAGTTCATTGTTTTCAATTATTTCCATACATGGACGAATGAAAATATTTATTTACTGAACGAAAATAATATTAATCACTCTATAAATTTTATTTTATTTTAATATTATAAATTTTAAAACTAATATTATCTATAAATGGTAAGTATATTCTTATCCAACATAAATGACCATATCTAGGAAACTTTCAGTTTTGGATTCCATTTTGGTAAAACCTATGAAACTCTATAATTTTTTATATTATGGAATATTATAAGAAATAATATTCTAAAATAACATAAATTATTAATACAATTAACAATATAATTTACTATAGTTAATATACGGACATGTTTTTTGAGAAATTCAATAAAGAACCTCATGTTACCAATATAAGTAAAACTATTTTCTAAATGAATAACACATGATCATAAATAGATCATATAAAATTTTATATTGATGATACTTTTTTTATAAAATATATTAAATACTCGTAAATTGATTGTCACTAAATTTAGGTACTAGTGAAGAGTTATTCCATACATAAGATAATGATTTATGGATCTCAACTTTGTTTCATTGAGATATGATTATTTTTTACCACATTTTATATTTTTCTGTGTATTTATTGGGAATGTAAATAATTTTTTTCTTAAATTTATTAAAATATTATGTATCTAATAACCATATCATATTCTACCTTCCATGAATTTTCAATATGAAGTATCCCAAGTTTGTAAGGATTATTTGTCACTATATTCATTTCCATGGGACAAGGTATTATATTGCGCAAAAAAATTTATTTTCTTTTATATATTAAATTACGTATTACATTATTTGTGATTAATATATATTATTTAATGATAATTTAATTTCCATTTTATTGTATCTGTCTTATTTCATATTGATTCTTACATTTCTGTAGCAATAAGGTCGTCTTTATGATCAAAAACCATTCATTGAGATATCTTTTCTTCCATAAACAAAATTTCATTTAAATAGAGATTGTAATTAGTATTAATAATACAATATATATGTTATATTTTATTCTTCTATATTTTAAATTCAATTAAATGATATTTCTCGAATGGTATTTTTATTAAAAACTTATTATTGGTGAAAAATATTCTCATAAATCTCAATAAAAAAGTTTTATTTTATCAGGATGATAATAAATCTCTATAATTTGTATCATTTTTTAAATATAACCAACAAAATTTTTATTCTCCAATAGTTATTTTTGGGAGTTTCATACATTTTATCATTATTTCATTTCATATTTTTTTCTATATATTCTCGTTGTAAGAATAACAACCCCACCTCTTATATCAATATGGAATAATTATCTACCATGACTATTTTCCTTAAATTAATTTATTAATAACATTATACATACATCAAAAAAGTTTAAATGTTTTTTTTCTAATTATAATAAATTTTTTTTATTTTAAGGATACATTTAAATATTTTAGTATCTATTGTTTTTAATAAAATGAATTAGTTTTCAATCCGAATCATTCAAACATATGATTCCTCTATCTTATTTTACTTGAGTAAACATTACTTCTAATCCATAAGATTTTGTTAAAATAAAATATTATTCCTAATTATTTATAAAATATTTATTTTGAAATAAATACATTCAAAAGGGCATAGAATTTTGAAATTTCAAATTTGATTTTTCCTAATTCTCTTAAAAATAGTTTTTATGTTAGTATCAATCCTAAAAAACCCATATTATTGATTAAATATATTATATAAATATTTCCATTTTTCATCATTATATTAATATATTATGGAATTTTTCTTTTCATTTGAATAATGGTCCAAAAAATACTTTGAATCCTCTAATAATCCACAATTTATTAACATGAGTTTTTTTCAGTTCTATTCATCTGTGAATCACCTATATATCATTTAATTGATTGAATAATTTTATTCACTGTTGATTTTTGCAAAAAAATCGAATTGTATAGAATTTATCTATTTGGTGTAAATTTCATGTTCTTCGTTATCTTAATTTAATGATATTTTCAAAGAAGGTTAATTTATGTCATTTCATACAAGTTAAATTTTAATGGGTTTATTATTTTATGAAAATGGACATATTTATGATTTTTTATATATTTAATACAATTTATAAAAGATAAACAATTTTCCATGGGTTTTATATGTTGACTGAATATAGTGAAACACATTCATTTGATTTTCATTGTGTGATGTGTTGACCTATAATTATATATCCCAAAAATGAAATAGGTAAAACATCATATATTATGATTTATTCTTAAAAGGATTAGGGAATGAACATAATCATCCATATTAATCTATCCAATATATGACAATGGTCGTATGAATGAACCATTACATTATCTTATGATTTCATGTTCTTTTTTTATTAAACATATTTATGATTCAGTGAGCTTATGATATCATTTACTCATATGTGATTCCATTACTATCCCATAGTGGTATACTATAGTATCAGCTAATACATATTAGAGTTCATGTTTCTCTATTGTGACTTGTGGAAATCTATTATTATTCTATATAATTTATAATAATACATTTAACTCGTTCTCATGGTTTACTATATAATAATTATATAACACATGAGGAAATGTTATGGGGGTTCCCTTACTATGAATTTGAGGATAAAAAGTATTTTGATTTCATTCCCTTGGATATTAAGATGAGTATAACATCTTAATTTACCATAATAACTTCATTTGTGCATCAATTATAGAGAAATAAATTCATGCTTAAAAAGTATGTTTCTCATGTATCTAGTCCTCAAATATAGTAAACCCTTTATTATTTTTATTAAAATATCATTTTTGGATAAATGTTTTATTTAATAAAAATTAATTGAAATATGTGTATGATTATATGTGATCAACTAAATTTTTCTCAAAGGATGAGTTTTATTTATGTGTTTCGATCGTAGGAACCTAGAGTTTTTGTTTTGGGTAATACATTGAATTTTATTCATACTCTGATTTAAGCCAACCCCATAGGGTATTTAACCCAATTTTGTTTTGAAAGGCTGGTTTCATATAATAGCATCATTTTTTATTATTTTTTATTCAAACATTGTTCATTTGATTATTGAATTGAAAATACCAGTTTTCACTTATATTTTATTTTTCTATAGAAAACCAAAGAACGTAATATAAAAAGAATAATTCTAGTGGAATTTCATATTGTGGAACTCTTCATGGAAAATGTGGGTTAATGTTATAGGGGACCACCAAATAGAAAAATAATGGTATTTATTAATCAGATGTTGAGTTGGTTTGAAAAATCAATGATTTTACATGAATGATTTAGGAATTTAAAATCCTAAACATTTTTGGAAGCACTAATGATCAATATATTCCAGGAAGGATAAAGTGTAATGTTTTCTAATTATTGGAGGATTATAAATAGTAATTTAAAGGAGGAAACCATATGAATAAATATAAAAACAATTTTGAATAAATAAGGGTGAAACTAATAAGAATTCAAGTTGTTAAATTAATTAGGTTAAAAATGGATTTCGGAAGTTTCCTCTAACCCAAGGGAGAAGAAAGACTCCCATGATATTTTGTTTGAGATGATTTGAACAATTTTTGAAAGCCTCAAAAATTATTTGATGGGGGAAATTTGAAATCATTATAGGATTAATGTTTTCAAGATAATATGTTTTAACTCACTCCTCATATAAAATAATTGTTTGATGTAATGTAAATTCTATAATTGTAAAAAACAAGTGAAAATGTTTTCCATAATCAACTGAACTCTAAAATAATAGACAAATTTCAAATAATGTAAAAACACTATATGAAATTAAAGGAAGAAACGTCCAGTGGAAAAGATCCATAAGAAACATAATATAAAATTTAATAAAGGGGAATAATGAATAAATATATGTATAATGAATTGATTTCATTGGATGGTTTGTTGATAAAAAGGGTATGATTAATCATATTATTTCTCTATTATGTTTATTTCAACACCATTCAAAACAATTTTATTAAATTAATGTTTATCATTCATATAGGATAATGATCATTTAATAATTTTCCTATCCTAATGAAATAATACTTTATAATATTCAGGATTTTCTCATAATCAAACACATATATGTATTTATGAAAAATAGACTATAGAAATCTCAAAGAAGAGGAAAAAATATACAGTTACTATTATCTAGTTTGAAAATATCTTTATAATGTTTCCATGAAAAATAATGTACAAAGGAAAATGGAACAGAAAATTTTCATACTTATATTGATTTCATGGTTACATTTTATGTTTTTTAAGGCATTTGAATATATTTCACACTATATATATAGAAAAATTATAAAATAAGAAATTCAATAAGAAGATCTAAGGTATCATTAGCATCCAAATTATCTTTACCACTGGATGACTCAATTAGAATACTATAAGGATATTTAACATGAATCAAAATATGATAATTGTATGAAAACAATTATAATTTATTTCATTTCAAAATGACTATTACATGGAATTAATATATTCTACATTATTAACTAGGTAATCTCCAAATGTGGTTATAATCCTCTTAAATTGATTTAATAATTATTATAATAATGAGAAGAATTTAAATTTTGGAAAAAATTGATCGCCCAAATCATGTAGTAATATAAATCTATGGTTAGTATTCAATAATTTGTAAATTTAAATAGAAAAAAAGTAATTAAAAATATTGTTTTGATAATGAATACTAGAATATTTTAGAAATGGTAAGCCCCTTATTGTAAAATTTCATAAGGAATAGGTGTTTGTGAATTGGGTTATGTAAAATCTAAAAAGCCAATATGGTTTGAGAATAAATAAGACACTATTAATTATTTTTTAAAAAAATTGGACAATAATGTAGAATATGTGTGGAATTTGGTGTTCCTTGGTTATTTACAATCCTCATTATCTTGTTTCTTGTAGAAGATACTCCTCTCTCTGTATAGATGAAAAGATTTTTGACTTTTTTGAAGATACATGTGATTATAGAGAGACACAATACATGGGGTATGTGGGATCATAATCATAAGAATTGAATCTAGATTCAAATTCAAAATTAATTTTGTAATAGAATATAGAATGTGGTTATAATGGTCTTTCACATTGAGACCTGATGGTGTATGTATGGTAAATGTTTTATTATAAATTTGATAAGGAAAATATAATTAGGTTATTAAATATAGTCCTTAAATACTAACATGATGTAATAAATTATATTTAGATGTATCATCCTTATAATAAGTGTTTTTAGGATATGTTGGATAGCACCACTAATGGATGGAATTTGATTATAGGAGTGAAATGAATGACATTGTATATAGCTTCATATATTCTATCATATTGGTTCTAGTGGTCTATATAATCATTAAATTTAAAACCAATCATCATGATATATATTCTCTCATTAAGTGATCTCCCCAAAATCAAAGAGAAATTTATGATACATTGCATAAATGAACGTGGAATTATAGTCGAAGATATAATTATGATTTAATAATTGACATTTTTTAATGAAATCTGTGAAAACCAAGATAAAGTCGAATGAAAATGGAATTATTTTTTATCATTTAATGTGGACTTTTTATTTATAAAAAAGGTATGTAATTCATGAATAATGACCTAATGAATTTTTTCCAAAACAATTGGTTCATTTTTCGGTCACAATATTTTATGAGGGTTTATAATGTAATCTGTTTATTAATTTTTTTAGACCCAATGAATTACATGGATACATGTGAAGGTTGTATAAGTTACTCTTGATTCATTAAATAATTAATGGATTATAATTATTAGTTAATTATTTGACATATCATGTGCTTGGTCATAACATTTATCACTACATTCCATGTGATATCGGTGATATAATTTTTTAACTTATTTTCTAAAAAAATATGGAATAATTTAATCTAATTTTTGATTCATTATCAACAAAATTTTGATAAATATAATCAATGAATTGTATAAATAATATCCTCACATATAGAGAGAAATATAAAAGACCAATTTATATTCTTCAATTGAATTCATAAATCCATGTGTAATACAAGAAAACTAACTAATTATTTGAATTTTATTGACAATAAAGGGTAGATATAAAATGTGCTTTGGTTTAAGGGATTATTTTCATCTAAATATAAGGGTGTGGTTGATCAATACCAAAAAATTTTGGGAGGATTATTTGACAATATGTGTTGTTTCATCCTTCATGAAAAAATATTTCTTATATTTATTGGTTATTTAGAGTCTACATTAATTGACTCATTCAATAAATAATATTGTTGTTCATGAAGTTTTGGTTGATAATACGAAAGAATTAAAATATAATTATATGTGTACCTTCTAAATTGGTTATATATTTTTTCTATATACTATATGATTTTTTATTAGATGAATCATATTTTTATATATGTATTTATATGGTTGTTTATTAAAAATAGGATTGAAAACTCATGGAAATATTGTGAGCAACCACCATATATGTATGAATCCAACCATAGCCACCACCTAGCCGAGCGATTTGTAGTCAAGGGAAGGGTTTATGTGATCTCCCAGCCAACAAATATTGGGTCTGTGAATTAGAAGGAATTTTTATAGGTATATGAATACATGAAGAGGTGTATTATAGCCTCTCACGTTTCTATAGGTATATGGTTGTTAATTTTCAATTTATGTTATGTTTATAACATCAATATAATTTTACACTCATTATCACTATGTTGTAATGTTATTATAAGGAAATAACTTCATAATAATCTATAAAATTATTTTCTAGGTTTTTTTAATAGATACATTATTATGAAATAATATATTTCCTTGTGGAATATTACAATGAAATATGTCATGGTAAAATGTGTATTAATTATGAATTTTTGTTATTCTTGTAAATATAAAATTATAAAATATATAAAAATATTTTTTAATAAAATTATATTTTATTGATTCAATATAAAAAATAGTAATTTCAAAACATTCATTGTGAAAACATATCATAAAATGCTTGAAATAGTGAACGGGCTATATGAATCTATAAAAACACCTATTTATTCTCTATAAATTTAAAGGAGGTGTCAACCACATTATAATGGTAAATGGACCGAATCCTAAATTTATATCTAACGATTGAACATATGATACGATGAACACCAAATGATTAATATTAAATTATAATTAATAATTAATGGATAATAAAAAAATTAACTCATAGTAATGAGTAAAAAATTTAAAAAATATCATGACATTGATTAATAATAAATTGAATTTGATTATAAAATGGTGTTATGGTAATAATTATCATGTAGGATTCCAATGATAGAGTTTCTCATAAATTTCATTCTAAGGATGTTTTTTAATTAGTATGAAACTATTTTCATTTATATATTTGGTATCATTATAGAAATAATTATTTAATGATGATTATAATTCAATTAAGTTAATTTTAAATTTTCATCTCTCATTATTTTCCCATTGATCCATACATTACAAATTTCATAAGCATTTCTGCACACTAAATCTATTTTTATTGAGTCATTCTATTTCTTCACATAATATGTTTTCCTATTTTCAATTTATTATATCCTTTTTATGTTAAATTTTTCATTTCAATTTTTTTATGTTAATTTATGTCAACATATAATGATTTTATATTTTTCTTTTACTTCACAAAATACATTATTATAATGGAATACATCCAATCCATGTCTTGGCTATTTTCTACCATTTTCATACTATTTCTTACCATAAATCCAAATTATTATTATTATAGAAAATAAATAAATTTTTTATTATAAATATATCATATATTAATTAAATACTATTTCAATGTAAATTTAACATCTACTTAATTGATATAGATTACATTATTATTGTACAAAAATAAAAAAAATATTTCATATTCTGTACAACTTATCAATTTCCACTAATAGTTTTTATAATATATTTTTATTTATTTTTATTATTCCATTATTTTTATGTTTCTCAAAACAATATAGATTAAAAATTATTTTATTACCATTTGAAATTGATTTGGAAATATTATTATAAAATTTCCATTATGAAAAAACCAAAAAAAATAAAGAAAAATATTTTCATATTTTATCTCCTATATTACAAAATTTCTATGAGAGATTATTCATTTAGGAATATTAAAAATATTTTATGTGTCACCCCGAGAATGGTATTCTGATATTTTTCTTTTTTGAAATTTATTTTTTGGAATCATCCAATCCAATTCCTAATTATTTCTTATGTGATGCCATGTAAAAATGTTTTGAAAAACATATGATTTTCTTGAAATTATAAAGGTGTGTTTGATATAATGTTGCTAGAATTTCTTTTACAAAATATCCTTATGTAAATGTTATTCCTATGATTATATATCCCATGAACTCATTTTTAAGGATTTATATCTGAAGAGGTCAGTATGTGATTTATATAATTCAAACAGTTAACTATGATCATATTGGCATGTATAAATATGATATATCCAGTTGTTCTGAAAATTTTCAATTATAGACATGAAGTTATTATCTATGTTCCTGGTGTAATAAATGGACAATATACTTCAGCTACAATCAATCTTTTGTCTTTATGAATGATGTGGTTTAATATGGCCACCATGGTTTTATGGTCATATTAGAGATCCTTAACATATTTTTGGAATTTTTATGATAATGATTATACAAAGTTCCTAATTTATTACACTCTTGATTGTGTGATTTCATATTATTTACAATAATTATTCTATAGAAAATTTTAGTAATTCATTAATAATGTTTTATCATTTTACATTACTAGGAAATAGTATATGTTTATTATCTTATGACCCATAATGACTATATATGTTTCCATGATCATAATACTCTAACCAAGAAAATTCTAACATGTTGATATTTCTATGAAATGTTTTGTCTTATAATATATTCTCTATGAATCATTGATATTTTTTTACCCTTTCTGAATGTTTAAGAAAAATCATTTCTTATTTTCTTTATTTAAACATATTATGATGAAGATTTTTACATATGATATTCCTTGATGGATGTTGAGTGTGAGGTAATAATAAAGTTAAAAATTCTTATGTTTTTAATATAAAAAGGTCTCGTAGTTAACGACACTAATCATTTGGGCACTCAGAGTGTTCATTATTTGGGATATGTATTTGTATAATCACATGAAATGATGTAATATATATGTTTTTTATATTTTGGATCTTCTATATTACAAACCCCTTATTTACAACCTTATATAGAAAAAATAATTGTATTAAACTCTACCATATCATCCGCTTATACATGTTTTGCAGTTCAATTTATATCATTAAACCCCACAAATATTTTAGTCATGTAAACAAAATTTTCTAATATTGGGAAATTAACACAAATATCATATTTATAATTTATCAAAAATAACTATTCTTGTAAAAAATATATAACATATCACTATTTATTAAAAATTATCTTAAAAACCTCTATGAATATGAAATATTCACTTATCAAACAACCAATGAAATATACATAAAAATTATAACATAACATTAAGGATTTAAATTTATTGCTATAATGATAAATAATTTTTTTAAACATAATTCTATTATATAATTTATTCATATCTTTTAAAAAAACTTAATATTAAATAAATTATGATCTAGTGTTCAGAGTAGAGTATTAATGAAACAAATAATTAATTATTATCTTATTTATTTTAAAAACTACTTATTTGAACAACCATTTTGACCCCATGTAATTCAAAATTACTAAAAAATTTAGAATATAATGAAGTATAATTTGAATTTAAATTTTATTAACAATATCATATTAATCAATAGTATTACATTGATGTGAACATAAAAAAATATCTTCTCACAAAATCTTATGGTAATTAAATTCAAGTGTAATATATACATAAATACACAAGAGGATTGTATTAATGTGATAGAGAATGTTAATTCCACTAATCATATGATACATCAACAATATTCACTAGTATTGGGGGACAATTTCCTCTACTTGTCACTATTTTACAGTTTTCTGCACATAATAGGAATAAAAAAAGATATTAAAAAAATAAAAACTAATCCCTAGTTCCATCCAATATAAAAATGGTTCCCAAATCAATAAAAAAAATATTATTTTCAAATTGATTTTAGAAATTTTGAATAGTGATAAGGGAAGATAATTTTACATTATTATTAAAATTTAGGGAAATCATATACTAATTATCAATTATATAATTAAAATTATCAAAAACTATCATTTATAATTTGAGGTAGAGATTACCATCAGATTTTTGGTGGATATGTACTATAGTTATAGTGGTTCACATGAATTTATAGGCTCTGTATAAACCCATAGGACCTCTGGTTCACACAACTAAACTTCCATGGGTTTCTTGAAGCTACCTCCAAAACACAACATATCCAAGAAAGCATTAATCCAATTTCAAAAATTCATACATTAATTCATCATTAAAAGAATAAAATTGTAAAAAAAATCATAATATATAAATTAAATATCTAGGGTCTTTATTGATATATAGGCATAAGAATTTCTATAGGGGGATTCGGGGTCATGTGAACCTATAAAGGTGGCCCATAAAATGAGCCAGATTTTCAGTGTATTACTTTTAAATATTACATGGATTAATATTGAGAGAAGGTTCTGGGAAGATATATGATTTTGAGGACCATTGTAGCTAGAGTAAATATCTATAATATATTAAATATTTAAATAACTTCCATGTGCAATTTTACTAAATATATAGAATAACATCTAAATAGTTTCTTTGATCAGAAATACAAGGGAACTTTTGCGTTCTAAATGGTGGTTTTATCCTAGGCATGTCATAACTTTGGTCGGCATGGGTCATTTGTGAAAAAGTTATCACTGACGTAAAATGAATATAATGATATAAAAAAATTATTCTAATATGGTATGTTGACGAATATATTTAACATTATTTAACTACATCCTTATGTTAGAATTGAAGGGTCATCCTCATAACCGTTGATCTTGTTGAGGATAAAGAGAGAGGGATTTTTAGAATCCATTCTGATGGATGGTGACCGAATAATTGATCGAAAATCCACGCAAACTGATTTTGAAGGATCTCACTGATGAGCGTAATGATATCTATTTATTCTCTAGCGATCAATCCATGTTGATGTGGGGAACGTTTTTTTATTTTCCCAAATATTGATTATATGATGAATGCATACCAATCGATGGATATATTAGATTGTGGATCTATCATTATGTTGGATGGGTTATTTCGCAGAATTTATCTGGAGTTTGTTGTTGATATTCGTTGGATTTGTATATCATTATAATAACGGTGAACCAATAATGACACAAACATAGATTGATGCTCCTCAACCTTGATTTGGTTTGATCTTTTATCGACCATTTCATCGTTCTTGGTGATATTTATCATTCTTCCCCACGATTATGATTTTCATGATTGATCACTCATTGCACATTCTAATCATGGAATAGTGTTCTAAAATCATAGGTTTGGAATCATTATGACTCGACCGAGGTGTGATGGTGGTTGTGATGGAAGATAAAACTATTGTTAGTTCTGATTTTTTGTTCTTATGTGTGAAACTATAGACAATGATGTTCTTGTTTTTGGATTCGATAGAAGAACCAAATATTTATAATTCCTTGATGGAATGACAGAATGAACACAGATCAATAGTTTTATGGAAAACAGACCACTATAATAGAATCCTGAACTTCGAATAATGTTTGTGGGAGGAAGAAGATGGGTTTTGAAAAAAAACCAACACAAACGGAATGTATTCCTTGACTACAAAACATGTACTCCCCTTGGATGGACTGAAAATGTACATTGGATAGTACACATACAAGGGGTGGTGTACATAGGTTTCCAACATGGCATGTACCACACACACATGACAAGGCCAATACCATATACATGAGATACCTCATTTACTGGTACACGAACACGGATACACAGGTTGACACTTTGTACAAGAACATGGCTAGAGTACATGGGTAGACCTTAGAAAAAAGACATAGGTTTAAACCCTTCCATGTTCCATGTACTCATATACATGACACATGCTGAATTTAATTGGATTTTATACATGTAAGGTACTTGGGTTCAAGGGACACAACATGTTACCCTACTAGACTTCGTGTACCCCTTTCTACATGTCTTGTTCATCAGGTCCTTTATATCATGGACAGGTTTCATTATGAGTTGTTCCCATTATCATTTCCAAGAAGGTCGGAGAAAAACATTTCCTACCCCTAGGACTATGATAAATTCAGCATGAATTGCTATATATTTTTGTTGGAATCCCCTAATGATTCATAAAGGGTATCCTCTATTCATCTTTATGCCTTAGGTGGAGTTCATGGAATCGATGTGACTAACACTACACAGGAGCATATCCTCAACATACTAGGTTAATCCAAATTGAGTTTTTTTGGTATCACCAGATGTCCTATGTAGTGATCCCCATCTGTGTATAATATTACCTTTGTACTATAAATGTATCATTATCATGGACAGACCTAACAATTAGCACATCTTAGTCGAAAGTCATATGTGATATCAGACTCAAGAGTGGGTTCTCCCAGATGAGTGTTTTGCGGAATATTCATTCTCAATTCATAAGGATGATATAAGTTGGTATGGAATACCAATAGACTATGTCTCTTGGATTGAGTATATCTAGATATTCTTGTTATATGTATTGTAGACATATACCAGTGTAGATCAAAGTATTTATTCCGTTGATTTATTTATTTGTGCTTTCAGGGTGTCATACTGAGTATTATTATACTCATCCCTATATAGAATTTTCTCACATGTGTCATTCCTTATGAAAAAATTGACATTTTCAGGGAGTCCTAGGTGGGCTAGGACCAGATGGTGGTTTGTGAGACCAGAGAGTTTGAGGTGTGTTCCTTTGGATTTCAAACAGTAGTGTAAATAATTTTACATAGAAGATGGAAAAGTTGTTACGGTCTCATTGTGGTGAAATATATTCGGCCATTTTTACATTACATTAAATCTTTTATTACTCTGATGTTGGTATATATATATATCCATGCATTGTTTTCCAAGTGTTTTTTTACATTTCATCATTTTTTAGGCTTGGATATGTTTGTCTATATAAAGGTACATATTCAATGCCTCACATGATTCTGATATGCCTACTCAGTTCTAGTCACCAGCCAATGGCCTATTGGGGATGAGATCCGGCGATCGTGGAATGGGCCCAAATAGGATGTCCCCCAAAAGAGAGGTATCATAGTAGGGTATGTTCTACATTAGGACCAGGAGTCTATGATATTGGTTTGGGGTAGCAGTGTTAACTGTTTCAAGTTCAGGTTTCAGGAGAAGGACATCAGTGTTGAGGAGGATGCCAACGTATCCATACACCATGACCTTGATAACAATATTTTTAACTCAGTACATGGGAACATTGGTTCATCGAAAAAGTTATACTAACATCATATAGTAAAGGGTTATGGTTTAAAATTCCTTCTTTGGAGTTCTCTCTATAAATACTCATTCAAAATGGTACATATTTTTTACTTGTAGGATTATACTATAACATATTACACCTAGTATTTTTTAGATTAATCATGAGGATGACTCCATTAGTGACGTGGCTTTGATACCAAGACTTGTTCCCATTATGTTACTTATTGGTGGAGAACCAGCCATTCCTCATCCAATAGAGTCATGTGTGGTACCCAAAATGCAAGAAAATTTGGTGTCATCCTTGATTTCCATTCAATAGTTTTAGCGGAAGAGAACCCTCACGTTACATGGTGAGCTTGATCCATAGGTATATGAGGAATGGATTTAGGTGGAAACACATTACATATATTCAGGACAGTATTTGATCAAATGGTGGTATTGTTGATGATTCTTCTTCATAGTTCAACATGATGATGGTGGGGTCTGTTTACCCAAACCCATTAAGATTATACTATTTCATGGATTGAGTTTAGGTGTCTATTCTAAGAGTATTTATCTCTAGTTACGCTAATGGATGTGTGTCTCCAAGTGATTCATCACCTTTTATATGGAAACATTTCCGTGGAAGATTATTCATATAGGTTTAATAATAATTCCAGGTACTCTATTAATATGGTTCAAGATTAATACTTCAGGGATCGGAACATTGGAGCAAGGTATCAGTAGATAAATATGATCAAGTTTTATCCCTCTTGGAATTCTAACTTATGTTGGGGTTACTGAGTGGTATTTAGTGGTTGAAATATTATTGGCTGAGCAAATATAGTCATTTATTGTTCATAGTTTACAATTAGTAGTAGAGACCTTGAGAGTAGTAAGCTAATGTTAGATTCAAGAACTTGGATGTGGGATACATTTCCATAGGAGGTCCCATGAAAGAGGATCTATGTCATTTAGCTCACTTAGTGGATCTAGTAATCCTATAGAGAGGACATTATACTCATGTGATGGAAAGGGAAATCTCTCTCACGATTTCCCAACCCACCATAATGGTGACAGAGAGACTATGGATGGACTTCCGAGTTAGAGACAAATATATGAACAGGTAGATCAACAGGGTTTTGGATTGGGTAGTGGAACTGGGAGGGTTGTAGGAGGTTTTTGATTTTGCGATTTTCTAGTAGCACTACCCACAAGTCGTCTATGTGAGTCTCAAGGAGGTAGAGGATAGGGGAAGGGAAAACTGAAGGTAGCCGAGACTTATGACTGAGGGGCTACAAAAATGATTTGAGTTATGACACATGCCTTTTCTAATTTAGCTACAACACTAGTAGACACAAGTTCTATATATACATTTCATGGAACATATGTTGTATATGTCATAGAGACTCTGATTAAATCACCGAAATGATCCTTGTGCTTGGATACTCCTACTGGTGATTTATAAGAGATAGAACACTTATTCCAACAGTGCGACATGAATTCTGGAGAAGATATTTTCTATTGGAATCACATGGTACCATCTTTGAGTCCTTACAGTGACATTTTTTGTTTTGGATGGGTTATCTATAGTTAATGTCCAGATTGACTTTTTTCAGAAATATATGTGGTCAATCCAAAGTGACGGAACCAGGATTTCCTTTTTTAGTGAAATGGAAACCATAGCAACGTAGTGTGGAATGATGCATTAGAGGTTTCATTTTATTAGTCATTAGATGCACAACCTAACCCTCAGTGCAGTAGATGTTGTGAGTTCCCAGTTTCTTGTAGTGGTGGTCGAGTATGAGGACGTCATTGCTAAATATTTTCTAGGTTTACTTCACCACCGAGTGATATAATTTTTCATTGATCTAAACCTCAAGATGGAACTGATATCTATACCAGTATATCATATGGATATTCCATAGCTTCTCGTGATGATGGTGTAGTTGGGGGAATTCCAGAGGAATGGATTCGTAGACCCTATGTTTCACCCTATCCAGCGCCAATTTTTTTCAATATTGTATATGAGAGAATGAGTTTTTGTTTAGAGTACCGATAGATAAACCATTTTATCATGAAGAACAAGTATCCACTACCAAGTATCGTTGACCTATTTAATCAGTTTAGAGGAGCACAATGGTTCTTGAAGGTTTACATCATAATAAGATATCACCATTTTTGAGTAAGAGATGAGGATAAACAGAAGAATAAATTCTAATTTCTCTATGGTCACTACGTTCACATAGTGATTAACTATTGCATGAAGAACTCCCTTGCATTGTTCATGGTACTAGTGAAGTGGACCCTTCTACCTTACTTAGATCATTTTTTGGTGGTCTTCATCGATATATCTTTGTGTAATCAGTATCTGAAGAGGAGAAAGTGATACACTCAAGGATAGTTCTGAACATACTCTAAGAGAACCATATTTATGGGAAGTTCACAATGTTCCAGTTTTGGATTCAGTAAGTCCTCATTCTAGAACATGTTATCTCAATAGAAGGAGTTTTTTTGGACTTGGACCTGTTTGAGGTGGTGTTAGTATGAGATCCACCAAAGAGCGTGACAGTGGTGCAAAGTTTACAAGGGTTGGAATGCTATTATAGGAGATTCAAAAAATATTTCTGAAGGGTAACATCACCAATTACCACATTGACTCAAACTGGACATGCTTTTGTGCAGACAGAATGGTGTTTGCAGTCTTTTCAGTAGTTGGGATAGAGGTTGAAGAGAATTACCATCTTGAGATTTCTATAGGAGTGTGTCGAGTGTGATGAATTATGTGATGCATCAGGCACTGATCATGGTTTTATTCTAATGTAGAGGTGAGTGATGATTTTTCATGGTTCATCCTAGTTTAGACCATATGAGTACAACTAAATAAAAAAATCATGATTTATAAGGGGTTATCTTCACTTTTAATATATGGAAATATAACCTGATGAGATAAGAGTTTATCATCTACAATGATCACAAGAGTCTCAAGTATATATTCTCTTATAAGGATATTATATTGAGATAGAGGTGATTGCTAGAGTTCCTACTGTACTATGTCTTTTAGATTTTCTATATTCCTGTCATGCGGAAGGTGGTGAAATGTTCTCTTAGTATGAGATTTAATTATCTATTGTTGAATGAGATGTAAGAGTAGTTGGCCTCATTATAGCTACCCATTGTAGATGTATGTATAGTATCTTACCTCCCATTGAGGGTTGTAACCCCTCCATTTGTATAGAGAGTCAGGGAGGAAAATCTTAGGGATACTAACTATTAGACCCTACGTGATGAGATATCCACATGGAATTATCCTGATGGATTTTCTAAAGGTGTGGGAAACATCGTTGTTTTCAAAGTGTTCACAATGTTAAAAATGATTTTTTAGGAGGTGATTTTGAAAGAGTTATATATGTCCCTCTTGGTGGTACAAGAAGGTGTTCCAAAGATTTACAAAGACCTCTGAAAGAAGTTATGGTTGATAGGGATGTATAAAGGAGTTGTAGAGTTTGTCTATCAAGGTATTTACTATCAGAAAGTGAGGTATTAGAACTACGTTCTAGTGGGTTTAGATCCACTCCTTGATGTTCTAGAATATAATTTGGATGGTATATCTAAGGTTATAAATATGGGAATACCACATACATCTAGGGAACATGATTCTATCTGAGTGATCGTTGACTAACTCACCATGTCGTCGCACATCCTTTCTATCCAAGGGATGTTTTCAATAGAGAGCCCGGGATGCCTCTATATTATAGATATACATAATATCCATCGAGTTCCATTGATTATTGTATCATATTGTGGTGATAATAATACATACTTGTTGTGGAAGGGATTATAAGAGGCATTTGAGAACCAATTATTATTGACGACAACATTTCACCCACGGACTATCACCGAGACAGAGCAAACCATTCAGGTTCATGAGTCCATAATACGATATTTCATTTTATATTTTAGATGTAATTGGGAGGACCACCTTCCACTAGTTATGTTTTTGTAAAAAATTGATAACATTCCCCCATCAGTGTGGTATCCTTCGAGGCTTTGTACGAGAAACCCTATAGGTCCCCACTTTGTCAGAATGAACCTAAAGAATCAACACTCATGGGCCCTGAATTAGTGAAATCCACTACATAGAAGGTTCAGATCATCCAGGATTGGATGAAGAATACATAGATATATCATAAGAATTATGCCGACTGGAAATAAAGGCCTCAATATTTCAATGAATGAGACCATGTGTTATTATGGGTTTCACCTAAACATGGATTACAAAGATTTTTGTGAGGAGGAATGTTTTCTCTAAGGTTTATCATCCCTATTCAAATACTATGTGGATTTAAAATGGTGGGATACCTATCAACTCTACCATTGATGTGGGACCAGGTACATGATGTATTCCATGTGTCAAAGTTGAGGAGTTTCAAGAATGATCTCTCACACGTCATCAATTGGGTTGAGTTGGACATTGATGATTGTGTGACTTTTGGTACGTACCCAATAGAGATTGAGGATTTGTATGAGAATATCCTTCATGGGTGATCAATTTCTTTTTTTAATTTTTGGTGGTGGCATGGGAATATCCTAGACAGCACTTGGGTGTGGTAGGTTCAAATTCATGTTTTATACCCTCATCTTTATGAGTAGTCCCTATTTTGGCTTTACGGGGATGTAAATGTCCATTGTGGGGAGAATTTAATGACTCATATTTTTCATTTATTATTTCTGTATATTGTATGGATTAATATTAAGACCATGTGATGATATGCTGTGAGATTTTTAGGCATTGTGTGCCCATAATAAATGATTGAAATATATTAAAGGGATTTGTGTGAGGTTTTCCAAAAAAAATTGCAAGTACTTATAAACAGGTTTCCATATCAAAAATAAATAGTAACCAATGATTTTAGAATATTTTTTCCCCTAGGTGTGATCTAACATTGGTCAGTGAGCCTCTTTTGTAAAAAATCTAATCCATGTATAAAATAAATAAAATAATTTAATATTATTATTTAAATCCATTGTGTAGAGGTAATGATTTAAAATTCCTTAAATAAATATATATTTGAGAATTCCAGGGTTAGTCGCATAACCATGTATCTTTAGGTTGATCATGGGAGAGAGCTCTGTATAATCCTTTTTCACAAATGATGATGGAATCACAAATCGATGATTGATGCACATCGATTTTGAATGATCTCATCGAAAAATGTGACAAAACATCGTTCATCACCAGTGATCGATCCAAATCTGGGTAGGGAATTTTATTTTAATTTTCATTTCTCTATTCATGGTTTCTATGATGAAGATAGATATTCAATTAATTGATTGTCCTGCATATCAATCATTATGCGGGATGTGTTATTTTTCAGGGTTTAACGGCAATTTGATCTTTATATTAATTAGACTTCATTATCCTTCTAATAAAGATGAAACAATATTGACATGAACATCAATAAAGTTTTTTCTCTCCCAATTTGTAATCGGTATTTATCCCCTATTTCATTTTTTTCATTGCATTTATCATTATTTCCTGAGTTATGTCTTTTCATGAATGATATACCATTGTTAATTCGATTCAGGGCACATCGATATGAAATTTTAGATCCCACATCAATACAAATCGATGGAAGTGAAATGGTGGTTGCAGCAGTGGATCATATGACAGTTGGTGTTGACTCCGTGTTCATCAGTGAATAACGAAGAATGGAAATGATCCCATTTTATAATCTAATTAAATGCATGATTCATACTGGTTCCGTGATGACATGACCAAATGAACTCAGATCTAGAGTTTCATGGAAATCTGACCACTGGAACGAAATCCATATGATTGACTGGGGTGAGCATGAGGAATAATATGGGTCCTAGAAAACCCCAAATAGACACGGTGTGTAGTCCTTGACTATTAGGCTTGTAGTCCCCTAAGATGGAATCAACATGTACTTTGGTCAGTACATGGACACAAGGTGGAGTATGTGGGTTTTCTACATGGCATGCACCCACCACATGGAATGGTATGGTCCATGTACAAAGCCAGCCAACTATTTGTGTACACTAATACAGATACGTGGGTCGGCACTGTGTATGGTAACATGGATAATGTACATGGGAAGACCCCCGATATAGAGACACAATGTTCAACCCTTCCACAATATATGTACTCTTATACAAGACCCATGTTGAATGACACATTCTTTTCTACAGGGGTTGTAACCAGGGTCATGGGACATGGCGTGTTCCCCTACTACATGTCATGTACCCCTTTCTACATGGAATGATTATATTTTCCTACGTATCATGGACATGTTTCATTGGGGTTCATTTCCTTTATCGTTTCATTTAAGGTTGGTGCGAATGGTTTTATAATCCTATTAAAATGATCCATTCAGTATGAAATCCAAAAAAGAGTTGTTCAAATTCCCCATAGATAGGATTATAGTGGGATATTCTATTCATCTTCATGCCCTAGGTGGAGTTCATAATATTGACATAACCAATACTATGAAGGCACTAATCCTCTACTTAGAGGGTTAATATAGATTGAGTTATCAGTATCACCCATGGGCATAGCTATGAACCTCATCTATGTATCATGTTAACTTCGGACTATCATCATATTTTTATCATGGTGAGACCCGATTAAAATCACCACTTGAACATACGTCATCAGTGCTATTAGACTCAAGAGTGTGTTCTCCCATATGAGTGATTAGTGTAATATTCAATCTAAATTCCTAAGTCTGTTATATTATTTTTATGGATTACATTTATACTATGTGTATATTATTGAGTATATTTGGATAATTTTTATATATATATTATAGACATATATATGGTAAGAGATGACTATACATTCCTTTGTTGTGTTTTTTCTAGTTTTGGGGTGTCCTACGGACTATGATTATACTCAACCCTGTATTGGACTTTCCCACATCTACTGTGTCTTGTGCAAACGATCGACCATTTAACGGAGTCCTAGAAAGACCAAGACTAGATAGTGCTTTTTGAGACATGAAATACTCAGGTGTATTCCTGTGACTTTTATAAAATAGTCATAGTGCCATTAATTATAGATTGGACTTTTGGTTAGATACCCTTTGTGATGGTCATGAAATTGGCCATGTTTACTATACATTACATCATTTTGAACTCTGGAAGTGAGATATATATGTATACATGCATTAGTTTCATAGTTTTTTTTAACATTTCAAAATTTTACAGGCGTGGTGATTTGTGATTGTGTATAGGTACCTAAAAATTCCTCACATATTAGTCATATGCCTACTGGGTGCTAGTTACAATCCCTCGAAACATTAGAGTCAGGCATGGGGAGTCATGCCATGGAACACACTATGGTGGGTCCTGCAAGTCCAAGGATTGGTATTCGGGACTTTTCCAATAAAATGCATAGTTTTGAAACCCACATACCATTCCATATAATTCAATATAATGGATGAACCAGTTTTGGGGGTCTATAAATGTCCCACATAGAATAATATTTTTTAGAACAAAAAAAATATATAAATAGTAAAAATTAAATATTATGGGAGTTTTTTAAATGGTTTCATCAAATATAAGTTCATGGTGACATTTGATTATTTATAAATAGTAGTGGATCATTAATTGTATTTATATATATAAATAATATATTTTCCACCTCAGAACATGTATATATCAAAAAATAAAAGTCCATATGGTGGAAAATATTACAGAACTCTAGCCACAAGTTACAGAAACCCTTATCTCATATAGTTATAATTACATCATTGTTAAAATAAATATCCAAAAAAAGTGAAAATATAGAGGTCCACTGTCTTTGGAAAATTGATAACATGATACAATGATTTTTAAATAAGAAAAATAATCATTTTTTTGAAACATCAAAAAATTATGAAATATAAAACATTATTATTATTAGTACTTGTGATAAAATTGGTCCATACAGAAAAGATGAAATGAGATATAAACCTTATTTTGGGGATAAAATGGGGTAAATATAATGTATAAATCATAAAAATTAATATTCATGACATCAATTATTTTAAGGTAGTGTCAAAAAAATATAACATATAAACATGGAATTATAGAAAAGAATTAATATAGTCAATGTAATAATTATAAATAATTTTTTATGCATAATCCCATAGTAATTAATTATAAAAATAAGTAAAGGGCCAGTTCTATGACAATATAACATAATGTTCCCATCTCACATCACATCTACCATACAACATATCTCTATAGATATAAGAATTAACCAATAAATAAGGGGTACATATATTTAAATTCCAACCTATTCATTTATAATAAATCATGTATATGTGTTCCTGATATGAAAGAAATATACATCAATATTATACATTAAATAAATCTTTGAGAATTAAAGGGGTTATGTTATGATGCTGGAAGCATTATTAAAATTGTGAGTCTTGTAAATACCCAAAAAACAATGGTAATATTTAATTTTAGACTATAAATGTCATAAATAAATATATAATAAAATATGTTTATATCTTTTTTGAAAAAATAAACATATAGGTACAATATAATATTATTTTTTTGAAAAATAGATAGAGACTAAAATATAAAACCTTGTAAGCTTTATAGGGTTTAAATTCATGAAATATTAAAAATAGATATATAAAGTAATTTATATCGATAGTAAATAATGGAAAAAATCATATAGGATTTAATGATATAATATCATAATGGTATAACGATAAATAGAGTGAGATATTGGTGATAGGGAATTTATCATCAATCATGATAATTTATTGAAAAATCTTTGCACTTCATTTCCTGGAATCCTATGGATCAATCAATAATTTCATGAACATTCATGTTACAATCCATAAATAATTATTTCAAAAAAAATTCTCATATTTATTTTATTCCAATAAGTAATTAATTTCTTTTTATTTTCATATATTAAATTAATTTTATTTTCATTCAATATTTTGAGTTTTTTTAGTTCATTATTCGAATAGTACCTTGATGTATTTATAATGGTTTGTTTATTTGATCAATAGATCCATAATCGGTCTAATGTGTATATTTATTTTTCATAATATCATTTTAGTAGTTATATATTTCCTCAACTGAGCATATAGTTACAAATTCAGATATATTCTTCGATACACGTTTTTAAAAATTAATGACTGTAACGCCCCGACCCTAGTTACCTAGAGTCGGTGCATTATTACATAAAATTGGCATGATCACAAAAGATCATTTCTCGAAAGACCAATTACTTTAGTAGTCTTGGAAACACTAGATATATTCATATGTCTTACATTACATCATAATGTCAAAAAAAATACAACAACAACTTCTCTTCATATCTCCTCATATTATCCCTGTAGGACATTCATAAATTACTTCATCACATCCTAGGAAAAAATTACATTGAAATGGGTGAGCTCAGCTGCTCAGTAAGGATAACAATATAACAGAAACTTTCATAAATAAGCATAAACATTTAAGGCAATGTATAACTAAAACAAAAGCCTTTTAAACTTGAACATCAACATAATATGGGAAAGATAAAATGAAATAATGTCATTTACTTATTTACATGAATATTCTATTAGTCTAATAACCAAATGAAATATCAATAACCACTTTCATAATGATGGAATGCATAATTCAAGACTATCATAACCACATAGTCAAGGCCTCATGCCAAGACTACAAATAATATTTTTCAAGGCCTTGAGCCAGGACACTAGTTGTCTCATGTGACCTACCGATTCATCAATGAGCTATAACAGGCTCCACCTATCACGTATTTAGTCCAATGCATTACTCATATGAACAGGTTTAAACATAACATAAACATTCTTATTAAAACTGGCATATGAAATGTCAATACTTCCCCCATAAACCTTGAATGGTATAAAAATAACACATCCACAGTCAAACATAACACAAAACCATCAATAAATTATGGATGTTTTGTATTTTATAAATAAACTTCAAATAAGCTTAAAATCCATCAAAGTATGTTGACATATATGAAAACAAAACTATTTGAGAGAAATATCTCTTTTTTTGAAATCATTTAAAAGTCACATAATTATAAAAGAAAACATTTACTTTGAAAATATTCTTATAATCTTGTAGGGGAAGCTTCGATGATTTTATAATTGCAGAAAATAGTCGAACCTGTCGTATAAGTTAAAAAGACATTCTTACCCTAATTCTGTCGAAAATGTTAAAAATGACCTTGTATGGAAAACGACGGATAGATTCTTTTATTAACTTCTTATAAAAATTCAAACAAGGTTATAAATGACTTTAATCCATAGTCTGTAAAATAGTATGAATGATTTGAAATACATTTTTAAGAAACATGGATGTGGATGATAAAGAGGTCCCAGTAGATAATTACGTATAAACAACCTCGGATAATGAAGAGATTGTGAAATAAACACTTACCTTGTACTTTTCCTTGGTTGAGTGTAGTTTAAACTCCTGTATAATGGTGAAATAATTTTTATTAATTTATACAAGAATCATAAACATTAATATGATATCATGTATTATCTTTTAACACTGCTTTGTTAATAATATCTTTGTATCATCGTCGTTTCGGGTGTTAACTTGCTCATTTTCTTTTATATGTTTTGTTACATAAGCCATGTTTGTTATGGATAGGTTGTATATTATTCATATCCAGAAATATATCAAGTCCTAAAACTTTATTTTTAATCATAAAATGAGAATTATACTTGAATGGATATGATGGGGAATGAATCTCATCGCATTCGTGGAGACGGTAATCCGTACGTACGCACGAGCGACAATATCATTCTTTTGATATTAAAATAATATATAATTGGATGATATATCATATTTACAGAATAATTTTCATGTTATATTTATTATTTACATAAATTACATATCATTATCATACCCATCAAAATAATAATGTTTTTGAATAACAATCACACCACGACGTGGAGACGGTAAGCCGTACGTACGCACGTATGGTGACATGTCATTCAAAGGATTTATTGAATACTGAATATGGTTATACCATATTTATAATAACATAACAGTATATAGAAGATACTGGATTTATTATTTTAGAATGGAAATAACAACGAAAGTAGAATTTGATGAAGAAAGGAACTTGAAAAAGGGTGGTGAAAACATTACCTCTTCTTCGGGTTCTTCCTTTTGATTTGATCAAAAGGGATTCTTTGGTTGGATTTATGATCAAAATAAGGCCTCTAGGTTGAAGTTAGGGATGTTGAGAGAATATTTGGGTAGGGTTTGGCTGAGCCAAAGAGCCCTGAAGGTGTGAAGAATTTGTTATAAGTGATGTCCTTTTATAAGGCAGAGGAGGGGATCTTTATTAAAAACATAAAGTATTATTTTATAATAAATTCATATTCGCATTATAATGGATCCAAAGTGGATTAATAAATGTTTAAGGTAGGTATGGGTCGAAATAATTTCAACCAATAGGTTTTAGACAGGTTTGGATCACTATATGAACCTTATCTTTATTTTTAACTCTTAGTTAATTAGTTTGACATTGACCATTTAACTTTTTATTTTTATATTATATAGTTAATAAACATACTATATGCATCCAATATACCCCCATGTGGTCTATTAATGATACACCTATCATGATTCAATTCCTTTGGCTGATCCATATATTTTTAGGAATATAATATCAGTTAATAATATAATATTCATTTTAAAAACTCTTTTATGTCAATTTTGACACTATTTGAAATTTGATTATTGTGAAAATCATAACAGCATCATTACTTAGAAAACGGTTAATTAAAACAATCCTAACATGACATATTATCCTAGAAAATTATTTTAATTCATAAAGAGTTTAAAATTACATTTATTTGGTTATTTATAATATCAATTATTTTAATATTCATTAATTCGGAAATTACTACATCACCATTGTGTCATAAATAAATTAAATTAATTAATATATAAAAATTATAAATAAAATACCATTATGTAGGAAGTATTTTTATCTTTCTAATGGATATTTATTATCGAATTAATCTTATGTATTACCCTGTATTAATAATTTTTTAGTAAATAAACTTGGATTTTAACTCTTTAAAATATTCTTTGTATTAAATAATTATAAAATTACTAATCTAATCCAAGTGGATCTAAATGATAATATTTTATTCCTAAGGTTTTTTTTGGACAATATACACTTGTCCAATAGAATTTGGACATGTGTTAGGGTAATATTTATATCAATTTTACCCTTAATTACACAATTTACTTTTAACCGTGGTAAATATAGGTAAAAAGTTACTATACACCAAAAATTATTTTTATCTCATTGAATCATATTTTACTCCCTCATATTAACCGTGTCTCTCGGATTTTTGAAATTCTGCTCACAGAAGCGGTAAAATTATGTTTTATGTGAATTTGAAAATTCTCCGAGGAGGTGGGTAAAAGACGTTGAAAAATTCAATAATATTTTTATATATCTAAAATTATTATAAACTGACTCCACAGAATTACATTGAAATTATAGAGTTATTATGTATCTATTTTGACCTAAAATAAATTTAAATTAAATAAATAATTATTTATATAAAAATTCAGTTTTAAACTATAACTCAGTGTTTTTCACTATTCATCAAAAATTCAATGTTTTTAGAAAAATACCAAAACTTTAGACTAGGATAATTTCAATATTATGAATCCTAAAATGAAGTCTGTTTTACAAAATTCAAAACATATAAGTTTCATTTATTAATTTAAAATTAATTCCCTTTGTCAAAACCAAAAGGCCTGTTTTTAAGAAATAATAACTATAAAAAGATTACCAGTTGTTCATGTCCAATTTTAAAGTGAAATTACAAACAATGACCATCATTGGATTAAATGGTAAAAATATAATTTATTTTTTCTTATGAACCATTAAAATTTATAATTGAGTAGTATAAATTATTTTGATTATTTTTTTTCAGTTATTATATAGTATTTTTCACTATTCACCCACATATGATAGTTATCAGAAAAACAACAAACATTTATTGAAACTAAATTCATACATCCTGATTCTAATTAAGAAGTTTATTTTGTTAAATTTAATATATAAATGTTTCAAATATTGGATTTAATAATGGTTAACCATTAAAATATTGTAAAAGTGCATTTTTTGAAAAATACTTCTATTATCTGAAGAAAATGAATTAGTTCTTACATTATGTCAAAGAAACTCATAATATGGATTCTAAAATTATAAGGATTGTATAATGTTCAATATTTAGTTAATACTATTCCAAACCGCTTTTGAACGGAAAGTTTGGTAATCTTGTGGTGTGCTTGAACACGGTGTTGCATGAAGTGCAAGTTATTGAATTACTTTGAAGAAAAAATGTACTATGGAATCACGGTGTGTTACAATTCTCCCTCCTTCAATAAATTGTTTCCTCAGAATTTGAAATTGTTCTTCAAAAATAAATGGTTGAAAATAGAAAATTCATTTGTGGGGAAACCCACATCGAAAATTGGTTTTATAAAATTTAGTCTTAATAAGTTGAAAAGGGGAATGAAAAAGTCCCCACCAAATTATGATCTCGATTAAGAGAAAATTGGTGTCAATTAGAGACACATAATTGGTGGAAGACGTAAATATTTATAGGGAGTGATTGAGGTCATCAATCACAAACAATTTTACAATTGTGGGCCTCAAAGCCACTAATTTGTGATGATTTAAAATACCATCGGTTCAACAAAACGTAAGGTATTAGGATAACACATTTCCGGTTTTAAGATTCCATACCAAATGTTTTTAGAATTTATTTCTTCATAGAATAAGATAATAAAAAAGTATACTTGTCAAGTAGAGTGCCATCCTTTAACTAATTTCTACCACAAATTAATCTTTCACTCTAAAATATAATAGAACTTAAAAAATATTCTATTTATCATATTCGTATAGGGTTCAAAAAATAATAATTTATAATTCATCTACTAGACCCTTTTAAAAAACTACATTATTCAATCTAGGACATCACATGGGTCAGTGGTAGGTGATACACCCCTGTCGCCCTTCGGTTGCGGGTTCAAGTCTCGGGGCCTTGCCGGACACAACCGATTGTTGCACGACCTCCAGGTTGTCCTTTTTATTACAATCCAAAAATAATCTTCAGAAGTGATTTAACCTTAAAATTTGTATCAAATTTAAAATATAATCCATTCCATCATTTGTAATTATCTAAATTACTTTTGTCCAAACTCACAGTCCAAAATTTATAAGGAATGTAAATATAATGAAGATCTTTTTTTTGCCACGTAATAACATGTGAACACCTTAATCATGAATTCTTTTAAAATATGGTAACGCCCTAAATTACCATAAAACATTATTGATTGCATTCATGTTCCCTTATTCATTATTGAATACAAGATATATTCTTTATATCCAAAAACATTGAATATTCCAGCAATGATGAAATAAAAAAACCATTAATCATTGCCAAGGTAGTCAAGAATATCCAATATAATTTACCCTAATCAGCCATCCCTTATTCCAAAATTACTACCTCAGTATCAAGACCATATTAAGGATTACCTTTCCTTCAACCATGTATTTTAAAAAATTAACTTATTGTTGAGTCAATTTTCATAGTACCATATAATTTCAAATCCTCAATGAAATTGTACTACAGGACATTCCTTATTTGTCTCCGTAATTCATATAACCAGTACATCGTTGATACAACACTCAAATGAAATAATTATTTAATAACAACATAAGATCACTAGTCATTCCTCTTTATATGTGGTAGTATAATAACATTATTATTATCCAATAGCATCATTTGGGGCATACTCTGATGATTTGAACATTGATTCGCGTAGTGTCCCCACTCCTTGAAGATGAAGCATTTTACATTTGAAACCTTTTTCTTACAGTCAAAATCACGAATGTGGTGTCGTTTTTCTCTACACTTATAACATACTCCCATTCCTTTAAATAATTTTGCAAGGTGATTCTTTCCACAGTTATCACATATGGGAAAATCCTTCTTTACTTTCGTCCCCTTATCTGTCTTTCTCTCTACTATCCTTTTCATCCCTGGCTTCCCTTCAAATCTGTAGGACTACGAAAACTCTTTACTTATCTTATCAATACATGATACTATTTCTCTATATGGTGATAATACATGGGATACAATTTCCCTTCAAAATTCTAGCTTAAGACTATGAAAGAAATGATCCTTCTTACTCATTGGATCATGTGTATTGCTGGAGTTCTCATTCCTTATACTAGGAACAATTTCTAAACAATGGCTTACATAAGATTAGTTTATGAATAACAATACCTAACCCCAAACTTGTAAAATAGTTGACATAAATTAAACAGTATATGGATATAATCCCTATTCATAAAAATGTCTTCATTGAGGAAGTATATACTCATAATCCCTTCATAATGGATTGTAAAGAAAATGATAATTATCCTAAGCATATCCCCCAGGAGTGTCGTAACCAAGAGTGCATCAAGGCCCGTTGTCGTGCCCCAGTTCTCATTCGAGTCTAGCTCAAAATGGTGTTTTCAGGTTTTACCCCTAGGTACATCTGTGCTAGAGCCACCTCTACCTGCTCATATCGAGACAGGGATGTATTTCTTGGAAAACTCACAAAGTTTCTACAATACCAAAATTCTAGGAAGTTTTTCTATAATAATTATCAAAGTCTATCTTAGGGCTATGTGATCTAATTAGAGTTTATCTAAATCTAGCTTCCAAGGATTGTACTAAACTTCATCTAATATCAACTGTAACTCCCTGACCCGAGTTACCCACAGTCGGTGCATTATTACATAACATTGGAATGATCCAAAATATCAAGTCTCAAAAGACCAATTAGTTTAGTAGTCTTGGAGACAATAGATATATTCATAACTCTTACATTACATAATAAAGTGAAAAAAAACTACGAGAACATCTTCTCTTCATATCTCATCATACTATCCCTGCAGGTCATTCATAAATTATTTCTTCACATCCTGGGAAATATAAAACATTGAAAGGCGTGAGCAGAGATGCTCAGTAAGGATAACACTATATCGGAAACATTCATAAATAATCATAAACATTTAAGGAAATTTAAAACTAAAAAAAACCTTTTAAACTTGAACATCAACATAATATGGAAAGCTAAAATGAAATAATCTTATTTACTTATTCACACATATATTCTACTAGTCGAATAACCACATTCAATATCGATAACCACTTTCATAATGATCGAATGCATGATGTCAGACTATCATAACCACATTGTCAAGGCCTCGTGCCAAGACTACAAATAGTATTTTGTTAAGGCCTTGTGCCAAGACACTAGTTTGTATCATGAGACCTATCGATGCATCGAAGATCTATAGCAAGCTCCACCCATCACTTATTAAGTCCAATGCATTCCTCAAATGAACAGGTTTGAACATAACATAAACGTTCGTATTAAAAATAGCATACAAAATGTCATTACTTTCTCCATAAACCATGAATGGTATAAAAATAACACATCCACAGTCAAACATATCACAAAATTATCAATATAATATGGAAGTTTTTTATCATAATAAATAAACTTCAGATAAGCTTAAAATCCCTCAAAGGATGTTGACATAGATGAAATCAAAACTATTTGAGAGAAATATCTCTTTTTTTGAAATCATTTAAAAGTCACATAATTATGAAAGAAAACATTTACATTGAAAATATTCTTATAAGATTGTAAGGGAAGCTTCGATGATTTTATAACCATGGAAAATAGCCACACCTACCGTATAAGTTAAAAAGACATTCTTACCTTAATTCTGTTGAAAATCTTAAAAAGGACCTTGTTTGGAAAACGACGGAAATATTCCTTTATAAAATTATTATAAAAATTAAAACAAGGGTATAAATGACTTTAATCTATAGTCTGTAAAATATTATGAATGATTTGAAATACATTTTAAAAAAACGTGGATGTGGATGATAAAGAGGTCGCAGTAGATAATTATGTATAAACAACCTCAGATAATGAAGACATTGTGAAATAAACCCTTCCCTTGTACTTTTCATTGGTTGAGGGTAGTATAACCTCCTGTGTTATGGTGAAATAATTTTAATTAAGTTATAAAAGAATCATATACATTAATATGATATCATATATGATCTTTTAACATTGATTTGTTAATAATATCTTTGTATCATCGTCGTTTCGGGTGTTCACTTAATCGTTTTCTATTTTACGATTTGTTACATAAGCCATGGTTGTTATGGATAGGATGTATATTATTCATATCCAGAATGATATCAAGTCCTTAAACATTATTTTTAATCATAAAATGATAATTATACTTGAATGTATATGATGAGGAATGAATGTCATCGCGTTCGGGGAGACGACAGTCCGTACGTACGCACGAGCAACAATATCATTATTTTGATATTAAAATAATATTTAATTGGATGTTATATCATATATACAGAATAATTATCATGTTATATTTATTATTTACATAAATTACATATCATTAACATACCCATCCAAATAACAATGTTTTTGAATAACAATTACACCACGACTTGGAGACGGTAAGCCGTACGTATGCACGTATGGTGACATGTCATTAAAAGGATTGATTGAATAATGAATATGGTTGTACCATATTTATAATAACATCACATTATATATAAGATACATGGATTTATTATTTTATAAAGTAAATAACAATGAAATAAGAAGTTGAAGAAGAAAGGAACTTGAAAAAGGCTGGTGAAAACATTACCTCTTCTGCGGGTTATTTCTTTTGATTTGATCAAAAGGACATCATAGGATGGCTTTCTAGTCAAGCTAAGGGATCTAAGATGAATGGAGGGAAGTTGGGATAATATTTGGGCAGGGTTTGACTGAGCTAAATGGCTCCGAAGGTGTGAAAAATTGCTAAAAAGTGGTGTCCTTTTATAAAGGGGAGGAGGGGCTCTTTAGAAAAAACATAAAGTATTATTTTATAATAAATTAATATTCGGTTTATAATGGATACAAAGTATATTATTCAGACTCTATGGTTGTTATGGGTCGAAAAACTTTCAACCAATTTGTTTTAGATAGGTTTGGGTCACTATATTAACCTTATATTTTAGATTTAACTCTTAGTTAATTATTTCGACATTTACCATGTCACTTTGTATTTTTATATTATATAGTTAATAAACATACTATACACATCCACGAGACCCCCATGTGGTCCATTTATGATACACCTATCATGGTACAAGTCCATTTGAAGAACCTTAGATTTTTAGGAATATAATATCATTTAATAATATAGTATTTGTTTTAAAAACTCTATTATGTCAATTTTGACACTATTTAGAATTTGATTTTTGTGTAAATCATAACAGCATGATTACTTAGAAAAAGGTTAATTAAATCAATCATAACATATAATATAATCCTATAAAATTAGTGTAATTCATAAAAAGTCTCAAATTAAATTTATTTGGATATTTATAATATCAATTATTTTAATTTTTCATTAATTCATTAATTACTGCATCACCATTGTGTCATAAATAAATTAAATTATTTAATTTCATAAAAGTATAAATAAAATAACATTATGTTGTAAATCTTGTTAGATTTATAATTAACATTTATAATCTAATTTATCTTATGTATAACCCTATATTAAAAATATTTTAGCAATTAAACATTGATTTTAACTCTTTTAACTCTTCTTGGAATTAAATAATAATAAATGTCCTAATCTAATCCAAGTGGACCTAAATGATAATATTTTATTCCTAAGGTTGTTTTTGGTCGAGATACACTTGTACAATAGAATTAGGACATGTGTTAGGGTAATATTAATATCATTTTTACCCTTAATTGCCCTATTTACTTTTAACCGTGGTAAATAAAAGTAAAAAAGTTACATTTCACCAAAAATTATTTTGATCTCATTGAACCAAATTTTAGTCCTTGATTTCAACCATGTCTCTCGGATTTTCAAAATTCCACTCACAATAGCGGTAAAATTTTGTTTTATGTGAATTTTCAAATTCTCTTATAAGGGGGGTAAAAGACGGTGAAAAGGTCAATAAAATTTTTATATATCTAAATTTATTATAAACAGACTCCACTGAATTAAATTTAAATTAAATAGGTATTATGTTTCTATTTGGAAATAAAATAAATTTAAATTAAATAAATTATTATTTAAATAAAAATTTGGTTTTAAACTATAACCTAGTGTTTTTCACTATTCATCCAAAATTGAATGTTTTTAGAAAAATACCGAAAATTCACCCTGGTCTAATTTCGATATTCTGAATCCTAAAATGAAGTATGTTTTTCCCAATTCAAAACATATAGGTTTCATTTATTAATTTAAAATTAATTCCCATTGTCAAAACCAAAAAGAGTATTTTTAAGAAATAATAACTATTAATAGATTGACAGTTGTTTATGTCCAATTTCAATGTGAAATTACTTACAATGACCATCATTGGATTAAATGGTAAAAATGTAATCTATTTGTACTTATAAACCATTAAAATTTATAATTTAACACTATAAAATGTTTTGATTAAAAATGTTGTTTTCAGTTAAAATATAGTATTTTTCACTATTCATCCAAATATGAACATTATCAGAAAAACACCAAAAATTTATTGAAACTAAATTCTTATGTCCTAATTCTAAAGAAGATGTTTATTTTTTTAAATTTAATATATAAATGTTTCAAATATTGGATTTAAAAATGGTTCACCATTAAAAGATGGTAAAAGTGCATTTTTTGAAATCTACTTCTTTTATCTAAAAAAATGAATTAGTCATTAAATTATGTCTATGAAACTCATAATATGGATTCTAAAATTATAAGGATTATATAATGTGTAAAATTTAGTTAATACTATTCATAACCGCTTTTGAACGGCTAGTTTGGTAATCTTGTGGTGCGATTGAACTCGGTGTTGCGTGTAGTGCTCGTTATTGAATTACATTGATGAAATAACGTACTATGAAATATTGGGGTGTTATAATGACAAATCTGATTATTTATAACTAATATCCTTATTTTTATTATAGTTAAATCATCAATAATTCAAAAGTATAAAAATTATTATTAATAATTTTATATTAATTAATAATAATATCCCTGGAATTTATCATTGAAAAATAAAATATATTCATTCAAATATTTACTGAAAAAAAGAGTGTGGTGAGAGAATATTTTTTATATAAAAAATAATAAGAAAAAAATAAGTCACATAGTGGTATGAAATAAATATTTAATATGTATCCTTATAAAGTAAGTATTCTTTTAGTGATTATTTATCTTATTCTTGTATTAAGAGGATAATTTAAATTAGAATACATTTTTTAAAACCCTTTTAATATGTTTGAGAAAATTCCTTATGATTAATAAAAAAATAGTTTTATGTGGGGAATTTTAATAGAAATTGTTCATATAAACAAGGATAATTAGGTTGATAGAGTGATTTGGGTAGTTATTTTGGATGCCAAATAATTTAAGAAGATATACCAAAGTGGGTGTTGGAATGGTGTTTATATTAGAAAGGGGAGAACTATTTTATATTATTTTTATGATTACTCTAATATTTTCCACATGAATATGAATTATTATTATTATTATTAATTGTATTCGAATTTAATAAATAAATATTTTTCCCATGATTTTTTTATAATACATGATGTAAATATTCAAATATCATGAGGATCATGTCCACCACTACCATAAGTTCCCTACATAATCCCTAGTTGTTGGAGACTAGCGTCACTAATATTAGAATAAATTAAGTATTTATTTAGATTATTTTTTATTAATGTAATTTGTTGGGTTTAATTTAGTAAAATATGTAATGTCACATATATAATTCTTACATCAATAGATAACCCCACTCCACGTATCGTGACTACCCCAAGCCCACCTTCTAAAGGCCAAGGGCTGGCGACTAGCACCAATGGCATAAATCCCTAAACTGTGAAGACATTTCCTTTATAACTATAATAAAACACAATTGAGTACACAATTGAAATCAAAGCACTGGGTAAAACTGTATACAAAAGAGTGCTGAAAAGTAGAAGGGGCGGGAAATACACGTGTAACTGTAAAGTACAATTACAACTGAAAAGGGAAAAAAACTAAAAGGTGAATAGTGTATCCTAGATCATCCACCATGGATCCTACCAGAAGGGTTGGTACAAAAATCCTTCTCAGCACTCCACATCCATCTGTCTCCTTCGTGTACCGTCACTCTGTGTGGTCCACTGTTAGGTACCGTCCACTTTTGTCCACTCAGCCTCGGTCATCATTGTCCGTCTTCTGCAACCATCACAACGAGGTTCGGGGAATTTCTGTGCTGGGGTGAGTATAAGGATACTCAGTAGGGACCCCAAGACCCCCAAGGTCTCACATAATCCAACAAAGATAAACTGAAAAGTATGAAATCAACAGATAAACCCACTTAGGTATATGCCCATACATATATCTAAGTTATCAAGTAATCCATCTCAATCATGAGGTAAACACAAAAGCTACTAACTCAGTTCAAACAATGATTCTATTATCGAAACCTCGGCTGCTGGATAACTCCTCCTCTATCGAGTACAGTGGGCCTGCCGCGACACCATGGCGCATCCCACTAACCTTGGACTGCTGAGGTACTCCACATGTCGAGTACTATGGGAATACTGTGTCACACAGAAGCGCACCCCACCATATGTCTGCCGCTACAACCATGCACTCCCCCTAATATCATACAGAGGTAATCCTCCTATCGAGTACTGCAGGTCTGCCACCACAACCAGGCGCTCCTCCACCGTGGGTCTTCCCCCACAACCAGGCGCTCCCTACTAGGCCATTCGAATCACTATGTGTCGATTGGTCAGCAGTCGTCAAGTCTCATCACGCTACTAGGTCTCCACACACTGTCCGCTCGACCCTTGACGACTGCTGACCGATGGAATCAGAGTGATTCAGATGGCTCAGTAGGGAGCGCCTAGTTGTGGAGGAAGACCCACAGTAGAGAAGGGCCTTGTTGTGGCTGTAGACCTGGGGTACTCGACAAGAGGAGTACCTCTTTAGGCTATGAGGGGGAGCTCTTGGTTGTGGTGGAAGACCTATGGAGGGGTGTACTTCTGTGTGACGTAGTAGACCCACGATACTCAACAAGAAGAGTACACCAATAGTCCATGGTTTGTGGGAAGTGCCATGGTGTCGCGGCAGGCCCACTATGCTCGATATAGGAGGAGTTCTCCAACAGCCAAGGTTTTGATAATAAAATCCTGGTTTGAGCTGAGTCAGTAACTTTTCGGTTTACCTCATGATTGAGATGGATTACATGATAACATTGGTATATGTATGGGCATATACCTAAGTGATATTATTTGTTGATTTAATAATTTTTTGTTTATCCTTATTGGATATTGTTAGACCTTGAGGGTATCAGGGTCCCTACTGATTATCTATATACCCACCCCTGCACGGGCTTTGCCCGCACCACATTGTGTTGGTTGTAGATGATGCACAGCGCTGGCCGAGGTGGAGTGGACATGACTGGATGGTACCCGGTGGTGGACCACATGGAGTGACGATGCATGGAGAAGACAGAAAGACGTGGAGTGATGATGAGGCTTTTTGTACTTACACTTCATGTAGGATCCGTGGTGGACAATCCAGGAGCTTTTTTTCACCGTTCAGCTATTTTTCCCTTTTCATTTGTACTTTTACATTATAGCTGGGCTTTTATTTATGGCCGCTTATACTTTTCAGCACTCGTTTGTATACAGTTTTACTTAGTGATTTTCTTTCAGTTTTGTACTCTGTTGTGTTTGTTCACAGTTATAAAGGCAACGCCTTACCACTTTAGTGATTTACGCCTTTTGTTCTAATCGCCATCCCCTTGCCTCTGGATGGCGTGCTTGGGGTAGTCATGATACGGGCCATGGGGGAAGGGTCGTGAAAATACTCAATGGAATAAACATACTTAAACCCACTACATATACAGATAAAATATTTATCCACATGATATGTATGGAGTAAAATTATTATATATTTATAATCATATCCAAATAGGGAATATGATCTATGAAACAAAATAAATAATGTTAAATAATACTAAAAAAATTCAACAAACAACAATAACTCATATACTAATGTGGGAACTAATGCCACCATTATGAAAAATTGATTAATTAGCTAGGATGACCCCAAAATTAACACTTCCCATAAGTACATGAAAATTTGTAAAATTGATGTTAAATGTCCAAGGAGGAAACCATGCTGGGATTGGGCATACAACATTCAGTAGGAAAATGTAAATATTATCTAAAAAAACATAGATATAAATTTTTTATGTATAAACATGGTTTTACATTGTAAAATATTTTCAATAAAATAGCATAATCAGTCACTAATATATATTAATAGAAAAATAATAGTTTTAAAACAAAAGGGCCAATATAGAATAAAAAAAATCCCATGTGATGGAGGGATCCAACAATCCATACTATGTTCAATTAAGGTTTTGGTTTCTATGTTCATTTGTTCTAAGTAATCATTCATATATTCGAACCAAATTCGAGAATATCATTTCTGGTATAGTACACATTCCTATGGGGCTTGGAATTCATGTATACTCATATTAGAAAAATATTATTGCTAATACCTTTCGGAATAGTGAATGGTTTGTAAAATACTCACTGAAATATATCATAGAATCCCTAAAATTTTCTCAGAATACCCAAATTGGGTTCCTTCTTACTATTTTTAGAATAACAAAATGAAGATAATGTGCTCATGGGAAAAACTTTTTTTGAAAAAAATTGTCTTAAATTTAATTCCATAATCTTTAATTAACATCTTATTATTCAAGATAATGTCACATTATAGTTACGTTAAGATCATGCTTGATAAAATATGACTAAATCATGATACAAATAAGAAAGATACATATTTTATAACTGAATAAATCATTATAATTCGTCACATAATAGTATAGTAAAAGTGTTCTTAAACTCATAGATCCTTAACACACCCAATATTAGAATTTCAAAAAATGTAGGTAACAAACATGGCATAAAACCATGTCCAATTTTAATCATGACAACCTAAAAATGGTAAAAGAAGAAACCAAGAAAAAATATATCCAGATTCTGAATATTTAAACCATGTGGTTCTACTATAATTGAAATTAATGGATGACTGGAAAGATACCAGTTTAGGTAGTAAATATTACACTATATTTGTTTTTAATAAGAATTAATGCAATAAATTGTTTTCTACAAAAGGACATAAAATATTTATTTCACAAGATAGCACGTTAAATGAATACTCAACAACAAGGGGTAATGTTGATTAAGGAATTATCAAATAAAATTATATATGTTCGATGTGCATTCTATGAAGACAATATATATATTTAAAACTTGAAACATTACATAACAAACATTTATTAAAATAAAAATGATTTGAAATTGAAGATAATAATCATTGTAATACTTCTTATTTTTAATCATTTAACATATAAAATAAGATATAAATAATAAACAAAATTTTAGAACCTATCCCAATGATATTCATTTTTATGAAAAATGATATGTTGATACATTATAAATCATTACAGAATAAGTTTTATATATCGTCTGTAACTGTTTGATTAAAATTAAATACATTCTAATTTAATGTTATATCACTTAACCCCACCATATAAACCCTACTTAAACATTACAACAAGATAATTCTCTTCATCATCTATCATTTATGGTTCCTAATATGGTATCTATTAATTATTTGGTGATATTATGTTACTCATACTATATAGTAATTTCATAAACATGTATATTTACATTAATTATATAATAAAACCCATCATAATTAAATTGAATTGAAAAGTCATAGCCTAATAGTTAACCATGACCCTAATAGTGTTCAATAACTCAACACGTGTCATTGATTTTACCAATGTTTAATTTTATGAATAAGGTCAAACACATTTAAAAAGTTTTTTTAATAAAAAAAGACAATATATTTTTACCTAACATAATATTGTAACACCCCAATATTCCACAGTACGTATCCTTTTAAATAATGCAATATCATGCATTGTACGCACCTTCGAGAATCTAACACACCGCGACCAATAAAACTAGCCGTTATGAAAATTAATAACCACTTTTTGAAATTTTATAAATATTATTTTTCCAAATGGACTTCATTTTTGGATTCGGATTATCAAAATTATCCTAGTGTGAATTTTTTGTATTATTTGGAAAACAATCAATTTTTTATGAATAGTGAATAACACTGAGTTATTGGTTAAAACCAACTTCTTTATTTAAATAATTATTTATTATATTTTAATTTATTTTAGGTCAAAATTGATACATTATACCTATATAAGTTCAATGTAATTCATTGGAGTCAATTTATATTAATTTTAGATTTATAAAAATTCTATTGACCTTTTTACCGTCTTTTACCCACCACCTAGGAGCTTTTGCAAATTTTCATAAAACATAATTTTACCGCATCTGTGAGTTGAATTTCAAAAATCTGAGAGACACGGTTGATATCAGTTCGTAAAATGTGGTTCAATGAGATGAAAATAATTTTTGGTGAATAGTAAATTTTAACGTTTATTTACCACGGTTAAAACTAAATAGGGTAATTAAAGGTAAAAATGATATTATTTTTACCCTAACACATGTCCTAATTCTATCATATAAGTATAAATAGACCAATAACAACCTTAGGAATAAAATATGAACCTTTTGGTCCACTTGGATTAGATTAGGGTATTTATTATTATATAATTAAAAGTAGAGTTAAAAGAGTTAAAATCATTGTTTAAAAACTAAAACATTTTTAATATTGGATTATACATAAGATAAACTCGATTATAAATATTCATTAGAAATATAAAAAGATATCCTACATAATGGTATTTTAGTTATAGTTTTTAGACATTATATAATTTAAATTATTTTTGACACAATGATGATGTTGTAATTACTATATTAATGAAGGATTAAAATAATTGATATTGTAAATACTAAAATAAATATAATTTGAGACTTTTATTGAATTCCATGAATTTTATTTGTTAATATGACATGTTAGTATTGATTTAATTAACTTTTTTAGAATTAATCATGATATTGTTATTTTATAAAGTAAATAACAATGAAATAAGAAGTTGAAGAAGAAAGGAACTTGAAAAAGGCTGGTGAAAACATTACCTCTTCTGCGGGTTATTTCTTTTGATTTGATCAAAAGGACATCATAGGATGGCTTTCTAGTCAAGCTAAGGGATCTAAGATGAATGGAGGGAAGTTGGGAGAATATTTGGGCAGGGTTTGACTGAGCTAAATGGCTCCGAAGGTGTGAAAAATTGCTAAAAAGTGGTGTCCTTTTATAAAGGGGAGGAGGGGCTCTTTAGAAAAAACATAAAGTATTATTTTATAATAAATTAATATTCGGTTTATAATGGATACAAAGTATATTATTCAGACTCTATGGTTGTTATGGGTCGAAAAACTTTCAACCAATTTGTTTTAGATAGGTTTGGGTCACTATATTAACCTTATATTTTAGATTTAACTCTTAGTTAATTATTTCGACATTTACCATGTCACTTTGTATTTTTATATTATATAGTTAATAAACATACTATACACATCCACGAGACCCCCATGTGGTCCATTTATGATACACCTATCATGGTACAAGTCCATTTGAAGAACCTTAGATTTTTAGGAATATAATATCATTTAATAATATAGTATTTGTTTTAAAAACTCTATTATGTCAATTTTGACACTATTTAGAATTTGATTTTTGTGTAAATCATAACAGCATGATTACTTAGAAAAAGGTTAATTAAATCAATCATAACATATAATATAATCCTATAAAATTAGTGTAATTCATAAAAAGTCTCAAATTAAATTTATTTGGATATTTATAATATCAATTATTTTAATTTTTCATTAATTCATTAATTACTGCATCACCATTGTGTCATAAATAAATTAAATTATTTAATTTCATAAAAGTATAAATAAAATACCATTATGTTGTAAATCTTGTTAGATTTATAATTAACATTTATAATCTAATTTATCTTATGTATAACCCTATATTAAAAATATTTTAGCAATTAAACATTGATTTTAACTCTTTTAACTCTTCTTGGAATTAAATAATAATAAATGTCCTAATCTAATCCAAGTGGACCTAAATGATAATATTTTATTCCTAAGGTTGTTTTTGGTCGAGATACACTTGTACAATAGAATTAGGACATGTGTTAGGGTAATATTAATATCATTTTTACCCTTAATTACCCTATTTACTTTTAACCGTGGTAAATAAAAGTAAAAAAGTTACATTTCACCAAAAATTATTTTGATCTCATTGAACCAAATTTTAGTCCTTGATTTCAACCATGTCTCTCGGATTTTCAAAATTCCACTCACAATAGCGGTAAAATTTTGTTTTATGTGAATTTTCAAATTCTCTTATAAGGGGGGTAAAAGACGGTGAAAAGGTCAATAAAATTTTTATATATCTAAATTTATTATAAACAGACTCCACTGAATTAAATTTAAATTAAATAGGTATTATGTTTCTATTTGGAAATAAAATAAATTTAAATTAAATAAATTATTATTTAAATAAAAATTTGGTTTTAAACTATAACCTAGTGTTTTTCACTATTCATCCAAAATTGAATGTTTTTAGAAAAATACCGAAAATTCACCCTGGTCTAATTTCGATATTCTGAATCCTAAAATGAAGTATGTTTTTCCCAATTCAAAACATATAGGTTTCATTTATTAATTTAAAATTAATTCCCATTGTCAAAACCAAAAAGAGTATTTTTAAGAAATAATAACTATTAATAGATTGACAGTTGTTTATGTCCAATTTCAATGTGAAATTACTTACAATGACCATCATTGGATTAAATGGTAAAAATGTAATCTATTTGTACTTATAAACCATTAAAATTTATAATTTAACACTATAAAATGTTTTGATTAAAAATGTTGTTTTCAGTTAAAATATAGTATTTTTCACTATTCACCCAAATATGAACATTATCAGAAAAACACCAAAAATTTATTGAAACTAAATTCTTATGTCCTAATTCTAAAGAAGATGTTTATTTTTTTAAATTTAATATATAAATGTTTCAAATATTGGATTTAAAAATGGTTCACCATTAAAAGATGGTAAAAGTGCATTTTTTGAAATCTACTTCTTTTATCTAAAAAAATGAATTAGTCATTAAATTATGTCTATGAAACTCATAATATGGATTCTAAAATTATAAGGATTATATAATGTGTAAAATTTAGTTAATACTATTCATAACCGCTTTTGAACGGCTAGTTTGGTAATCTTGTGGTGCGATTGAACTCGGTGTTGCGTGTAGTGCTCGTTATTGAATTACATTGATGAAATAACGTACTATGAAATATTGGGGTGTTATAATGACAAATCTGATTATTTATAACTAATATCCTTATTTTTATTATAGTTAAATCATCAATAATTCAAAAGTATAAAAATTATTATTAATAATTTTATATTAATTAATAATAATATCCCTGGAATTTATCATTGAAAAATAAAATATATTCATTCAAATATTTACTGAAAAAAAGAGTGTGGTGAGAGAATATTTTTTATATAAAAAATAATAAGAAAAAAATAAGTCACATAGTGGTATGAAATAAATATTTAATATGTATCCTTATAAAGTAAGTATTCTTTTAGTGATTATTTATCTTATTCTTGTATTAAGAGGATAATTTAAATTAGAATACATTTTTTAAAACCCTTTTAATATGTTTGAGAAAATTCCTTATGATTAATAAAAAAATAGTTTTATGTGGGGAATTTTAATAGAAATTGTTCATATAAACAAGGATAATTAGGTTGATAGAGTGATTTGGGTAGTTATTTTGGATGCCAAATAATTTAAGAAGATATACCAAAGTGGGTGTTGGAATGGTGTTTATATTAGAAAGGGGAGAACTATTTTATATTATTTTTATGATTACTCTAATATTTTCCACATGAATATGAATTATTATTATTATTATTAATTGTATTCGAATTTAATAAATAAATATTTTTCCCATGATTTTTTTATAATACATGATGTAAATATTCAAATATCATGAGGATCATGTCCACCACTACCATAAGTTCCCTACATAATCCCTAGTTGTTGGAGACTAGCGTCACTAATATTAGAATAAATTAAGTATTTATTTAGATTATTTTTTATTAATGTAATTTGTTGGGTTTAATTTAGTAAAATATGTAATGTCACATATATAATTCTTACATCAATAGATAACCCCACTCCACGTATCGTGACTACCCCAAGCCCACCTTCTAAAGGCCAAGGGCTGGCGACTAGCACCAATGGCATAAATCCCTAAACTGTGAAGACATTTCCTTTATAACTATAATAAAACACAACTGAGTACACAATTGAAATCAAAGCACTGGGTAAAACTGTATACAAAAGAGTGCTGAAAAGTAGAAGGGGCGGGAAATACACGTGTAACTGTAAAGTACAATTACAACTGAAAAGGGAAAAAAACTAAAAGGTGAATAGTGTATCCTAGATCATCCACCATGGATCCTACCAGAAGGGTTGGTACAAAAATCCTTCTCAGCACTCCACATCCATCTGTCTCCTTCGTGTACCGTCACTCTGTGTGGTCCACTGTTAGGTACCGTCCACTTTTGTCCACTCAGCCTCGGTCATCATTGTCCGTCTTCTGCAACCATCACAACGAGGTTCGGGGAATTTCTGTGCTGGGGTGAGTATAAGGATACTCAGTAGGGACCCCAAGACCCCCAAGGTCTCACATAATCCAACAAAGATAAACTGAAAAGTATGAAATCAACAGATAAACCCACTTAGGTATATGCCCATACATATATCTAAGTTATCAAGTAATCCATCTCAATCATGAGGTAAACACAAAAGCTACTAACTCAGTTCAAACAATGATTCTATTATCGAAACCCCGGCTGCTGGATAACTCCTCCTCTATCGAGTACAGTGGGCCTGCCGCGACACCATGGCGCATCCCACTAACCTTGGACTGCTGAGGTACTCCACATGTCGAGTACTATGGGAATACTGTGTCACACAGAAGCGCACCCCACCATATGTCTGCCGCTACAACCATGCACTCCCCCTAATATCATACAGAGGTAATCCTCCTATCGTGTACTGCAGGTCTGCCACCACAACCAGGCGCTCCTCCACCGTGGGTCTTCCCCCACAACCAGGCGCTCCCTACTAGGTCATTCGAATCACTATGTGTCGATTGGTCAGCAGTCGTCAAGTCTCATCACGCTACTAGGTCTCCACACACTGTCCGCTCGACCCTTGACGACTGCTGACCGATGGAATCAGAGTGATTCAGATGGCTCAGTAGGGAGCGCCTAGTTGTGGAGGAAGACCCACAGTAGAGAAGGGCCTTGTTGTGGCTGTAGACCTGGGGTACTCGACAAGAGGAGTACCTCTTTAGGCTATGAGGGGGAGCTCTTGGTTGTGGTGGAAGACCTATGGAGGGGTGTACTTCTGTGTGACGTAGTAGACCCACGATACTCAACAAGAAGAGTACACCAATAGTCCATGGTTTGTGGGAAGTGCCATGGTGTCGCGGCAGGCCCACTATGCTCGATATAGGAGGAGTTCTCCAACAGCCAAGGTTTTGATAATAAAATCCTGGTTTGAGCTGAGTCAGTAACTTTTCGGTTTACCTCATGATTGAGATGGATTACATGATAACATTGGTATATGTATGGGCATATACCTAAGTGATATTATTTGTTGATTTAATAATTTTTTGTTTATCCTTATTGGATATTGTTAGACCTTGAGGGTATCAGGGTCCCTACTGATTATCTATATACCCACCCCTGCACGGGCTTTGCCCGCACCACATTGTGTTGGTTGTAGATGATGCACAGCGCTGGCCGAGGTGGAGTGGACATGACTGGATGGTACCCGGTGGTGGACCACATGGAGTGACGATGCATGGAGAAGACAGAAAGGCGTGGAGTGATGATGAGGCTTTTTGTACTTACACTTCATGTAGGATCCGTGGTGGACAATCCAGGAGCTTTTTTTCACCGTTCATCTATTTTTCCCTTTTCATTTGTACTTTTACATTATAGCTGGGCTTTTATTTATGGCCGCTTATACTTTTCAGCACTCGTTTGTATACAGTTTTACTTAGTGATTTTCTTTCAGTTTTGTACTCTGTTGTGTTTGTTCACAGTTATAAAGGCAACGCCTTACCACTTTAGTGATTTACGCCTTTTGTTCTAATCGCCATCCCCTTGCCTCTGGATGGCGTGCTTGGGGTAGTCACGATACGGGCCATGGGGGAAGGGTCGTGAAAATACTCAATGGAATAAACATACTTAAACCCACTACATATACAGATAAAATATTTATCCACATGATATGTATGGAGTAAAATTATTATATATTTATAATCATATCCAAATAGGTAATATGATCTATGAAACAAAATAAATAATGTTAAATAATACTAAAAAAATTCAACAAACAACAATAACTCATATACTAATGTGGGAACTAATGCCACCATTATGAAAAATTGATTAATTAGCTAGGATGACCCCAAAATTAACACTTCCCATAAGTACATGAAAATTTGTAAAATTGATGTTAAATGTCCAAGGAGGAAACCATGCTGGGATTGGGCATACAACATTCAGTAGGAAAATGTAAATATTATCTAAAAAAACATAGATATAAATTTTTTATGTATAAACATGGTTTTACATTGTAAAATATTTTCAATAAAATAGCATAATCAGTCACTAATATATATTAATAGAAAAATAATAGTTTTAAAACAAAAGGGTCAATATAGAATAAAAAAAATCCCATGTGATGGAGGGATCCAACAATCCATACTATGTTCAATTAAGGTTTTGGTTTCTATGTTCATTTGTTCTAAGTAATCATTCATATATTCGAACCAAATTCGAGAATATCATTTCTGGTATAGTACACATTCCTATGGGGCTTGGAATTCATGTATACTCATATTAGAAAAATATTATTGCTAATACCTTTCGGAATAGTGAATGGTTTGTAAAATACTCACTGAAATATATCATAGAATCCCTAAAATTTTCTCAGAATACCCAAATTGGGTTCCTTCTTACTATTTTTAGAATAACAAAATGAAGATAATGTGCTCATGGGAAAAACTTTTTTTGAAAAAAATTGTCTTAAATTTAATTCCATAATCTTTAATTAACATCTTATTATTCAAGATAATGTCACATTATAGTTACGTTAAGATCATGCTTGATAAAATATGACTAAATCATGATACAAATAAGAAAGATACATATTTTATAACTGAATAAATCATTATAATTCGTCACATAATAGTATAGTAAAAGTGTTCTTAAACTCATAGATCCTTAACACACCCAATATTAGAATTTCAAAAAATGTAGGTAACAAACATGGCATAAAACCATGTCCAATTTTAATCATGACAACCTAAAAATGGTAAAAGAAGAAACCAAGAAAAAATATATCCAGATTCTGAATATTTAAACCATGTGGTTCTACTATAATTGAAATTAATGGATGACTGGAAAGATACCAGTTTAGGTAGTAAATATTACACTATATTTGTTTTTAATAAGAATTAATGCAATAAATTGTTTTCTACAAAAGGACATAAAATATTTATTTCACAAGATAGCACGTTAAATGAATACTCAACAACAAGGGGTAATGTTGATTAAGGAATTATCAAATAAAATTATATATGTTCGATGTGCATTCTATGAAGACAATATATATATTTAAAACATGAAACATTACATAACAAACCTTTATTAAAATAAAAATGATTTGAAATTGAAGATAATAATCATTGTAATACTTCTTATTTTTAATCATTTAACATATAAAATAAGATATAAATAATAAACAAAATTTTAGAACCTATCCCAATGATATTCATTTTTATGAAAAATGATATGTTGATACATTATAAATCATTACAGAATAAGTTTTATATATCGTCTGTAACTGTTTGATTAAAATTAAATACATTCTAATTTAATGTTATATCACTTAACCCCACCATATAAACCCTACTTAAACATTACAACAAGATAATTCTCTTCATCATCTATCATTTATGGTTCCTAATATGGTATCTATTAATTATTTGGTGATATTATGTTACTCATACTATATAGTAATTTCATAAACATGTATATTTACATTAATTATATAATAAAACCCATCATAATTAAATTGAATTGAAAAGTCATAGCCTAATAGTTAACCATGACCCTAATAGTGTTCAATAACTCAACACGTGTCATTGATTTTACCAATGTTTAATTTTATGAATAAGGTCAAACACATTTAAAAAGTTTTTTTAATAAAAAAAGACAATATATTTTTACCTAACATAATATTGTAACACCCCAATATTCCACAGTACGTATCCTTTTAAATAATGCAATATCATGCATTGTACGCACCTTCGAGAATCTAACACACCGCGACCAATAAAACTAGCCGTTATGAAAATTAATAACCACTTTTTGAAATTTTATAAATATTATTTTTCCAAATGGACTTCATTTTTGGATTCGGATTATCAAAATTATCCTAGTGTGAATTTTTTGTATTATTTGGAAAACAATCAATTTTTTATGAATAGTGAATAACACTGAGTTATTGGTTAAAACCAACTTCTTTATTTAAATAATTATTTATTATATTTTAATTTATTTTAGGTCAAAATTGATACATTATACCTATATAAGTTCAATGTAATTCATTGGAGTCAATTTATATTAATTTTAGATTTATAAAAATTCTATTGACCTTTTTACCGTCTTTTACCCACCACCTAGGAGCTTTTGCAAATTTTCATAAAACATAATTTTACCGCATCTGTGAGTTGAATTTCAAAAATCTGAGAGACACGGTTGATATCAGTTCGTAAAATGTGGTTCAATGAGATGAAAATAATTTTTGGTGAATAGTAAATTTTAACGTTTATTTACCACGGTTAAAACTAAATAGGGTAATTAAAGGTAAAAATGATATTATTTTTACCCTAACACATGTCCTAATTCTATCATATAAGTATAAATAGACCAATAACAACCTTAGGAATAAAATATGAACCTTTTGGTCCACTTGGATTAGATTAGGGTATTTATTATTATATAATTAAAAGTAGAGTTAAAAGAGTTAAAATCATTGTTTAAAAACTAAAACATTTTTAATATTGGATTATACATAAGATAAACTCGATTATAAATATTCATTAGAAATATAAAAAGATATCCTACATAATGGTATTTTAGTTATAGTTTTTAGACATTATATAATTTAAATTATTTTTGACACAATGATGATGTTGTAATTACTATATTAATGAAGGATTAAAATAATTGATATTGTAAATACTAAAATAAATATAATTTGAGACTTTTATTGAATTCCATGAATTTTATTTGTTAATATGACATGTTAGTATTGATTTAATTAACTTTTTTAGAATTAATCATGAAATTATAATTTTCTCAAAAATGAAATACCAAATACTGTCAAAACTGACATAAAAGAGTTTTAAAAAAATATTATATTATTAATTAATATTTTATTACTAAAAATCTAAAGTTCGGATAAATGAAATAGATATGGTTATATATATTAATAATTAATTACTTGGGGTTTTCTTGTCTTGTTATAGTATGTTTATTTACCATATAATATAAAAATACAAAGAGACATGGTAAATGTCAAACTAATTAACTAAGAGTTAAATCTAAAATATAAGGTTAATTTAGTGACCCAAACATGTCTAAAACCTATTGTTTTACTATTTTTCGACCCATCCTCACCTTTTACATGAAAAAAATCAGTTTGGAGCCATTATAAACCTAAAATGATTTTATTATAAAATAATATTTCATGATTTTCCTAAGGCGCCCCTCACCCCTCTTATAAAAGGGCACTCACCCTTCCCTCTAATTCACACCTTCAAAGCCATTTGGCTCGGCCAAACCCTACCCAAATATCCCCTTAGCTTCCCTCACTTCAACCTAGAGGCATTAGTTTGATCATAAATCCAACTTATGGAGCTATTTTTATCAAGTCAAAAGGAAGAACCCGAAGAAGAGGTAATGATTTCCCCACCCTCTTTCAAGTTCCTTTCTTCTTCCACATATTATTTCATTGTTATTTCTATTATAAAATAATAACTCTTGTATCTTCTATATACTGTGATTTTATTATAAATATGGTACAACCTTATTCAGTATTATATTCATCCTTTTCATGGCATGTCACCATACGTGTGTACGTACGGCTTACCGTCTCCACGTCGTGGTGTAATTGTTATTCAAAACATTATTATTTGTATTGGTATGATAATGATTTGTAATTGATGTAAATAATAAATATAAAATTGTAACTATTATTTATATATGATATAATATCTTATTATATACGATTTTAATATCAAAATAATTATATTGTCGCTCCTCCGTACGTACAGAATACAGTCTCCACGAACACGATGAGATTCATTTCCCATCATATCCATTCAAGACTAATTTTAATTTGATTGTTGAAAATAATTTTTAAAGACTTAATATCATTCTGTATATGAATAAGATACAACCTATCCATAACAAACATGGCTTACATAACAAAGCCTATAAAGGAAAACGAATCAGTTAACACCTGAAACAACGATAATACTAAGATATTATTAACAAAGAAATGTTAAAAGATCATATATGATATCATATTAATTTATATGATTCTTGTATAATTTAATAAAAATTAATTCACCATTATACAGGAGGTTAACCTACCCCTTACGAAGTAAAAGTACAATGTAAGGGTTTATTTCACAATCTCTTCATTATCTGAGGTTGTTTATACGTAATTATCTACTGGGACCTCTTTATCATCCACATCCATGTTTCTTACAAATGTATTTCAAAACATTTTTACTATTTAATAGACAATGGTTTATATTCATTTATACCCTTGTTTTAATTTTTATTATATGTTAATAATGGAAAAGTTCTGTCATTTTCCAAACAAGGTCCTTTTTAACCTTTTCAACAAAATTAATGTATGAATGTCCTTTTTAACTTATACAGCGGTTGTGTCTATTTTCCACCGTTATATAATATTCGAATCATCCCTTACAAGCTTATAAAAAAATTCAAAGTAAATGTTTTCTTTTATAATTATACGACATTTAAATGATTTCAAAAAAGAGATATTTCTCTCAAATAGTTTTGATTTCATCTATGTCAACATCCTTTACTGGATTTTAATCTTATTTGCAGTCGATTTATTATGATACAAAACATCCATATTTTATTGATGGTTTTTTGATATGTTTGAAAGTGGATTTTTATTTCATACCATTCATGGTTTATGAATAAATTATTTACATTTCATATGTTAGTTTTAATATGAAAGTGTATGTTATGTTTAAACCATTTCATATGAGGAATGCATTGGAATTAGTAAGTGACGGGTGGAGCCCTCTATAGCTTCTCGATGCATCTATCGGGCTCATGAGACAAACTAGTGTCTTGGAACAAGGCCTTGAAAAAATCCTATTTGTAGTCTTGGAACAAGGCCTTGACTATGTTGTCATGATAGTATGAAATTATGCATTCCATAATGATAAAAGTGGTTATTGATATTTGATGCAATTACTCGACTAGTAGACAGTCCACGTGAGTAAGTAAATGGAATTATTTGATTTTATCATTGCCATATATTTCTGAAGTTAAATTTTAAATGTCTTTTGTTTTAGTTATATATTGTCTTAAATGTGTTTGCTTACTTATGAATGTTTCCCTTATATTTTTATCATTACTGAGCATCTGAGCTCACCCCTTTCTATGTTTTATTTTTTCCAGGATGGGAAGGGTTATTTTATGACTGACCTACTGGGATAGTCATAGGGGATATGAGTGTGGTATATGGAGACAATTTTGTTGTGGGTTTTCACATTATGATGTAATGTAAGACTAATGAATGTATCTAGTGTTTCCAATCCTACTAAACTAATCGGTCTTTAGAGATTTAATCTTTTGTTATCACGCCAATGATACCTAATAATGCACCGACTCTGGGCTTTTGGGGTCATGGCGTTAAAGATGGTATCAGTGGAAGTTTAGTAATAAACCCTGGAAGCTAGATTTAGCTAAACTCTGATTAGAGCACATGTCCATAATATAGACTTTGAGGATTAATATAGAAAAACATCCTAGAATTTTGGTATTTTAGTGATTTTGTGAGTTCTCTGAGTAATACATCCCTATCTGGATACGAGAAAGTAGAGGCTGCTCTGGCACAAATGTACATAGGCGTAAATCCTGAAAACACTACTTTGAGCTAGAATCGAACGGGAACTGGTGCAAGAAAATGGGCCTTGCAGCTCTCTTTGTTACGACACTCCCAGGGGAAATGCATAGGATAAATCTCATTTTATTTACAAACCATTATGAAGGGTTTATGAGTATATACATCCTCAGGGAAAATATTTTTATGATTATGGATTATATCTATAAACTTTTTAATTTATGTTAATTTTTTTATAAGTATGAAATTATGTATTTCAATTCATAAACTAAATAAGTTTTTGAAATTTTTTAGAAATGGTACCTAGTGGAAGGAATGGAAACAATATCAATGTACGCACACTATGTAGGGATTTCACTTCTACTCAATATAATTATATTGGATCTGGTGAAGAAACTGGTGCTGATCACCTTATCACCATACTAAGACAACTAAAACAAGTTATGAATAATAACCTTACCCATATTGAGAACCTTGATCCACAAAGTTTAGGATCAATGTTAGATCACTTCATGAGACAAAAGACACAAACATTCAATGGGAGTAAAAATACACTAGTAGCTAAGCAGTGGATAAATTCCCTAGAGAAAATATTTCAGGCTTTGGGGAGTAGTGAAAGGGAAAAAGTTGTCATTGCAGTTTACTGCCTCAATGGAGATGCTGATCAATGGTGGTTATTGATTCAAAATATAAAGGAAGATAACGAATTATCAAGTATTGAATGGAGGGATTTAGAAAAAAAATTCTTAGAAAAATACATTTCTCTTGACTATCGAGCAGATATGGAAAGATAATTTTTGAGTCTGAGGAAAAAGGAGGATGAGAATGTTGCAATGTATGAGTCTAACTTTACAAGGTTAGAAAGGCATGTTGCAGATTATATATGTAACCCAAGAAGTAAGATTGATCATTTCGTTGATGGGTTAAACCCGTTTCTCTGTCGAGCATTAGTATCACAATCATTCTCAACATAAGAAGATATAGACTCATGTGCGATCAAGACAAAAAAGGAATTCTCGAAATCTTATGACAAAAAAGTAAAGCAAGAGAAGAAGAGAACAGTCGAATAAGAGAAAGATAAATGGAAAAAGGGAAAGAAAGATTTTCCATTATGTGATAATTGTGGGAAGAAACACCACAGTACTTGCTTAAAAAGAATGAGAGTTTGTTAAAAATGTGGAGAAAAAGGTCATTAGGATCCGGATTGTAATGTAAAGAAAGAGACTGTCAAAGTTGAATACTACAATTGTAGAGAAATGGGGTGTTATAAAAATGAATGTCCAAAGCATCAGGGAAAATTACCTCAGAAAATGCCAAGGGATCAAGGCCAAACTTATGTTGTCACTACAGTTGAAGTGGAATAATTAATTTATTTTTGTTTTTTGGACTCAAGGATTATACAATGGTTATTAGAATAATATTATATATATAAGGATTGTACTATAATACTTATTGTTTTCATTAAGGTTTTAATATGACTAAGGTAATCATATTATCAGTTTGTGACAATAAGAGAATCTTTACTCTATTTGGGGAATCTTATGTTACAATTGATTTTGGAATTTAGATATTGTTTAAAGATAGTCTTGACAGAGGTACTTTGGATAACAATAATGTTTTGAATGGATTAAGTTGAACTTTGGATAGTATTGTTTAAGGTTAAAACATTTCTTATGATTATTTTTGAAATATTATGATTCAGTAGTTTTACGAAAAGGACAACCTATAGGTCGGGAGATAACCCGTCGCGTCAAACAAAGCTGCAAGAATCGAACCTACAACCATAGTGCGATAGGCCTTTATTACCTACCACTATCCTATAAGAAGTCCCTGGCTATTACAAAATACTTTACTTCATTTTAATGGTATGTTTTAATATTTTGAACCTTATATGATTAAGATAAATATAATATTATTGAGATCTATTATCTCTTGGCGTGAATGGTGAGTTTGTGGTAGAAATTAGTTGAAGGATGAAACTCAACTTGTCAAGTATATATATATACATATATATATATTTACTTTATTATATGAAGAAATTAATTCTTAAACTTTAGGGAAGGGATATTAAAACCAAAAATGTGTTATCCTAATACCTTACGTTTTCTTGAACTGATGATATTTTAAATCATAATAGATTGATGGCTTTGAGGGCCTCAAATTTACACTTGTTTGTGATTGATGACCTCAATCACACCCTATAAATATTTATGTTTTCCCTCTAATTGCGTATCTATAATTTCCACCAATGTTCCCTTTTTCAATCCATAATTTTGTGGTGACATTATCATTTCCCTTTCCCTCTTATTAAAACTAAATTTTATTAACCCTATTTCTGATATGGGTTTTCCACAAAGCTATTTTCTATTTTCAACCATTTATTTTCGAAGAACAATTTCCAATTTTGAGTACGCAATTTATTTCAGGATTAGAGATTATAACACCCCAAGCTTCCACGATATGTTTCCCTTTAATAATGCAATAGCTTGCATTGTATGCAACTTCGTGATTCTAACACACTACGACCAATCAAACGAGCCATTATGAATAGTAATACCCACTTTTGAAATTTTATAAATTTTATTTTTCAAAATGGACTTCATTTTTGGATTCGGAATATCAAAATTATCCTAGGGTGAATTTTTGGTATTTTTCTGAAAATTTTCATTTTTTGATGAATTGGGAAAACACTGAGTTATTGGTAAAAACTGACATTTTTTAAATAATTATTTATTTTATTTTAATTTATTTTAGGTAAAAATAGATACATTATTCCTAATAAGTTCAATGTATTTCATTGCAGTCAATTTATATTAATATTAGATTTATAAAAAATTTATTGAACTTTTTACCGTCTTTTACCCACCTCTTAGGATCTTTTGCAAAATTGTATAAAAAATAATTTTACCTCTTATATGAGTTGAATTTAGAAAATATGAGGGACATAGTTGATATCAGTAAGTTAAATGTGGTTCAATGAGATGAAAATAATTTTTGGTGAATGGTAACTTGTAAATTTTATTTACCACGGTTTAATGTAAATAGGGTAATTAAAGGTAAAAATGATATTATTTTTACCATAACACATGTCCTAATTCTATACGATAAGTATAATTAGACTAAAAACAACCTTAGGAATAAAATATGACCCTGTTTGGTCCACTTTTGTTAGATTATGACATTTATTATTATTTATATTCAAAGAAGAGTTAAAAGAGTTAAAATCAAAGTTTAATAAATAAAACATTTTTAATTTAGTTTTATACATAAGATAAATTAGATTATAAATATTAATTAGAAATATGAAATTATTTCCTACATAATGGTGTTTTATTTATATTTTTTTAGACAGTAAATAATTTAATTTATTTATGCCACAATGATGATGCAGTAATTACCGTATTAATAAAGTATTAAAATAATTGATATTGCAAATACCCAAATAAATATAATTTGAGTATTTTAATGAATTACAAGAATTTTATTTATTAATATGAAATGTTATTATTTATTTAATTAACTTTATCTGAAATAATCATGTTGTTATGATATTCACAAAAATCAAATACCAAATAGTGTCAAAATGGACATAAAAGAGTTTTAAAACAAATATTATATTATTAATTAATATTTTATTTCTAAATATCTAAGGATTGGAAAAATGACTTAGATGAGGTTATATATATTAATAATGAACCACTTCGGGTTCGCTTGGCTTGTTATTTTATGTTTATTTACCATATAATATAAAAATATACAAAGAGACATGGTAAATGTCAAACTAATTAACTAAGAGTTAAATCTAAAAGATAAGTTTAATGTAGTGACCCAAACATGTCTAAAAAAAATTGGTTGAGTGGTTTTTGACCCATTACAACCTTATTCTAGAAATACATCTGGTTGGAGCCATTAAAAATTGAATATGATTTTATTATAACATAATATTTCTATCTTTTCCTAAGGTGCCCCTCACCCCTCTTATAAAAGGGCACTCCCCTTCTATCTAATTCACACTATCAAAGCCATTTGGCACGCCTAACCCTTGACCAAATATCCTCTTATCTTCCCTAACTTCAACCTAGAGGCATTATTTATATCAGAAAGCCATCCTATGGATCCCTTTTGATCAAATCAAAAGGTATAACCTGAAGAGGAGGTAATGATTTCACTACCCTTTTACAAGTTCCTTTCTTCTTCCACTTCTTCGTTCTTTGTTATGTCCATTATTAAATAAGAACTCCAATATCTTCTATATACATTGATTTTATTAAATATATGGTATAACCATATATAGTATTATATCCATCCTTTGAATGACATGTCACCATACCTGCGTACGTACGGCTTATAGTCTCCAGGTCATGGTGTAATTGTTATTTAGAACATTCTTATTTGGATGGGTATGATAATGATGTGTAATTGAAATAAATAATAAATATTACATTATAATGATTCTTTATATATGTTATATCATCCAATTATATATGATTTTAATATCAAAAGAATGATATTGTCGCTTGTGCGTATGTACAGAATATTGTCTCCACGAACATGATGAGATTCATTTCCCATCATATCCATTCAAGACTAATTTTCATTTGATGGTTAAAAATAATGTTTAAAGACTTAATATCATCCTGGATACGAATAAGATACAACCTATCCATAAAAAACACGGCTTACGTAACAAATCATATAAAGGAAAATGAATCAGTTAACACCGGAAACAACGATAATACTAAGATATTATTAAAAATGCAATGTTAAATGATCATACATGATATCATATTAATGTGTATGATTCTTTTATAATTTAATAACAATTATACCACCATTATACAGTATTTTTACCTAACCTCGACCACGGAAAAGTACAAGGTAAGGGTTTTTTTCACAATCTCATCATTATCCGAGGTTGTTTATACGTAATTATCTAATGGGACCTCTTTATCATCAGCATCCATGTTTCTTTAAAATGTATTTCAAAACATTTTTACTATTTAATAGACAATGGGTTAAAATCATTTATACCCATGTTTTAATTTTTATAATATGTTTATAAATGAATCCTTCCATCGTTTTCCAAACTAGGTCCCTTTTAACCTTTTCGAAAAAATTAAGGTAAGAATGTATTTTTTAAATTATACGACAAGTGAGGCTATTTTCTTCCGTTATAAAATCATCGAATCTTAACTTACATGTTTATAAGAATATTTTCAATGTAAATTTTTTCATTTATAATTATTTTACTTTTAAATTATTTCAAAAAAGAGATATTTCTCTCAAATAGATTTGATTTCATCTATGTCAACATCTTTTGATGGATTTTAAGCTTATATGACGTTGATTTACTATGATACTAAAAATACATATTGTATTGGAGGGTTTGTGATGTTTTTAACTTTGGATATGTTCTTTCATAAAATTCATGGATTATGGATAAAGTATTGACATTTCGTATGCTAGTTTTAATAAAAATGTTTATGTTATGTTTAATCCTTTTTATATGAGGAATGCATTGGACTTAGTAAGTGACAGGTGGAGCCCGCTATAGCTCCTCGATGCATTGACATGTCTCATGAGACAAACTAGTGTCTTGGCACAAGGCCTTGACAAAAAAATATTTGATTTCTTGGTACAAGGACCTGACTATGTGGTTTTGATAGTCTGGCATGATGTTTTCACATGGCAAGAACAAACCCTATTAGAATTTCACTAACCCATGAAAGGACAACTTCATTATTTTTTATTGATATCACTATGAATTTGGACAGATTCAAAATTAATTAATCCATATACTACATGGAATAATTGTAAATTCATTTCTATTGAGAGGTGACTGTGAGAGAGAATATACCTACCTTTATCATTGGAGGAAAATACCTACATCTTTATTGATCATAAATGAGATAAAGGGGGCACGAATGGTTGGATATTTGAGTGAATGAAGTGATATTGTTCATGAGAGTGTGTTTTGGGGTGATATAAGGATGGGGATATATTTAATTAAATGAGAAAATTAAAATAAATTGTTAATAGGTATTTAATAAAACAATGCCTTGGTGGCCAACAGATTTCAATTGGAACCCGAACTAAATATTAATGGCACTCGGGGGGGGGGCATTTCTTATGTGAGCCATAAAACTTATAATATACCTCCATCAGAATTATAGTTGTCACCAAACATTTGACCCATTTTATAATTTTTCTTCCTCACACAATGAAAACCATCTATAATATTATAGTCGTACAATTATTTATAAAACACAAACCAAATAACCCCCATAACACCATCCTCTATCCCAAAAAATGAAATATAAATTTCCAAGTGAAATACATAAAAGTAATGAAAACCAAAAATATAAATGTACTTAGAAATTGAATTAATTAATTTCTTATGGAACATGTGTCATTATAACCACCTGCCTACACATTTGTCTTTCAATCCCCTATAATTCATAGAGAATTCACATATAACGGTACAATACCACAAAATATCCAAAAAATAAACTAGAAAATCTGTTAAAATCAAGATGATTTGCTTCCAAATCCATATAAAGTCACCAAATACAACTTAATTACATATCCAAAATTATTGACCATAATCAATATTACCATTTTGTATCCATCACACACTTGTAAGCAAAATATAAAGAAATATTTTTTTTTCTCCAATCCTAACTCAAAAATCGTATTTCAATATCCAATATAACAATTTATAAATTCCTTACCCTAAAAGAAGATTATTTTAACACTTATAGGACATTAAATATTGAATCTAGTAATAATATAGAAACCAAAACATTTCATTGAAAAATATTACATCTTATTAGATGGATATTCATTTAATAAAATTTTGATCAATCCCATAATAATATAGGTCTTGTATCATTGAAAACAATAGTACATATATTATATGATAATAAGTTTTTACCATTATGTTGGTCACAAATAGAACCTTTATTATACATATAATTAATTAAACATTTCTTCAATACATAGGGAAAATTATTATATGAATGGGAGAGCTATGAGGCTTAAGATAGTAACAAATTGAGAAATCAGTGATTATATTAGGATTACATGTGCATAAGGATTTACAAAAAATATTTCAATAATTTATAACCTTAACCTACATATCATTTATCATAATATTGAGTCATGACATCAATATTGGTAGAAAATATGAATTTTACCATAATATAATCAAAAAAAATTGATCAATCAGTGCATATCATAGTCATAAAACATATAATTATTTCTTATACATAATCCTTTAAAATCGTATCCTTAGTTTTTAAAGGTTATTTCTAGGACATCCATATATATTTATGTTCACTAGACAAAATATTATAGTATTAACGGATCACTCTCATGGATATCATAGTGAAAATAATCCCTTGTTGAACTGGGATAACTTCATATTCCAATTAGGTTTTTCTCAAGAGATATCAATAATTACCAAATGCATTTGAAGGATATATAATGTTAGTACCACCCTTCTCATAATGAACATAATACATACTATTTCCATATGATTGTTAAGAATTATTCATATCATAACCCATGAAATATTGTTTTGAATAAAAATTCTATCATAGAGTAATCCACAGAAATTAATATCTTTCACAAATTTTCACAATAGCATCAAAGGATAAAATTTGAATAAAAGTTGTCTTAATAAAAATATTTTCATCATAGTTATAGTCCATATGAATATAAATGGTATCAATGGGTCAAAACTAAATTAAATAATATTTAAATTCTGTGGTTTTTATGTTTTATGAATAGAAAACGCATTAAAATATATTTTAGTCCATTTTAATGAAAATACCATTTCAACTTTCACAATCACCTTTAAAAAAATTAAAAAATATTATAGAAATTATTTTATATAAAAATTCTGTATAAATATAATTTAATAATCAATGAATTGAAGAATCATGATGGTGGGATATTTTTTTCATTCTTTATATAGTAACACTGTACATTCATTTCATAGTTTTGTAAAAATTAAAAAAAAATCGTCATTTAGAAAATGAAAAAAAAATATTTCATTTAATCCATTTTGTAAAAAACCAGTCAAGGGTAAAACTTTATTCACATAATAGTAGTGGAATAAAAAAATAATATTGATTTTTTTAAATAATGTATTTGGAGGAAACATGATTTTCGACCAAAGGATGAAATAAATCAATGTTTTATAAAAATTTTATTTAGTTATCTAAAGTACATAATTTGATGAAAATGAATCTAAAAACCCTATTATAAATAAATAAATATAATATATAAATATTTATGTGTTTTCATGAGGTATAACAAAATATTTCTTCATCATAATCTTAATCATAAACAATGCTGATAAAAAATGATATCGATACATAATACCCTTACCTCTAGCATTAATTTCATTGAAATCAAATTATCAACCTATATAATAAATTTATATTTATTATTATTTTATAAATAACTTCTATATATAATTATAATACCATATATGATATTATAGTAACATTTAAAGACACATTTTTTAATAACTCCATATTAATATTATCATATTTGGGTGTTAATTGTTTCCTTATTCTGGAGAATTTTTCTTCAGTATATCCCATCATTTTTTCATTGATCATTGTTACATCATATAAGTAATTATGATAATGATATAAATATAATTTATATTCATTATGTACATATTTAGTTTCATACATGAATGTCAGAGAAAGAAAACTTAATTATAATGTTCTTGAAGATGCTAGGTCATACGTACTTATGAATGTTGTTTCAGATTCTTGACTAATGTGACGAGGGAGAGGTAAATAATGAATCAAATTAAAATAATAATAAAGATATTATTTATCATTTATCTATTCATTAAATCCATTCATAATGACAATAATTTATTAGGGAAGGTAAAAATGGGATACATCATTTCGTGAGGTGGTATTCCATTGTACACCATTAAGATGGTTTCTATCCCTATTTGACTGAAGAGGAAATATATATAGTATAATCTCTTAACAAAATAAAAATTCATTATATGGGAGATTCTAATGTTACTATATCAACTTGGATGAATAATATTTAAATTTTCTGTTTGAAGAAACAATTTAAAAGAGATCAGGTGAAATGATTACTTCATTATTGAGAATCTCCATCTGGATTACCAAATATGCCATGAAGGGATGGACTTTTTGAACGAAAATATGATTTATTATTTATTTTTCAATGGTATTAAAGTATTATATCAATATTGGATTACATATAAGGCTAAAATTGTTGTATTGAGAATAAAGGAGAGGTTCCAATTTATAAATGAGGAGAGATAACTCTATATAATTCTTAAATGATTTAAAATAAAATAAATTATTTTTATACCTAAATGTTTTAAAATGGATAGGGATTAAAATTTAATGTAGTATGAGGTTTATGTAAAATAAAAAAAAATTCACATTTTTTTGTAATTTCATAATCCTTCTCCTTTTAAAACTGTTAGTTAACATATATTGAAATTAACCACAATAATGTCTCTTTTACTATAAATGGGTTATTATTTTATATATAAGGTAGAAATTAGTTGATAATTTTCCATGTAATTAAATTGTTGACCAAATATAATCCTTCATCTCATATTAATAGAATATTTTATGATTATTAAACAATATAATAAATTTTATATTGATTAAAATGTCATTAATTTTGTTTTATAGTATTTATTAAACTTGAATTAAAATAAATGAAAAATATATTAAATTAAAATATATTTCATATAAACATTAATAACATTCATATTATTCAATGAATTTTTCTGAACCCTCTAAATCACTCAATTTATATAATTTTAATATTTATATATCAAATTTAATATTTTCTATTAATTTATGAAATAATTCATCGATGATGGATAAGGATTTACAAAAATTAAAAAATTAATTAAAATTAGAAATAAAATTATAGGATGAAAATAATTTCATATTTCTGAAAACAGTCATAAATATTCATTCAAAAAAAAATTCTCTATATGGACAAGTATTAGATATTTCAAATTATGACATTGAAGTTTTGAAAATTTCATTTATTTATATATTATATAAGTAATTTACATTCAATAATTTCTATTAAACTATAAGTTTTTTAATTTATGGTGATAATGGTCTAAATATTAATCATCTAATAATAATTAAGTTGAAAATCAGTGACTTTATACTTTAGTTTTAAACTAGCTTAATATTATTTACCTTTTATTGACGTTGATTACTTTTATCACAATTATTATTCATAATATGTTAAAATATATAGGAGAAATATACTAAATATAGTACTACTAATTTAATATATTTAATTCATAACTATGAATTCAATTTATATTATTTTCATAATTTTCTTTTAATGAAACATTTAAAATTCAAAAAAATTTCTACTCAGAAAATTACGGATTTTAGAATAAATCACATTTGTTTCCCATCCCATGCCTAAAAATATAATTACATGACTGTTAAGAACATTTATTTTATATATAATATATATATATTGTGAAAATCATTATTTAATGGTGAATAATTTAACTTACTATGATAAAAATACATTTTGTTAATAGAAAATGTTTCTATGAAATACAACTCTCTTAATTTCAAATGTTGTTGTTTATTATTTTTAATAAAATTATGATCGATGATTAAATTATATATATGAAAAAATATATATTTCATAAGGTATTTCTCAATTTTGTAGTATATTTTTTACATAATAATATTTTAATATTATTTTAATATTCGATTAAACATGGTGTTGCATGTTACATAATATCTCAAAGAAATAAAATTATATAATGAGAAATATAGTCTAAAATCACTAGGTGTTAAATCACACCACCACAAAATTCAATTTATCAATTTAAATTGTCCAATCTGATATGACTAAATGAGCATATCTCTGCCACACTAAATCCTATGGTTCATATGTTGTTTCATCGAATTTCATATTCCACGAGAGAACATTAATCATGTCAGTATTCTTTATCTATGGAAATTCATCTCTATGATTAATTATTTTTATATTTTTTTCTAAAATAAAGATCATTTTCTCACATTATGACCTCTATTTATGGTAAATTTCATTCATATGTTTTGTATATCTTCAGTAAAGACCCATCGAAGACATCATGAAATAGAGAGTGGTTAAGTGGATGATCCAAGCTTCAAGCTACAATCCGTACTCCATCAAGAATATATAAATGGGGAATATATCTTGGTATAAAATTTATTTTATTTCTAAATATCATTACCTTATTCCATGAAGAGATTCATAGGAAAAAATTGTCACTAAATTCAAATTATATATTCTTCTAACAATTGTAATCATGCATTTTTTGTCAACTCTAAGAAGCCTTTTTGCTCAATTAAATGGATCTGAATTGATCTTTCATTTCATTGGATATCATAGTTCATAATATAATTATTTTTCCAACTATATCCAAATATGTTGGATTAATACTCTTCATTACAGAGAGTGCTTCATAAATACTAGTTGAAAACTAGAGTAATTTATATTATTGTGTGAAAACTAAACTATATGATTATGATTATCCCAATAATCATTTAAATCAAGTCAAAATGAAACAATAAATATTTTACGTTTTGAATGGATATTTGAAAATAATTATCTATTTGAGGATGAAAATTTTTTCTGTAACTTAATTGTGTATCCAGAGACTATTGAGCATATCAATGGAATATCATGGTAAATAATGAAACCCGATCAGATATAGTCAAATGTGGTACTCCATTCAATATGACCACTTTATTAAACTATACTATTGAAAAAAAAGATCATGACTGTAATCTTCTATAATGTATATGATATGTGATGACTTTCTTATTTAATTGAATACATTCTAAATATAATTATTTAATTTATGTGTTTTGGGGTATATAATGAAAAAATACATAGAAATATATTATAATTTAAGATAATGTATTGTTAATTGTGGTAATATAATCTTAGAAATATATCTCTCATAGTTAACATGATTACATTATAAGCATCAAGATTGAAATACTACAAAATATCACTTCGTGATGTCCAACAAGATATAGTCATTGAGGTCCATGTACATCTTTGTACTTTCATAATGAATAATTTTTTAAAAATTATTATCATAATCCAATAATTAATTATTACAATATAGTATTGATGGGACACATACATATTTCCTAACCCTTATCATTCCCTCACTATTATGGTTGTAATCATGATTTTTTTTAAACATATTATGTTCTTCTACATAATCCATCTGAACATCATCAATCCTCACGTGGATATATTGTTTAACATCAATCAGAGAAGTATTTGATTTCCCCTTCTATCATAATTTCCTTATCCATCCATTTCATCAAAAAAAAAATTGGATCCTTTTCAATCCCCATCATTGATTTTCATGTAGGATCTAATCGATATATTACTTCTTCCACCTTTTCCATTTCATATCATGGAATTGAATTTATTATTATTAACCGCTAATAAAATATAACCATCCTTTATAGTTTTAATTTGACTCCATCTTGGTGAAACAAAACTTCACTTATTGGTGACCATGATATATATCACATCTATATCTATAATTAAAATATTTCTATATATGTAATGAATAAACTACAATAGTAAGTCAAAAAATGGTTCCTTTTTCTTATATTGAACCCTCCATTATCTTAAGGATGAATCTACAACTCTTCCCTTATTAATGAGAATGAATCTCAATCCCTTTTGGGATAAATCATTACAGATTAACAACCTATATCTTTTTCATGGTAATTTATGCACAGGTGAACTTACTAACATTATATTTAGTTCTATGATCATTTACTTGCATTATTCTTTAAAAGAAAATTTGGCTCTATTTTTTGTTAACACAGAGAGTTGATTTGAATATTATATCCAATTATCCTCAATGATCAGATAATATCCTTCCCAACCATGAAATATATATATCTCAGTCATTGTTATTGGTTAGGAACAACATTCAATGAAATCCACCTTTTATGGATCCACATGTATACCCTCACATGAGAATAATTTCAAAATAAAAGTAAAATTTTTATCTCCATATTTCACATTTTTGAAATTATTTATTGATCTTCACTTTTCATAGGGTTTACTTCACTATCATATGTTGATATTTATTCTTTTCCACACACAATAAATAATTTGAAATATTATCTATAACGACTGAAAAATACTTCTTATGGTATTAGTAAATAATCAATTTATTAAATGCCTAGTGGTTTTAGAAGAATTATATTGATCATACTATAATGATATAAATTCATATTTTTAATACCTTATATGAAGGGTCGTCTGTGGTATATAGAACATTTTAACATTGAATTAAAGATATCTAGAGTGAAGGTGAATATTATAGAAGTGTTGATATCCATATAGTTGAACAAATAAAAGGCCTATAAGGTGTAGATAATACTTTTTCCTCATAGTTATTTTATTTTTTTGGTTAATCAATGCAGAGTCAAAATGATCTATCAATTATCTTAACTAAATGAATTGGTTCCCCCATGGTGACTCACAAGGCTGAATTAATACCTTGTAAATATTTTCATTAAGTTTCTTTTTTAAATACATATAATTCATTAATTGAAATTATATATGGTTTATTTTAAATTCGAGTATAACCTCATATTAGTTATATATAAAACTATAAATCACGATTCTGTGGAAGGCCAATCAACTTTTATAGAATTAAAATAAAAATATCCCACATAGTAATAATATATTTCATGATGAGTTTGTCCCAAATATTTTGAGATATACACCACTTATGATTCAGAATCATGACCCATAAAATTGATTTAATTTTATTTATAAGTTCTTATTTTTCATTAGATACAATAAGGTTTTGGTTGTGCATTATCGGGTACATTATCATTATTATAATCATTGACTAATAACATCAAATAACATCACTATTTTATTTCTAAATGATCATCAATTCCAAAATTGAATCATTTACCAGTCACCTTAACAGATTTTCCACCAAATTTCACTTGTGATGTTATACATAAGGGGAAAATAATATTTTTATCTCCATGTTTTCTAAAATTTCCTTTATTGTCTATATTTTCTCTATTAAAAAGTATATATGGATAGGTTTCTATAATATCTATTTCTAAATTGATAGTACATCAAATGATTTATTCATAGATCGTTAATTCTCTTATGGATAACATCAATCAAGGTAAGTTTTATCCACTGAAGAATCAATAAAAAATGTTATCTGGTTAGATGAGAATACTAGAAGTGAACCTCATGAGTATTGTGAAATTTGACTCACATGATTCAAAATATTCCCCATATTTATTCTATAGCTCATTCAATTCATCCTCCATTTTTTGACGAAGAATATGGGGGTTGTTCATATTGAAAAACATGCACTCAAACTCATCAAAATAACTAGATTAAATTAATTCCATTTTACTCTTGATTACAAAAATGATATACCAATTATTGTTTTCTCCTTCAAAATAATAGACAAACAAATTACATTTTTGAAGTTCCAATCATAGGAAAATGGAAGATATAATTTTAGTGGTACTGATTCCGTTCACTGAAACAAGTATATCATAAGAACTACTAAATGTTGGTGGATGTTGGCTTATAATTGAGTTAAAATAATTTTTTCCATATTTTCTTATTTTGAAACTTACAATGGATCATAGAATTAGAATGTTGTGTAAGAATAACAACGAAACATTTCATTCCTACTCATAAAAACATTTTTAATCTCAAGAAATAATCATTTTATTTTTCATTACATTTAGAATTAATATGAATCCTTATAGTTCAATCAAATGAAAGAAACCAAATATCATAGTGTGAGAATAAAAATCATAATGTTAGAACACATTATCATGAAAAACTATTTGTTAGATGTCTAAATTATGAAACCTATTTTTTATTCTATGAAATCATATTTTCAACCTTTATCATCCATGATCACTAACAAAAACACATAATGTCATGTCATATATATACTTTTTTATAGAGCTACCCAAAATGATTTCATATCCTTTTACAAAGGATTACTAAAACTCTCTCTAATACCATATATAGAGTTCAATTAATGTCATACATAATATTACATCTTATTAGATGAATATTCATTATATAATATTACGATACGTTTCATAATCGATTAAGTCTACTATCATGGGAGGCATGAATATAGAAATAAAATGTTCAAAAGTATCTATCCTTAAGTTATCCAAAACTAGAGACCTTATTAGACAAATTTTATATAAAAATACTTATTAATAATCTTTGGAAGGGATACATATGAATGGGTGATCTTAGATGCAGAGTAAGGGTAAACAATAATGATCACAATGATTATATAAGAATAACATGTGAATAAGTTTATGAAAACATGATATAATATTTTAAAACCATTCCATATATATAATCCATAGTGATAATTATTCACGAAATTAATCATTATAGTTCACAAAAAAATAATCATAATGGAATATAAGATCATGGAAAATGATAGGAGAACTTTTTAATACAAAAATGTATTTTGGAATACACATATGAATTGAAAATAAATTCAATTGTTAGCGAGGTTAATTTCCAATAATATCATAGTGGATTGGGTTTAATTCCTAAATGATTATAGAAGTCATGGTTCACTCATAATAATATCATAGTGGTTATTCCCTTTACTAAACAATGTTCATATCCCATTAAAAACATTAAATGTCATCTAATAAACATCATTTCCTAATTCCTTAAAGGAATATAACATTACAGGCCCACTCATAACATTATGAAAATAAAAAATATGTGTACCATAAGATCATAAAAAATTCATCATGTGATAACGCATGATGAAAAAAGGGTTTAATTAATATTTTTTTATTGGAAAAGAAGTGGAAAAGAAATAGTATTCATAAATATTACACCATTTCATCGTATCATTACACATGTAAAATAAATGGATTAATAAAAATATTTTATTTATTATTTAATTCAATCCAGTGAAACAATATAGAAGGTATCATTTGATTATAAGCCTTATAAATCTTACATATATTCGGGAGCTATTTTCATTGATGAACATAAATACCAATAACAGATCTATAAAATATTTTTTATGGAAATACCATTTCAATATTGAAAGTATCTATTCAAAATGAAAAAAATGAAAAAAAATTATTGAATCCATTTTATTTGAAAATAACATAAGAAATAGTTAAAGGAATCATTAATTAATATTATGGTAATGGTGATGAAAAATTCAATGCTTTCAATATACTTTTAAAAAAAATCCAATCACTCTTTTTTAAAAATTACAAAAAGTAAATTTTTTGTAAAATAATAAATGGATCCTTTATAATCATTTAGAATATAGTAATTGAAGGGAAAGTAACATTGTAAAATATTAAAATAAAAATAAAAAACATTCATGAAAATTTTTGTTCAAAACATTGACATGGATGGAAGAATATTATCGATGAAAGAAAGATATAATGTTTATTTCCCATAATTACATTCTATTAGTCTCTTCAGTACAAAAACAGAGGAAAATTTATGTAATAAATTTATTCTAAAAAATTAACTAGAGGATAACGAATATAATGACGTTCATGAGTTTCAGATCATAAAATTTCATCTAAATAAACCTAATAATAAAACAATCATGATAAATAAATATATTTTATCGTAAAGCCATAAACTCAAGTTCGACTGGATTTAAGAGAGATCTATCCACCGGTACTATAAATGTATTTTTTTATGATTATTGCAAATAATTTATTCTAATAATCATAATATCATATATGGTCTTAGAAGAACCTTTACATTACTAATCACTAAAAATTAATTATTAAAACAATCATTTTAGGGTGTTAACTAATTCATTCATGCTCATAATTTCAGTTCTTTACTATGTGTCCTTATACATTGATATATGTTCCATAATTTCAACATTTTTCATCATCATTGTTATATGATATATATTAATTATATACATATTTATATTTATCAAAAAAAATTATATAAATAAAAATGAATTTCATAGTATTCAAGATATATAAATATTTAAATTCCATAAATGATATAATATATTATAATTTAATTCTCTATAAAATTGATTCAAAATGGATACAACTTAAATTCTATTTTATAATGTTATTTATATAGAAAAAAAATCATGTTTATGTGGCGTTTTACACCATTCATTTTGGTTTAACCACTTAGTTAACCTATTTTGACCTTATTAGTGGTAACATCATTCTCATACTTATTTGGTTATATTTTACATAAAATGTGACAAGTGTATCAAAAATAGACCATGGATGACATTCTAAAGAAAAATTCAACCTTCATGTCCCCTTTCATTATTTTTATGGCGTTTAAATAATTAATAATGTATTATATTGATATAATATATGTAATGTGATTTATGATAATATTTTTCATAATCTGACACAAAACACATAATGAAAAGTATGGATTTATAATATAATTCATTAAAACACTAATTTTTCATATAAATATACAAAGTTTCTACATATATATAACTCAATAAAATTCTATAACATTTATTTTTTCCAAGTAAATTAATTTAATTTTCTAATTGATCAAATATTACATTAGTGATGCATAATTATTTATGTTAACTAAATATATTCGAAAAATTAAATGTAAAATTACATCATGAAATTAATTTCATTATTCTCAGGAAATAAATATATATTAATTTTTATAAGATTTTTTACATATGTGGAATCATAATTGATATTTAATTATAAGATTTTGAAATTTTTTATTTTTATTTTATATTAATATTTTAGAATTCAGTTCCCTAGAAATTTTTCCCATTAAAAATTTATATTTGTGAATAATGTGAAAATGGTCAAATTAAATTCATACTATAAGAATAAAGATAAAACAACTATGACCATAACATTTTTATTTAACCAAGATTAATCTAATCTAGCCTATACATTGGAAAAAAATTTAAAATTGGTTTCCATTCATTACTCCTAGAATTAATAGTAACCAATGTAATAAAATGGGAATTCATAATTAAAAAAATAGAATTATATTTTCAAAATTAAATTTTTAAAAGTGATATAAATTCATTTTTAAATAAATGGGAAAAACCCAATGGAAATCACTTTTTAGAAAAATCTAGTTTCCGGGCATAAAAATGGGTTCATTATTATCCCATGTTTAAAAATATTGATGAATATAATAATATTTAATAGATCATATAGTTCATTTATTTTATTAAAATAATTATACAATAGAGATTTATTTTATTAATTATGATAAATAAATATTGAACACAAATGAATATTTTCAAGAAAAAAATACATTTAAATCCAAATTTTATTATTTTTATTTCTAACAAAATTATCAATAACTATTTCAATATATATATATATATTTATTTATTTAAATAATACATTATTCATAATATTGTAAATCTTTTTTATACCCACTTAATTTATTACAATGCAATAATTATCACTTAATAATATTTTAATAATATATTATTGTTCATTGAAACGTGAAATTGTGTGTAACATAATCTCTAATTAAAATTGATTTATTTAGAGATATATATCTTAAAAATATTATGGTATAACACACAACCTAAAATTTTACATATTAATTTTTTTTGAAACTCATATATCCCACAAATTTCCCCAACCCACCATGAGATACCAATTTTTAAAGGAATCACCATAATCACTATAATTCTCCTATGAACATCAAAAAATCCAAATAAAAATTTTGGTTCCCCCTAGAATAGGAATTTAATAGGGCTATGTATTCCATTAAAACCAGATATTTATATTTTTCAAGTATACACATTAATAAAAATGATTATATAAAACCTTTTTTTGAAACCACATTTGATATAGAAAAATCCATTATTAGACATAATTTTATGTCAAATAACTTCATAGAAATCATTTTAGAAGAAATTATTTAGGCTTTCAAATAGTATTGATTTTTTAATCAGCCTTGAGTTGAATTCTAATGTATTATTATACCAAAAAATAATTACCTTAAAAATTACATTTCCTATTCTATTTCAAAAAAAATCCACTAAAAATATAAAGCATTGGATACTGTGAAACAAATTTCACCCTTCGCCGTTATGTTTTTAGAATCCCAAATTTTAATTTCAATTCAAAAAAATAAATTGACTATTATTTTTCAACAAGAGAATCTATTTTGATATGGATTATAATTCAATATTGAAAAATACTCCACTATTTAAAAAATATAATGATTAAATATATTTCCTTATTATTATTTTTTCATTACAACTACTTTATTTATTTATTATCATTATTGTACTCTATATAGTCACTCATTCCAGATAACGCAGGGTTCCCTTGGAAATGACCAAATGAAAATTACTCATTTTTTTGAAAAAATTTCGTTAAAAATTTATTCATGTACAATATAAATATATAAACAATAAACAAAATTTTCACAAGTAGACTGAAAAATTCTCATAAATATAATTATGTGTTTGGATAGATAACATTCTCCGCAATAGTTAATTATCTAGAGAACTTTCATACATATTTTGTAACAATAAAATCACAAAAATAAAAATAAAAATGTTCTATACACGGTACATATAGTTGGTATGTTTCATTCACGATTAATGAAATATTAGAAGAATACATGGAATACACTAAATAGAAAAAATTAGAAAATAGAAGACTTTCTGAATAGATATTTACCAAAAAAGGTATGTATCATGATCAGTAATAAAATAAATTAAAATACATAGACCATATTCATAAAATAATTAGAGGGAAAAATAGTATGACTTGATAGATAAATCAATATAAAATACATATTAACTTTTATGGAAGTAAATACACCAATTTAATCAAATGACGCAATTACTAGTTAAAATCAACAAAATCATCACAAATAAATAAATATATAAATATATAAATATATAATCATTGAATTCAAAAATATACAATTATAAAATTAATACAACACAATTTTTTATATATTATTATAATAATAATATATATACATTAAATATTGAATAACATAAAATACATGCCAAAATATCGATTCTTAAAATGAGTATTAGTATGAAATAATTAATTCCATGCAAATTGATATAGACTCCATAATGTGTTCCTCAATCACTAAATATAGGATGCTCGTGAATGGAAAAAAATTATCATGCCCAGTAATGTAGAAAATATTTTTTTCTGTGTCCCCCATGTCTTGTCACACACAGTTGGGTGGTGATTCTAAAGAATAATTTGTTAATTTAGTGTTTTATCAGTGAGAACTACCATTTAGGAGTAAAATATGGAATTAATTTATTTCTATCAAATAAATTTTCAAACTAGTGTTCTAATTTTTACGGCCTTCAGTGAAATTTCATTCCATAAAAATATCATTACATGTTGTCTCCAAAGTAGAAAATGTAAAATTTCACATCGTAGTTTATATTTTACAGGACATGAATCCAATAAAGTACTTAAAAATAAAATTATGTGGTAATTATGATATGGAAATTTTTCATGGTGAAAATTGATTCCATGTATTGTTCAATCAATAAACTCATTAACCCATATTGTGTATGGAGGTTGATCAACCAACTCATATATACATGTCTATAGGCCAATATATAAATTTACCATTTTCCTCATATTTTCACAAAAATGAACAAACTTCGTAAGGATGAACATGTTGTGAAATATTATCTCCCTACCTGTTTTATAAAAAATTTCACCATGTATAGTGGAATTATCTATTTTAAAACTTTTGTTGGGTGGTACCTATGTATTATATTACAATAAAGAACCACCTAGACGCTCCTTATATAGAGATAAATTATTTATTATTTATCCATTAAGGGGAAACACTATGTTTCCCAAGATCAATATATGGTATATTTCCCATGACCCAAACTAGTTTGAGAAAATTGAGAGATCCACCTAAGGGAGAGATAAATTGGTAAGTCCTTAGTAAGTATTGGTAGTTATGTAATCAATCACTTGGGAGAAACACATCAAAATCACTTCATTAATGTAACCCCTAATGGGTATCCATTCACTGAAGACTACTATTCAAGGGGAATATATTTTGATGAACCATTATTATGATGACCATTCACTCAGGAACACTCCACTTAGGTGAAATATATATAATGGATTCACATGTGGGTGACCATTCACACAAGTTCCATTTACTATTTTGAGACACATAGGAGAACCCTCAATGATGAAACCCTTCATATGTTAACCCTTTACATGGGAAAGAATCCAACAAGGCACCCAATATGGGATACTCATCACCCAAGAACCATAAACCCACGAAGAAAATACTAATTATATGCCTCACTGAGGATAAAAAACCATGATATACTATGTAAGTTATACAAAAGAATTCACCACGATCTCAATCCAATTAACCAATTCACTAGGTGTCATTCCTAATAACAAATTTACATAGGTCATACACAAGGGATCCCATTCACATGGGTCTCACACCAAGGAACCAATTAACCATGTCTCAAACCATTTCACCCATCAATTAATTTTCTTTGTTGGTTTGAGATACTCCTTTTGGAAAAGTATTATAACATCACAAATTACACTTTTTTGGAGATCCATATAACGGGTTCCGTAAATGTGTATTCTTCTAGAACTCCCTACCTTTACCCAATTCATTAATTATGTAGTGTTTTTATTAAATTAACCCTTTTCATATGACCCATAAAAATAATTAGACTAGATATATTCCTTTAGGTTACAATATACTACATTTGTCGATACATTCCCCCCAAGTTATCATGTATGAGAGTCCTCCTATTTATAAAACACATACAATATTTTCATCGGACATACCTATTAGATCGGGTATATGGGGGAAGGTCATTGGTATTACCATATTTACCTTTTATTGTTTACCATTGTGTTCCATGGTTATATGGGGTAGCTGATGTATAATTAACAAATTTTATCCTATTGATTCCCCTTTTACGAGATATTTTTTCTGGGTATCTATTATATAAACCATGCTTATTCTCTAATATACACCCATTTTTCAACAAAAATATGATGGCTCTATCCCACAAAATACCAATTTTTCTCATATTGTAACCCCTTTTATGGAACATAAATCCTATGGTAACAAGGGAATAACCAAAACAATATCACATATAGGGAACCCAATATTTTTATGATAATATTATTTTTTGTAGATTCATACGGTATTCTCAAATGATACCCTATTGTTCAATCATGTAACATCCCAACCTAGGTTACCCTCACCGGTTCCTTGAGCAAGTGATTTACATGACCTCAATCGTATAGCCGCATATTCTAGAGGCTTCCAACTAGCAATGAAGGTATAATGTGAAACATAGGGAGACTATAAAATCATTTTTTGAGTAGCACAACACTATAAATAGAAAAAAACCAATAGGAAATATATAACAACAATAAAAAAAGTATAACCAATACAACAAGTATCACATTGAGAACCAAAAGAGGGAAAACTACTAAATCCATAAATGTAAACATTTCATTCTAGATATGTCTCAAGTATTGAAATGAAAAACTAAAATAAATACACAATGAAACATTCGAGAAGGCCCTTATTCCTTGTCTAGTTCTATAGTCCATTCACCAACTCAACTCAAACATTTCACATTAGTATCTTATCCTTGTCAGGTCATGAAATCATGAAGCATATTTAAGAACCGATTAGGTGGATAGAGTATGATCTGAGTAAAACAATGTAGGAAACACCAAAAGATGAGTAAAATAATATCTAATCAATAAATGTTCATGAATTTGTATCAATTATGATTTAAAATCAACAATGTAAATAGTTATCAAATTTCATTATTCTGTTTTTACCGACAAAAAATACCCGAGTTCATGATAAAACTTGAAAAATAAATAACTACTTTGGATAATGCTGGAGTCTGAATCATGTCTCATAGGGAATCATATTTAATTATTAAATGGGATTTAGTTATCCATTTAATTTGAATTTCATAATTATGGGAACAAGGAAACATAGTCTAATGCATGCATTTTACATCCATAACTCCACAGATAGCACCCAATGGGTATTTGAATCAAAAGTTCATGTCCTACTACACATATAATAATAAATCATTTTTGGGATTTTGAATCATCAATATATTTACTTCAGTCATTTATCAATAAATTATAAGTGGTCTTGTGAACAGTTTTCCCATGTCCCACACTCATTTATCACATGAATACATTTTGGAATATAATTCCATATCTAGTACCACATGGCTATTTGAGGAATAATTTTATGTCCCAAAACCTATTTATGAAATAATCAAATATATCACCCAATTCACATTTAAAAAGGTTAATAAATATTTACCCTGTAATAAATATTTCATGTTTTGATTTACCATTTGAAATATCAAAACAAACATAATTATTTACCTTAATCACATGAAATAATATGAATAATTCCCCACTAATCCATCTATCTAAATTATTTCATATAACCCATTTACCATTTATGGTTACGAAAAAATGCCTTTATTCCCCTTATAAATCAATTCTATATGTCATCAATTACACAATTACACAATCAAATTTATTTTACCAATCACATTACGCTAATGTCTAATCAATTTAATAATCACATCATTCCGTTATCTATATAATCAATTAATTAATTCAATTTATTATTCAATTTGAAAATATTACAATAGTATTTTAACAATATCTACATGAAATTATAATTTATGACAATGTGATCATCCATTTAGACCATCTACGTTATGAATTGTTATGGTCGTTTGTCAATAGGATCCCCCAAATTGATGTGGAATGTTTTTCAAAATGAATAACAATATATTGATCCCAAACCAAGATCCACGATCAATGGATTTGCACCAAGAAAACCAGAATATAAAATAATCACTGAAGAATAAAAAAACCCATTCCAAATATTATAGAAATATATGAAAAGGGATACCTAATCAAGAACAAAACACATTCCAACGATGGTGTAGATATGTCAAAAATCATTGATTTTAAAAAAAAATGTATTTATGGCCTTGTCATTAATATATAATACACCAAAAATTATATTTAAAATACTAATTTATCATGAGTTATTGATTGTTAATTACTAGGGTTTTTTTCTTTTATAAAAATTCAAATAGAAATATTATGGGTTCATTATTTCATGGGCAGTGGCACACGGTTTTCCAAACCATTCACCTTAACCATGACCCCCTCTTATGGGGGTTCATGATTACTCATAAGAAGGAGCACGATATAACATACCATTCACCAACCATGAAATTCTTCTCTGTATTAGGTTTTATGGTTTTCCGAGGAAGGGCACATGATTTGGGGTAATTGTGTTCCAGTCGTGCACTACCCAATTCCCCTCTAAATACATTCACATATTTACCAAACTCACCCAATACATGAATCAACCAATATATAACCAAAACTAAGAAAATGGGTACCTGTAAAAGAGCATGAGACATTAATAGGAAATTTCTTGATCATTTAACCTCCCCCCTTATAATAGCTCATTATATAGTTTTTCTCACAAGAATCTATAATATTACTAAATAAATATAATGGGACACTAAGCCTATATATTCACTTCCCTCTCCCATGTTTCCTCATTAGTATGACCATGATTCTACAAGACTTCAAATATCGGGACCAACTTTCTTCGTAACACATTCTCCTTGAGATCCACAACATGTTCCATATGATACTTAATTGAAACATTAGTATCATGCTCAACATCATCAACATTGATTATGTGAGATGGGATGGGGGATACCTAAGATGCTGTGAAACATTGTAAAATCAAATGTAGGGTTTTACATATGTGGAAGATCGAATTGGTGCGCCACTATCCTGATTTACTACACAGCCTCAAAATGTCTGAGAAAACTAGGCATCAAATTACCATAGTTCTAAATCTGAAATTGACCCAATCATGATGAAACCTAAAAGAAAACATGATCAACCACTGTATTCTGCAGGGTTTAATTTCATCTATCATCATATTATTTCATCCTAATGTGACTGGTTTCCATACAATTATGATTAAACATAACCTACACTAGCATTTCCATCACAAAAAAAGATCCCAACTGCTCTGAATCTCCAGCATCCATCAAATATAGAGTTTATCTACATAAACCATAATAAATTTAATCATATGGTTCCTTATTAAGTGTTTATTGATAAATGTTGTTATAGATAAAATCCACGAGTGCTATGTGATCCTCCCAAGATGCACTAAAGTAATGGATGCATGCTCATCGAATATTCTGCATAACATATATAGTATACTTTGAATGTAATCTTTCTGTGGGTGAAAATACCTACTCTAAAAAATCTATGTACAAAGAATATTACTCATACCTTGAATGAATCATCTTGAAAAACCTGATTCATGGTCAAAAACTATACTCTACAACACCATATGTAGAAAAAATATTCCCTAAATTTACAATTATACCAACTGATCCGTTGAAAATGCCTACCATATATTCAAGAAATGTGCTAGCCTCACCAATCAATATACAATCACCCAGAAAAAATCATTATTATGTATAACTTTTTGAAGTACCTCCATAAATTAAATGGTAATATCCTTCCATTTCCATTACAGATTCTGTAATAAATTTGGTAAACCACATGGTCATTAATGCACATCCATCACCTTTTGATAGGTGTAGCATAATGTCATAATCCATGAAATCTCATTTTTCATGCATGAACACCAAAAATGTCAATGTAAGTTACATTACATTTTGTTCAAACTAAAATGTAACTCCCACATCGACTCATGAAATACGTGAATCATCTCCTCATGCAAAAATGTAGGAACAACTACCTTGACCAGGAAATAGAAGATCTCATCATCATTTGTGGTCCAATTTGAAATCTTTTCCCAATATTAAAGTATATCCCTCTCATACATACAATCTAAATCAGCATACTACATATACATGATTTATCCCTATAGTGTTGATTCCCCTAGAACTGGTAAAAGATTCGACTACTCCTGACCTTCAGGAACCACAACATTCATCTCATCCAGCAAGGTCATCATCTATCACTCAGTGCTAGACTTTATAACTTCCAGATTCAATCTTTACTTGGGTAGAACAACTAAACCACTCCTTCCATTCTCATACATATAGTATATCTCAAAACCAAATGGTTATATATTCTCAACCCATCTCAGCTCCCGAAGATCCAAATATCTCTACATAATGATAAACTATAAGGTATTTTGATCAGTGTACCTAATATTATTTTTAACCAATAGATAATTATTCCAACGCTTAATGAAAAAACATATATATATATATATATATATCGATGTTTTGAAAATGGATGTTTCATTAATGTGACCTCATCTTCCTTGACCTATATGCTACAACTCGATCACCTTGCATCAACACCACTCCATAATCAATCACATAAGTGTAAAATATTAATGTATTCTCATAACCTAGATTGGGTAGGATTGGTATTATTGTGTAAGTCAATCATATCATCAAATCATGGAAATAAATCCCACATACTGCAAAACATACATACATTTCCCACTTTTAGGTCAAGTTTGAAATATGTTCTTCCATGTTGAAAATGTCTGAGTTGAACCGTCAATAATATCTTGGTAAACCCATCATGCTACATATTTCTAAAACATTCCATAGGTTTTCCCATAAAATAATTATCTAAAACTTATCTTGATCAACTGCTACACCTTTATCTCAAAATATGTGATCCAATAAATGTACATGATCAATCATTAATTGATAAATAGATAACATTATTAATAAATGATCTAATCTTAATTTGATAAAGATGATTTCAAGATGTTCGGTATGATCACCATAAGAATTGTAGTAAAACCAGAGATCTTCTACAGACACTTCCACAAATCGATCCTCATATGGGTGGAATATTTTGTTGATAAAGGCCATGAACACATATTGATTATTCTTCAACCTAAATTAAATCACTACAAAATATTAATGGAGATACTTATTTCTCAAATTCTTCTTCGGTATATATGAAGGTCAAAATCTCACCTGATGACACCCATACCTCAATTCAATCTTGTAGAATAAAGGAGATCCATTAAACTGCTTAGATTATTCATCAAATATGTGAAAGAAGATATCATTTATTCACTTTAATGTGGAACATATTTTGGAAATCAACAGACATGTATGAACACTAATAAAAATTCATTACAAAAAATATCAAAGGTCCCCAATGTGTTGTGCATGGAAGGATAAACCTCTTAAGAATAAACTCTTATAGTGGAGACTTAAGATATTGAAGAACTATTATAACCACTCCATATTTTGGAATGGAAACATTCTCATCCACTGGAATAATCTACATAATAAATACATCATATTTTTCTCTTGGCTTCCCTGATAAGCCCTAAAAAAGAATGTCATGGATCATATCCACTACGGGTGTAGATAAATCAATGGATAAAGCACCATCATCTATCAACATACATGAAACCTTGGTGTTAATCACCCTTGTTGGAAAACTGGACCTGCATGTCCTTCCTGGATATTATAATATCCACAATAAACATAATGGTTACCATTAAAAAACTGTGATGTTCACTCTCATGCGGTAACATTCTATGTGGGAATAGAATGCTATTACCCAATACATTAACATAATTAAATATAATCATAAAATATACTAAATTTAGTAATCCAGAGTTAAATGATACTTTCCAACCATGGCACAAAACCCCTACATTAAATAGATGTATCTTAAACATATCCCCAATCATGTATCCATAAATATAACTCCCTCATAGTATCCACTGTCATACTCAGCACATTAATATGTTGTGAATATTTAAAAGAATGATATCCACTAACATTAATTAATGAACTAGAAAGGTTATAATATACAAAAATAGAACCTATATCTATCGATGGTCTAGCCACATTATCCACAACTGTAGGTTGAACTGTTTTCAACATTCATACCCCTTTAACCTATTCTATAGTTTAATTCCCCTAATCTATACCAATATACTAATATAGGTGCTAATTCATATAAGTACTAAATCTACCACATCTACCTCGAACATCTAGTAGAACTATAAATATATGAATCGATACAAGACCCCTTCCTAACTTCATGATTTTTCATGATATCCGCTCTCACTACGCATATGTCATGGGTTGCTAAAAAACTGATCTAGATGTAACATCCTGTAAAAACCTCTAAACTCTGCTAGTGTTCAAGGGAAATATCTCCCAATGTAACCAAACCATCCAAACTGGTGGATGGTCACTCAGATATGGACCTATGTTATTGACCCTTAATGCTTGACATTGTTAATTATATCACCCTAATTGACATTCTCGAAGCGATTCTTCCTCCCCTCTAAATACATACCTCCTGGTCTTCTCGTATAAAAAACCTTTCATCCGCTTGAAATATTTTTCTTGTTTTTCTCATATTTTAGAGCATAATTCACCACTTCAAAAAACTACTACAGCCTAAGGATATTAACACAGGATATAATTTATCATTTAATCCCATCTAGGAACCACTTTTCCACAATACCCGCATTCCCTTCCAATGTTGGAAAAAATACCTAAATTTTTTTAAAGTGTTCTACCTTGTTCATCATGGAAAAAATCATGTGGATAAATCTCATGAACATAGATACCCCCTCTTGCATATGAATAGATGGGTAAATGTGATCCAAGAATTTCTACTGAAATTTCTTCCAAAAATATTCTCCAGCTATCCATCATGTGTCTGGATGTCCCAAAAAAGATTATCTTGACCACATAACATATAATAATGTAGTTATATTATCTTCTTAGTTGGCCTCTCTATGTAATAATGAATATTCTGTATAGATTTAATCATGTATTCTACTAACACTGGTCTACCCACTCTGTTAAATGTTAGAGGGTGATACAACTGAAACTCCCATGTCATGTTAGACAAACTCTTCCTAGCATACCTAGGGTTGCTTTCTATAAAATGCATGATGATAGAAATTTTATCATGGAACTACTCTACGTTTAACTCTCATGGAAGTATCGGTTCATCAAGTACCACTATTAGATGATCATTTCTAGCCATGTCGTCCATTCATCTTATCAACATGCATTTTTATGGAGCAATATATCTATAATAAGAAAATGTATTATACCACATTAATCAAAATTAACACATTTTCATATGAGGGGTTCACATAATCCATACCATTTTATTCCTTATTCCCCACCATATAGAAAAAATTTAGCTGATATCACTACCCTCAACCATACATTCACCTAGGTCATGTTTCACAAAGGGTTCCAAAAAATCACGCCCCAATTTTGTCATTATATATTCATGGTAAAACAATTTATTATCATTTTAGAAAAAAAAATTAACTATATATTTTCCAAAATTTATAATTAATTTCATAATGATGGAAAAATACTTAAATATCACCAACTATTGCACAACATTCACTTCCATGAGTTCATAAAAATGGATCATGTAAAAATAAATCCTATGTTCTCAAAATTGTTCATGTATACAAAACACTCCTTTAGTACTAGTCCATGAGAAAAATCTTATAAAATCATAACAATAAAATAACATCATAAATAATAGAATCACTCATGTTCTATGAATATTATATTATCACAAAACCCATCAACAACAAAAATCCCACACAGTGTCCTTAGGTTATCCTCAATACATGGGTTAGCTACATCCATGCACAATCACATGAAAAAGGATCGACACATTCAAGAATAATATTTAACTTCCAAAAATAGGGGGATAAAATAATTGTAAACATATACCCCTAAAATTACACTTTTTAGTGTCGAGGCCCATGTGCCAAATACCGATGCCATGAGATGGTCAGTTACATGACATTGTTTGCACCTCCCCATACACCATAGGCTTTAGAATAACAGTTAGGTTCTAATATAAAACATTGGGATAATATACCCTCCTCATCAGAGTAATAAAACATGGGAATTATAAAAATAGTAACCAAAATAATAAATATTATAACTATAAACATACTATAACCACCATAGAAAATATCATATGATGATCCCAAATAGGAAAAAAAGATTATACCAAAATAGAATATGTGTCATTCCATATATGACTCAAGAGTTTAAATGAAATAAAAATAAATAAATTCCCTCTAACACTCCCATGTGGATTCTGACACCATGTTTGGTTCCATCAACTATGCTCCATCATAAATCAACCATATAATATAGGGATATTTCCCTTATATAGTCTTTCAAACCTGATGTATATTTGTGTACCAATCACAAATCCTAAGTAATGTGTGTGTAAAACTCCATATGTAACCATAGATGACTTCTAATACAACATAAAGTCATTAAACATTTATTTTGTAGTATGAAAAATATAGTAAAATCAATAAATTAAACTGGTATATCATTTCATTGTACTCTAATTAACCATGTAAATTATCTCGATTCATGATGACACTGGAACAGTCAATACGTCTTCTAGAACATGTTGTGGTCTTATCTATACCACATAGGGAATCAAATTTCATTATAAAATGGTATTTTATTTTATATTTAATTTCAATTTTATATTTAAATCCATTTGTATCCATAGTCTAATGCCAATATCTTGGTTCTATATTGCCATGACTAGCACATTGTGTGTATTTCGGGCATTAGCTTGTGTCCCACAACCAATATATAAATAAATCACATGTGGGTTTTTGAAGCATTAGAAATTGTCCCACAATCATTTACATATCAATCACATGTGGGATATTGAAGAATCAGTATGTGTCCCAGAACCATTTATCACATTCATGAAATTTGGTCTAGAACGCCATTTCTAGAATACTGTGGTTATTTAAAGATCAGTCAGTTTCCCAAAACCATTTCTTAAACATTCAAATAAATTAAAAATATCACATTTATCAAGGTTGATGAACATTAACCCTCTATTAAAAATTTCAAATCATGATATACAATTTAAATTATCAAAACATACATATTTCTTCACCTTTATCACATGGAATAATTTGAACAATTCAATATTAAACTATCTATATACATTTATTCACATAACCCATTAACCCTTCATTGATAATCTAAATATATCTATATCCCAATTATCATACAATTCCATCTGTCAACAATTAGCCAATTAAACAATCCTATTTAATTGAACAAGTTTATAAACATAATATCCCAAAAATTTAATAATCAAATGATTTCATTAATAAATTAATCAGTTAGTTATTTTAATTCAACATTCAATTGTTAAATGTTACAGTTGAAAATCAAAAACACATATAGAAAAATTGGAATTCCATACTATGGTATATTCAATTTATATCATCTACTTTGAGGTCATTGATGGACTCTTGACAATAAAAATCCCCAATTTGAAGTGGAACATTAATTTTCAAAATTATGAACAAGATCATAGATCGTAACCTGGACCGAATATCAAACATATTAGATCAATGAAAACCTAGATCTACACCCATCACTAATAGAGGAAAATTAATTTCCAAATTTTGGAGAATGATTGTAGATTGAGGAATATAATTAGGAGGAAAACACAAACCAACAGAGCTGAAGGTTCATCAAAAATATATTAATTAATCAATAAAAGAGTTTATAAGGCCTCTGAATGCATCCAAATGCCTCTAAAAATGAGATAGAAACTATTATGTCATTTGGGAGTGAATGTATATGAATTCCTGGGGGTTTTGTAATTTAAACATAAATTTTCATAGAAAAATACTCTATAAATACAGCTTCATAGTAAGGGGAGAAGTGTTTACATAACAATACAACATAACTCGACACCACTTAATTGGGGGTTCTAAATTACTCAAAATTGGGGGAAAGGTTTTAAACACTATGAACCAACCATGTATTGCCTAGTTTTATTAGGTTTCATGGTTTTTTGTGGAAGGGTTCACATTATGGGAAAACGGAGATTCAAATGTTCACTTCCAATACCCCACCAAAAACGTACTATGTTCACCCAAATGCACCCAATAAATTCCTAAACCAATGTATAACCAAAAAAAGTAAAAATAGTGCATGTAAAAGATCATGATTCATCAGTAGAATAGGTCATGATATTAAAGAACCAATACATTCTGATAGATTATTAATCTCTTTGTACTCACATAGAGTGTCACTCACAATTGCATAGTGGTTTAATTAATCTTCTCATTATCCATATTATAATGAGTCAAATGAATCACACCAATGTAATTTCTAAATGACATTAATATTCAATGCACACATCCTAAATGTATAACATTATACTTCATAGTCTGATCTCTATGTCTAACCTGAATCACTAAAACCCAATCTACATGGGAAATTATTCATATTCAGTTATGATACATAGGAATCCCATTTCACATTCAAACCAAAAAACCCAAAATATATCATGATACTACATCTAATTGTATGCCAAAATCATTCCTTCTCTTCTCTAGTTACAATGAAAAATGATGTATTAGAAAAGATTAAACATGTATAAGTTCAACAAATACAATTTCATGAATCATTCACCTAAAATTATACTCTACATAACTATAAACATCTTTATAGTATTCTTGAGAACATGAAAATTAATGATACACCATAATATCATGGTTAATGAGAATAAAAGGAACCACATTATTACTTGTCACATTTCGTTAAGAGTTTTGATGTGTCCTATAAGGAGGGTGAAATATGTGTTCTTTTTGATTCCCAACATTGGAATTTGTATAAAGAACCTATCATGGACCCAATCATAACTCCATAACACCATCTTACACCCTTCATAGTGAAACACTCAAGATTTCTCAATTATTCAGTTATAGTGAAAATAATAACTGAGTAAAAAGATAATAATAGTGATACTATAATAGACAATATATTTTAACATATCCCCATGTATTTTATTAGATCATTGAAACATGGTTATGAATTTTAAAATTAAGTTTATTTTATGGGTTCATGAATTTATCATAAATATATAAGATTGTTTGGGGGATGAAAATAATTTACACCTAAAAGTATTTGATGACCCTGACCTACCATCATCTCAACAAATGTTTATTCAAAATCATCTATATTAAAAACCCCACAGACCCCCATCATATGGAATGAATCCTCGTCACAAAATCCATGCTAAACCATAACATGTGTGGGAGCATGTTTAATTATGCATCAGAAATTATGAATCAAAAACCCGTAATGGAGGTTAAATCCATGTTTAGTGTTAAATCCACATCACATCTTCCCTCCCATCATGCATGAGATAAAAAATGACTTCCATAATTCACCCATAATTCCCACTATGTTCCCATAAATCCACTAGTAAAATTATCTTATTCTATAATGATATTAATAAATATTTTTTTATAGTTTACTTCATAATTAATGAATTTATTAAATCTAATATAAAAACCAAATTTCTAAATTCCAAAAGCACCAAATTTTTTGAGTAAATTTACTTTTAATGATTATGAATATGATATCCATACGACACTAGAATCAAGAACTCTACTACCACAAGGGAACTCCATATTACCCAAGGAATTGGAAATACTACCACATGGTATGAAATGATGTAGATGAAATTATTTTACAACGTATTTACTAAGAAAAATTATCGATGAAATCAACTATGTACCCAATATAAAAAACCCATAAGACAGAAATCCCATCCAAAAATATAAGTGAAATCGGGAATATGAAAAATTAAAAAAATAAATCAATTAAGTATAACTCTCTCTATCTAGGAATAAAATATGAACCCATATGAATTAAATTATGTAATAATAGTATAATTAAAAAGTACCAGCCAAATAAGACATAAGATATGCGATGAGAGAGAGAAAAAATTGAATCCAACTCTAATGGAAATTATACTAACATGGGAATTGATATTTCCTCTATGACAACATGGAAAACTAGCCATGGAACCAACTGACTATGATAATATATAAATGATAGAAAAATTGAATGATATATTTATAGTACACCATGGGTTCTATGAAGGTATTCACAATAAAACCATTAGAATAGAACCACGAACAAATTTGTAACACAATAGTGATAAAACATGTGTATAATTATAATGGTAAACTCATTTTCAAATATCAAAGGGAATTTTATTATTAGTTCTGAAAAAACAAGATTAGAAGGTTATTAGAGTTACAACATTAGAATCATTATAGAATAAAAACAGGAACGACATATATAGGGAGAATCTAAACCACGAGATCTTTCATTGAACCTTTTATAGAGGGATGTTATGAGTGAGGATATAATAAAATGTAATGCTTTACATTAAATTACCATAATAACGTTGGGTTACAACAACCATTGCATACAGGGGATAAGGGTTTGTGTATAATATTTTCATTCTAATATTACAATGAATCCTTTTTTGAAATGGGAAAAATGTATAATACTATTAGATAAATCTTGTACCATGTCATATATCATCGAATGGAATACCACCATGTATGAGATTTTATACAATGTATTAAAAAATTATCAATAAAAGGTTTACCAAAGAACTTTTTGGTTCTATCACATGATATCAGTAGTTATGTTAATTTTAATAATTTAAATATATCAAATTACTAGTAATTAATATTGAAAATTACTCTCATATGATCCACAATAACAGTGAAATACGTATTAATCATGAAAAACATTAAAAGTAAGTAAAAATCATCAAATAATATAGGAAAAATAAATAATAAAATACAATAGTGTCAATATGATTAAAATAAATTTCATAATCAATAAAACTATATTATATATTATATGAACATATATTTAATTATCATGGCTTACATGCATGGATATGTAGTTGACTGACCAATAAATATTTCATATCTAGTAAGAAATAAAAACATTTAGGTATAAAACAAATGTAACCAATTGAGAATGAAAAAAATTTCATTCATGATATATTGCATTATAGTGTTAGTATAATGGATACACATAAGTAAAAAATACATGACATTTAATGAACACTAAGAAGAATCTAGTGTAGGTAATATTTATTCCACTATAGTATATTTGACCAAAATTTCATATTCTAATTTATGTTTTTCTATAATTCATAAATGTGGAAATATTTAAGAAATCTTGGGAATGACAGAACATAAACCTATTATAATTTTTTATTAATGGATTATATTATATAAATATTTAGTCTTAATTTCATATTTCATAAATAGATCATTTCTAATGATTTAAAACATGACACTTCATAGAACTAAAATATATATAATAATAATTTTTTCAAATATATTGTATTTATTCCATTGAATTAATAATATATATAATAAATATTACTCTCATCTAAAAAAATAAGATCAATGAAATTTATTATGAATTTTCCCAAAAATTCCATATAGAATTTATCATTTTAAGTCATCATTAAAAATAATTATAGAATCATTGATATATATCATGTGTCTTGGTACCATTATTACAAAATCCATTTTTATATCATGTTAATTAACAAATACCATCTTATAAAACTATCTAACATATCACCACTGAATTACTCCGATAACCATGGGTAATGATTTGTTTTTTCCTTTCAAACCATAAAATATTTTGTGATAATAGGTGACCCATTCAAAAGAATATGTTCAATAGTGAAGGATATAACCATTAGTTTCATAATAATATTCTATGATGGTTAATTTCAAGCTAAAACAGAAAACCTATATTGTTCCCTCAAATTTTGTAGATATGAAAAACTCAAAATATATCCTTATTCCTACCTCTGTCTAATTACATGGGAATGATATAAAAATGAGATAAAATATTTTAGTATAAATAATTAATAATTTGAAACCAACCATACATTATTATTGAAAATAATTAACATTTGGATGATCCACTAAGAGATTATAATGAATTTCCTAACAATATATATTAGATTGTACATGTGTAAAATATAATGAATGGAATATTAGGTGATTCATGGATGTTTTTATGGAATCAATAAATACTTAATATTGATTATTAATTAATTAGTGAGAATGGTTTTAAGATGTTAAATATATGTATATTTAAATGTGATTCTATTGTTATGTATTTTCTTTTTAGTAGAGGAAATATGTTCTGGATTAATTCTCTTCCTATAATGATATTTACATGCAGGTATATTAATGAATGTTCCTAGATCACTCAAACCCCCACCTGGGAATCCCTCTGAAATTATGATGGACGATCATATGAACTACATATCTGATTGGATGGAAGGAACGGGAATGTAATATGTGGCCACCCACGTGAGGGGGAATATTACCATGTGATTTCAAATATCATGATAGATTGGTGAATTTGGGAAGGGTGGGTGTATAGACTCTAAATTTCACCTAAAAAGGTAAGTAGAAGAAAAAGAATTGATGTTAGGAAAACATCAATGAGGAATTTAGAGATATTGGGTGTTATTATATGCTGAAAATCAAAGAGGAATTCATATGTTGGATCATGAATTTTTTTCATGATCTTTTTATTCATTAAGAAAATCATATGAATAAGTAATTATGTCTGTTTGAGTTATCATCTACCTCTCGCTTAATTTTCCCATGTTAGTGAGTCTGAACTAGTGGTTTTTAGAAATAACCAGAACTTCTAAACAATTTTAAATTCCAAAATGTATAATTTTAAATAGAAATTCAGGTTTAATATTGTAATCATGAATCTGGGGATAAGTGAATATCATAGGATTCATGAATTTGTACAAATTTTTTAGTAAGCATGTTTTAATTTTACGGAACGAATTGAACAACACCATTGTAGGAATATGTTAATTTTAATTTATACTAGATTAGCTAATGAAATGTGATGTGATAAATATGGAAAGGTAGATAAAAACTCTGAAAAGGAAAACCATTAAAAGTGTGAACTATTAAGTTAAAATGGTCACAATGATGCTACATCGGTGTCAATGAAGAGCTATCTAGGGTTTATTTCATGTGAAATATCATAATACATGTATAGATATATTTCATACATGATTCCTAGAAACCTAAAAAAATTAACTTGAGGTTTTTTAGAGTCATATATCTTATTTATATATAATATGAATATGTGGGACTAAGGATATTGAATCAAATTGTTGAGTAGGATGAAAATTATGGATTATCAAATTGAATTCTTATATAGGGCAATCTATTTTAGAATATAGAAACATTATCATAATGTGTTCTTTATTAAATTAACTTAATAAATCTAAGGGAATATTACATAATTCATATTATGGAATGATATTGATCTACGAATTTGCAGGAGTTCCATATTTTAATAAATTGTTTTGTTATGTGATATTTTCGATGAAACTATATGAAAAATTGTAGATTCAAAGAGAAAAATGAATAGAGGATATTCATTGTATAATATTATTTGTGTATGAATATAGGAAATATATATCATGATTACTGTAGATAAAATGAAGAGTCATATTTTGAAAATTAACCACCCTGATTCAATGTTCATATCAAAATAATGATTTCTAGTCTTTCCGTTATGACATTACCTAAGGATCGATTACTGTACCAAATCATTCGATTGAAGGTATAAATATTTGTTTCTATAAATGTGAAGAAAATATAGTATTAAATATGTTTTCAAAAGTATTTATCCCAATATATTTTGGTATAATTATATTTGAATAAATTTAATTTCATTAATAGCTTTTTTTCAAGAAACTCATTGTTTAAACAAATAGTTATATAGTATTGAATAATTATGATTTTATTTTAATGGTATATCCCTTTATTTTGAACTGATTATATGAATAAGAGTAATTTAATTATGAAAAAATTATTTTCTACATGTGTATATAATTAATTAATCATTCATAAATTCACAAATGTATTTGAAGATAAAATGATTTTATTTCTATAAAACATTTATAATGAATATAATGTGTTCTATCCTTAATAATTTATCTTTATCATAAATATTGAATGATTTAAATAAATTTCATATATTAAATATTCAATTATATTTTTTCTATTTATAGAATGGTTTTACTAGGAATGGGTTAAGAATAAATACATTTTTATGCTTGAATATGAATTTTTCTAAAAATCATTTCACAGGGTTTTTCATGTGTACTTTAAAATCGATTTCATCCAATTATTGAAATATAATCTTGAAAAATGTATTCCTTGTTTGGAATAATGAGGTTTAAAATTTTAAAATATAAACAATTCATTATTTATCATTATTAATATTAATTTTGGAAAGTATGTATTACCAATAAAAGGGTAAAACGAGTAAAACATGGATAAAAAATGGGATAATTCCAATATATCACCAATGAAACATCAGATAATTCATTTCATGGGTTACATTATACTTCAATCAGTTTTTTAAATATTTTTTCAAATTTAATTAAATTTTCCTTTGATAGTTTCCATAATATTATGTGATGTAATGAATAAAAAAAATCCACTCCCTTTGTTTTGGTATCTATACTATTTTTACTATTTTAATAATTAGCATAACTTATTACAAATCTACAAAACATATGATATTAATGTTATATAAATAATAAATACATTATTTTAAATTAATAAATATATTACACTTTGAATATATTATTATGTATGGTACTTTTTATAAATACATATAACATATTAGTGATATTGAAATGTATTTATTTTAATTCCATTTAATTCTTATTTTGTTTAGGGTAAAACCATATGAATAGGCCAATAAAATTATTCATTGGTATCTTATGTTAAATAAAAAATTAATAAATTATTTTAAATTCATGGAAGAAAAATTTAGATTCCAATGTAATGGGATATAGTCTAAAATATCAAAAAAATTACACTTATGATAAACATTAACTTTTATATGTTCAGTAATTACCTCTATAGAGTAAAAAAACTACATCTTTTTAATCATTGAAAAGGATATCAAGGGGTATAACTATGTGATAACAGTTAAAAATATATTAAACATCCCTATATTTTATTTTATTAGAATATTTAGATTTTTAATCATTTTATATTAAAAATATATTAATTTTAATGGGTATTGAAGTTCCTTTCCATCACAGATTCTAACGACTGAAAAAAGGGAATAACTTAACCACAAAGAGATTCATCCATTGAAGTACATCAAAAAAATGGAAAAGGCATTAACAAGGAACACATTAACCAAGGGCCATGCAACTTACAAGATAGTCGTGCAAGTCACTTGCGTTCCACATACAGGTCCCGGAGGTCACTTGCGTGGCCTATTCTTTTTTCGCCCAAGGTCCTCAATGGCGTATAAATACCCCCTGTGGGCCCCCCATTTCGAGGATGAAAAAAATCCAAAACTCAGATTCAAGCTCTGGTCACCCAAGTCTTTTCTTCATGTCTTCAAAACACTTCTAAGGGTATTCTTTACCTAGAATGGAAGATCTAAGGAAGAAGAACAAGGCTTAAGTGTTAGAACCCATCAACACTTCTGCGCCTAAGTGTCCATCCCTTAAGGGAAATGGAAACACTTGCACGTCTCCTTATCCCTTCAAGGAAACTTGCATGCCACCCATCTAAAAGCATCTAGAGATGATACTAAGGGCTCCAATCCAATGTCGCCCAAGTATCACATAACAGGTTTTTCATTTCCCAATTGAACTCAGTCATGAAACAATACTTGCGCGGCCAGGACTTGCGCATCAGAACAAAACTTGCGCGCCTCCTTCCAATTCACTTAGTTTCCTCAAATCCACCATTCCTCTTCAAGGACAGCCTTCAAAACCCTCTTCAAAGCCATTTCTGGCATGGTTCCTTTGTTGGTTTCTTTATCTGAAAAAAATTATGTGGAATCTCTCCCAAAAATTTTGTGATTTATATATCTTTATATCACTATGGTAAGAGGTTCCCTTCATTCAACCTCATACCTTATGATGAGGGAATCTATGATTTGGGAATCCTTTTTAGGAGTAAGCCTCAATAATAAGTTGAAGTCCCCCTTAATTATGGGATTACAAATCTCCATAAAGCACATACACCTTTTATGGACACTATTCATTTGGGAATCCTCCTTAGGTGTAAGCCTCAAGTCCCCTATTCTTTGATTTGGGCATCCTCCTTAGGAGTAAGCCCCAATCGTAAATTCATGTTCCCTAATCTGGGAATCCTCTTTATTAATAAGCCCCAAGTTCAATAATTTATCATAACCTGGGCCTCCTTTTTAGGAGTAATCCTTAGATCTCATGTCTCCTTCACCTAGTCCTCCTTTTCAGGAGTAAGTCCCAGGCTTAATTTCTTTTGACATGTGATTCCTTCTTAGGAAATAAAACCCAATCATTAGTCCCTCTTTAATTTGGGCATCCTTCTCAGGAGTAAGCCCTGAGTTATGTATTTCAAATCTCCATACAACAAAAATACCTTCATGGACCTCGTTCCCAGGTTTCTTCCATGAAGTAAATCCTGATTCTCATATATCTTGGACCATCATACATACGTAAGCCCCACATCATTACTTATGATTTCATCATTCATGGCACAAATCGTCAGTTTTAAAGATACCTCTTGTTTATCACACAGAGTAAAACTCACATGAGCATAGAGTGTAAATGTAATTATGACATCTTTCTTTGAGCCATTAATCATGCATAACCCTCAAACTTCTTAATTCCCGAACTATGTGGGTTCTGATTCCATTTATAACAGGGATACGTAGGTAGCTCATCTGCGGGTACGATCCCAACTCTGAAATAATCCATGTCCTTCTGAATGACAATAAACTACATGTGCCCCACTAAGTGGATTTAAAACCAGTATGGTTATCATAATGACCAAGAGATTTCTATATAATTTTTTGAAGGATACCATTGACTAAGAATATCAGGCAAATACAGATTATTCTCTATGGATTAAGAACCTCAAATACATATTAAAGATTCTATAAATTTTATACATATTAATCATTGATTGTCAAAATGAAAGGAAAGCTCATTTTTCTATACTTGGTAATTAATAAGGATTCACGAACAAAACTAAAATCTACAAAGATAGTTCCGGAGTAGACAATATTTCCCCCCAAAAAGGTGTGATGAGTCTGACCTCCCATCCTCTCGACCGATGAAAATTCTTAAGGCTCATCGGTCCATAACTATTGAGCACCTACCTTTGGAAAGTAGGTCCAAATAGATGCAGAATCATTTGATGTTTCTGGTTCTATGAATAAACCCGTTAGAGATAGATTAGAATGTTTTAACCATAAAATAAACGAGGTCATCCCCATTTCCAGAGCGAAACAAAAAATGGTTAACCCGACGTGAATACTTAACCAAGTTAAAATGATGGTTTACCTGTTTGTTAAACCCCTATTTACACTCAATGAGAGGGCCAACAAAGCAATCAATAATATATGTGCTCATCCAAAAGAAGTATTGGCTGAACATATCTTGATTATGTCTGTTATATCAAACATGAACTCTTTTCCAAGATCTCTATTCATTAGAGAAATGGCTTCTCTGAAATTCACCCCTGTGAATGCCTTGGCCGCTGCTCATACTGGATCCTCACCCACTCTCAGGACGACATCACCAAATTAGTGTCTGCAACGCTGGGTCTCAAATGCACTGATCAAGGAGTACCGTCAACATGGTACCATCCCAACTTTGGATACTTCTCGACAAGCCCTCTAACTGAACAAATCACACTGGTCGTCTGGAAAACGATGACCATTGATCAAGAAGTGGTTGGTGCCAACCAACATCTTCAACTGTTTCAGGTCGTTATCCCTGGAACTCAACAACCAGTCCCTCTCATACTATAGGGAGGATGACCATGAGGTCACTCAGGGCCTCCATTCAAGGATTCATGAGTCCTTCTAGAGGACTCCCACCAACAATTGCCTCCAAACCCGTGTGGTAGTTCTCCCTCAACATGATGAGGGTGTCATCTCCAGGCATTCGGCTCAGGTTCTTCAAACCTGAGTAGGCATGACGAACCACCAGAGGTGATGACCGGTCAATAGTGAGCAAGTTCTTATCTCTCCGATTTCTGAAGATGTCCACCAACCTATCTTGGTGGAAATCAACGAGCGGGCACACACACCCATCCGTTTTAATTCCATTGTCCAGCAGACTCGTCTAGCAGCAACCCAAAATTCTCACCAGGAAGTTCCAGTGGAGTACTATATACAGGAACATACACCCGGTTATAAAACATCATCTAGTCAGTAGGCTCGTCTGACTACATACGATGAATCACGCCAACCCAATGTATTGACAACGGGTAAACATGCACATACAACTGCTTACACTTATCAATCCTACCAGTAGCCACGTATGCCAGTAGCCACATATGCCAGCAGCCTCATCTTCCATTATTGAAGAATGGTCATCAACCACGTTTGGTGGAGTGCAATCAGCAGTCACATACACCTTCTAGTATTGATCAATCCTACCAACATTCTCGTTTGGTAGCATCCGACAAGGACAATTGAAATCCCCAATGACAAACAAGAGGCAGACTCAACTCTCTACCCCCACAAATGAGTACTGTCAGAATCCACTGACAGGAAAAGTAGGACAAGAGCAGGCACATACACATACTCCAGACAAGGAATGGACGTATATTCTCATTCTGGCAGCTGAAGTCACCAGGCATATTCTGCCAATGGTGAAAGAGTAGAAGAAAATGCCTACACATATTCTGAATTCTTTCCAGGATATTGTAATAGATTCAGCAGCATCTTAGGTAAAGACACACAAATCAATCTCTATCGGCGGAGTGACCCATCAGTATGTCACCCTGGAGCAGACACACACCTCTGTTCCAGTCCAGGAGGGTCGTGGGGAACACTCCCCCATGTCATACGGACAATCAAGTCAGGAACATACAACCGATTCAAATGAGGATCATCAGCCAAACCTGGCCATTTCTCTTGAGCAAAGGACATACACCTTCCCACAATAACAACTTTCGTCAACAAGTGGTTTCCAAAATGAGTAAGAAGGCATAAAATAAAAAGACCCATCCAACGCAGTTGGAAAGTAATGAACCAATCTGCAATGAGACCTTTCTCAATGCTGGAGATCATGAAGACATCATTCAATTATCTATTGCGACTCAAGATTCTACTCTCTCATTTCCCAATAGTGGGAATAATAATTCTAAAAGTCTTCAATAAACACTTTCTCATGAAGGCTTGCTTCATGACAATTCGGTCTATCTTGAAGTTTCTTCTTCAGATGGGAGCTGCGATAACCCTCTGCATAGCCAGAAGACCATGGAACAAGAGATTTTATCTTTTGTTGTAACCCACCATGGTGGTCCTCCCCGTGATGATGAATTTTGCTGCGAATGTCTTATCTGTATTAGTAATACACCATTCATGGAAAATTCTCCAATTGACAATGTAGTGCTGAGAAATCCCACTTATCTTGAGGCAAAAGAAAATGTGAATCCAGTCATTTCTAATGCTTCATCTCTAGTAGGTTAAATACTTTCTCAATCAGAAGATAGCCCGGGGTATAGGTCATTCTCCGAACCACCCCTAGGACATTCATCTTCTAGTTTGACAAATGAATTCTCTACCAATCTTGTTGAATCTGATGAAGCAACCAAGAAGAAATATCTTTGTCCTAATTAGGTAGAAGAATCCCCATCAAATGACAATGAGGAATTTCTGAATATGAGAAAAAAACTGGTGAAAGGTGAAGTAACAGTCATGTTTGGGCCTTTGGATAACTCTCAATATGATATTCCTGAGTTGTTGATGGAAGATTGTATTCACGATATTCTTCTCAACATGTGGAAAACTCTTTGTCACTTGAATGAGAAAATATTATCTTATGATGAATATCAAAATCATGTCAAGATAATAGAAGGGTTGCAATGCCAAATTGATTTGGCATCTCTCTTAGTTTCCAGACATCTGAAGGTTGAAAAGCAGCAGAGAGACCTTTAGTGTTCATGCCTTGGCGCACAAGAAAGATTGCACCAGATAATTTCTAATGCCCCATTTGGTATTCATATCAGGGGATGGGGTGTTCATGGAGCCCTGCATTTCACTGTGCTCTCCAGTCTACAAATCCCACCAAAAATGGTCTCATACAATGTTATTTCCCAAGGTTGGCCACAACAAATTGGTTTTCTGTGTAATCAATGGCTTTCTCAGGAACTTGCCCCAAATAGTTCTTCCAAATGTCCGGCATATAGAGAAGAAGTTGTCTAATTACTCTTGCATCAAGAAAATGAGAATATCAAATGGACTTATCATTTTGAAGTTGCACATCACCAAGTGAAAAAAATTCAGAAATCATTCAATGGTCATATGATACAGGTGATTTGAGTGATGTAGGTTGATGTATCTAGCCAATTTTCGGACTAATGTCCGCAAAATTCGGAGAGATTTTAAGAAAGTATAAGATGTAGAAGCTCAAGAAGAACCTCATCTTGCCAGACTTGGGAATCTTTTAACCCAACCCTTCGAATCCACAAATAGGATTCGAGGAGTTGAGCAGGAAGAGAAGGAACAGCCCTAGTCCAGCGGACTGGGGACTTTTTCAAATTCTCAATCCCCTCCTCAGTGAAAATTGGTCTTCTCTCAATTAGGGACGAAGCCACAGGAGGAACGCAGAGCCAAATTATCCAGAGATTCCCTCCAAATTACAGTTCATCGTGAAGTTTCTAAGGGATCAACTCAACAAAAGGCCATGTCTCACCACAGACGTGGGAGAATACAATATCACAGAAATGAAGATAGAAGGGATGCAATGCATTATGAATCAATAAATTTCGTCAATGCTGTTGTTACTGATCCTCCAGAACATAAGGCTCACTCAGGTGACTTGGATGAAGAAGTTCCTGCTCAAGAGGCTGTACACACTGAAATAAATGGAGAAGGATTGTGTACACGAAATCAAAGGCTTAGCCAGAATTCAGGTATTCCTTTAAATAACCAAGTCCACCCTCTCTGAAAGGCATCCAACAAGGGGAAAGGAAAATTTCAGTTTACATTACAAACTACCTATGGAGAAGGCCAATCAATCTCATCAGTGGGAAGGTTTTCATGGCAAGAGGAAGAAATGAAGGAGTTAAGGAGGTTGAATGCAGAACTACTTCAAAGTAGTCTTCCTCCTAAACATACTGGAGTCAGTCAATCAAGGGAATTTGTTGTAGCTACTAAGATGGATCAAGAATATCCTCCTTTACCAGTACACCCTCACAGGTCTAATCCTATGGGTTATATGCAACAACAACTGGAAATACTACCATCAGTGGAAATCCCAGTTACCACACTCGTCCAAACTCCTGTTATTGCACCTGCTCGGGTCCAACTTCAAACGAATGTTTCTGAAAAGTTAATAACTACCATTGACTCATTAACTTCTCAATTGGAAACTATGGTGGGAAAGCGTGCACAGGTTCAACCAGAAAAGACGGCTTAACCTGAATGGGTTGTTGAAATTCCTCCCCCATCAAATTTTTCAAATATCACATTCCCAATTTTTAATGGTTCAGGAGATCCAGATCAACACATAACACATTTTGTTTCACGTTGTGGTCCTATGATGGGAACTCCTCAACAAAAATAAGTAGTTAAGCTCAGGTACTTTTTACAGTCATTACAAGGACCTACTTTTGTCTGGTATACAAGTTTGCAATCCCGGTCAATTAATAGGTGGGAAGATCTCCATCAAAGGTTCCTTCTTCAATTTAGTTCAACCTTTCCAAAGAAGAAGGTTTCTGATCTTACCAATTGTTAGAAAAGGGATAATGAAATAGCATCAGATTTCATTTCTCGATTGAAGGGATTAACATATTCCTTACTTTTAGAACTCCCTTAAGAAAAGTTGCTGCCAGCCTGTGTGGAAAATTTGTGTGATGAATTACAAACACCGATGATCCCTATGAAATACACAGCAGGGTTTCGAGACATTACTTCAATTGCTCATAATATTGAAGATTCTCTTATACAGAATGAGTCTAAAACTCATGTAATTCCATCGGTTCTAGGATGGAGAATGGGAAAATCAAGGAATGCTACAATTACGCTTAAACAGGCACTTGTACCTGCTTCCACTTCAAGACCTTCATCATATTGAAGGGCTGCACCGCCTGAGAATCAACAAAAAAGGTCGCCTCATCATGATGATAAAAGAGTTCAATGGAGGTATTATTTTGAATACTTAATGAACAATATTATTTATTTCCAGAATGAGCAAGTTCCTGGATACTTCAATTCAGCTCTGGAAAATAACCAGATTCAGTTGTCCAGGCCCAAAAGGCCAAACAAGGAAATAGATAAAGATCGTCCCAACTAATTTCCATTTCATCAAATGTTGGGGCATCCCATCCAGGAGTATTTTTTTTCAAAGGCCTACTACAAAAGATTGTGGACTCTGGACATGTAAAACTGAAAGGTTCTTCAGCCCAGGTAGCATGTGTTACTACTACAGATCTAGAGGTAGAAGGCGAGTGGCATGAAGTGAAAAGAAAAAACGTGCAGAAATATGTTGATTGGATGGTCAGGAAAATGATAAACCAAAATCATGCCATTTTACAAACACAATTGAATCAACCAATTGTGTCTTCTGCTATGAATACCACAACCAAACCCCCTTCATCCGAGGGAAAATCCTCAATGAAGTGGCATAATTCAAAGAAAGAAGAATAGTCTGAAGAAGAAGAGTTCATTTCAAAGCCTAAATTTTCTTTGACTATGGCAGAGTTTATGCATTCTACATCAAAAGCACGACACCGCCCCACTAAATGGAACAACCTAACACGGATAATCAGGAATAATCTTCATCATATGAGGAGTTCATCTTTGGATATGTTAACATGATTTATTTAACATATCCTTATGCCAGTCACAGTTTCGATCTTGATGAACCTGAGTTCCCTATGTCAAACAGTGGAATTAGAGGGAGTTCCAGATGTCTAGGATATAGAGGTAGACGTGGATATTCCAGAAGCCACTATTTCAATCATACCCCTACTATAACTGTGTATGCAGCAGAAACTCGTGGCAGAGCCCTTCAGCGGGCTCAATAGGAACAAGACAGTTCTTCCACACAAGGTAGATTCAGTCCTACCATAGTTATTTTGGAATATCGGTTAGAAGTTACACCTTCTTCCTATCCGCAATTAAATAGACCTAGTCGGTATAATCTTCCAAATCCTAGAGTATTTACAACTCCTATTCCAATACAAGATGCATCTACTTCCAAAACATCAACTTCTAAGGCACCTACAAAACAATATGTTCCTGTTGGGAAACACAATCCTTTAGACCAAAAGTATGATGTCTTGAAATATTTGGCCCATGTACCGGCCATTTTATCAATTTTGGATGCCTTGAATATAGCATGACATCTTCAGGAGGCACTTATTGGGGCTTTGTCAAGTCCTCGGGAGTTAAAAATTAAATTGATGTGGCTAAAGTCTACCATGTGAAGAATGATCCTATAGAATTCCATGCAGTGATATATTATACAGATGAAGATGAAGATGATATTGTGTATGGATATATAAGAACTTTTTATCTATCCCGAAAGGTCGATGATGTGGATATCCGACGAGCATTCATTGATAATGGATCAGGTGTTAACCTCATCCCTATTCATACACTTCATTGATTGGGACTCACTGAATCTGATTTATCACCTTCTAATTTGATGTTGCAAGGATATGATAAAAATGAACAAGAACCTCTGTTAGAGATTACACTCAGAAATCAGTTTGGAGATCTTGTATCTAATTCAGATTTCATAGTTGTTCATCATGACACAACCTTCAAAAATTTTCTTGGAAGACCATGGATACATCAACATGCGGACATACCTTTATCATACCATCAATGTCTCAAATATTATCTCAATGGTCAAATTGGGACATTGTATGGTGATAAAGCTCCATTCAAAACATGTGAATCTCAATAAATTGAGGCATAATTCTATCACATGAAGGGAAAGGAGGTATCTACGACAAAGGGGGTTACCAAGATTAATGCTCCATATGGTTTGGAAATGATTCTAGTAAACCCATTCATACATGTGAGTACAGATTATGTGTTTTCTATTAGTCAAATTGACATGATAGACCCAAATCCAAACATTCTTATGGAAACTTCCATAAAGTCAATTACGGCAATTGAGCCAGACAGCATGGGAGAAATTGGTGATTCACCGAGTAATGATGAAATCCCAAATGGAGATGTCTTCATTTCCTCCGTCGAAATCCACCAATTTTATTCTTCGTCAACGAGGCCAGAAGATTTTATATAAATTCCAGAGATGAATGATGATGTTGATTCTTAATCCATCATCTCCACTCTATCACCCATGCAAGACCCTTCATCATCAATAGGATCAGAAATGGTAGTCTCTACTTCAGGATGTTAAAATTATAACCTTTCCTCTAACTGTGTAAGTTTTTCTTCATCATCTACTATGTAAGTAGAAAAAAAACAATTAACACATATTGAAGAAGAAGAGGAAGATCTCAGGGACGCTCCTCCAGCATTTGAAGAGGGTATCTCTACTACTGTGGATGAACTCAATGAAATAAATATGTGTAAAAAAAAGATCCACACCCCACTTTAATTAGTGCGGACAGGACTTTTGAAGAGAAAGAAATGTATATTTCATTTCTAACGAAAAATCGAGATGTATTTTCTTGGAACTATACATAAATCCAAGGGCTTGATCCTGATGTTTCCACACATCGTTTGGGTTTTCCAGAAGAACATCGAGTATTCAAACAAGCCGCAAGAAGAACACATCCAACATGTGCTTCCAAAATTGAAGTTGAAGTGGATAAGCTCATCAAGGATAACTTCGTCAAAGAAGTTCAATATCCCAAATAGCTGGCTAATATTGTCCCAGTGAAAAAGAAGAATGGAAAAATTAGAGTTTGTATTGATTTCAGAGATCTTAATCGGCATTGTCCTAGAGATGATTTTCCATTTCTGATCATAGAACTCTTGATGGATGAAACAGTTGGATATGAAGCACTTCCATTCATGGATAGATATTCTAGGTATAATAAAATCTAAATGGCTCTAGAAGATGAAGAATCTACAGCTTTCAGAGCACATAAGGGTGTGTTTTGCTGTCGGGTAACTCCCTTTGGCCTGAAGAATGCAGGTGCTACGTATCAACATTCCATGCATCGTGTCTTCAAACCCTTTTAGGGAAATAGTTGAATGTTTTGTGGAATATTTGGTGCTTAAATCCACACAATGTTCTGATCACTTGGCTTATCTGGAAATCATATTTAACAAACATCGACAACATAATTTTAAGATGAACCCCTTGAAATTTTCTTTCGGGCTAACCTCAAGAAAAATTTCACAGCTTTGTTATACGCCATCGTGGTATCGATGTTTATCTAGAGAAGACAAAATAAATCCTTGGTATGTCACCTCCTCAAAATTTAAAGGAATTGAGAGTTCTTCAAGGACACTTGGCCTATATTCAGCTTTTCATCGCCAATTTGGTAAGTAAGTGTTTACCCTTCACCAAATTGATGAAGTAGGGAGTCACCTACCAGTGGATAGAAGATTGCCAAGAGGCATTTGATATTCTCAAGAAAAATCTCTTGATTCCACCATTGTTAATGCCACCTATTGAAGGAAGACCACTTATCCTCTTTGTGATAACTTTAGAGTGATCATTGGGTGCCTTCCTGGCCCAAACAAATTATGCCGGGAATGAAAAAAGTCTTTAATACCTTAGTTAGACTATGGATGAGGTAGAAAATCGATATTCGAGTACTAAAAAGTGCTTCCTAGAGTTAATCTTTGCAGTTCAGATGTTGAGACAGGACCTACAACATCATGAGGTTCAATTGATATCTCGCAATAACCAGCTCAAATTTATCCTTAGTCGTCCAACTTTTACAGGACTTCTGGCAAGGTGGACAGTTATTTTGTAGCAGTTTGATATCTAGTACGAGTATCAAAAGGAAATAAAGGTCCAAGAACTGGTTGATTTCCTTGTTGAGAACCCTTCAGTAGAAGATACATCTTCTAATATTGAACTTCCTGATGAGGAAGTATTCTCTATTCAAGATAGTCCTCAAACATGGGAAATGTACTTTGATGGTGCTTCTAGAAGTCCAACAAGGAAGAAAATGGAAGATCTTAAATTCAACAAAGTAGGGTTAGGAATTGTGCTTATTTCCCTAGAAAAATCAGGGTTACCCTATTCTTTCTTATTTTTGGGAGGCGGTATAAACAATGAAGCAGAATATCAAGCTCTCATTGCAAGCTTGGAATTGGCACTTCAAGCACAGGTGAATCACTTAAAACTGAAAGGTTATTCAGACCAGGTAATCAAACAAGTCAATGGGGATTATGCTATCAGAACGGAAGAGTTAAATAATTTTTATGATTACTTCAGAGAGTTAACGACGGAATTTCCTTCAGAACTGACATTTTCTTATGTCCCGCGATCAAAAAAATTCTTAAGATGATGCACTGGATAATATAGCCATAGCTCTAGTAGATCTAAAGCAGGAAGAAACAATCATCAGTATTTCCCACCATCGTACAGTTTTACCTTATGTTCAAATCAGAACAGAGGAAATCAATGAAATTAGTCTCATTTCTGACCAATATGGTCATACTACAAGATGCATGACATCTATCAGGGAATACCATCAAAATGGAACACTCCCACCTGATAGAGCCAGGAATGAACAAGTATGGCAGCGTGTGGTCAATTTTACTCTTTATGATAGCACGGATCACGAAAAGAATTCTCTACAAGCGAGGTTGGGATGGAATTCTCTTCAGATAAATTGATGGTGAAGAGACAATGGCTGTCATGAAAGAAGTAAATGCACGAGTCTGTGGTGCCGACCAGTCTGGACATAGACTGTCTCATCTAACTCGAAGCCTTGGATACTTTTATCCTTCTATGATACCAGATTGTGTTTATTTCCCTATGAAGTGTTATTGTTTCAAAGTATATTCCAACTTCATTCATCAACCCCCAAATTTTCTTCATACAGCTAAATACTCATGGCCATTTTCCACGTGGGGAATAGATGTAGTAGGACCTTATCCTCCGGCTACATCCAAGTAGTTTAAGTATATTCTTACAACTACTAACTTCTATTCCAAATGGCCAGAGGCAATAACACTCAACGAAGTTAGTTATAAAAGCATTGTTAGATTCATCATGTCTAATAGCATTACTATATTCGGTGTCCCTCATACCATACTAAAGGACAATGGCACCAACATCTATTCATCTGAGGTGAGAATGTTGTATCAAGAATTCAACATCAAATCCAATCATTCATCTCAATATCATACAGCATCCAATGGCCAGATAGAAGACTTCAATAAGACTCTTTCAGAAATACTGCAAAAGATGGTGGATAAAGATAATAAGTCATGGTCTGATAAACTTTTTCATGATTTATGGGCTTATTGAACCACCACCCGCACCGCTACATGGTCAACTCCATACTCATTGGAATATGGAACAGAAGCAGTCTTGCCCATTAAGGATCAATTACCTTCACTCAGCGTAGCCATTTTTGATCAGTTATCCATAGATGAAAAATCTCAGCAGCAATTTGATGAATTGGAACGATTAAATGAAAAACTATTGGGCACCATGCACAACTTGGAAGTCTATAAGAATCGAATAGCACGAGCATTCAACAAAAAAATCTTCATTCATTCATTCAGGGAGAATTGGTATTGGTTCTCATAACTCCGATGATACCAGGGAAGAATCCTCCCATGCTTGTGCCAATGTGGGAAGGACCTTATTCAATAGATATGGTCTACTCCAATGGAGCTTAATCTTTAATCTCAAAGGATGGAGAAGTCATCACAACTCCAACCAATGCAAGGTTCTTGAAGAAGTATTTTGTGTAATACAAATACATTTACGTCCAACATGACGTCAAACAGTATTGACATCCAATATGACGTTAAACTGTATTGTCGTCCAACATGACGTTAAACTATGTCATCCCCACCGTACGATGTTAAACTGCACAGAATCCCCTTTTCACGCCGATTCATCTTAGTCCTCGGAGCAAGACATTAAACTTCATAGTCCCCCAATAGTCCTCACTACAAGACTTTAAACTGCACAGTCCCTCTTTATTCCAACACGACGTTAAACTGTGTCCCCATAATTCATTATTTTAATTGATCTACGTGGACTAGGATCCTTGGCTTCTAGGCGGGGTACGTAGGCAACCTCCAGAGGTTCAATCTGAAAACCAATCTCTTCACATAGGTTCATCTCCATCTCATACGATATTGATCCATGAAGAGCCCCAAACCAATATCTTCACATTGGTGTACTTTTATCCCACATGACTTTAATCTGTCAAAAATTCCATTTTCATCCTAGAAGATGTTAAACTGTAAATTCCCCATGTTTTTCCTACAGGACATTAAAATGTGCGTTTTCCTTGGTACATGACACTAAAATATACAGTATCCTCATTGTACATGATGTTAAACTGTAAAAGTACCAAATACATCCTTCGTGATGTTAAACTGTACATCGTCAGGTATGTTGATACCTCTTGTTTCTCACAGTGAGTATGACTCAAGTGAGCTTAGAGTGAGCCTCAAACTTAACATTCTCTATGGGCTGCTAACCATGTGTAAGTCCCAACACCATCTTTGGGTTGTTCTTAAATACAACTTGATCACCAATTCATTCTCAGTTGAACTACACAGATTTTGATCCTTTCCTTCTAGGTTGGGTACATAAGAAACCTCCCGAGGTTCCATCCCAAAACCAATATCTTCACGTCGATTCACCTTTGTCCCACATGACGTTAAATTGTGTACGTCCCCTTTATCCTTGCTGCATGACACTAAACTGTGTAGCATCATTGTCCTTGCTATATGACGTTAAACTATACAGTCCCCCATTGTCCCCCACCTAAGAGGGAATAATCATTGACATTGATCTCCAATCATTTCAAATTTCAAAGACTATGTGCATACATGGTAATTCTTGAACCTTTAATCTTGGGTCCAACCATCATTGCACTAATTACCCCTTTCACCCTTCACATGTACGAACCATATTTATACAGAGGGTATTTAAAGAAATACGTGTGACTTTATTTCCATACTTATGGGATACGTAGGAACATTCGAGCATCCCTCTAACCCAGGCCCTAGTCTTTGGGCATAACCCCAAATTCCACTTTCAGTCCTTTCGCTGAAAATTCCCCTCGTGAGCACATTAATGTGGTATCACTAGTGAAGAAAACGTTATTTACGTGGTTATTTTTCATTTTTTACGTCAGTTTTTAGCCGACATTAATACGGACGATGTTATAAATACAAGTTTTTATGTCAGTTATATAATAACCGACGTAAAAAACATAACATCGCGGTATTTATCACGTCAGTTAATTAATAACCAATGTGCAAATATCGGGGGTGTTATAACGTCGGTTATTATATAACCAACCGTGATAAACCGGGGGGGTTTATCACGTCAGTTATATAATAACCGACCTTATAAACCCATGTGGGGGATGTTTATCACGTCAGTTATTAAATAACTGATGTGATAAACCCCTGGTAAATAGTGTATCAGCGTCGGTTATATAATAACTGGCGTGGTAAACCAGTCCAGGGGGAGTTTATCACGTAGGTTATTTAATAACCAACATGATATACCATTCCACAGGTGTTTATCACATTGATTATTAAAAACAACCAACGCGATAAACCCTTCCCGATTTCTTTATCACGTCGGTTATAAAATAAGCAACATGGAAGGAAAACTTTTTAAAAAAATCGAATACAGTCTTTTTCTCTCCCCCAGAAACAACCAAAAACCAAATCAAGAATTTGTATCACAAAAACAGAAGTAGATCAAAACAAGAACTAAAGAAAAATTAATCATTTATATTGATAACATATAAAACTTACCCCACTTGATAGACCCCACCACACCCCTGGACTGCCCCCCGATCCCCTGGACAACCCCAAACACCACGAAACAGCCCCAAACACCCGGGACAACCCCCCCCCCCCCCCAATGGACTCCCAACAACCCCTGAACAGCACCCCATCACCCCACATGACACACCCCACCACACCCCTGGACTGCCCCTCGACCCCCTGGACATCCCAAACACATGTGACAACCCCCCACCCTCCTGAACATCACCCCTTCACCCCTTCACCCCACTTGATAGCCCCCCCCACACCCCTGGACTGCCCCTCGACCCCCTGGATAGCCCCAAACTCCCCGAGACTACCCCCCTACCCTCATGTATTCCCCCACACACCCTGGACATCCCTCCCCCACCCCATTGGAGCCCCCACCACACCCCTGGACTGCCCCCGACCCCTCGACAGCCCCAAACACCCTTGGACAACCCCCCCCCCCCTCATGTAGACACCCCACCCCCAGGACAACACTTCCACACCCCCGGACAACCCTCCCACACCCTTAAAACAGACCGAAAAGTTACCGAAAACAAACCAGAACCCCCTAACCCCATAAGACTGCCCCCCACCACACCCCTGGACACTCCCCCCACCCATAGACATCACCACAACCCCTGGACATCCCCCCACCCTCTTTTAGACCCCCACCCCCAGGACAGCACTCCCACATCCCTGGAAAGCCCTCCCACACCCTTGAAACAGAACAAAAAGTTACCAAAAACAGACTTGAACCCCTTCAACCCACTAGACAGCCTCCACCACACCCATGGAATCCCCCCATCCCCATGGACACCCTGGAGCCCCCCCCCCACTGGAAAACCCCCCTAGAAACCCCCCTCACCCCACAAGACACCCCCACACCCCTGGACAGCCTCCCACAACCCAAGACAGCCCTTCCACCCTCCTAGAAATCCTCCCACCCCCTGGAGTACCCCCCCCCCCCTCTCATGGACACCCAGGACCCCCCCCCCCCCCACTGGATAACCCTCCAAGACCCTAGGACACCCCCAACCCCACTGAACACCCCCCACTCCCTTGGAAACCTAACCCTCCAGACTAGAATCCATACCAGAAAAACCATCATAAGTGGACCAAAATAAGAAGTATAGAAAAATTAAACAATCAAATATATAACATTAAAAACTTAAACTATCAACATAAAAAAACTAAATCCAACCTAAACGACAACCAAATACACAATAACAATGACAATATTCAAAATTACATTTTACATTACAAAAAACTAAAATTCAATCAAACCTATAAAATAATTTGACCACTCCACTTGTAAGTATTTAATGTCTTCAGTAGTATAGGGTTGAGGGTCATCAAAAAGCTACAAATGAAAAGGATGGTAGTTAATGTGTATAATGAATAAATAAAGTTGAAATATTATGGAAAAGTTTAAGAAGAAATCTTACCAGGTCAAAATTCACAACTTTCCCAGTTGTTATTATTTCATACATAAATTTTAACATATAATATCTGCATTCGATGACCCCTTTTTGTTCGTGACAGTTCTATTTGAATGAGTGTAAATTCAATATATTATTTTTATGTAATAAATCAAAAAGTACAAATTATTAATGGATATTTACCTTCGCATTTTCATATTTGAACTTTCCACTCCTTTTCATTGTGTTTTTTTGAAATTAGTTCCATGCCCTATTAGAAAATAATACGAATGGGGTAAATTTAAAATTCATTATAATATATAAAACTATTGAGAAATTGAAACATAACTTTCCAATATATTCTTAGAACTTTCATGCACATCATCATTCATAGAGCCTATCCAATAAACAGATTTCTCCCATGGGAAAAAACCCCTAACATCCAATGATCACTGATAAAAGGAAATTTAAGGTTAGTGGTTTTTTATGTTAAAAGATAATGAACTCTTTGAGAGAGATGTGTTTCATAACTCTCACAAAAAGGAATCATCCAACATTCTGTGACTATATTCTTTTCATGTCTTTCAGCAATATAATGCATTCTTTGTTCCTCATCCAATGCACATGCTTCGGGGGAAATAAATTGTAGGTCCATGAATCCATATACATCTGTCAGCTCATTCCTCTCACAAGTTTTATAAAGATACCTAATACAAAATAGACATAATTATACATTTTTAATAAATATAATGTATGGAAAAGGTGTTAAGACTTACATGGAAAAAATTTGCACCATGTTGATGTCCAACTTATCTCCAGTAACATGCTCCATGATATCAGTTTTCATAATCCCCACACTTATTGCACACCCACAAACATGAGCTTCCATTTGAAACTCATAATGACCCGCCAAAAAATTTTAATATCTTGTCAATCTGTCAAGACTACTAGAATCTGTATCTAATGTCATAGCCATTTTTCGTTGTTGTTGCCTATACAGTATTTCTTTACCTTTGAAGTATTCCTATAAAAATAGATAGAAAAATATATTAGTTTTCAAATGATAAAATTACTTTAATAAAAAAAATAAAAAAAAAAGATATAACATTCATACCTCTATGGTAATGAGTCGAAGAAGTCTGGATGGACAAATTAAAAGATGGTCGATACTATGTCCAACTGTTGTCACCTCATCTGTAGGTAATGGTACTTGAGCTGATCTATCTATAATATCCTATACAGTGGCCCTCTTATTCTCTACCTTTATTTATTGATGATGAACTATATCTCCTAAACAATATAGCAACCCATATGAAACTATACAATGTTGAGGATCATCAACATACAACTCGCAAGAAGTAGGAAGCTGTGGCGGAGGAGTAGGATAAAAAATCGGGTCTACAGGCTGAGGTGGGGGAGTCGGAGCTACTGGCATAGGTGGAGGATAAATAATGGGGTCTGCAGGGGGAGGTGGAGGAGTGGGAGCTACAGTCTGAAATTGTATTTGCATGTCTGCAAACATAGACTGTACCGACGCTCTAATCTTTTCCTCCATTGTCGCATTAATATTATGAACTTCAGCCTCCAAGGATTCTATTTTCATATAAACCCCCTCAACGTATGAAGTTGAAGAACGTGGAAAAACTTTTTTTACCGATACACCGGTCGGATATCCTCTTACAAGACCAAGATGTTTTGGCTTTCCCAATTCTATAGATAAAATATCTTGCCTCTCAGTAGCTGTAAATGCCCCCTGTAAGCTCTGCTCCTCAAGAGAGTTCTGTGTTAATTAATTGAACATTTCTGTAATGATTGAAATTATATGAAGAAAATAGTTAATTTAAATAAATAAAATAGATATCTTATAATCCTCTCAACTATGATTCTATATTCTTCCGAAAGATATTGCCCTTTTTCCATTCCGAGCACTCTTCCATTTTTCATGTCTAGATGGAGGGGATGGAGGGGCCACCTCTCCAGAGGTTGAAGACTTAGCTCTTAGTTGTTGAAATTTTTCCTCCATCATCTGTTCTTCCAAAAATGCACACCCTCCCCGAGATAAACTATGAGGGTATAAATTTTAAGATTGGATCACCTAATGGTCATTCCTTGTTTACTGTAAATTAAGAATATGAAATAATTAACAAAACATTAATAAGATCATTTATATAAGAAAGCTTATAAAAGATTACATTGCCCTTACCAAAAACGACTCTTTTATTCTACTTTCAAAAAATTGTCTACATGTGTCTTCATCTATAGAATGATATATACAACATAGATTGTCATGACTCCTATGACTATAAATGAATTCAGATGAGAGGGTTGATATGAAATCCCTCCATCTCCTACCAGCCAACGATAAGGATTTCCTCCTGACACCTCCAGTGTCAGGAACAACGAATTCCATCTGATAAAGAAGAGGTTAAACATATTATATATACTAGAAACATTTTAATAATATTCCAACAATAGCCAATGATCGTACCAAAATTGTCCCCCACATCTGATAGATTATCACTTTATCCACACTTCTCCAGTCATCATATAGAATGATTACATTAATCCTAGCTTGAGTTGATACAAAACCCTTCAAATCTTTTGCATTTGGACCTCTAGGAATATCATCATCATCAAAAACAACGAGTATCCTATGATCTTATATACGGGAACGTGAAAATTTTGGTAAACGTGTGCACCCACGTTTACCAACCTTTGAACGCTTTGTCATAATAGGAGCACATGAGGAGGATTGGGGAACATCAAGAGGACCATGTGAACATTCCTCCCCAGATGTATGACCAATATGCTCATCTCCAGAATCATGTGGTTGATCAACTGAATGATCTGTCATTATCCTTCAAATCAAAAAAACAAACATTAGTTCACAAATATACAAATTCAAATATTTTAATACTACTGTAATAATAAAATAGAAAAGTGTACTAAGTTACATAATATTAAACTTTGGTAATATAGTAAGCATGTTAAACAATGGTAATGATGGTCAAGATGGTCAAGATGGTAAACATGGTAGACATGATAAACATGGTAAACCTGGTAAACCTAGTAAACATGGTAATGTAATTGTCACTGAAAAAAATAATAGATATATAATTCATGTAATGGTAAAAATAATAAAGTAAACTAAACAATCGTAAAAAAAACAAAAAATTATACTTATTTTGTTTTAATACATGTTTTAATAAAGAAAAAACTTACAATATCTAAGATTTTATGAAAAAAAATAAATGTAAACAAGAAAAAAACATATGTTACCTGTAATTTTAGGAATGTACAAATGGATTGTTTTGCCAAATTCCTTCATCGTGATCGTTCCTTATAGAACAAACCATGTCTTCAACATGCTCATCATTATATTCTGTTAATCTTTCCATCGAAGTAGGGATCGCACATAAATCAGTATCTTCATCAAGTTCATCCTCACCAACATATTGTTTTTTCCCTTGTAAAACAACAGCCCATTGGATATCTGATTGATCTACTACATAAAAACTTTGTTTTGCATTTGTTGGCATTATAAAAGAATCAGGTGTGTCTTCCAATCTATTCAGATTAACAAGTTTCATTCCAAATTCATCATGTGTGACACTGTTGTTGCCAAAAAACCATTTATAGTTAAAAATAGGAACATTAATTTTAATGTAATCAACCTCTTATATGTCTTCAATCACACCATAATATTCACTTTATGTAGAAATTGGGTTTTTTTCCTTAGCACTCTAAAAATGCATTGCTTCTACAAACACCAATACACCACTATTCTGAAAACCCAATTTCTACCAAGAAAGGTCTTTTTAAACCATGAAAAAAAAGTTTTGTTGTGATCATTAAAAATCCACATTTCATTCTTCTTTGGATGACATTGTCTCAACTCATTAAAATGCAATGTGATATATGGTTGAGCATCAGCTATGTTATTCAATATGTATGATTCTAACTTCTTCATCTGTTCAACTGAAAATGATTTGACATTCAAGCCACGAATCCCCTTTACCTCATTATTAACTCATTCATGGAAAGATGGAGGCAAACCTATGTGTTGTGCCGCATCCAAGTAGCTCGTACAAAACACTACTACCTCCGCAGAAATATACTTTTCAATAATGGAGGCTTCAGGTCGATATGGATTTTTAACATACCCCTTTAATATTATCATATACCTTTGAAAAGGATACATCCAACGAAGATATACAGGTCCACAAAGATTTATTTCACAAACCAGATGAATCATTAGATGCACCAGTATATCAGAAAAAGTTGGAGGAAAATACATTTCCAATTGAAAAAGTATAAAAATTTCATCCCTTTCCATTATGTTCAAAGCATTCACATCAATCGCCTTGTTACAAATTGAATTGAAAAAATAACACAACTTCATTATAGTCTTTCTGACACTGATGGGAAATATACCATGCAATGAAACTAATAGAATTTGTTGCATCATGACGTGACAATCATGTGATTTCATACCTATCAACTTCAAGTCCTTCAATGAGACAAAAAATTTTACATTTTAAGAATAACCTTGAGGCATGTTGATATCATGAAGACACTGATTTCATACATATCAACTTCAAGTCCTTCTCCATGTGCATGACATCAATATTATGTTTAACTTCATGATACCTTCAATATGCTAGCTCAAAAATTATTGACCTTTTCTTCCAAATAACTCTATCATTACTAGATTTCTGTGTCTTTTTCAATGTCACATCATGTTTTTTCACCCTATGAAAATACCAATCAGGGGATAATGGTTTTGGAGTAGTATCAAAGTCTTGTGAGCAATTGAATTCCTTTTTTATTCTTCTATAAGGGTGATCCATAGGAAAAAAATTTCGATGAACCATGTACACTGTTTTCATCCCATGATGCAATTGATAATATGATGTCTATTGTTTGAAAATTGGACATGCTTTATGCCCTTTAAAACTATATCTAGAGAAATTTCCATATGCTAAGAAGTCATTTATAGTGAACAGAAGCACTGCATGCAGTTGAAAATATTCCATTTTATAAGAATCATACACCATAATACCATCAGGCCATAACAGTTTCAAATCATCAATCAACGGTGAAAAGTAAACATCAATATCATTTCTAGGTTTCTTTGGACCAGAGAAAATTATACTCAACATGACATATTTGTGCTTCATACAAACATCAGGAGAGATGTTGTAAATTACCAATAAAACATGCCATGAACTATGTCTACTCCCGAGGGTTCAGTATGGATTCCTTCCATCTATGAACAACACTAGTCTGAGATTTCTAATTTCATTTCCAAATGTAGAATACTACGCATCAATATTCTTCTATTATGGACATTCAGCTGGATGACGTATCTTTCCATCACATACCTGCTCATCAGCATGCCATATTAACCTTTTATCATCATGTGAAATAGAAAAAAAATGTTTGAAATGATGAATTATAGGAAGATACCTAAATACCTTTGAAGGGATCTTTGTAATCTCTATATCAGCCTGTGATTTTTCTTTCACCTTATACTGTGATGTCCAACATTTAGGACACTCTGACAAAAATTCATATTCCTTCCTATATATAATTAAGTCATTCAGATAGTCCTGTATTTTCTTTTATCCCAATACCATCAGACATAATATTTTTTTTCCCTTATAATGTCAATCTAGAAGATTGTTATCTTTTGGAACAATGTCTTTCATCAATTGTAGCAGCTCTATAAAACTTCTATCACTCAATCCATGTTTCTCCTTAAGGTTAATCAATCTTAACACCACTAAAAAAAACTGTAAAATCTGTACAACCAGGATATAATGGTTTTCAGCATCACCATATAGAAGCCCAAGTGTTGGTTCTATGTCAATTTGTTCTTCTACAATATCGTGAATCATTTCTTCAATTCCATCGGAGTTACCATCTTGAGAGTCATCATCATCATTGACATTACATCTAGTTTCACCATTCCAAATCCAAGGGCTGTAGATCAGATTAAAACCATGACAAATTAGTTGATCATTTATCTCTCTACTATTCAACTTCTTCATATTCAAACATTTGAGGCATGGACAGAAAAAAATGTCACTGCTTGGAAAATTTCGTTTAGAAAATTCCAAAAATGGATCAACACCTTCCTTATATTCATTTCTCATTCGATGTGCCGTAATCCAACATCGACTCATTATTACCTATAACAAATATCAAAAATATATATATTTTTAAGATAAGACAAATATATGCTTATATGAAAAAAATCATAATTTGTATGTAAAACAGTTTTGAAATATAAAACAAATGTATGCGTATTTAAAAAAATATGCCTGAATATTTTTTTTTTAAATATAGTTATATATAACAGTTTTAAATTCCATTGAATCACAGAAAACCATGGGGCCTACAATGTTTGATAGAAAATTGGAGAAAATGGAGTAAACCTTAGAATCAAATCAAATTTAAAATAAAAATTCAGATGGAGAAAATCACAATACAAATCCAATCATCACGGAACAATCATTATGTCATAATCTCAGAAACCATGGTGCAGCATTCAATCCCAACTAAAACTTATCCCCCACCCCCTTGGAAACCCCCTGGACACCACCACCCCCTTGTACAGCCCCCCCCCCCCCCCCGACTGGACACCACCCCCACCCCCTTGGACACCCCATGGACACCACCACACCCTTGGAAATCCCCCCACCCCTCTTTGACACCCCCAACCACTGGAAAACCCCCACTCCTCTAGACAGCACCACCAACCCTCCTGCAAACCACCCCCACCCCTACCCCCTTGGACACCCCCCCGGACACCCCCAACCCTCTGGACTGCAGCCCCATCCCCTTGACATCCCCCACCCCTCTAGACAGCACCCCCACCCATCCTGGACACCACCCCACCCCCACCCCCTTGGAAACACCCCTGGACACCACCCAACCCTCGGGAGAGCTCCCCACCCCCTGGACAGCCCCCACCCCTCTAGCAGCACCCCCATCTGTCTTGGACACCACCCCACCCCATACCCCCTTGGAAACCCCCTTGGACACCCCAACCCTCTGGATAGCCCCCCCGGGCAACCCCCCATACCCTCTGGATAGGCCCCACCCCCTTGGAAAAACCCAAACACCCACCCACCCCCTGGGACACCCCCAACCCTTTGGACAACCCCCCACCCTCGGACAGCCCCCAAACCCTCTTGACAGGCCACCATCCCCTTAGACACCCCCCCCCCACTCACCCCCTTGGACACCCCCCTGGACACCCCCAACACTCTGGATAGCCCCCACTCCCTGGACATCCCCCACCCCTCTAGACAGCACCCCCACCCCTCCTGGACACCACCCCCACCCCCACCCCCTTAGACACCCCCCTGGACAGCCCCCACGCATCTTGACAGCACCCCCACCCCTCCTGGACACCACCCCTACCCCCTTGGACACCTCCCTAGACACCATCCAACCCTCTAGACACCCCCAACCCCTAGACAGCCCCCACCCCTCTAGACAGCACACCCCACCCCTCCTGGACACCACCCCCACCCCACCCCCTTGGACACCCCATGGACCCCCCAACCCTCTGGACTGCCCCTGTCATGAATCGGATCTGGTCTCCATCAATCTGGCACCAAACTGGGCTCGTTCTAAGGCTCGAAGGGCATTCCCGATCCCCAAGGGCTGGTACAGGTGCCCGGGTATAATATCATTAGAATTGGGAATGATTTACCCGATTTTATAAACATTAAACAACAAACAAACTCAATAAAACAAATCTGGATTTTTCAACTAAAACCGTCTTTTACAACATTTCAGAACTGAATTACATAAGTTAAAACTATGTTTAAGGACCATTACAAAGTTACAAAACCAAATAATGACAGCCCAAGAACCTCCACATAGAATGAAGCACCTCCCTCATTGTAACACCCTGAGGATATTTAAAATAAAAATTTATTATTATATTTTTATAAACTGAAAATATTGAATGATTTAATAAAAATGTTTTCAATTAAAATATAACATTTTACTTTATATATAGTATTTTTATCTTATGAAATTAATATATAAATATTAATATACGGGTATTAGTTTTATTCATAATTTATTATTTTGGTATAGAAAATAAATATTTATTTTTTTTACATAATATATGATATAATAATAAATGATGATATGAGGTTATTCTTTAAAAAAAATTTACGAAATATAATTATAAGATTATATATGTATTTAAATTCTGATTATTATTTTTTATATATTGACCATATATATGTTTAGTTTTACATATAAATATAAACATGGTAATGAAATTAAAAAAAGAATGAATGAATTTAAATGAAAATAAAATCGATTAAAGAAATGAAAAATTAATTAAAAAAATAGATGAAGAAATGGGGTTTGAGGGTTTGAAGGTCCGGTAATTTGGGTTTTCTTTCAAACTCCATATCACGAGTCGCGAGACGAGGGAGACGACGTCGAGGGCGGGTTTGAAGCTTGGGGTGTCGTCGAGTTCGAGCGGTAGTCCAGGTCAAGGCCAATCTGTAAGGTCTTGTCTTCTTCTTCACGAACCGCGGTCGAACTCGAACAAGGAATCAGACAAATTTGGGAATGGTTCTTCGTCATATGCGCAGTGGTCGAAGCCAAGGAAGGAGGTCAAGATCTAGATCTGGATCTGAGCTCGAGTCTTTTAGAGTCGATGTTGAAGTTCTCGGTTCGAGATGAAATCTTTTCTCTAGCCGATTTCAAGTCGCGGTTAGGGTTTCTTACTTATGTGATGTAGGTCTTTCTCGTTTTTGATATCTGGTTCTGTGAGTATGTTTAATGACCAAAATCTTCTGAGAAATCGACTCAATAGTTCTATATTTTGTCATTTTATTCATTCTTCCTTTGGAAATCGACGCCTGCTTATCCGATTTCTAGATTCGAATAGAGTATTTTATTCATCCACTTGTTTTTTTTATTCAATGGCCCCTTTTTTGTAGAGATTTCTTTAACTCCATTTGGATTTTTCATCAAATGTCAATGTTTGAAAGAGTTTGAATTATACCGATTTAATGTTCAATATTGGTTTTCAATATTAAATGTTGAATCTATCCAAGATTCATAATAATCAGATTCCAATCTGTTTTTTTATTCTAATTAGCAGCCCCTTTTATTCAATTAAATATGTCATTTTCACTAAACTGCTAAGATATATGTCTTTATCAATTGTCCTGCTGCCATCTATTTTTTTCCACTGGCTGTTTATGTCAATTATCTTGCACTGCAAACCAATTCGATATATAAATATTATCCTCAAAAGATGAAGTAAATAAATCATATATATTATCCTAATATGAGTATGAAAAAGGGAGTGCGGAAAGTCTGTGGGAAGAAAATGGGGAGTCTCTAGTTTTCCTCTCTTTTCTGGTTTTGAGATTTTGAGTGGCAAGAATCTTTCGAAAGGAGAAAATGTTGCAAGAACACTTCTACCTGAAAATTTGGTAAGGGATCTTTATATTTATTCGGTCAATTTATTTTCTTCAAAAATCATAATTGTGCAATTGAAATTTTTTTCATCTATGGGTTCTTTTTCAAAATCAGCATGTTTTTCACTTTTGAAATTTTGGTAGAATATAGTAAAAGACTGTTTATTTATTCTTGTGTATGCATAATTTATCTTCAAATTTTATAATTCCATCCCTTTCTATTATTTTACTCTTCTAAAATTGTTAATATATTTCTTTTCTTAAAAAACCTTTAACACTATGATGTTATATTCTAAGGGAAAAATATTTTGAAAGATTTTGATTGTTGGTTTCTTGAAATGAAACATGTTTGAAGTTTCGAAAATTCTGATAATTTGTTTTAGTAAGCTGTTATCTTAAATATTTTTGACAGTTTTTATATCTATTTCTATAATTCAAAATTATTTTTGAAGGATCATATTAATATATGTGATTGGAAGATATATATATATATATATATATATATATATATCAAATATTATGTTCTAATTCTGTCAAGAAAATTTGTATTTATCAGCGTTTCATTTTAACATTGATTTATCCTGTTATTAGGTGATATATTTATATATATATATATATATGAAAGTATAATCTTCATGTATATAACTATGTTAAATAAAATTATTATTTAACAAAATATTTTCTGAAGTAAGAATTTATAAGATTAAGCATATCATAATTATATCATATATATGTGTCATAAAAAATAATTATTATGGCCATAAATAAATGATTTGGTTTTTATGACTCGTAAATGATATTTTATGCATACTTATATATATACCTATATATATAAACACACATGCATGAGAAATTAAATACACTTTATAAAATTGATTTTTATGTCAATAAATATGAAATTTTAAGTGTGTGGATGCTGATTTAGCTATTGTGTGATTATGCAACGTCATGTATTATGCGTTTTGAGTGTTTCAAATTGAATATGTAATTTTCGATGAAGATTAGTGCTTATAGAATTATATATATATATATAAAAAAAACTCTAGTGAAAATGTATATCTATTTAAAGCAAGCTTAAAAATTATTTGTATGCTGGTACTTGAATGTTATAAATATGGTAGGGAATTGGGGAGTGAACCCAATACCTCAATAAGTGGGTAGGCCCAAGATAGCCTATAATGTTTCAAGTTACAAAAATGTTTTTATTTTCAAAGGCTTGCATATAAGTTTTTTTAGAAATACCACTGGATTATTTTTAAGCAATTTTTGAGCGTACGTATTTTCAAAACATTGAAGTACTTTCGATACGTAAATAATTTCAATGATTTTGTCAAATGGTATTTTCCAAATAAAATTTGATTTTATTATCAAAATAATTTCAAAACCATTTCTCAAAGGTTATTTTCAATGGTAATTTCAGTAAAATGTATTTCAACTATTTTAAACCACCTTACTGGGAAATTTAATGCTCACCCATTTATTTTAAAAATGATTTTTCATAGGTATCTTAGGAGATTATTGTAGATGTCATCATTTTTAGAGTAAGCGCACATGGAAGCATAGTGGACAATAGTTTTTGTTTCGACTCTGATAAATGTAATGTTTTGTCTAATACTCCAGAACCTAGACCGGTAAAAGGTCCTCTTTTCTTTAAAGTGTTGTGTAATTGTTTTTTCACTTTTATAAAAAAAAATATTTACACCGCATTTTTTTGCATCGAGTCTGAAAGAGCGGGCTCGGGGCATTAAAATTGGTATCAGAGGAATGGTCAAGACAATTTTGGAGATTAGAAGTATTCTCTTGAAAAAAATACTCTATGATTTAGAATTTTCTTTAGTTAGATAAGACCACTTAGTGATTCTTTAATTATGAAGATAGAAATTCAGAGTTTTCGTAAGTCCGACAAACGAAATTGCGAGGGCGCAATTATTTTAAAGAGGGGAGAATGTAACACCCCGAGAATATTTAAAATAAAAATTTATTATTATATTTTTATAAACTGAAACTAATGAATGATTTAATAAAAATGTTTTTAATTAAAATATAACATTTTACTTTATATATATTATTTTTATCTTATGACATTAATATATAAATTTTAATATATGGGTATTAGATTTAATCATAAATGATTATTTTGGTATAGAAAAAAAATATTTATTTTTTTTACATAATATATGTTATAATGATAAATGATGATATGAGTTTATTCTTTAAAAAAAATTTATGAAATATAATTATAAGATTATATATGTATTTAAATTCTGATTATTATTTTTTATATATTGCCCATATATATGTTTAGTTTTAAATATAAATATAAACATGGTAATGAAATTAAAAAAAACGAACGAATGAATTTAAATAAAAATGAAATTGATTAAAAAAATGAAATTTTAAATAAAAAAAATAGAAGAAGAAATCGGGATCGAGGGTTTGAAGGTCGTTTAATTTGGGTTTTCTTTAAAACTTCATATCGCGAGTCGCGAGCCGAGGGAGACGACGTCGAGGGCAGGGTTGAAGCATGGGGTGTCGTCGTGTTCGAGCGGTAGTCCAGGTCGAGGCCAATCTGTAAGGTCTTGTCTTCTTCTTCACGAACCATGGTCGAACCCGAACAAGGAATCAGACAAAGTCGGGAATGGTTCTTCGTCATATGTGCAGTGGTCGAAGCTGAGGAAGGAGGTCTAGATCTAAATCTGGAACTGAGCTCAAGTCTTTTAGAGTCGATGTTGAAGTTCTCGGTTCGAGATGAAATCTTTTCTGCAGCCGATTTCAAGTCGTGGTTAGGGTTTCTTTCTTATGTGATGTAGGTCTATCTCGTTTTTGATATCTGGTTCTGTGAGTATGCTTAATGACCAAAATCTTCTGAGAAATTGACTCAATAGTTCTATATTTTGACATTTTATTCATTCTTCCTTTGGAAATCGACGCCTGCTTATCCGATTTCTAGATTCAAATTGAGTATTTTATTCATCCACTTGTTTTTTTATTCAATGGCCCCTTTTTTGTAGAGGTTTCTTTAACTCCATTTGGATTTTTCATCAAATGTCAATGTTTAAAAGAGTTTGAATTATACCGATTTAATGTTCTATATTTGTTTTCAATATTAAATGTTGAATCTGTCCAAGATTCATAATAATCGGATTCCAATCTGTTTTTTATTCTAATTATCAGTCCTTTTTATACAATTAAATATGTCGTTTTCACTAAACTGCTTAGCTATATGTCTTTATCATTTGCCCTGCTGCCATCTATTTTTTTCCACTGGCTGTTTATGTCAATTAGCTTTCACTGCAAACCAATTTGATATATATATATTATCCTCACAAGATGGAGTAAATAAATCATATATATTATCCTAATATGAGTACGAAAAAGGGAGTGCGGAAAGTCCGTGGGAAGAAAATGGGGAGTCTCTGGTTTTCCTATCTTTTCTGGTTTTGAGATTTTGAGTGGCAAGAATCTTTCGGAAGGAGAAAACGTTGTAAGAACACTCCTGCGTGAAAATTTTGTAAGGGATATTTATATTTATTAGGTCAATTTATTTTCTTCAAAAATCATATTTGTGCAATTGAATTTTTTTTCATCTATGGTTTCTTTTTCAAAATCAGCATGTTTTTCACTTTTGAAATTTTGGTAGAATATAGTAAGGGACTGTTTATTTATTTTGGTGTATGCATAATTGATCTTCAAATTTTATAATTCCATCCCTTTCTATTATTTTACTCTTCTAAAATTGTTAATATATTTCTTTTCTTAAAAACCCTTCAACACTATGATGCTATATTCTAAGGGAAAATTATTTTGAAAGCGTTTTATTGTTGGTTTCTTGAAATCAAACATGTTTGAAGTTCTGAAAATTTGATAAATTTTTTTTAGTAAGCTGTTATCTTAAATCTTTTTGACAGTTTTTATATCTATTTTTATAATTCAAAAATATTTTTGAAGGATCATATTAATATATGTGATTGGAATATATATATATATATAAATATCAAATATTATGTTCTAATTCTGTCAAGAAAATTTGTATTTATCGGCGTTTTATTTTAACATTGATTTATCCTGTTATTAGGTGATATATTTATATATATATATGCAAGTATAATCTTCAAGTATATAACTATGTTAAATTAAATTATTATTTAACAAAATATTTTCTGAAGTAAGAATTTATAAGATTAAGCATAACATAATTTTATCATATATACGTGTCATATAAAAATAATTATTATGGCCATAAATAAATGATTTGGTTTTTATGACTCGTAAATGATATTTTATGCATTCTTATATATATACCTATATATATAAACACACATGCATGAGAAATTAAACACACTTTACAAAAATGAATTTTTATGTCAATAAATATGAAATTTTAAGTGTGTGAATGCTGATTTAGCTATTGTGTGATTATGCAACGTCATGTATTATGAGTTTTGAGTGTTTCAAATATAATATTTAATTTTCGATGAAGATTAGTGCTTATATAATTATATATATATATAACTAAAACTCCAGTGAAAATGTATATCTATTTAAATCAAGCTTAAAAATTATTTTTATGTTGGTACTTGAATGTTATAAATATGGTAGGGAATTGGGGAGTTAACCCAATCCCTCAATAAGTGGGTAGGCCGAAGATAGCCTATAATGTTTCAAGTTACCAAAATGTTTTTATTTTCAAAGGCTTGTATATAAGGTTTTTTAGAAATACCACTGGATTATTTTTAAGAAATTTTTGAGCGTACGTATTTTCAAAACATTGAAGTACTTTCAATATGTAAATAATTTCAATGATTTTGTCAAATGGTATTTTCCAAATAAATTTTGATTGTATTATCAAAATAATTTCAAAACCATTTCTCAAAGGTTATTTTCAAAGGTAGTTTCAGTAAAATGTATTTCAACTATTTTAAACCACCTTTCTGGGCAATTTAATGCTCACCCTTTTTATTTTAAAAATGATTTTTCAAAGGTATATTAGGAGATTATCATAGATTTCATCATTTTTGGAGTAAGCGCGCGTGGAAGCATAGTGGACAATAGTTTTTGTTCGACTCAGATAAATGTAATGTTTTGTCTAATACTCCAAAACCTAGACTGGTAAAAGTTCCTCTTTTCATTAAAGTGTTGTGTAATTGTTTTGTCACTTTTATAAAAAAATATTTACACCGCATTTTGTTGCGCGGAGTCCGAAAGAATGGGCTCGGGGCATTATACTCATGGTATCCCCACAAGACTTCACCACCAAAGACCATCTAGAAACCCGAACCACTGGCACAAAAAACTGTACCCAACCCATGACAACAAAAATAACAAAGTCTACTTACACCCAAGGGTGTAAGTATGGTGTTAGCCAGTTCCCAGTAGGATACCTCCACTAATATATTTCATGTGATAAACATTTAATGACTAAAAGAATCCAAGTATTCAAAAAAATGAAATGCTAGTTACAATTTCTAAAAGATGAAACATTAAATAAAAATAGTTTTCATGTGGGCTAATTTACAGAATAAAAACTTTTAAAATAAATACCAAACATACTGAATTTTCCAGCCACTCATACCGTATACCAACAGTAAGCATAAAATATCTAGTGAGCACAAGCAATTGGAAATAACCCCTAGGCACTAGCAAGTTGTGGGTCCCAGGTACCTCGTATCTCGATGAGAGTAACCATCACAAATATCTGTTCTCATGCATGACCCACTATTAGGGAACATACCCATAACCTAGTTTTCCCCAATCATCATCATCATCATAGTTTAGTTAGAGTTTTAATGGTCAATATTGCTATGTGAAACTGAGGCCAAACCCCACGGATTCACTAGCATACTAGTACACATCCACCCACCCAGATACTCAGGTTTTCCCTTTGTGCTCAAAAAGGTTCAACAAGACAATGAATATAATTTTTACATGAAAATATCATTTCCATATCATAAATTCACCAAACATACCACATGAATACAACACAAGTCACAAAAGTCCACTTTTCATTCAAATTGATTTTGAAATCCGACTCACACAAAAATAGCCCACAACACTTTTCACATTTCTTTAGCACTTCCACAAATCCATAAAACAATTTTATAAAACCATTAAAATATATTAAAACTCTCATAACAGGCCACTCACTTTTTACATAATACCATTTTTACCTTTAAAATCATTTTATCATCAAACCTACATGAAACAAACCACAAAAAAGTTTCACTCCAACATCACAATTTAATAAAACATTTCAGAAATTTACAAAACAATATAAATTTTTTTGATATCATAAAACATCACTTCACCTTTCAAAACCCCATAATATGTGAACATGCATACCAAAAAGTACATATTCACCCTTTTCCCACATTGTTTAACCAACTAAAACAATTACAATTTTCATAAAAAGAACCAAAGTGTTGTAAATATGTCTTTCACACAAAACTCATTTCAAAGCCCCAATTTATGACCAAAAACCATACCAATTCCCATCCAAAACAAAATTTGAAGCCTTGGAGATATTTATAAAACCACTTTCATGTTCTCTAAAATCACCTTGAATAATACTACAAATGATCTAAATGAAAACACATATTTTCATAAAATACTCTCAAGAAGTATAACAATGTTTTACACATAAAACCTATTCAAAAACACACTTTTTGGGCCCACATGACACTATTACATTATCAAACCAGAATTTTAAGGCAAAAAAATATTTATTAAACCAATTCCATATGTTATAAAATACACCCAAATAATACCCCATGAGTTACACACGAAAACACCCAATTTCACGTTAAAATGCAACTACAAAATTAAACACTTATCCAAATTTATCATAAACAATTTTTGCACCACACCTAACATATGAGGAATATGAAAAATGAATAATTAAAGCAAGCTAACTCATCTATAATTTTTTACAGATGGAACCACCTACCAAAAGTTTCAAATCCCTCAAAACATGGTGTGAAACATCAACCACACCACCACCGCACCGCAAGGAAGATAAATCCAGCCCTAGAACACAATATTGGACAAAAAATTCACCAAATCAAACCCTAGGATCTAACTCTAACTTCTGTACATTCTATAAATTCCTGAAATAGGGAGGAAACCCTAAGGAGAAGGGAGGATTTGAAAACAAAAACACTTACCTAAAACAATCTTGAATTAAACGACCCAAATCCACCAGTTACTGAATTTAAAAACATCAAACCATTCATGGGAGGTTCGGAAAAAGAGTAAGTGATCATGTAGGAACTTGAATTGGTGGAAAAGAGTAATAATAGAGTTATGAAAGGATTAATTTACCTCTCCAAATATGGGTGGTTTCTGAAATCTAGAGAAGCTTCTACTATTTTCGCGACACTATTTAGCTCCAAATTGTGGGAGGAGTGAATGGGGGTTCGCCTTTGGTAAGTGGTCTTGGGTGAGAGTTGGAAACACCGAAAAACGCTAATATTGAATGAGATATTAAAGAATTAAAATTTACTTTTAATGCAGAAAATGAGCTTTCGGGCAAGCCCAATCCCTTAAATAAAAACTCATATCCACCATGATTATGGATTACTAAATGGTCCAAATTAATATGGTGGTGTTTATAAGTCAGAGGATGACAATAAGGAATTGTTATGGATGAAAAATGTTGAAAAATGAAGGAGTTATAATGGAATAAAAATGTAATTTTAAATCTTGAATTGGGCTCACAGTTTGACCCAATTCAGGAAAACTCACCCATTCCTCTATAAAAGCTTCGGAAACCCTCAAAACAAAGCATTAATGGAAATTAAATGGAATTTAACATTAAAATAAATCATGTATGTGACAGCCCCCCACCCCCTGGACAACCACCCAAACCCTCTGGAGAGGCCCCCACCCCCTTGGACAGCCCCCCCCCCACCCACCCACTTGGACAGCCCCCCCCCCACCCACCCACTTGGACATCCCACCCACTCCCTTGGACCCCCCCCCCCCCACACACCCCTGGACTGCCCCCCCCCCACCTCCATGGACACCCTGGACAGTCCCTAACCCCCTGGACAACAACCAACCCTCTTGACAGCCCCCAAAACCATGGTATTTTATCCTCAAGCTACTAGTTTTGGCATATCTAATAATTTTAACCTGAAGATACTAGTTTTGGTACCATGCCATTATTCAAAATGAGAACCATGAATTGTATCTCCTACTAGTCTAAAATGCTCTATTGTGCAATGAATCGGTTTTTAATTTCATATGAAGACTTAAAATAGTCCACGAAAATAAGCGACGTAAATAGATTATGGAACAAAAAAAAAGTGATACCCAAAATAGAAACCACCAAGGATCCAAAACAATCATTACACCATTAAAAACCATATATATACTTATAAAATAAATCACATTGGTACACGAAATGGGTGTATCACAATGGTTTACATATAAATTGTAGTAATATAGGCGAATGAGATCATTAGTTGTCAATGAAAACAAAAAATACCATCAATGTCTGTCATTCGCAAAACAAAATCAAACGAAATAGAAGTAGGTGAGGCTTACGTGAATATTGCGAGTCGATCTAATAGATCTAGGGATAATAAATAAGATGCTGATGGTAAAATGAGGTAAGAGGGTTCGAACTCAAATAATCTTACCTATTTTAAAAAAAACCACAAAACATAAATATAGACTATCTGGGAAAAACAAAGAATGAAATAAAGTCGTGGGAGGTTTACCTGAGGTTTGCGAGTTGAGATGATAGATCTGAGGAGTGTAGAAATGATAAACGATGATGGAAAAATGATTTTAACGCAACGAGATCGACGAGTCAATTAGGGTTTACCGTACGAGAGAGACGAGTCGCCAGACTGTCGATCGAAAAATCGTAAATGACAATCCACAGGGCGTGTTAATTTTTTAATTTTCTTATAATGTCGGTTATTTAATAACCGACGTTATAAATGGTTTTTATTAAATTTATAATGTTGGTTATTATAATAACCGACGTTATAAATATATCAGATACGGATTTTTTTTTACGTCATTTATTTTATAACCGATATAAACAAATCCACATGTTGGTTTTTTATGTCGGTTATAGAATAAGCGATGTAAAAAATACATCCGAAATCACTGTTCTTTACATTGGTTATTTTATAACCAACGTAAAAACATCTACAGGTTGTTTTGTTACGTCAGTTATCAAATAACCGACGTCAAAAATACTTCAAATGCCGCTTTTGTTATGTCGGTAATTTTATAACCGACGTAAAAAATTCCTAGATACCTTGTTTTTTACGTCGGTTATCAAATAAAAAATGTAAAAAACACAGCTCTTTGGTTTTTTATGTCACTTAATTTATAACCGACGTAAATAATTAACGCGCATGATTTTTAACGTCGGTTATGAAAATAACCAACAATAAAAATTTACCCACCTCATTTTTTACCTCGGTTATAAAATAATCAACGTAAAAAACCATGTTTCACATATTATCACGTCGGTAATATATAACCGACGTAAAAAATGGTGACGTAAATAACGTTTTCGGCACTAGTGTATGAAAACCTTGGTCTTTATTTACATCGGGTTTATAACAAACATTCAAGGTGCCTCCCTTATTATGGTCCGAGATCTATGACCCTAAACAAAGATCTCCTATTCTATCGTCCCACATGACGTTAAACTGTATTTCAAGAACTGCATATGGCTTTATTCACATTCTAATGAGATATGTAGTAAAGTCCAACATCTCAATTCAGGACCCATCCACAACATGATTATGGTCAACATTGGTCTATGTATCTCTTTCATGCATTGGACAATACTCATTTTTATGTGTCACACTCATAACCATAAATACTTCCAGATCTCCATAACCCTTTTCATTGACTTCTGATCACAAAACTTCTAATACCTGAGGATTCTTTTGCCAGACCATGCCGCACGTGCCCTAAGGCGGCCTTGCATAAACAAGTCTACATAACGGACTTGTTAGCTAAATGATGCTATTATTTGTCTATGCAACCGATGTCTTTAAAAGGCCCTGCATAATTCAGTCCCCCTAATGGGTTTTTCCAATAGTGGAAACATCATTGTCGGGGGGAAAACCTCTTTTGTCCTTATTAGTCTTAACAGCGATATGTAGGGATTCGCAAAAATAGCCATCCTTAACATATTTGTCCCATACTCTTTTTCATGATCTGAACATATTCAAGTTTATGGTTTATATTTTCCATCCCTATGTTTGGATCAGACCTTCATTAGAGTTACATTCATACAATTTTTTGACAATCATAATTTGAAATGTCCTCTCCATATTCAAGTACATCTCTTCATTCAGCAGACTCTATGCTTTGGAAAATTTGAATCTCCATAAACATTGACTGGCTTTTAGCAATAGAAAAGTAAACATTCTGAGAGTTCTTTTGCCTGACTATTCAGCACGTTACCTTAGGCGGCCTTGCATACACGAGTCTACATAACAGAAATGTCAGCCAAAAGATGATATTATTTGACAATGCAGCCAATGCCCTTAAGCGGCCCTGCATAATTCATGCCCCCTAACGGGGTTGTTAAATAGTGGTAGCTTCACTCCTAGGAAAAACATCCTCTAGTGATTTTTATCCCTTTTTCCAATGTCATTCCTCGTATTCAAAATTTATTAAGTCATAATTTACATGTTTCCCCTCCATACTTGAACATGGTGATATGTTTCCACACAAATTAACAAGGAATGGAGTTAATTTTAATCCATTCGGTCAAAGCTATTTCGACCATATGCATTAGCCTTTTTATGTCGGACGTGCATGACATAAACTTCCCACAAAAGATAAGGGAACTCTGAATAAAATTCAAGTCCCCAGTCACTAAACATACATTTTTCATGATTTAGGTAATATTGAGAAATCAAAAGATTCAATATTTTTAGGGTTATTTTTATAATCCTATAAAAAATCAAACTATTCTTACTAGGCCCATTGGATTAGGTAAAAATTTTAAGCAAGTAGCAAAAGAATTCATGTACAAATGATGGAAGATGAAAGTGTTTTTTTCATTGATGCACAAGATTAGAAGGACATCCATACACTGGAGTCTCTTCTCTTTTTCATGAATTACAAAAGGCTTTAAACATAATTCTTCATTTGATTTACAACAATCCCGAGCTTCATCAGCAGCCACTCAATGTTCGGTCATTTGACCAGCTTCACTCTTTTCAGCTTGATGGAGTGCTTTCTTGGCATCTGTAATGGTTTTCATACCATTCTTTTGGACTCCTTCCAATGAATTGTTAAGCTAGTCTAGTTTCATTGTTACGGTATCTAACTATTTCTGAAGCTGCATCTACTAGGCAACTTTATCCTTGATCTTATGACTCTGATCCTTCAGCATTGCAGCATGATCAGCCTTAGCTCTGGACACTGCAGCCTCAAATTAGCCAATATTGGTCAGCAACCTCACTCTGATCAGATCTTGACTGTACTTTTACTCCTGATCTCTCCTTAAGATGATATTTTTCACCGTGTTATGGATCTCTCGATATCCAATACTGCCAAGTCCCTGCATGAAAAACAAGGATGACAGTCTTGGGATCTTTGAAGACAGCTCTTCAAGAGGCTCTTCAGATATGATCTTCCATATATTCTGCCATGATTTGCAACATGCTAATTGGAGTGACTTTTGAACCTCAGGTTCTGATTCAGCATCGCTATCATAGGAGGGAATATAATCCGGGATTAATGAACTTAAGGATGTGCCATGTTCTGCTCCTTCCCCCTGACCCCTGGTACTTCAATTTCTGTTACTGTTTGGGATGAAGCTGACGCTTCACCTCTAGATCTAGCCATTGAAGTTGACAACCATGTTTGATCAATTAAAAGTATGGTTAATTTAAAAGGATGGTAAAAGTTGATTTGATGTATTTCAAATTCAGTACAACCACAAATATCATCATCTTTTACCTAAAAATAGATCAACAGCTTGAGAAGACTCCTCCCTGTTGTTCCTAACATCAATGGGATTTTCAATATGGGTCTCAAGAGGGTCTGCCATGCCATGTTCACTTGGGCTAATGTTCCTGCAATGACAGGGTTGACATCAATGTCCAAACCCACATGAAGCGTTATTGGATAAGCAACTTCTTTGAATGTAAATGCACATTTTTCAACCATGATTAGAGATGTAAATCATGAGAATATGAATGGGACTGACGATAGAACTCACATACTGATGATTCTATAAATTGGTCTCAAAAATATTCTAAATTACATGGTAATTTAACTTGATCTAAAATTTCTTCAACAGATGTGCCACATTCCATCATTTCATCCAATGATATCCCAGATTAATGGTTAGTCTCACCAATGGGAGAACTCAGCATGTCTTCTTGGAGACCCACATCCTGTGACCTTTGACCCTAGATAGCATCTTCAACAATAGTTGTGGAGTCAGTTGCAGTGGTTTCCAAATGATCTAGTGTAGGTGTTGGACCAAAAGCATCACAGAATAAAGTCAGTTGATGTATTCATTCAACATTATATGGAGTATTGTTAATTTACCAGAAGCATGATCATCTCTCCTTGTAGCAGCAACATGAGCAGTACTGGGAACAGAAGCTGGCTCTTCTTCTCCCCTTGTCCCATCAGTAGTAGCCAAATTCTCATGAATTTGCGACTATTCACCAACACCCTTTGTTGTCATCAAAGGAGGGTCATTTTATTCCCTCAAAGGGGAAATTGAAGAAGCCCTTGCAATTCCAATAAGTATGAGAAATCTTTTCAGGAGTTAAGATTCATGACTATCCGAAAGACTTACCATTAATGAAGAAGCGTTTATCTGTGGACTTCCTGCTTCGATATCATTTCTTCTTCGGATTTTTGGGTGTGTTGACATCATCATCTCCAAATACAAGTATTAGAGAATCAAAATCCATGTTTAACACCTCGTCCATAGATTGTTGACCTGGAGATACCTCACCCAGCTCGTGAGGAAATTCTGCGGCTCCAAGAGTGGTGCCTCCATGGCTATACCACAGTGAAGGGACAAGAAGTAGGATGAATAAAGTGATTTACTTGAGTAACAATGATTTGATTGATATCAAGTTTCAAATAAAATAAGGAAAGATACATACCTCTTTAGGAGCCACATAATCGTGCCACTCCTCGTCTACTGAAGCACCAATCCCCTCAGGGGTTGCACGATCAATCATTTCATTCACCCTCTTTGTGATATGAATGGAATCATCAGTGGAAAATATGAACATCTCCAGCTCTCTGATGTAAGCCCGCACTTTATCGGGGTTATCCTCGAAACATATATCAATAAAAGCTCAGAGATTCCCAACTCTAGGGATATGTAGCCCTTCACACAATTCTAGCCAGACAGTTTCAGCATCGCAATATAAACTTGGCCATGTCTAGATAGCCTTTAGTCGTAGATATTAAACATGTGTACCAGAAGGTTGTGAGGAGGTTCCTATAGTCTTGGACTTCAGCTTCTTCCCAGCTCCTGCAATCAGAGTTAAGAGATAAAAAAATGAAAATTGTTACTCTATAATGTAATGGTGATTAAATTTCCTCAATGATGTAACTAACAAGGAGTCGATGGAGTAGGTATCTTGATTCTGATAGGAGGACTATATCTGGCACGAGGCCGCTTTGACACATGTCATGCCTCAACATCCCCATCCTGGGAATCTGGCGAATCATCCCTGAGTGAGGAACCTGATGAATCAGCTCCGGGTGTGGAAGAGTCACCTTCCAGACGAAGGGTTTCTTTCTCAACAGTTCTCATCTTTTTCCACACCCGATAAACTTGATGATTTCGTACCCCTTCAGGGTATGATGCTACCCAGTTCTCAGAATACCATATAGTCAAGTAACTCACCGCTCCCGCAACTGGTTGATCAAAAACTGCCCAGGTCTTCTCCATAGCTATCAGCAACCATAGCTGTCGGGAAACCATCAGATGCTGCTCTGATCTGACAAACACAGGAGGGGATACATCAATCTACTACAGACACTTGAATTGGAATGCAAATCTGTATGGAGCATAGGCCTCGCATATAATCTCTCTGTCAATCCTGATGGCCAATACACCATCTCTACAAGCCAGCATGTATGAACTTTATTCTAGGTTGTTTGTTCCATCATCAATAAACCACCCGGTTGGTGGGTTTCCATAGGGAAAGAAATGGAATTCCTTGGACATGCTTAGCCTCTCCTTAATATCATAGTAGTTTAGGGATAAGAGAAGAAATCCAGAATATGCATGCACTGATTACCTAAAAAAAATTCAGGAACATGTACTCCTCTCTGTAGAGCATATGTCATGAAATGAGTGGTGATCCATCCCCACAAAACTTGGAATGGTCCCACTATTCTCAAATGAGACTTACCCATATAAAAATGGAGTAAGTTCTTGTGAATATTTTCCAAAATAGGGGTGGTCAACCCAACCATTTTCCTCTTAGCCAACTTGGTTGCAACAACGAAGGTCCTTGGCCTGACGCCTCCCTTTGAATCCCTAGCAGGAAAAAGATAAACACTGAGCTACAACGCTATGAAGCCCGCCAGACGGGTCTTCTTTTGGATTATCTGATTCACTTAGTACCCCCACTTTTGATATTCTCCCACTTCCAAGGTTGGCCAAAATGTGCCAAGAGCATCCCTCTTCTCTGTTCTGGGGAAACTAGTAGGAAGAGTACAGGTGGGACCCTTCTCCTCCTTCTTGGTAATAAAAATATGCATCCACTCCTCTGGATGAATATTGTTTCTAGAAAGAGTTTTGGAGGACTTTTATTTCTTGAGCTTGTATAAAATTTTCAATAATTTTCAATCCAAAGCCAGAGTCTTCTCTAAATAATTCCATGTTGCCTTGGGAGGGATGAATTCATCATACATATCGCCCAAAATTAGATCCCCCGAGATATTGTAGGCATCCCAATAACTGATTCATACTTTTCCCTGATTCATATGGAAATAATTGGTTTATGGTCTCTAGTGACTGATTAGCTCTGGCACAAAGTCATCATTCCTGTAGATAAATGTCTGCCCATCCCAGATGGCTTCATATATTGCAACTCCTTTCAGATCCTCGACAAAATCTGTACAGGTTTGTCGCACCCAATATGCCCGCATCCAAGTCGGTTTCACACCTCCTCCAGGAAAGAAGTCCCAAATCTTCTTTCCAGCCGTTGGATTGATCCATTTCAGAGTTTTGGAAGAGGGAGGGATAACATTGTGGCTGCAGCTCTGGCTTATGAGGTTTCAGATCTGGGGCACATGGGTTGTGATGCATTAAGTAGGCATTATCCACTGTTCTAGCATTAACAAATACTCCTCCAACCGAGACATTTACTAAATAAATTTTGGTGGATGTTTGAAACTAATAATGCGGGAGATAGTTCTCTAGATCTGGAACATTGATTTCTTACAGATGACCATGTCCATACAAGGGCAAGTAAATGCTTTGTGGGAAATTAAGATGAAACTTCTTCAAGTACTTGACCAAATCTAGGATAGTGATGTCACATATATTGTAGTAGTCATGGATAATGATGTTCATCATTTCATCAATCCTCTTGCTGGCTAGCTCATCAGTCGTTCCAATTCTTCTGGGAGCCATTGAATCTGCACAAAGGTCGAAAAAATTAACTCTTAAGTAAGTTTATTTTTCATAAAATTTGTGAAGAAATTTGAAAAAAAAGTTTTTTAGGAATTAATGTTTGTAAGTCTCATTTTGGAACACAAGTATAATTCTGTCACGCAAGTATGGGCATGCAGGTATCACCGCTCAAGTCCAAATACCTCTGTAGAAGAGCGACACAGTGAAACAATGAACTGAAGACGGACGTGCCTGTGAGAATGAGATCTACTTGCACGCCGAGAGCTCAGAAGAGTTTTGAAACCAAGTTCCTTTGCCCGATGTGGTGCTGTATATTTATAGGTGAAGCCATACCCCTACGCACTAGAAACTGCGTGCCAGAAGCATACCAACGCGCCTAATACCTCCGCATCGAAGTACCTTGTTTCTCATTTTCCTCAGAGTCAAATCCTCCTTCCTTTTTCGGATCCAACTCTGAGGGGGGACTTTTGTTGACGTTACTTTCCATCACATAGTCTAACGACTGAAAAATGGGAATAAATTAAACAAAAATAGATTCATCCTTTGAATAAAATCAACAAAAATGGGAATGGCATGAACAAGGAAGCCTTTATGTAAGGGCTGCAAAGTTCCAAGATAGTCATGCAAGTCACTTGCACGCCACATACGGGTCGGGAAGGTCACTTTTGTAAGAACCCGGATCTTCGTTTCTGGTATGTTTGTTCTTTTTTGGTCGTTTTTGAGAAATGAGGAGTTTCTGGAAATTTTTGAAGTACACGTCATGTACTTTCAGAGTACACGTCGTGTACTCCTTTGTCACTCAAAGCCGTGTGCTGACTGTGTTTGGGCGACACACACGATGTGTAGGGGTGAGATGGAGGCCGCTTAAAGCGGATTACGGAAAAATGTAGTTCACGCTGTGTACCACAAATGTACATGCCATGTATTTTCTTTTTTTCAGTAAACGCACTGAGGTCATGCCTAATCGAAATAATGACCTTCTTCTAGGTTTCGTTTGGCCGAGAGCTCCTGTACGACCGCGATCCTTCCCCGAGCCCCAGAGCTGCCGCCCGATCTCCGTTGCATCCGCCTTCGATTGCGTTGGGATCACCTCGATAAGCTCTCTCTACTGCATTATACTTGTTCCATGATTCATCCTCGTTTTTAAGTTATCATGGGTTGTGCGTTTTGGATGTTATCTCAGATCTTCAACGTTCTAAGAAGAATCAATCGTCGTGGTTCACTTATATCGATCTCCTAGCATCGCAGTAGGTGGTTTGTAGCCCTACGTTTAATCTCTTTGAGTTTTGGCTACAGAAGTGTCAGATACCCATGTATCGGGTAGCCCGGGTTTGGGATTTTGATCCTATTGTTTATTTTCCTTAGATTTCATGTTATTTTATGATTAATTGATACAAATATATGCTTGGTTGCATGTTTGAGGATCACCCCATGGGTGTTTTTCTCTGTTTGGTTGTTTATCGCCGTTTGGCACCGTTGCCTGTGAGGCAAACCCTATTGCAATTGCTAGTTTACTTGTTATAACTAATTTCATGTGTTGCCTACTGTTTAAATGTTTTTGATGCATTTTATCTTTTATCCAAGTAGTTGTTGAACTTACTTAGGGCTTCTGATAGTCGATTACGCTCGACTGGACTACTCAGGGCTCTGAGAACATGGTGTAGGAGATCAAAGGGGGAATAGACAATTAAGTGCTTCCCTAGAGGGTCTTTTGGTTTTAGTTTTGTATGCAGGACCTACTAGAATAGGAATTTGTGATTCCCAAGAGGGATCTTAGTTTATGCATGTATCAAGACCACAAGGGGAATTTGACGTAAGTGCTTCCTCAGAGAGTCAGTAGCTATCATTGCAAGACCATAGGGGAATTGACGTGATAATATCCCATAGTGTCTGTGCCTTGTTTGATTACTAGACTATAGGGTTCTGCTAGTTTGATCCACCCAGAGAGTCAGTGTGAATTTTTTTGGTTGGTTGAGACGAGTCCACCAAGACAAAGAACAAGCTTGGGTTTGTACTACTTGTGGTTCAGGTAGTCTTTTGAGTTAACTGATGTTTTACTTGATTTAAATTGGAATAAAGATAATTTCTAGTTTCCCTGGTTGTTTAATTAAATCAATGTGAATGGTAAATGGTAGGATTTTTACTAGTGTGCTCCTAGTTCATTACTGTATTTATTTCCTTTACTTTTTCTATATTGCTCACTGATAGTAGGGCACAAATATTGTGGTGGTTTCCTACTAGGATTAGTATCACACCCAGTTTGGGTCCTGCTTTTCCGCCCAAATAGATTATATTGTTGCAGGTGTGGATAGGGATTGTGGCCCTTCAACCTCAGGTACTTGATTGCTGGTTGGAGCTGGAGAGCATGGGACCGGGATTTGGCTCGCGATGCTGCTGGAGTTATTGGTCACTTTTAGTACTTGGGTTTCAGTTGTATTTTAGCGCGTTGATTTGTTTACTACTTTCCATAGACACATGTACCATACCGCATCATTATTATATCAGACATTGCTTCTACTTTTAGTTTAAGTTATTGTATGTTATTTACTACTTCTGCTATTGTGTATGTTTATTCTTTCATTGTATACTTTACCAAATGAGGGCATAGTTTTCCCACCGACTCACCAAGGCCCTCGCTACTAGTCGGCAGCCTCTGGCATTTGGTGAAACGCGTTTGAGGTCATGTAGTGAACCGGGTACGAGGCACCAGTTATGTGGCTATAGATTCGGGTCGTTACAAAGTGGTATCAGATAAGGTTTATTTCTTTTCTATTTCCTTACTGTTTTGCGACAATAGACATGAATAGGAAGGAATGGGTAGTTAGTACTAAACTATTCTCGGGACTAATTAACACGTGTACATGGATAAGCTATATTACCTCATAATTGCAATTTCAAGTTTTTGAAAGTGTTATAGTTTATTATATTTCACTGTTGGGTGATGCCCGTGTTTTTTGTTGTTATAGTTTATATGATTGTGGATCTATTTTGTTGCAACCCGATGAGATGAGGGTATGCCATCTCAAGCATCATATAGGCACTGGTTAAGAAATCACATGTCATGCTTTTTTCCCATGTCATCTAGGGTGCATTAGAGATTGCTTGCTTTTGTGATAGATGTCATGATAGATTATGCATGATGTTGTGATACTTGTTGTGATAGAAATACCTCTATGTTGATAGGGTGTCATTTATTTTACAGTTAATTTATCATAGACGCCAAACATTGGTCTTAATGGTGTTATGGTCCCTTGAGGATCGGAATTTGGCGGTTCATTGAATTGTTATGTTGTATACTTGTTGTATGCAATGTTATAATGCCAATATTTGATTCGCGAGGAGTATGGGCCCCACAGATCAGAATTTGGCACATAGATGCTTTTTTTTCAGTGTTTTTGGCGTTCAGTGCAGTTTTTGAGCTACTGCCCGGAAAAACCCAAAATACAAGGTGTGTACCTTATTAATATATGTCGTTTAGTTTTTAAACCATGTTACTGACTATGTGAACCGAAACACGGGGTTGTGGAGAGCCTTAGACTTACTGTCTTTACTTATGAGGATATAAGGACATTAGACACTCCTTTGGGACATAGAACTACTAGTGTGTTTTAGTGCAAAAAAGTGCCCCATGAGGTTGGTAGGTTTCACTTCTTGTGGGATCTTTATGTCCTTGAGATGACGGGTTATGATGTCATTCACGGAATGGACTGGCTAGTTCCTTTTTAGGCCTTTTTCGATGGTTATCACCGTAGGGTGAGTTTCACATCACTAGAGGGAAAATATTTTCTTCACAAGGACGAATGGAATGTCCAGGAAAGTAGAGTTGGACTAGAGCAACATGGGTTGGGCAATGTTATAGCCCAGATTTCTAGTTTATATCTGGATGACCAGGGGGCTTCTCATATAGATTTTACTCTAGTGGTTGATCGTTTTCCGGCTGTCTTTCCATAAGAAATTTCAGGTTTTCTTTCAAAGCGAGAGGTAGAATTCTTTATTGAGCTTGTGCCAGGAGCAGCAATGGTATCGATACCTCCTTATTGGATGGCTACGCCTGAGTTGCAAGAGCTCAAGAAACAGTTGGAGGAGTTGCATGCAAAGTATTTTATCCAACCCAGTACTTCCCCTTGGGGTTCACCTAGGTTGTTTGGGAAGAAGGTAGATGGTACCTTACTGCTTTTTGTGGACTATCGGAAACTGAACCAGTTGACGATCAAGAACCGATATCCTTTGCCAATGATTGGTGATCTTTTTGATATGCTACAATGAGCCAGGATGTTCTCATAGATCGACATGAGATTTGGCTATCATCAGTTGCGCATCAGATCATCGGATATACCTCTTACAGCATTCCGGAGAAAATATGGTCTGTACGAGTACATTGTTGTGCCATTCGGTCTCACGAATGCACCAGCAGTTTTCATGGCGCTGATGAACAGAGTTTTCCATCCTTACATGGATTCCTTCGTGGTGGTTTTCATGGACGATATCTTGGTTTACTCTCACACTCGACACGACCATGCTACCTATCTTGACATCATATTGAGCACACTTAGAGAGCATCAATTATATGCTAAGCTCTCAAAGTGCCACTTCGGGATGGATGAGATTCACTTCCTGGGTCATGTCATCTAAGAGACAAGAGTATCATTAGAACCAAAAAAGGCGAGAGTGGTAGTTACTTGGGAGTAGCTGAAGAATTTCTTCGAGGTATGAAGTTTCTTGGTACTGGCTGGTTATTACATGCGGTTTATACAGGACTTCTCACACCTAGCAGCATCGCTGACAGGTCTGACCAAGAAGGTGGTGAAGTTTTTATGGTCAGATTCTTGTGAGTTGGATTTTTAGGAGCTGAAGGGGAGGTTGAGATCAGCACCGATACTGGTCTTTTGGGAGCCGGTCAAGGGCTATACTGTCTACTGTGATGCTTCGGGTATCAGGATGGGAGATGTGCTTATGCCGGGATATGGGGTCATTGCATACAGGTATCGACAGTTGAAGCCACACTATAGGAACTACCCAACGCATGATCTAGAGTTGGCAGCTTTTGTTCACGCCTTACGTTGTTTGATACATTACCTTTTGGGAGAGGGCATTGTGGTTTTCGCCGACCACAAGAGTCTCAAGTACATCTTCACCCAGCGTGATCTGAAAATGAGACAGCATAGGTGGGTCGAGTATCTTCAGTCCTTCGACTTTGAGCTTGCCAATACGTCAGGGAAGGGAAATGCAGTGGCTGATGCGTTGATCAGGAGAACTCAGATTCATGTAGTTCAGGAGGCCAGCTGTGAGTGGAAGCTCATGGCTCTGTTCTCCGAGATGCACTTTGATGTGGCTCTATTTTTACATAGTTTTGCAACATATTTTTACTTAATTTTTAATGATTTAATTAATTATTTAATCACCTTAACATAAATATTTCTACTTTTTTATTTTTATAATTATTTTTGTCAAAGACTCATTTTTTATAACAATTTATGTTATTATGGACCCTTAAATAGTTGATTTATTCTTTATTTGTTTTTAATCTAATTAATTTCCAAATTGTTTAATTAAATATATATATGTTTGTTTTATTTTATTTTTCATTGTTAATAATTAATGAGTTTCCTAATTAATTTAGTTTTAATTTTTTATGTTTATACAACTTAGTTCAGCTTGCCAGACTACCGGTAGCTTGGCTACCGATAGCAGGTTACTGGTACTGTCTATTGCTGACATTGCATATATTCGTGACCTTGCCTATATCGGTGACCTTTGTCACTGATACTATATCCTACATGTATCGCTCTTTTAATTTTTTACGGTTGCCTGTAATTTTAACTATCGGTGAACCTTAAATTTTATAAACAATGATGAATATTTAGTTTGGTTAATTTAATTATGCTAGGCTTTTTTTAATAAGTTAATTTCTAATTTAACAATTATTTAATCAACATAATTCTAATTAATTAAGTTAGTCTTTTTTTATTAATTAATCATTTAACTTAGTTACTTTAGAATAGGTTAACTTTATTATTTAAATTGTTTAGACATTCTACTTCGTAGTTAAGTATATAATTATTGTTTTACGTTAAATTAATTAGTTCTCTTTTAATTTTATTAGTCCAATTAGTTAATTAATTAATTAATTAATAGTTTATAAACATTAATTACATTATTTTATGTAATAATATTGAATTTTAATTCATTTTATAACTGTTTTAGTCTACCGGGGAGGTACATGATCTTCTGCGGTGATTTATTTGGGTTACCAATGTTATTATTTTTATTTTATACTGCTCTTTAATAAATTTATTTAGTTAGTTTAATTTAAGTCTTTTATTAATTTATTTTAAAAATTATTCGATGTATAAATTAAGTGTTTTCAATTAATTATTTTAATGTTTTTATGTTTAACAAAATTTATGTTTTTAATTAATGGTGCTTAGATTTTTCATCCTTGTAATTAATTGTTTTTAATCTTTTATTTCACTTTAGTTTTAATTTTAGTTCAATATCAATTTTTTAAGGTCACCGTTAGTTTTTCTTAATGGTGAGTTATTTTTAATACTACCAGTGACTGTTTATATTTTTTTAATTTGTTTATCTGTGCCCCTGCTTGGCCTCTATCGGTAGCTTCCTCACCGCCTCACCGATATAGTCGCTACTATGTGCCATTGTTTTTCCTCACTGATTGTTTTCCTTTATTTTTATAGTATCGGTAGATCAGCTACCGATACATCATTTATCCTCACCCTCACAAATAGTTTTTTTCCTCTTTTCTCACCATTACCCAGCATCCCAAACCTCGCCGTTACTATTTCTCAATTCTCACTGAGAGCCCCATCACCCACTAAGGATCCGTTGTGAAGAGGGAATTTCGCGCTTTTTTGTGGAGTTGAGTTTTCCACTGCAAAAAGGGAGTATGCTTTTGGATGAGTCACGCCACCCGAGCCGCTTAAGACCTTCATAGCGCCGGTTTTGGAGGAGGTTGTTGCCCTGCTGATGTCTGCAGTTGTGAGGAGCTCAAGCTACACCACCCGCGTCACTGTTACAAAGGAGAAGCATTGATGCTGGTTGTGCTGGAAAGGTGGAGCTCGATGCCGCTGGTGTCTGCTGTCTGCTGCGCCACACACTTGATGAGGCACCGCCGGTTTTTAGGAGGTCGCGCTGCAGTTGTTTGAAGGAGGAGATGAGCTGGCCCGCAAGAAGAGGGAGTCCCGCGGTTGCTTTGAAGAGAGGTCGGGCCGAGTTGAAGGAGTATGCTGTGCTCCGCTGGTGTTTGCAGTCCGCCGCACCTGCTTGTGATACTGTGAAGAGGAGCTCGCTTCCATCGATAGTGTGAAGAAGAAGAACTCCAAAAACCCTACCTTCCCTTGTGCGCTGAGTTCAAGGGAGAAAGAAGATTATTACAAAAATAAATAAATAATAATAATAGTATAATTAATATAAAATAAAAATTCAAGGTAAAGTGATATGAAAAAAGGAAAAAATGATAATCAAAAAGTAAGTTTAGTATACATAAAAGTTAACTTACAACGTCAAATTAATATAAAATAGTTATTAATATTTTCACTAATATAATGTTAATTTATTAAATTATAAATTAAAATATTAAACTAAATTATTAATAAATGCAAATAATTAATTAATACACTAATAATAGAACTAATTTAATAGAATTTTTAAATAAACTATAAAATTTACTTAATAAATAAAAAATACTTATAACATAAGTAATAATTTTAATTACATAATTAAAAATTTACAAATTAATTAATTAACCTAACCATTTAATTTCATTAATGGAAATAATTAAATTATTAATACAATCTTAAATATTATCTTAATTAATTATTTATGTTGTCAATTTTAATAACTTAGAAAATTATTTTATTAACTTAATTCAATTAATAAATTTTTAATAATTTATGTAATACCATTGTAATATTAAATGGATAGTTTTATAAATAATATAAAAGTAGATAATAATTATCCATTTAAGATATTTATTATTTACATTTAAATAAGTACTGTAATAGTAACTTTTTAATTCCTTTTGTTAATATTTAATTATTTCATTTTGTATTTATCGTGCGCAGGTTCATTCAAGAGGTAGAAACGCATCCAGATACATAGAACTAACATGTTGATGTATGTTACGTGAGAAAAGATAGCGCGACATGCTGGTCGCGAAAAAATGGACATTTTGTAGTGCATGGGTGAAGACTTTTTTGGAGTTGGTGGAAGACGTGCAGTGACATGTATCATATGAGATATGTTACTTAAGCAGAGCAAGCAGCGTACTTGAGGGAGCTGACTCTGATTCTGATTCCCTGACAACACCAATTCGAGAGCGGAAAATTCCTCAGAGTAGCACGGTAGATGAGCCGAAGACCTAGGAGCCCGAGAGCAGAGCAGTACTTGGGGAGAACATCTTCCATCTGTCCTTATTTTTTGTTCTCTGTTCTTGGATGTATTTAAATTCTTTAATCAATATGATTATAAGATGATATGTTTTCAGCTTGGGAATATGACGCTTCTAGTTTTTATACATAGTTTCTTCACAATCTTTACAATATTTCATAAATCATAAACAATCAGTGAGATTGATTTATGATTCGACGTTAAATTGTTCACACTTCAGTTTCTTTATTACAATATCATTAATTCAAGATCAACCGACGAAGTAGATTTTGAATGCATTTTTCGATGTTTTTATTGTCAACAACATTGGGAATTTACGGCGAGTTTATTTCTATTTATTCTTCTTTTTCAACTTCCAAGCAATTTAATTATGGTTTGTTGTGGTGAACTCCAAAACATAATTCTCTTCCTGTTGAATTTCCTGGTGAGGGAGATTCTTCATAATTTCTTGATGTGTGACTCAATTAAAGTTGTGAAGGAATAAATCATTTCAACCAGTAGATTAAATCTCCCAAGTGTTTCATGTGATTAGTACTTATTTGTCTTGCTGCTTAATACTAGTATACAGTATTACTTTAGTTTATCAGTATTAGTGTAATTAGTTTCTATAAAAAATATTGTTTCATCACCCTGTTTCATTTTCATTTTAATAAATAAATAAAAATTGTTCACTTCCTCCTCCATTGACAATAGTGGAGTTTATCTTTGAATAAAACATAGAACTCTCGTCTTCCTTCTCTATGGTTCGACCCTGCACCACTGTGCTAGTGTAGGTTAATATGAGCAGAAGTCCTAGGAGCCCGAGAGCAGAGCAGTACATGGGGAGAACTTCTTCCCACTATCTTTATTTTTTGTACTCTGTTCTTGGATGTATTACACTTCTTTAATCAATATGATCATAAGATGATATGTTTTCATCTTGGGAATTTGACGCTTCTGGTTTTTAATCTTGGTTTCTTTATAATCATATACAATATTTCAGAAATCAAAAACAACCGGCGAGATTGATTTATGATTCGACGTTAAATTTTTCAAACTTCAGTTTCTATATTACAATTTTATTAATTCAAGATCAACTGGTGAATTATATTTTGAATACATTTTTCGATGATTTTATTGTCAACAACAATGGGAATTTACAGTGGGTTTATTTCTAGTTGTTGTTCTTTTTCAACTTCCAATCTATTCAATTAAGTTTTTGTGTGGAGAACTGCAAAACATAATTCTCTTCCAGTTGAATTTATTGGTGAAGGATATTCTTCATAATTTCATGAAGTGTGACTCAATTAATGTTGTTATTGAATAAATCATTTCAACCAGTAGACTAAATCTCCCATATGTTTCATGTGATCAGTACTTCTTTATCATTCTGCTTAATACTAGTATAAATTATTACTTTAGTTTATCAATATTAGTGTAATTTTTAGTTTCTATAAAAAATATTGTTTCATCAACCTGTTTCATTTTCATTATAATAAAAAATAAAAATAAAAAAAAATATTCACTTCCTCCACTCTTGACAACAGTGGAGTCTATCTTTGAATGAAACACAGATGTCTCGTCTACCTTCTCTGTGGTTCGACTCTGCACCATTGTGCTAGTGTAGGTTAATAAATGTAATTTTAAGGGTTATGACAACCTCCAGCCACATCAAAATTTGGCACAGTTTCCAGGGAAGGCCACGCTGAGAATCTAAGGTTTTAATAAAAAAATTAAAAAAAAATTTAAAACAATCTTATTTAAAAAACTGCTTTTAACCATATATGCTGCTTTTGTTGTTTTGAAAAGAAAAAAATCTTCTTCACTGAGAACTGTTGTGTGTTTAAGCTCATTTAATTTTGAATTAATAATGGATTTTAATCAGAACTGGAATCAACCGAGAGCTAACTGTGTTTGTTGTGGTGATTATGGACATACTGCTTGGTAGTGTGTCTCTAACCAGCCACAACAAGATTTTTACACTGAATAGAATGACAAAACATTTGAGTTTAGTCCTTACACCCGAGATAAAATTGACTTAATTGATTCTAAACTTGATGATAGGGTGGAAAAAATTAATAATTTGTTAACTAAATCCCATGAAATTCAACAAAGAGATTCTCAAGAATGAGATCAACAAATGAAAAGATTAGAAATTATGCTTTTGTAATTACAATAGAGGGCTAAGGAACAAGAATAATTGGAAGAAAATAAAAATGAAAATGTTTATAAAATATATGAAAATAAAATGGAAGAGGAAAGTGAATCAGAAGTTGGGCAAGAAACGCTTCACTTTGAAAAATCTGAAACTGTTGAACCAGATCTTGAAATAACCAAATCATTAAATAAAGAACACAACAATAAAAATCCTAAAAAGATCTTTCATGTTGTTGAGTTGGAAAATTTTGAAATTGAATTTAAACAGATTGAAAAAGATTGTCCAGTTCTATTCATAATTCCTACATTGGAGAGATATAACTTTTTTAGGAGTTTTGAAAAGGAAGTCATTCGGGTTGGAGACAAATTAGAAGATGAAAACTAGATTGTTATTAATTCTTCACGCAAAATTTCTATATTTCTAAACATTGAGCCTAAACTTGATATTGGGTACACTTTGGAGGAAAACATTAAACTGGACGTTAAAGAACCTGAAAATTTTGAACTTGAACTGAACACTACTCTTCAATGCTTTAAAACTCCAAACCCAATAATCTCTGAATTGTTGATGGATGATGAAGACGAGGGAATGATGTTTGGAGAATGTTTAAATGATGAGATCTCATCTCCCTGTTACCAGATTGATTGTTTGATTGAAACTAAGTGTATTGAAATAGAAAGTAGTGTTGTTATTCTTGGGGAAAACTGTTTGAATTTGAATAAACTTGAACATGACTTTATTAGATGTGAATTGAAGTTTTCTTCCCCTGAACTGAACCTTCTTGAACACACTATAGACCTTGTTTTAGAAATTGAGCCTTTTGAACATGAACATGAAAAAGAGGTTGAGCACACACTTGAATTAGGCAGAACTGATTTGATAGAAGAAGTAGATGTTCAGTGTGATTTACCAGATGAGGATCTTTTGGAATAGATTTACAACATTGTTAGAGTTGAACCTATTAGTGATAAAATGAATTATCTTCCCTGTTTGTCACTCACATCCTCAACTGTGAAGGGTGCTGAGAATTTTCATGATACTGATAGTAGTCTAGAGGGAGAATCATTCTTGAGTTTTAATTTTCAAGATGTTGTTCAGAACTTTATTGAATCCCCTCTTGAACCTACTATTCAAGATTTGCCCATTTTCACCCTTTATTGTGAATATGTTGGTGTTGATGTTAAAGAAGATGGATTTGAAGACAATGATACACCTTTCAAAGCACCTAGTTCAATGTTTTCCCTTCTTGAGAATTCAAATCTTGAAAAATATGAACCAAAACTGGAAGTGGATAACATTATGCTCTCAACTGTCAAAGGGTGTTTCTAAGGAATTTTTATAAGCTATGAGAGTTTGGTTGTGCTAAGTATTCAAGCCCACAATTTTCATTATTCTGTTAAAAATAATTGGGCCAATCACATGTGGTGGTTCCTGTTAAGGAAACCACATCCACCTAGTGAGTACGGTTAGTTGCTAAGTGAGTCTGGTTGGGGACTATAAAACTAGTGCTGTAAGGGAGGAAACCCTTGGTCTTTGTTGTGTCAATAAGTAAAAATTTGTAATTAAATAAAGTCTAACTGAAGACTTTAAATTTAGTTTTTCATGGGAGTCAACCCATGTTCTTTCTTTTGTGTTTACTTTTATTTGTGTTATTGTTTTACTTTGAATAAAGTCATGTTGTGCTCCCTCCTTTATGCTATGTATCTGTTGTATTTGTCATTGGTTTTCATGCTTTGTGTTTTTTACGATATTTCTGTTGGTTGCATAGAAGAGTGGAATTCCCATAATGAAGGATTTAAGATAGTCATTATGCTGTATCACATATGAGGCATGACATCTTCTTTGGTGGATGGTCTTTGCATTCTTAATTATAATAGAGTATCAGTTCTAGCAAGACTCATATGAGTAACTCATTGTTTTAAGGCCTGCTGTTATGCATTGTCCACTGTTTTGAGTTTTGGACATGTTACATATTGAGAAAAAATGATAAACATACCTCTGTTTTGAAGTTTAATAAAACATGGGATTGTTTGAGGACAAACAATGCTTAAGTGTGGGGGATTTTGATGTGGCTCTATTTTTGCATAGTTTTGACACATATTTTTATTAATTTTTAATGATTTAAATAATTATTTAATCACTTTATGCTCAATATTTGTACTTTTTTATTTTTGTAATTAAATTTGTCAAATATTCATTTTTTATAACAATTTATGTAATTATGGACCCTTAAATAGTTGATTTATTCCTTCTTTATTTTTAATATAATTAATTTCCAAATTGTTTAATTAAATCTATTTTTGTTTATTTTATTTTATTTTTCATTGTTAATAATTAATGACTTTGGTAATTAATTTAATTTTAATATTTAAAGTTTATACAACTTAGCTCGGCTTTCCAGACTACCGGTAGCATAGCTACTGATAACAGGTTACTGGTACTGTCTATTAGTGACATTGCATCTAACGGTGACCTTGCCTTTATCGGTGATCTTTTTCACTGATACATTATCCTACCGGTAGCTCTCATTTAATTTTTTAGGGTTGCCTGTAATTTTAACTATCGGTGAACCTTAAATTTTATAAACAACGATGAGTATTTAGTTTGGTTAATTTAATTCTGCTCGACTTTTTTTTAATAAGTTAATTTCTAATTAAACAATTATTTAATCAACATAATTGAAATTATTTAAGTTAGTCTTTGTTTTATTAATTAATATTTTATCTTAGTTACTTTAGAATAGGTTAGATTTATAATTTAATTTGTTTAGACATTCTACTTAGTATTTAAGTATATAATTAGTGTTTTACGTTAAATTAATTATTTCATTTTATTTTTATTAGTTCAATTAGTTAATTAATTAATTAATTAATATTTTTTAAACATTAATTACATTATTTTATGTAAACATATTGAATTTTAATTCATTTAGTTACTGTTTTAGTCTACCAGTGAGGTAGACGAGCTTCTACGGAGATTTATTTTGGTTACCGATGTTTTTGTTTTTATTTGCTGCTACTCTTTAATAAATTTATTTAGTTATTTTAATTTAAGTCTTTAATTAATTTAGATTAAAAATTATTCGATTTATAAATTAAGTGTTTTCAATTAAATATTTTAATGTTTTTAAGTTTAATAAAACTTTGGTTTTTAATTAATGGTGTTTAGATTTTGATTCCTTGTAATTAATTGTTTTTAATCTGTTATTTCACTTTTGTTTTAATTTTAGTTCATTTTCATTTTTTTAAGGTCAGCGTTAGTTTTTCTTAATGGTGTGATTTTTTTAATACTATCGGTGAATGTTTATTTTATTTTATTTTGTGTAACAGTTACCCTTCTTGGCCCCTATCGGTAGCTTCCTCACCACCTCACCGATACAGCCGCTACCCTGTGCCGATGTTTTTCCTCATAGATTGTTTTCCTTTATTTGTATAGTATTGGTAGCTCAGCTACCGATACTTTATTTATCCTCACTCTCAATGATAGTTTTTCCCTATTTTCTCACTATTTCCTAGCATCCCAAACTCACCGTAACTGTTTCTCAATTCTCAAGGATAGCCCCGTCACTCACTAAGGGTCCGTTGTGAAGAGGGAATTTCGCACTGCTTTGTGGAGTTGAGTTTTCCGCTGCAATAAGGGAGTCCACTGCTGGATGTGTCGCGCCAACCAAGCCGCTGAAGACCTGCATAGCACCGGTTTTGGAGGAGGTCGTTCCCATGTTGCTATCCGCTGTTGCAAGGAGCTCAAGCCGCACCACCCGCGTCACTGTTACAAAGGAGCAGCATTGAAGCTGGTTGTGCTGGAGAGGAGGAGCTCGATGCCGCTAGTGTCTGCTGCGCCACGCACATGAGGAGGCACCGCCGGTTTTCAGGAGTCCGTGCTGCAGTTGTTTAAAGGAGGATCTGAGTTGGTCGGTAAGCATAGGGAGTCACGCCGTTTCTTTGAAGAGAGGTTGGTCCGAGATGAAGGAGGTTGATGCGCACCGCTGGTGTTTGTTGTCCGCCGCACCAGTTGGTGATGTTGCGAAGTGCAGCTCGCTACCGTCGACAGTGTGAAGAAGAAGAACTCAAAAAACCCTACCTTCTCCTGTGCGCTGGGTTTAAGGGAGGAAGAAGAAGATTAAAAAAATAAATAAATAAAAATAATAGTATAATTAATATAAAATAAAAATACAAAGTAATGTGAAAATAAAAAAGGAAAAAATGAAAAGAAAAATGTAAGTTTACTTTACATAAAAGTTAACATAAAAAGTCAAAGTAATATAAAATATTTTTTAGTTTTTTAATTAATATAATGTTAAATAATTAAATTATAAATTTAAATAATAAACTAAATTATTATCAAACGAAAATATTTAATTAATACACTAATAATAGAACTAATTTAATATAATTTTTAACTAAACTATAAAATTTACTTGATAAATTAAAAATAATTATAATATAAGTAATAATTTTAATTACTTAATTAAAAATTAAGAAATTAATTAATTAACCTAACAATTTAATTTCTTTAATGGTAATAATTAAATTATTAATACAATCTTAACTATTATCTTAATTAATTATTTCTGGTATCAATTTTAATAACTTAGTAATTATTTTATTAACTTAATTAAATTAATAACATTTTAATAATTTATGTAATAACATAGTAATATTAAATGGATAGTTTTATAAATAATATAAAAGTAGATAATAATTATCCATTTAAGATATTTATTATTTAAATTTCAATAAGAACTATAATAGTAACTTTTTAATTTATTTTGTTAATATTTAATTATTTCATTTTGTATTTATCATGTGCAGGTTCATTCATTTGGTGGAAACATGTCTATATACATAAAACTAACTTGCCGAAGTTAGTTACGTGGGAAAAGATAGTGCGACGTTCCGGTCGCGAAAAAATGGACATTTTTCATTGCGTGAGTGAAGACTTTTTTGGAGTCAGTGGAAGGCATGCGGTGACATGCAGCAGATGACATATGATACTTAAGCATAGAAAGTAGCATACTTTAGGGTGCTGACTCTGATTCTGATTCCACGACAACACCAATTTGAGAGCGGAGACTCCTGGGAGCAGCACGAGAGATGATCAAAAGACCTAGGAGCCCAAGAGCAGAGCAGTACTTGGGGAGAACTTCTTCCATCTGTCCATAATTTTTGTACTCTTTTATGGGATGTATTTCACTTATTTAATAAATATGATCATAAGCTAATATGTTTTCAGCTTGGGAATTTGACGCTTCTGGTTTTTATTTTTGGTTTCTTCATAATCTTTACAATATTTCATAAAACATAAACCATCAGTGAGATTGATTTATGACTCGGTGATAAATTGTTCACACTTCAAATTTTGTATTACAATTTCATTAATTCAAGATCAACTGGAGTGGTAGATATTGAATGCATTTTTCGATACTTTTATTGTTAACAACAGTGGGAATTTACAGTGATTTTATTTCTAGTTGTTGTTCTTTTTCAACTTCCAAGAAATTCAATTAGGTTTTGGGGCGGCGAACTCCAAAACATAAGGCTCTTCTTGTTGAATTTCCTGGCAAGGGAGATTCATCATAATTTCATGAAGTGTGACTCAATTAAAGTTGTGAAGGAATAAATCATTTCAACCAGTAGATTAAATCTCCCATGTGTTTCATGGTATCAACACTTCATTGTCTTTCTGCTTAATACTAGTATACAGTATTACATTATTTTATCAGCATTAGTGTAATTTTTAGTTTCTATTAAAAAAATTCGGTTTCATAAACCTTTTTAATTTTCATTTTAATAAAAAAAAATATGTTCACTTTTTCCACTATTGACAAAAGTGGAGTTTATATTTGAATAAAACCTAGAAGTCTCGTCTGCCTTCTCTGTGGTTCGACCCAGCACCAGTATGATAGTGTAGGTTAATAAATGTAATTTTGAGGGCCGTGATGACCTCCGACCACATCACACTTGCAGGTGCATGACAGACAGGGACAAACCTTTCTCTCTTCTGTGGTGGTAACCTCTACTCTTCATTATCAGGTGCGGATGAGGCAGATATCATATTCAGAGGGATTAGTCCTACGGGAGAGTGTGTTAGGGGATGACCCTCTTTTTGGAAGGACAGTGGGCGAGGATGAGATCTTGCATTTCCTGGGATGCGTATGGGTGCCAGCCGACTAACACGAGTAACTGATGTAGGATATTCATTCCTCAGTTTGGGAAGTTCATCCTGGCGTCACCAAGATGTATCGTGATCTACACCGCCAGTACTGGTGGCTAGGTATGAAGATAGATGTTCTTGGTTTCATCTTGAGGTGCTCTACTTTTCATCAAGTTAAGGCAGAGAATTAGTGAGAGCAGGCCTTTTACAACAATTACCCATTCCATAGTGGAAGTGGAATGATGTCACGATGGACTTTGTGACCGGTTTGCCAAGGTCTCCTTGAGGGAACGATGTTGTTTGGGTTGTTGTCGATAGGCTTACAAAGGTTTCTCACTTCTTACCAATCAAGGAAACCGTTAGTGATGATGATCTGGGGCAAATTTACATCCGAGAGATTGTATGTCTGCATGGAGTTCCACACACCATTGTTTCAGACAGGGATGGACCCTTTACTTCTCGGTTCTGGCAGGGACTTTAGAAGCCTTTGGGTACACAGGTACGTTTGAGTATAGCATACCATCCCCAGACTGATGGCCAGTCCGAGCGTACGATCTAGGTGCTTGAGGATATGCTCCAAGCTTGCATTTTGGATTTTGGCGGTTCTTGGAAGAAACATATACCTCTTTTGGTGATTTCCTATAAAAACAGTTTCCAGGTGACTATTCAGATGGCACCTTACGAGGCCTTGTACGGTAGGCCATACCGAACACTTTTAGGCTGGATGGAGGTAGAATAGGTAGCTTTGTTGGGACCTCATCTTGTTCAGGATTCCTTAGAGCAAATAAAGTTTATTCGGGAGAGGATGGCTACAGCATAGTCTCGACAGAAGTCTAATGCGGATGAACAGAGATGACCTCTATAGTTCGATGTCGGAGATCAGGTTTTCTTGTGTGTCACACCAAGGTGGGGACCCAAGAGGATTTTGAGATAGGGTAAGATTTCACCGCGGTACGTCAGGACGTTTGAGGTGCTGGAGAGAGTTAGGCCAGTTCCCTATCGGTTGCAGTTACCTCACAGGTACCGGGATATGCACGTCGTCTTCCACGTTTCCCAGATCTAACGTTACTTTTCAGACCAGTCTCATGTCTTTCAACCCGAGGAGGCTGAGCTTGAATTGGATGCGTCGTTTGAAGAGAATCCCATCTAGATTGTTGATCACAGTATGAAAGTTCTCTATGGTCGGTCTGTTCCTCTAGCACAGGAGCTACGACATCACGGGCGAGTGTAGGACGAGACATGGGAGTGGGAGCCCGATGTACGATCGCAGTGGCCAGAGCTGTTCGGGGTTTCTTCTTCTACACCTCATTAGGGAAATTAAAGGAAGAATTTCATTAAGGGGGGATGTTTGTAAGAACCTGGATCTTCGGTTTAGGTATGCATTTCCTTTTTTGGTCATTTTTGAGAAAAGAGGAGTTTCTGGAAATTTTTGAAGTACACATTGTGCACTCCTTTTCTGCTCGAAGTCGTGTGCTGACCGTGTCCGGGCCACACACACGGTGTGTGGGGGTGAGATGGAGGCCACTTAATGTGGAGTACAGAAAAATGGAGTACAGGCCGTGTACCCCAGAAGTACATGCCGTGTATTTTTTTTCACTAAACACACCGGGGTGGCGCCTAATTGACAGAACACCCTTCTGCTGGGTTTTTTCCGGCCGAGAGCTCCTGTACGGCCGCGATGCTTCCCCAATCCCCCAAGCTACCGTCCGATCTCAATATCATCCACCATCGATTGTGTTAGGATCGCATCAGTAAGCAGTCTCTTCTGTTATATCCTTTTCTATTGATTCCTCCTTGTTTTCAAGTTATCATGGGTTGAGTATTTTGGATTTTTTCTGAGATCTTCAACATTCTAAGGAGAATAAATCACCGTGGTTCACTTATATCGATCTCCTAGCATCATGGTAGGTGGTTTGTTGCCCTGTGTTGAATTTCATTGAGTTTTGGTAGCAAAAGTTTTGTATAACCATGTATCGGGTATCCCAGCTTTGGGATTTTGATCCTATTGTTTATTTGCCTTATATTTCTTGTTATTTTATAATTAATTGATACTAATATTTTCTTGGTTGCACATATGAGGATCACCCCATGGGTGTTTTTCCCTGTTTGGCTGTTTATCGCCGTTTGGCACCGTTGCCTATGAGGCAAACCCTATTGAAATTTCTAGTTTACTTGTTATAACAGATTGCTTGTGTTGCCTACTATTTAAATGAATTTGATGCTTTTTAGCTTTTATCCAAGTAGTTTTTAACTTACTTAGGGCTGTTGAATGTTGATTACGCTCGACTGGACTACTCAGGGCTGTGAGAACCTGGTGCGGGAGATCAAAGGGGGAATAGATGAATAAGTGCTTCCCTAGAGGTTCTATTGGTTATTGTTTCGTACGCAGTACCTATAGGAATAAGACTTTGTGCTTCCCAAGAGTGTTCTTAGTTTATGCACGTATCGAGACCACAAGAAGAATTAGACGTAAGTGCTTCCTTAGAGAGTCTGTAGCTATCGTTGCAAGACCATAGGGGACTTGGCGTGAGAGCTTCCCAGAGTGTCTATGCCTTGTTTGATTACTAGACTATAGGGGTATGCTAGTTTGAGCCACCCAGAGAGTCATTGTGAATTTTTTATTGGTTGGTTGAGACGAGTCCACCAAGCCAAATAACAAGCTTGGGTTTGTACTGCATGTGGTTCAAGTAGTCTTTTGAGTTACCTACTGTGTTACTTGCTCTACCTTGGAATAGAGAGATTTGCTAGTTCTCGTAGTTGTTTAATTAAATTAATGTGAATGGTAAATGGTAGTATTTTTACTAGTGTGCTTCTAGTTCATTACTATATTTATTTTCTTTACTTTGGCTATATTGCTCACCGAAAGTAGGGAACATATCATGTGGTGGTTGCCTACTGGGATTTGTCTCACACCCTATTTGGGTCTTGCTTTTTGGCCCAAATAGATTATATGGTTTTAGGTGTGGATAGGGATTGTGGCCCTTCTACCTCAGGTACTTGATTGCTTGTTGGAGGTGGAGAGCATGGGACCGAGATTTGGATCGCGATGCTGCTGGAGTTGTTGTTCACTTTTTGTACTTGGGTTTCAGTTTTATTTCAGCACGTTGATTTGTTTACTGCTTTCCATAGACACATGTACCATACTGCATCATTATTATATCAGACATTGCTTATACTTTTAGTTTCAGTTGTTGTATGTTGTTTACTTCTTTTTCTATTGTGTATGTTTGTTCTTCTGCTGTATACTTTACCAAATGAGGGTATTGTTTTCCCACCGACTCACCAAGGCCCTCACTGCTAGTCGGCAGCCTCTGGCATTTGGGGAAAAGCTCTTAAGGTCATGTGGCGAACCGATAATAGGGAACCAGTTATGTGGCTCCAGATTCGTGTTGTTACAACTTGCGCGCACTATTATTTTTCCACCAAAGGATCTCAATGGCCTATAAATACCCCATGTGGGGCCCCAATTTCGAGGATGAAACAAATCCAAAACTCATATTCAAGATCTGGTCACCCAAGTCTCTTAATCAAGTATTCTGAACACTTTTAAGGTAATAATTTACATAGAATGGAAGCTATAAGGAATAAAAACAAGGCCTATGCATTAGAACCTATCAAAACATGCGCGAATAATTGTCCAGCCCTTAAGGGAAATGGAAACACTTGTGTGACACCTTATCCCTTCAAGGAAACTTGTGCACCACCCATTTGAAAGACTCTAGAGATGATACTAAGGGATCCAATCCAAAGTTTCCCAAGTATCACTTCATATGTTCTTTATTTCCCAAGTGAACTCATGTCGTGCAAGTGTACTTGCACGACCAAAAGATGTGCGCCAGAACAAAACTTGCGCGCCTCCTTCCAATTCACTTACATTCCTCAAATCCACTTTTCCTCTTCAAGGATAGCCTTAAAAACACTATTCATGGCTATTTCTGGCATGCTTCCTTTGTTTGATTCCATATCTGAAAGGAATTCTGTGGAACATCTCCCAAAAACTTATGATTTATATATCTTTATATCAAGACGGTTAGAGGTTCCCTTCATTCAACCTCATCCATTAATATGAGATAATCTTTGATTTGTGCATCCTCTTTAGGAGTAAGACACAATCATTAGATTAAGTCTGCCTTAATTCTAGGAGTATAAAACTCCATAAAGCACTTACAGCATTTATGGACCATTTTCACTTGGGCATCCTCCTTAGGAGTAATCCCCATGTCCCCTCTTCTTTTATTTGGGCATCCGCTATAAGAGTAACCCCCAATCAAAAATTCAAGTTCCCTAATCTGGGCATCCTCCTTAGGAATAATCCCCAAGTTCTCTAATTTGTCTTTACCTGGGACTCTTTTTTAGTAGTAAGCCCCCAATCTCAAGTCTCTTTCACTTATGCCTCCTTTTCATGAGTATGTCCAAGGATTAATTTATTTAGACTTGGGAATCCATCTCAGTAAATAAAACCCAATCATTAGTCCCTCTATAATATGTGAATCCTTCTTAGGAATAAGCCCTATGTTAATTATTTCATATCTCCATAAAGCACATATACCTTTATGGACATTGTTCCCAAGTTTCTTCCCTGAAGTAAATCCCGATTCTCATATATATTGGGTCCTCATACGTACGTAATCCCCACATCATTTCTTATGATTGCATCTTTCATGGAACAACTCTTCGGTTTTACTGATACCTCTTGTTTCTCACACCGAGTATAACTCACCTGAGCTTAGAGTGTAAAAGTAATTATAACATCTTTCATTGAGCCATTAATCATGCATAACCCTCATACTTCTTAATTCCCAAACTACATGGGTTCTGATTCCTTTTCTAACAAGGATACGTAGGTAGCCCATATGAAAGTATGATCTGAACTCTGAAATAATCCATGTCCTTTTGAATGACAATAAAATTCAAGTGCCTCACTGAGTGGCTTTAAAACCAGTATGGTTATCATAATGACCAAGAGATTTCTATATAATGTGTTCAAGGATACCATTATCTAAGAATCTCTAACAAATATAGATGATTCTCTATCGATGATGAACCAAAAATACATATAAAATATTCTATAAATTTCATATATATTAATCATGGATTGTCAGATTTAAAGGAAATCTCATTTTTTCAACTTGGTAATTAATAAGGATTCATGAAAATAATATAAATCTATAAAGAGAGTCCCAGAGTAGACAATAAATCCCCCCCCCAAAAAGGTGTGATGAGTCTGAACTCCCATCCTCTTGACCAATGCAAATTCTTAAGCCTCATCGGTCCATAACTCATTAGTACCTACCTTTGCAAAGTAGGTCCAAATGGATACAGAATGATTGGATGTTTCCGGTTCTATGAATAAACTCGTTAGAAACCGATTGGAATGTTTGATCCTTAAAAAAACGAGGTCATCCCCATTTCCAGAGTGAAAAAATGGTCTTGGAAATTATATTAATTTTAAACAAAAATTAATACATATCTTAATTATAGGGACACCCCTCCCATCACATAAACAAGTGAACATCGTACTTTCACTTATTTATAATTTTTTCATCTATAAGGACCAATACCTATCCAAATATAATTATAAATTCATTCACCACATCCTATAGATTTTTTCATTTGGAAATACAATCTTGCAAAGGATTAAAATATAATATAATAGTTGTTTCTAATTGAACAAGTATAAATCTTAACTAATCATCATAAGTTGTATTTATTATTTTTCATTAAAGAAATATATGGTATCCATTATAAAAAAATTACATTTTTATTTTTAATATATTTAATTATTATTGTGATGATAAAAAAAATATCCCCCTCCAATTCGTACAATGGTAGTAAAAAACATTTCTCTTGTGTACATGTGGACTAAAACCATAGTGAAGTGATGCATTTTTTTTCTAACCTGATTCAATGTTATGATTGTAATGATGGATTAAAAAAATATATTATAAATATGATATTTAAATATTTATTCAATGTTAAATTATAATTTACATTTCTATGTTTCTATCCATCGAAATGTGGAATTGTCACAAGTATGTAAGTATGGACCATTATCTCCACTATGTGATGTCATTAACTGGTCATCATGAATTATATGAAAATTTGTAGTAGTTTACGTAATGATTAATTGTTATACTCATGAAACAACAAAAAATATTCAGATTACGTAACAATGATCAATGTAAATGAACTGGGATAACCTACCTAAGAGAAGATTGAAAAAAAACATATAACACCTGAAACATTGATATTAATGAAAAATTGTAAATAAACCCATGATAAGATATATACATGTAAATCATATATTGAATTCTATTTATGTATATTAATATATATTATATATATCTATAATATCTCTATATTCATTTTATATGAGGATTGAAAATGCATTAATCAAGACGATTCATGAGGTAAGTGTTTATCAATTCTTATTTTATTTTTTGGGAAAAAGCTATGTTATGAAATTTTCTTCCATTATGGGATGTATATACTACACAATTTAATTTTATATCATTAATAGTTCTTATTTAATGATTTTTCTTTAAAATTAATGGTGTTCCATCCAAGGTGTTGTGATTCATAAGTTACCAATATTTTATGGTCTTATATTTCAATCTCACTTATTATTCACATTGTCTTTTTAAAATTTACACTCAACTAATCATTTAGGTAGAATATATATTCAATACCTTATATTTTAATCTCTTGAAAATATTAAAAATATTTACATGTATTAATAGATGTTTTCTCAATTTATTACATTATATTACCATGAAAATGTTTTTAATGAGATTTTAATATTATTTCCTCTATGGTAGAATTTTTTTTATCCAAACAAATGCTCATTAAAATTAATTTATGAATGTTATTTCCAAAAACAAAAGTTTCTAAAATATCATTTTAAAATAAAATTTACATTACTATACATTAAAAAAAATTGACCATGTTTTTTAAACGATTCCTTCTATTAGAATAATCTATGTTTTAGTTGTTTCCTTTTAACATATACTGCATGAAATGATTTTACTATATTTCTGAGCATTCTATTAATATGTTATTCAATTTAATTTATCATTTTTTTAAAAAATTATTTTTACAATATTCATTAATTTTTTTGTTAAAATTTCATCATTTGAATTTTTATTTTCACATGTTTTGATTTAAATGTTCGAATAAAACGTCAATGATATGTTTTATCAATCATGTTTCTTATGAATCACTAGGGAAATGATAAAATTATACAATAAGTGTTATATTTCTTTTTTGATTTTGGTTGTGTTGTGAATAAATCTTAATGTTATATGTTTCATTTCCATTGGTCATGATGGGATAAATTGATAAATTTTCCTGACCTAATCAAACACATTTGAATAGTTTTATTTTTAGTAAACATGAGTCAATTTTGAAAATCTAATTAATTTCTTAATTCCATAAATCTCATGAAATAATTATAGGAAATTAGTTGATGTGATTGATGAATTCTGGGAAAATTTTTGGAATTCCAGATCCACAATGACATGTGAAGAATGTGATGATGTATGATCCTCTATAATATAGGAAACTAGATGTGTTTATAGATAATGTATAACATAATCATATAAATTCTTTATACTGACATATGATATTTTCCCATTAATGTGATGGACTGTTAAACTGATGATAGGTTGATATAATTTTGATTTTAATTCATGGTTCATGATTGATTTTTTTATGATTCCCCAATCTTGTGATACTGTAATATTTTACTCCACGACACATGAATATGATATATGAATTGTTTATTATTATTTTATATTTATAATATCATGTTCTCATGACCTTATTCTTATGAGATGATTATATATGATCATTGAATGACATATCTCTTATATACTATTTTTGAACATATAAAATCACCCAAAAAATGATTTATTTTTTCCCAGTGTATCATTAAGTGTTCTAAGAATGATGAGTGTAGAATAGAACCTTATATAATGGATGATGTTTGATATTAGGATTATTATAATTAAATATCGTGATAATGTAAATTTTATTCAGCTACACTAATATTTTATGTATTTTTAATGTTTATTTGACAGATATAATGAATTTTCATTGAGATTTTATAATGTATATGTATGTTATGCATTGGTTTCTATACTTTTTATCATAGTAGGGTGCAGTTATTTTCTAAGAATATTTTTATGGTTTATCTTTAAAATCAATAGGGTTATAGCTCAGTATAAGATAATTCTAGATGTTCTGTTATAGTATAGATAAGAAAATTTCCTACATATTCATCTCTATATGTATACTATAATCTAGTGGATTTTATTCGTAAATAAATATAGGTATAACATCCCACAATAAATTTGGTCATATATATATCATCAATCATTTAATTTCATTATGAATGAGCCCTTATTGCAGGCTTTTTTAAAAACTCACATGGGATATTTATTGGTTAATTAAATTTTTATTTATAAACAATTATAAAGGAGTTAAATAGATATTAATCAGAAATAAAATAGTTTAAACATATAGAGTCATTTATTGAAAATAATGTGGAATTATTTATTCATCATATGAATGATGTTTCAAGATTACATAATTACTTACTATGTGTTTTGATAGTGACAATAATTATTTTTGTAGTAAGGGGAACAAGATTGAACGATTAATTTTAGGTGTTCATATGAATTATCAAATATTGAAGATTCATAGTTTATTATATTCATATGAATACATTAATTTCCATGAAATTACAATAGTATTATCATTCATATCATTAATTATTATATATTATGTGAATCTTAAAAATTACTAATGGTAAAATAATATCATATCAAGTCAATATGACCTCTATGATTAAATCATCATTGAAAGTGATTCATTAAAATCCTTTGTTTCTCCATATAGTTTAACTTTATGTTTTTCTATGAATTTATTAATATTATTTTTATATATCTAATATTAATTTCCAAGGAATGGAACCCATTTTTTATATTCTAAATTAAAAAATTATTGTCATTCATAATGAGAATTTATATGAACATCAAATGAAAATAAACTCTATTGAATATGTCATAGTAAATAAAAATAATGTAATCTATCCCATATGGTTGGGGAGAAACTCAAAATGTAGGATCGATTTGTTGTAGATGTTTTTCATGATGGATTTATAGAATATTTCTATAGTATCCATCGAAACATGATGTATTATTTTCATAATAACCCATACATGGTGTGACCACTATCTCAAATAATCTCTATAGAATAGACATGATATACTTTCTGTATATTATGACTATGAAATGAGAGAATAGAGAGTAAGGATTCATACTCTGTATTGAATCATCGTATGGTGAAACTATTAATTATTTAAATGAATGATGGTTCAAGGGGTGTTTCAAATAATTATAATGAATTTATCATGTTATCTATTAAGATCATGAATCATATACCCTCTATCAATGATTTTTTTAACATCTATGCGGAGATCAAGAAATTTTCAGTATTTACCATCATTTGAGACATTTCCCATTCTGGATCAAGAAAGAGGATTTACGTAATAAAAAAATTTGTACAAATATATGGGCATGATAAATTTATAGTTATGGTATTTAGATTTACTAATTTTCCTTCCATATTATTGAATTTATCCTATATTTATTTTAGATATTAAATAGATCAGATTATAGAAGAAATTAAATATGATATTATTATGTATTCAAAGAGAATGTAAGACAATGAATATAATTTTTAAGTAATTATGAAGACTACTAGGAAGTTTCTATATTATGTAAAAATTTACATGTGTTACTATTTTTAGTAAATTTCATACTAGGTTTATAAAATATCATGTGTTGGGATATTAGTGGATTAATTAATATTGAATTATTTTGATAAAATGTCTACAAAATAAAGGGTAACTATGATTTATCATATTATTTGGATGGATGGTTAATATCTACGCTTCAATAAATATTTCTCATGATTATATAATCCACTCACAAATTTGACTAATAAGGGGGTTTCTTTTTTAAGATAGATGACTGATATGAGAATTTCTAGTTTCAGAATAGAATGTTGGTCAGTTCCACTTTACTCACACTACCTTCCAGTGGAGAACATATTTTGATCAGTATGGATAAATTAATGAGTGACTAGGGTGTCCCCTTATTAAAAATTATTTCCTGATAATGTACTACACTTTCTTATTGTAAATACATGATAAAATCAACCAACTCATGATTTGGAGATAGAAGTTATAGTTTTTGAATTTACAATATTAATGTGTTATAATTTTAGTGGAAGGTTTGACATATATACGGTTAATAAAATCGTGATTATTATATCCCCATTTTAGTATTTGAATAAGATCCATAGAATATCATTGAAGTTGACTAATGATTATGAATTCTCAATACACTAGCATCATGGGAATGAGAATATGGTGTTGATGCTTTAAGTTGGATGTACCATCCTAGTTTTTTGATGATATGAATTTAAAGAGTTAAAATTCATATGGATTGAAAAATAATGAACTTGAAATATAGAGTAACATGGTTAAATCATTTTTCTCCCAGATTAATTTTCAATAATCTATCCTTTTCAGAATTGAAGAGGCATAGAAGTAAGATATATAATATTAGATGAATGTGAGTAATCATCATCATTAAAAACTGATTTAGATAAAATATTAATATTTTATAATTGAGTATGTCTCCCATCAATATTATAAATGATGAAAAAAAAAATTATATATTGGTCATATTTCTTCGTTATAAATTCATACATTATGTAAACAATATGTATAGAGATTTGGATGAATTTATGTGGAAGAAAACATTAAAATGGATATTTTAGGGTATGTATCTCAATTATTAGAATGTCATCAAGTTATGGATGAGATATTGATGTCTATGGTAACGATACAACTATTTGGCATGCCAAAATGTAAATGGGATTACATTACCATCGATTTTTTTATCTGACTCCCAAAAACATTTATATGGAATGTTACTATTTGGGTGTAGTTGATACATTATGAAATAAATGAATTTAGTGTTATTATAGTTGATTTCACCCTTGATCATAATAAATAGTTATATAACAGATATGTGAATTAATGTATTGTCACATTCTATTATATCTGAAAGGGTCATTATTTACCTTATTGTTCTAGAGAAGCATTCCTACATAACTAGACCAAGAGTTATGTTTTACTACCACATATAAATACAGAAATACAGTTAGATATAGAGGACAATTAAAACAATAAATTTTGATATTATATAAATATGTATGTAATTTAATGTTGTTCGGGATCAGCACCTTCAATCAATGTAATTTTAATACAATAATAGCCTTTACGGAAGAATTTATAATTTTACCTATAAATCCCTCTATTATAGTATATGATGATGTCCAATATGATTCGATGTTGTTAGAGAATAAATCTATTAGGAAATGATCTAATTAGTGATATGGGAAAGAAATTACCCATTTATCTACAAATAAAGTTAGTTTAGAGTCGATATATATTTTATGATAGAAATCATTAATAATATCATCTGTTCAATGTTAGTAAAAAAGTATTCCTATGAATATATCTTGGAAGAATTTTATGATATTTGGAATGACGGTAATTTTGGGACATTGAAATGTTATTCTATAAGACATTATTTATCATATTGGGATTGTATCTTATCACATAGAACTCCCACATAATCTCTCTCAACTCATCGAGTGTTCTATGTATCAACATTGAGGATGCAGATATATAATTATCCACATGTAATATTCTCATAGGTTTTACAACTGTAGAATGATATATCATGTGAGTAAAAACTATCATATATATTTTATGGATGAGAAAACATGTTTTGAAAGAGAACAACTTACTTTGTAAATGATTTTGTGTGAAACCATAAATCAATGGAAGAAACATTTGATACATAAAATGTTTTTAGGAATAAGAATCCATGGTTCATTGTATGATAGTATGGAAATTTTTGTGGTGAAATTCATTTAATGTGGTATAATGTATCACCCCAATATTTCTTGATATATTTATTTTGGAATTAATGTAATTTTAGTAATATCTTTATTTATATTCAATATTAGGTTGAAAATAATAATGATATAATATTAAATTATTAAAAATTAATATTATATTTCTAACCTATAAAATGAATTTCTATTTATTAATAAGAATACATAAATTTTTTAAATTATTTTTTTACACATATAGTTATTGCATTCATTAGACATAAAGTAATAAAATACTATGAATTTAAAAATACATATTTTTTAGTAAAAACCTTTATATATGTGTACCATGTGTTTTTATCATATTATATTAAATATATTAGTATTGATGAATAAATTTAATGATATTTACATATTATATATTTGAGAAAATGAATTAATATTTTATATCGGTTCTGACTAGGGATGAAATTTTATTAAATCGAAATACATTTTTAAAAAAGATTCTATTTTTTTTATTTTTTTCAATTTTATATGTAATTTAATTTTATAAATACTAAATAAATTTAATATTAAAAATGATTTTAATATATTTTAACAACAATTTACAATTTGGTAAATTGGATAGTTTTATTTTGTTCATTATGAAGAAAAACTATTTTAAATACTTGTCACCTTAGTGATTGTAAAACGAGTATCATATAGTTAAATTGATATATTAGGCCTTTAAATTTCACATATTATAACAAAAAAATCCAAAATACCTTCAAAATAGAACCTAGATTAATTTTCCACTATCTCGAAGAGCATTATCAATATCCACAGGTTAGTGGCGAATCAGCTCATGTTCCGATTTAGATTGTATTACGGGATGAGTCATTACATATTTTTTGGTAATGGGTATTTATGTAACGTTAAATAATTGATGTTAAAATCCATATATTATTTAGGGAGTGTCATGGAATAAAAAGGCCTAATATTGTTTCAGGACTCAAATGGAAGTATGTGAGTGGGTGCTTGATCTCTGCCCCTTTCATTGTGTCAATTGAGTTATTAAGGATGTTGGGACATGAATATTTCATTTGAGATATTTTTTTTGATGATAAATTATATTTTGAATCCTAATGATACAATCCGTGATTTGGGGAATCCATTATGTGTTTTTTAACCATAATGAAAGGATGAAAAATTTGGAACCATGTTTTCATAGTCAGGGAAATTGTGAGGAAGAGTTGTGGCTGATTTGGTAATCCAACCATGATTATTTGGTAGGATTTTTTGTGGTTTACCAACCCATATGGAAAAACATTTTTTAGTAATAACATGGTTCTAATATTGGAACCATGATCATTTTCCCACAAGTGACGTAACTTATGTGATGTTGGTTATGTGGGTTATGGATGTGCATTGTATCATAATTTTGTTTAGTTTCACAAAATTTAATACTGTGTAAATAAATTTAAATACAGTTTTAAAAATAAATTGTTTCATAAAAAAATTTAGGTTCGAAGTTAAATGTTTTTGGATGACTAAAAAAATTATTTTTATGAAATGTTTGGTTTGGAAAACATATTATAAAATACTATTATGTGATGTGAAAAAAACCATTTTTAAGAAAGATTATTTGTTTTTAATGGATATAAAATAATAATTAGTTATATAATTGGAATATTGGATTAATTATTTTGAAACCATGGAAAAATTACATTATCTAGTGAAGGGTTTTTGAAAAAAAATCAACTTTATCAATATTTATCATTTTAAAGGATTGTTTAATCTTTTATAAATGGTGAAATATTTTCTGTTCATAATTCCATGATGTTTCCATTAATGTGGGATGTAACACTGTTAAAAACTTTTGTGATATGTATGAGTGTTCATTGATTAATGGGACAATATGCTTATGTTTTCTAATTTATATACATGTATTCCAAAAACTACTTCAACAAATATTGATTTTTTTCTAATGGTTTGTTCCTTGGGATTGTTATTTAAATTATCTGAATGTCGAATACATTGTGATCTATTATACCCATACTCCATATTGAGTGGTGGATCAAGAATATTTTTATAATTTCAACCACATCCTCATATTTCACGATCTTCATTCACCATATTATAATGGATAAATAGTTTTTCATGAGGAAGTGTAGTGGATTGAAGAACATGATGGGAGAATCAATTTTTTATAAGACTACTAAATATTTGAAGGTCATGTCCATGATATCATTGTTTGTGGTACATTTTCATGAGTTTTGGGTGGTTTACATTACCAATAGTATGAATTTATTGTGAATCCTTAATGTTAGTCTTCATTCAGTGGAAACATCTTCAATATGTGAGGAATTATAATGGTATTGAGTTTTGGGTTTTTTTCAAGATGAGATATCAGTTTAGGAGTATGGCATGAAATTACCATGTTTGGTATGTTTTATACCTGGTCTTATTGGTTATTTTTATATTATAGACCTCTATTTTTGATAAGGTCACCATCCAAAACAAGTAAATCCAATGCCTATGGTTAGGAAAATTTCTTATCAAGAGATGATTGATAAGGATTTATCATTTGAAGCAGTGCTAGTGAAATAATGAAAGGGAAGAATGCCACATTTTCAATTGATAAAGAAAATCCTTCTGAAGTAAATAAGATGAAAATCATGTGTTCCGAGTGAGGAGATCCTAGTTATTATAATAGGTTGTGTTTTAATGATACAGAGGATTTTGAATATTTTGGAAATCAAGGTCACATTCCATAGTTTTGTATTTTGTTCCACTCGAACTAGAAATTTTTGTTGGGGTTATCAGCTCCAGATTGTGGGGTAACATATATATCATTATAATAGGGCTCTATCCACATTTCACATAGTGTATTTCTTCATATAGTGGAGAATTTTATTCTATTCATATATTAGTTTCTATATTTGGTTAATGTTGATCCAGATTTTTTATTTTAGTGTGGAATTGAGAAAAATTTGAGTTTTTCATTTTTTGGATTATATGTTTTTGGAATTTTTTTTAATAATTATGTATGATATCATATAGAGTGTGGTTTGGGTAAATTTTTATTACTGATGTAACACTGGTTTTGATTCATGTTATCTTTTATTGTCTTTCCTTGGTGTTTATCTTTTTTGAATTGATGGTTAGATCTGACTATATTCGTAATGGTTGATCTCCATTGTAAGAGTGTTGTTTCTGTTTATGAACAAACCTATTTATTTGATCACTATCTCACTAGACATGGATAAACCATCAGAATGTAGCAGGTAACTAGGATGATGTGGTTTTGGTAGACCTGAAACATTGTTTTGGTGTCATTTGATTTGATGATATCCTCGAGATATGGGTCTTGGTTTTGAAAATCATATGTTACCACCAAGTACAAAACCTAGGAATAAATTCTTATTATTTATGGAAATTTATTTTGGATGTTTTATCATATATTTTTTATTCATAGTTAACATTTCATGCCTCTCCTCCTTTTCTAATGGACACACTTTGTTTTTCTAATATATTTTTGATGATTCATTAAAGGGTGGGGAGACCTATGCCAGGTCTCCAATATTTCTATAGTATGTGAAAATTTTATGATATTGGTGTGTTTATGTTGGAGTAGGGTTTTTGTTTTTACCCTTTTGGGGAGACTCTTTCCTAGACCACATACCATTCACCTAACAGTATGAGTGGGAGAGTTCGTGTTGTGTCATTATGATCTATCATTCAACTAGATGTTATTGGGGGAGATAAAGTCCGATGGGTGGGAGGTTGTATCATCATGTTACATATTATTATGTTTTTTGACCATTTGATTTCAGTACCTAAGGATTGGATCTCTTTACAGGTTGCTTTTTGTTTTTTACTGGAATGTTTTTTAAGGTTCGTGGACCTTTTCACGGTTTGGTCATGGATTATGCATGGTTAAAATAATCTACAACATGGGATGCATAAATATTCAATGGATTATCCATGGTCAAAATTTGTGTAAGGGGGTGTATGTTTTGTGCATTGTTAAACTAATTGTGAAGCATATTTGTATGACTCTTACAGTGGAACTATTTTGGGAACATAGTAAGGATCATGGTTAGAACAAACTATGTGACCCAACCCATCAATCCATGAACTAGGTAATTACAGTTATGAAAATTGTAATTAAATTCTCAAAACCCACATAATTAACCATAATATATTATGACTGAAACCTAATCTAATACATAGTCCTCTAGGAGTCCTCAAAGTGTATTTCGGCTCCCCAAACCCCACTTATTTGTGGATTGAAGCAAAAAATTGTATGGATATGTTATCTTTCGTTTAGTTCATTTATTCTTAATAACGGATATCCCTTATTATATTTATTCATTCTTATAAAAGGATATGATGGAAATGTGTATTTTTGGATCATGGTTGATTTATATTTATTTATATATTGTTTATCTCTTCTATATTCATTATATATCAATTATCCTAAATCTAGTATTCACCATCATAGGTGACATAACATAGATTTTTTATGGTTGGAAGTTTAACATTCTACCGATATGTTTTAAAAATTTTCCATCAATTTTTGATTCTTTATTTCTTGATTACTCATAGATACATGTTTCATAATTTCTAACATATATTCTATGAAATTTTCCATTAAATACCTTATGAAATAATCATCGACCCAATTCTATTTTAATTTATTATGGAATTAACTGAAAATATATTATCTTGATATCCATAATTTTTTGCGGAAATTCATAAATTCCATGTTTGTTTGGATTTATTTAAAATGGACATTTCAGTGGTGTTTTGGTGAAATTGAAGGCTTTGGCCTTTGTTTTGAGTTATTTACATAACATGATTGATTTTAATTACATGGAATTAATTTTTTTATGTTTCTTAATAGTTCAAAATTCACAAATTTAGAAAATGTGCAATAACCCATTTGAATGATTTTACCCTTATTTTGAAATTAGTGTTTTAGTTTATTTAAACTAAATGACTTATCTATATGAAAAAGTGGTGTAATCGCATGTTTTTAATTTTAATCTATCCAATTTTAACCTATAACAGTTCATTTGAAAGATTTAGGGTATCATTGAAATATATTATTTTTTAATGACCCATTTTTAATTTTAATGATTAAATATTTAATAAAGTGTGTATTATTACAATTTGGAATATATATTTTTATAATAGGATTTAAATTGAAATTGACGATTCTTGAAGGACTGGTTGGAACAATATGATAATTATTCCATGTAAAAATATATTAATCGTAACCTAGTCAATTTTTATACATTACATTGTTTTGGTAGTCAGAAAACGGATTATTTGCATTGTGATTGTTTGGGGAGAGGGTGAGATGTGTCAATAAGGATCCCCATGTGATCCTAATAACTTGTTTATATCATCCATCTTTTTTCTAATCACGGGAACTTGGATAATTAGATGGGATGACCTAGATATATGTTTTACTATCGAACTCACATCCTTAGAGTGGGTCAATAGAGAATTTCAATGGTATAGGATATGGATGTGTGGCGAGGAATGTGTGTGTATGAGGAACTGGTTTTATTTAGACCTACAATGCTAGATGTAATCCTGATCAATAGTCATTTGACTAGCTATTATGCAGTGGTCCCACTATCATACCTAGGTTATACCGATGACATCCATATACTTCATCATGATACATGAAATCATTCATTTTCAATATATGGTATTGTAGTTTGATTTATAGATTCATTTATTGTTATTAGTAAACATGAATCAATTATATTGTCTTTTCTTTTTCATTCAATATCAGTTTCATATTCTCATGTTTTCATGATTATTTGACTTTACCTTGTAGTCAATGCATCTCATGAAAATGATTAGTTTTTAAATGGTGAAATGGAGTTTTTCATTCAATATCAGTTTCATATTCTCATGTTTTAAGGGTCTTTTGGGATGCTTTATTTCTTATTCTTACATCTTCTGTAGAAGGAGAAGTGGATAAGGTCGATTTGGATTGGCACTGTTGTCCAAAGTATCCTTTTGTGTCCTCTATAAGGTTTCTCCTATCTGAATTTAGGGTCATTTTTTGTTTTGGTTCCCATGTATATTTTTAGTCAGTTTTGAACATCCTTTAAGGCATGGAGACACATACATATGTACGTATATATATAAATATATATAACTTCTTCGAACATATCCCTCACGGAGAGGGGATTAAGTTTTTTTTGTTAGAAGATATATATATATATATATGTGTGTGTGTGTGTGTGTGTATGGGTGTATGTGTGTATGATTATGAGGAAGTGTCAAGTGGTCACCGCCAAACCTGTCAACTGTTGAGTGTTAGTGCGGTGTAATTCTTGATGATGGATATTTTTCCTTCCTTGATTAATTCATGAATTCATTAATTATATTATTTCCTAACTTTTTTTACATATTTTTTTCGTATACATAGTTATAGAAAAAAATTATTAATATGATAAGTGATTGTTTGATATGTATATTCATGGTTTTATATTAAAACCCCTCTAAACAGGGTGAATTGTCATCGAAAACAAATAAAGATAATTTATGTTTACCTAACATTCTCTTCCAACCTCTTGAGGTAGGGTCCCATTCACTTTTCCCATTTTTAAATTAATTTATTCCTTAGTTAATTTATTATACACTTTCCATGCCTTCTATTAGTGTTGAATGATTATTCGAATAAATTTTAAATATAATTAAATAAATTTTTAGATCAAGAAAAGTTATATTTTTATAATAAAACCCTCTAATAGAGGTGTGTTGTCTTCTAAAACAAATGTGATATTAGTAATTTATGTCATTCTTATTAATGGTGTGCTATTTTCGTATTTTTTCTAATTTATTCTTGTTTTGTGGGATTTTAGGAATTTCCACCATAAAATAATATAAATTGTTTGGTCATGGTCATTTTGATTAAATGAAAAATTTTGGGCTTTGGTATGTTCTTTAAACTGAATATCATGGCTTATTAATGGGGATTACAAATGATGGGAGTGGACCTACTTCCCCCCTTTTGTCTCTTATTTCATGTTGGACCATTATTACACTCACTGAAACCTTCTAGCAATATCTATTTATCTCACATTAAATTTTATTGTATGACTTCATATGTCCATTGTGACCTTCGATTATGGAGAAAACTAATGGAGGGGGTTTAACTTTCATCAAGGACACCCATTTGTGTATGACCAACAGAAATGGACTATTTTTCTACTACCTTGGGATGTATTTCACCATGGGTGATTTTTTCGTACCATAGATTAATGTCCTAAATTGATAACCTGATTTAAAATGGAAATTTATCCACGGAATGGGCCCTTTAATGACTAGTCCTTATTGTATAGAAATTTGTATATTCTTTTGTATGTATATTATTTCGGCCAATGTGGTTTGGATTAGTTTTATAAAATAAAGGGTAAAGCATGATATCATGAAGCCTTAAGAAGTCATTGGTTTCATATGGTCAAAGTAATTCAAATTTCATATAGATCTGGTTTCATTTAATTGTTATAGCTTATTCCATATAGCTATTCCTCTTGATTATACCTTTTATATGCTCATTTTTTATTGTATAGTGATTTGGATGTGATAATATCATTGGTTTTTTGCTAAATTCCATATACAATGTTGCTAGCTTGGATATTTTTACTGAAAAGGTCGAATAGATTGCGGTAAATGGTGTCATTTTCCTAGCGTGATTTATATATATCCATCATATTTGATATATGTATTTATGTTTTCCTTTCAGTGTTCCTTAGTGAATTGTTCCACTTTATGTGGTCCAACTGAGGATGTGGGTTCCATATTAAGGACTCATGGATGGAATCCCATTCTCGGGTGGTCAAACAACAATTCCTCTGTGGTGATGCTTTGGAATTTCAGGAGAGGTATTCTAAGATAGTTTATTATACACTTTATTAATAGCAGTTCCCTAGTGGAGAAAATCTAGATGACCATTTTTTAAAGATGTAAATTCCATTCTTTGGGAGATACTCAACACCATTTGTTAGATTCAAGGGACAAACACATAATTAACCATAAATCATAGTGATAAAAGGGACCCGTTATGTATTTCCATGGAAATACTTGGTGGTATTGAATATTATTGGATTTCCCCATTACTATTCTTGGGATTCATTTAGATTTCATAGGATAGGCACATGAATAAACCTCTAATTTGATGGATTGATTGTTTGTGTCTTTGTATATGAGATTCATAATATATTTTTATCATGTATTGTGCCTGTACTAGAGATGTTTCCTTTAGATTACAAGAACACTTATGTGATGACATGAGATTTATACCCCAAGACAAAGAACAACCTTGGGGGTATTCATTCATTGGGTTTTCATGTTACAAATTTGCAACATATATATATATATATATATATATTATTCTTATCACAAGTAAAATTTTAGACCTCAGAAATAAGGAAAAGTTTACGGTATATTACAGTTGTCTGTTTATGAACCCTGAACAAGTTTCTATTATTGATTTATATTTCTCAAATATTACTATACATTGAAAACTATCTTAATTTATAATTCACTGTTTAGATTAGGCTCCACACTAGTGGATTTGGCCTACTAAGATTTATGCCTCGCAACCTGCTTAGGTTGTCACTGCACTAGGGTACCCAATCAGTCCAACATGCTTACATATATTAAGATTCATTACAGGTGTTGCGTTGTGTACATTAGGGATTGGGGGAATATGATTGGGCTTATGCTAAGGATGCACGAGGAGTAGACCATTGGGTTTTTTATATATTTTTTTATATTTTGTTTTTGTTTTTATTTCACAGAATCTATCACTTGTAGTAACACAATAAATTATATGATTCATTTTATGGAAATAGAGATTACCATTTACCTATTTTATTCAGGTATATTATTTCTTACACTACTATCTATCATTCATTTATTACATAAACTGTTGTTTTTTGAGTTTCATCGTTTTTCATACCATAGTGAAACTCTAATAATGAGGATATGGTCTCCCCACATAACATCATTTACATATTCATTTCTAAACAACATCCTCTAGAGTATGGGGAGGCACTCTTGAGGCCATGTGACCCATCGATCTGACCACCGTCTTAGTGGTGATTCAGGTTGGGATTTTACAATGTAGTATCATAGCATGATTCATTTCCATCATATTACTATTTTGGGATGGTTGATAACATACAAGGAATGTTTAATCACTTGTTTAATATCCATTAATATGACCAATCACCCCACATATGGGAAATGAACATGTGACTAGGGGTAGGAATTGGTGTTCGTGTTGTTTGATATTATAGTGGTTTATTATTTAACCTTTATTGAAGGGTGTACATTCTGATGTATATTTATTTATAGAATTTTATGTAATTTTTCCCTTGTATTGTAAATACATGGATGAAGCATTTCATGAATCAACAGAGACACATTGAGATTAACACATCATACATTTTCCATTCCATGAAACTTATTTTTTATATTTCTTACTTATTTGATTGTGTGAATTTAGTGTTATGACATTATTTTTTTAAATATCATTCCTACTATTATTCCATGCTGTGATTATTATATTCCATGCTATAGTTATTAATATAATGATTCAATGTTTTACCTTCTTGTAATGATATTGTTTGATTTGTTATGTAATTTTTTCCATGGGATATGATAAATGGTTGTGAATAAAAGGGAGCCAGTTCTCAATTGTAATTATTATGGGAACCTTAAAAATAGGAAAATTTAACTCATGTTTTCAAACCATATTTTTAGATTTATATAATATATAAGGATGTATAATTTAAAATTAACTGGTGAACTATCTATATTTAAAACAATACCCAAGTAGTTTAGTATGGCCATGGTACTTATAGGATTACCATGTAGGGGTTTTTATAATTAAAATGTGTTGGGATGAGTGGAATGTCAAGAGGATAGTGAATTGTGATCCTACCTAAAATTCTGTTAAAATTTTTATTATAATGATCCCCAACATTTTTCAACGGCCCAGTTAATGAAGCCAGTAGGGATGTAAATGTTTAGTTGGCCAAAGAGATTCTCAAAGGGTGATTATTCCTCAATTGAATTTGTATAAAGAACTTATTCAACTTCTGAAACAAGTTTACTGAATTAAACATACACACACACTAACCAAAACTAACTATCAAATTGAATTAAATTTTTTTTATGTTTTAGCAATTATAAGCAGTGAAAAATCAATAAAACCAAATATAAAAAAATATAGAGCACATTGAAATAAATCAAGAGGTTCAGTCTCAAGCTGAGACTTAATCCTCTCCACTTGGTGATCACCTACCACTAAGTAGTTTATATTAACAATAAACATGATATACATCCTGTATTGGGCTTTATATCAGTTTTCAAAAATTGTCTATGGTTCACACCCTCTAACACAGTTCTTCATGGAAAAAACAAACAGTATAGACCACACATAGTCTCTTCCATATTTATACATGGGAAACAAGATGTAGGTGAAGTTTTATGTGAGGATGTCCATTATCCCCTGGTTAAAGAAGAGGAAAAAATGTGTGTAACATATAGATACACACACTTCTTAGAAATGTAAAATAAATTAACACAATAGAGAAAAGCTTATAATATTGAGTTTAGAAATCCCTACGTGTTTGAAGTTTAGTTCTTGACTCCTTGGAGTATAGAATTTGTAGTACGAGTCATTCTATGGATGTTTCCCTCAAAACAGAATGTCGCAACTCCAGGTTTAATGTTTGAGTGTTCTGCCTTTGGTGGGGATCGAGAGTTGATGAAGCATAGAAGGAAGAAGTGAGTTTCTCCCAAATGATCTTTATTATGCTTCTGGGTTCATAGCTTACATTCTCTAATGGTTCATTATTGTTCTCCTTGGTCTAGTAATATCCTTCTCATGTATTCCTCTTTATTCAATATTGTACTCACTCACATCTCTTCATCGGTATCAACTTTTTATATTTGAGGTCCAACAATAGGAATAAGTAGACCATGTGCGGTCTTCCTCATACCTCGTACTGTCCCCAGATATGGTCTCTAGATATGTCTACAATCACCATTAATTAATGGCAGAAGCATTAAATCTACCAAATATATCTATTATAATAATCTTAAAAATTTAAAAATGTGTGGGAGGGTAAAAATTGGTAGACTAGTAACAGTAGCCTTCACAATGATAAGCTTCAATAGTAGGAGTGCATTGATAGCCTTCAACGGTAACCTTCATCAGTAACCATCAGTGGTGAGCCTCCATCGGTAACCATTACATCGGTGACCTTTCATCAGTGACCTTTACATCGGTCACATTTTATTGTTGATATTTGCATCAGTTTCCTTTGCATCGGTGACCTTTGAATCTGTGGCCTTTGCATTGGTGACATTTTCATTGGTGACCTTTGCATCGGTGACCTTTACATCGGTGACCTTTGCATACATAGAGAGATTTTGCACTGTGATCTTAAACGAGAGAGCAGTGAGATTAAAATTAAATGATTATTACATTAATAAATACTAGGAATATTAATGAAACATCATCATCATATAATAGAAACCTAATTTCCACATTAATAAATCATGATTTGGGATTATCAAAATAGGTGAGTACAACGATCACCCCGATTTTGATAATCACAAATTATACCATCATTTTCTAAATCAGCATTCAGCACATTTTCAAAATATCCTCATAGGTGTGTATTCAAAAAAATGAACCATGTGTATAGGGGAAAAATATAGATAGTATATATATGAAAATGAAACTTAAAAACTTCTATTCCTTGATGTTTAGTCTGTTTAAAACCTAAACATAACTGACTTGTTTCTCCCCCTTTGTGATTAACAAAAAGAATTAAAGACATAAAGAAAAATATTAGGATTTTTCAATAATGAAAAAATAGTAGAATATAAAAAAATGTACAATGATCCCTATCAACTAAGACATCCCACATTCAATCCACATAATATATGTCGAAGGGAGCTTTTTCTTTGGATGTTGAAGAGGCAGGTTCTGAAGATGGAGGGATAGGACCAGTCATGGTAGTGAGTAGGGTTGGAGGAGCTACAACAGAGGCATCAGTATACTGGTAGTGAGTGGGTCTATAAGGAATCATAGAGATCAAAATTCTAATGGCATGTCCCGGAGTCATCATTGGAGCAGTACGGGTAGATCCTGAAGTAGCCGAGGTAGAAGGCATGGCTGGAGGAACAATGATGGGAGTGCAATCCACATGGAGGAAGGGAAAATGAAGATTTTTTAAATCCATTATAATAATTTCTCCTTTGTCCATGGCTGAGATAAAGTTATCCTTATTCACGATGAATCTATCTAAAGTAGGATTCAACCCTCTAAGCCTACTAACCTGATCCTTAAAGGCTTGAGTGATTGGTGGAATCCTCATGTTTTCCAATAGAATCTTAATGTGACCATCCATATGATTCTTAGTGTACACTCTCTTGTAATTGAAATCAATTTTCTCTTTTATGGACTTCTGATCTTGAGAAGATTCCCTTAAATAATTTCCCACAAGGTTATGAATTTCTCTAGTAGTAAAAATAACCTATGTCATAGACTGAGGGTATGAGATACTGGTACCATAGAACTTCTCAACCTCTTCTCTAACAACTAACTTGATGTCTTCTACATCAACTGGATGAGATGCTGAAGAAGAAGAAGATGCACACATAGGTGCCATAGTAAAAGTGACTGTCTCCTTAAAGGATTTGTTCAGCCCACTAATCATCCTTTTCACATAATCATCTTGTCCACTCACATGTGTCTCCATAGACTTATTAATTTCCTCAAACACAGTGACCATTTTCTTGACCACACTTTTACCATATCTAAGATCTTTTACCACCTGAATCATTGAAGCTGTATAGAAGTTGAATATGGATATAGAAAGCTTCATAGATTCCATTAAATCTTTCAAGTTTCTGATCTGATTCTAAGAGTCCGTTACTTCCTATAGTAGGATGGAATGAGATGCAGAAACTATCCTTTCCACTAAAGAAGTTTCACCTTATTGATTGTGAGTTATAGAACTCTCCAACCCAACAAATGTATCATCAAAGAGTCTCTTCAGATATGACTTCAATGATTCCAAATCTTCCTTCTTCATATAGTCTCGAGGAAAAAGAACCACTGGATGCACAGTAGTAGTCTATGTTACAGAAGGGATTGGAGGAATTCTGATAAGTTGGTCATCATTAGAATCTCCATAATCAAACCAAAAAATACAAATCCATAGTCTACTGAAAAATATTTTATCCCATGATCTCCAACAACTGAACCTGTGGGAATAGGTTCCTCCACCTCACTTTTAGCATTCTCCTGATCAACCACATTTATTTCCTCCATAAATTCTTGTGCATTTCCATCTACAGGAGATTCCACTTCCACTTCCTCCATAGAATCTTGAACTATAGCCATTGAAATTACAACTTCAATCGAATCAGCAACCTATTCATCTAAACTTTCAACCATTTCTGTATGCTCTATCAAGGGACTGAGACTTAGACATTCTTCATTAATCTCATCTTCAGCAGTCTCAAAGTCATCATGGCTAGATTCAGTTTCCTCATCCTCATATGAGGTCTCTCTAATGCCTCTTATGGAATTTTATGCCCCATATTATTCACTAGTCTCTTCATCATCACTCTCCCTTAAGATTGTCTCCCTTCTAGGAATCCTCTCTAGTGGTCCAGGAAAACCAAAGGATGTAGTGTTATCACAAGTATTTGAGGGATGTTCAGGATCATTCATGTCATCTATAGGAGAATCCTCTCTTTCTAGTACTACAATAACTTCTTCTTCTTCATTTGAATATACAGGCTCTACTTCATCGGTATTTAGACTGGGATCTCTCTTATCCTTAGTCCTAGTCAGATGAGTGAAAGGGTTGAATTCCTCATATATCTTAGCCTCATCATGCACCCAACTTCTTTTCCAAGGTTTACAATTTATCTTCAACAACATGAAAATAACCTTTGTAAAGCAGAAATTATCGCTTACAACAACTGTTTCCTCCTTATCTCTAGCATATCCTTTCACCTTCAAATTTAAGGATATCAATCTAGCATGAAATAAGGAATTTGACTTGGAACAGGGATTTTTCATATCTTCTAATTGAATCATCATTGGCCTATATAAATTTATATTAGGCCCATGCTTAAAAAAAAGAAGAAAGAAATCCTGAAATTTCAATGTAGAAAAGTCCCGTCTCCCGGGACTCAAGACATGTTGGAAAAATTTAAACAGTAACTTGTCTTCTCCTTCCATCTTAGAAAAAATGAATTTATTATGGAAACAACTCCATGTCTATTCGGATAAGTCTTCTTAATAACAAAATAAGATAGTAGTGGGAGGCACCACTCTTGAGTAGTAATCATAAATCCCTTCATGAGGTACTCTCAGTCACTCATCCCTTTAAACATAGGAATAGATCATAATCATACCATTCATCCATGAAGATATTATGTTCCCATCCTAGGTCTATTTGAATTCAAAAAACCTTAAAACTATTTCACTAACTTCAGGTAATAGGGTCCTTTTTGGTTTATAAAGCATTTGACCCAGCCTTGATCTTTAAGTGCTTTCAACACTAATGATCTCCTCGTCAGGAACCATTCAGAACTAAGATCTTCTTCAACTATGATTTACCTCTTCAACAGAAGAGGTTTGGTCACCTTTTCCATTGCATGGCCTCCACTACTCAACTCAACTCGAGGTCTCTTTGGATTTGGCACACCCCTTTCATTACTGACAACCAGTGTCCTCACTCATGACATGCGATCTGGAGCAGTTCGAGGGTTTCAGAAGAATATTAGGTTCTGAGGTTTGGGAGAAAGATATTAGGGAGAGAAATTGAGGTGAATCAAAATGTGGAATGTAATTTAATTTTATCACATAGGGATTGAAAAACAAATCAGATAAAAAAATAAGTAATGAAGAAAACGTTTCAGATTCCAACAGAGAAAATGTTAAGCCCTCGAAAAGTTCAACTATCAGTAAGGTGACAACAATACGATCTATCAGTGTGGTCTTAATGGCGAGGTCTATCAGTGAGGTTTTAATGGTGATATCTATCAGTGAGGTCCTAACAGTGTGGTCTATCGGTGAGGTCCAAATGGTGAGGTCTATCAATGAGGTCATAACCGTGCGGTCTATCGGTGAGGTCTATCAGTTAGGTTCTAATAGTGAGGTTGTAATACATAACAGTTTATCATACCTAACTCATGTATGATATAATTTAACCTCTCAGAATTCAAAGGTTTTGTGAATATATCAGCCACTTGATGTTTAGTCCTAATGAATTCAAGAGTGATATCACCTCTTTGATAATGATCTCTCATGAAGTGATGTCTCACATCAATGTGCATTTTCCTAGCATGAGATACTGTATTTTTGGTGATGTTAATAGAACTTTTATTATCACACTTTATAGAGACATGTTTGAATTGATATCCATAGTCTAGTAAAGTTTGTTTCATCCACATAATTTGATCACAATAACTACCAGCAGCTATATATTCATCTTCGACAGTAGATAATGCAACAAAATTTTGTTTCTTAATACACCATGATACTAGAGACTTGCCTAAAATGTGTCATGTTCCAGAGGTGCTCTTTCTATCTGAATTTCTACTAGGAAAGTCATCATCTGAATTACTTATTTAATCAAATTATTTTCCTCTTGTATAAAATAGTCATTTGCTTGTAGTATACTTGAGATATTTAAAAATAATTTTAACAATAGTTAAATGAGACTCTTTGGGATTGCATTGAAAATGAGAAAACATTCATTCACTAAATATAATATCAGTTCTTCCAGTAGTAAGATAGAGATGACTCCAAGTCATACCTCTATAAATGGTTTGACCCACTGGTTTACCAGTTTCATCAACATCCAACTTACAGGTGATAATCACAGGTGCATCACAACCTTTATTGTTCTCCAAAACAAAACATTTCAAACGATATTTACTATATTTATTATGATTTAAAACAATAACATTTTAATTTTGAAAAATTTGAAATACAAGGAAAAATAAGTATCCCCCATTAAACTCATTTCGAATTAATATTGCATAGTTTTTGAAAAAATAATAAATAAATAATTTTTATAGTATCCAAAAATAATGTCATCTATAAAAATCAATACTATTAAAACATCATTAGAAATCCTTTTAATAAAAATAGTAGGATTCAATATTACTTTAGTAAAACTTTTTGAAACAAGAAAATAACTGAGTCTATCATACCATGATCTAGGAGCTTGTTTCCAACCATATAATGCTTTAAAAAGTTTGAAGACATGATTTGAAAAATTGGGATTTTTAAAAATAGGGGTTTTTGAACAAATACCTCCTAAAAAATATACAAATTTAAAAATGAAAGTTTGACATCCCTTTGATTGAGTTTGAAATTCAGATGAGCTGTATAGGCAACTAGTATACTAATGTATTCTAGTATAGCTACAAGTTCAAAGGTTTCTTCATAATCTATTCCTTATTCTTGACTATATCCTTGTATAACTATTCTAGAATAGATTCTAACTATATTTCCATATACATCAACATTATTTATAAACTCTAATTTAGTGCCTATGGTCAATGTGTCTTTGGGTATTTTTACTATTTCCCAAACCTTGTTTATTTCAAACTGATTGAATTCTTCTTGAATTTCAATCACCCAAAATTCATCATTTATTACATCATTTATATGTTTAGGTTCATGCTCCGAAAGAAATTCTTGATGTTTAACCAAGTATCTCAGAGAAGATCTAGTCTATGTTCTACTATTTAAATCACCTACTACAGTATCTAAAGGATTATTAATGAGAGTTATAATACCTATATAAAGAGTTGAAATACTCTCCTCATGTTTTTTATAGGTTTAGATTCACCATGATCATATTCTGGAAAATTTCCAGAACTGGTTATTTTCACTAAGGGTTCAGTGTCTTTGTCATTAAGGTCCAGAATTTACATATCTCCATCAGGGTGTTTAGGAGAGATTTTGGGGTCATGTGGATCAGTCTCATCACATTTTAGATGAACTTATTCTTCCAGACATTTGGTTATCTTATTGAATACTCTATAAGCTTTACTAGATATTGAGTAACCTAGGAAAATTCCTTCATCACTTTTGGAAGAAAAATTGCAATGATTGTCCTTAGTGTTAAGGATAAAGATTTTTCAACCAAATACTCTAATGTAATTTACCTTAGGCTTCCTCTTATTCTAGATATCATAAGTGTTCTTCATCTGAATAGTTATGATTAAGACTCTGTTAATAATGTATCAAGCTGTATTAATATCTTCATCCCAAAAATAGATAGGTTTATCATACTCAATAATCATAGTCAATGCAATATCTTGAAGTTTCCTATTTCTTCTTTCTACAACTGCATTTTGTTGAGGTGTTCTAGGACCAAATATATTTTTATTATATCCATTTTGTGAGAAAAAGGATTCAAATTCCTGATTTCCAAACTCACAGCAATGATCCCATCTCATGGTCTTAATTCTAAGTCCACTAAGATTTTCTATAGACTATGAATTTTTAATAAAGTATGAACATTCTTCACTTTTGTGAGCTAGAAAGTATACCCAAGTATATCTAGAAAAATATTATACAATAACATAAACATAGTGCTTCCCATTTAAAGTAGAAACACTATATGATCAAAACAAATCCATGTGAACTAGCTCAATCAGTTGAGTAGTAGAAACTTCTTTATTTGGTTTGAAAGAAAACTTGTGTTGTTTTCCATTTTGACAAGGATTACACACTTTGTTAAGAGGGAATTACAATTTAGGTAAGTCTCTAACTAAACCATTCCTTCTTGGATTCCTAAGTGAGTGCACATTGAAGTGTCCAAATCTTTTGATCCATAACCATGATTCCTTATGAAATGAATTTAAGAAAGAAACATTTTTCTTAGATAGGGATCTTAGATCAATAGCATATACATTTTTATTTCTAAGAGAAGTAAATATTATATAATTTTTATAATTAAAAAAATTGCAGGCATTGTTTCCAAAATTAAAATTCAATCCATCATCACACAACTGAGAGATACTCCGTAAATTGTATTTTAACCCATAAAAATGTACTTTTGAATCTAATACAGTGTTAGTGTTTCCAATTTGGCCTAACAAGAAGATCGTCCCTTTTTCATTATCACCAAACATAACATTTCCACCATAAACATTTATTAGGATCTTGAAGCATGAATAGTCTCCAATCATATATCTTGAACGTCCACTTTCCAAGTACCATAGAGTTTTACAAGAGCTCTTCAGTCAATTTTCCTGCATAACTAATTAATTGTAGGGTAACTTTGGTACCCAGATTTTCATTGGTCCAAAAAAGTTAGAAAGTAAAGCTTTGAGAACCCAAACTTTTCTCATGGGTTTCCTATAATTAGAAGATATTTTTTGAGATATGAGAACATTTTTTGGTCTATTAGAGAACAATTTTTCAAAAGATGGTCCAAAACATGAACAATGAGTGAACTATCCAGATTTTGGAACAAATTTATTTTTAATAATCCATCTTTTTTTGGATGATATCCTATACTATTTTTGTATTTTGAAGATACTTTTTTCCCTAGAAACTGAGTCAGGGTATCTCTACCAATACTAATCTTTTCCAAATCCCTTTTTAATTTCTCATTAGATAATTTATGTTCTGTATTTTCTTTTAAAATCTGAGCACATTTTTCTTTCTCAATATCTAGATATATCTTAAAATTTGAATTTAAAGCATGTTGTATTTTCAAAACTTTATATTTATCCTTGATTTCATTAATTGTGTCCTCAAGCATTCTACAGTATTCATATATTTCATCCTTAGTAATATTTTCATCATTTTCTGATTCACTTTCATTCCCAGAATAATAATCATTATGTATAGGGGAATTGGATGTTACCTCTGATGTTTCTATCATGAAACACCAGTTTTCATGTTTGTTCTTTTCACTATTAGAAGTGTCAGATCCACTTGAGCTATCTTCTGAGGCATTCCAAGTAGCTTTCATAGCCTTTTTATATCTTTTTCCCTTGTCTTTATATTTCATCTAAAATTTCAGCTTGGGGAAATCAGCCTTCACATGGACTTTTCATTTACACTTATAGCAGACTATCTCATTTGTGTTGTAATTTCAATTTTTTTCTTTCTTCCACTATCTATTATTATCATACATTCTGTTATAATTTTATTTTTTAAAGAACTTCTTCTTGAGGGAGAACTTCTTGAATCTTTAGCCAGATGAGCCATCTCATCATCACTGTCAGAATCTGAGTCTTCACTGGTGGAAGTGTCTATAAGAGCATAAAATATTTCTTTATCATTAATATTTGAGGTAGAAGTATTGAATGCTACAGATTTATTTCTTGGTACTTCATCGGCTTGTCGATTTACCTTTTGCTCTTCTTCGTACATTATATGTTTTCCAATTAGTTCATTTACAAGTAGCTTTCATATGTCACAAGATTCTGATATAGAAATAGAAGTTCCTCTCCATCTCTCGGGTAGGCATCAACAAAATCTCACAATCTGATACATGTTGTCCACTGGTTTCCCAAGAAGATTCATGGTATTCACTAATTCATTAAACCCGAGATACATGTCAGAGATAGGATAATCAAGCTTCATTTTAAAATTATTATATTTAATAGTATAGGTATTTAATCTCATTTCTTTAACATTGGTTGTTACTTCATGTGAAATAGCTAATGTATCTCAAATTTAATATATAGTTTTACAGAAATATATTGTATTGAATTTTAAATCACCTATAGAACAGTACAATGCATTAATTTCTTTATAGTTATTATTATATATGGATTTAGTCAACCGAGACCATGTGTCCCTAGGAGCAGTAGTAAGTACATGTTGTTCTTCAATTCTGTCACATATTTCAGGACCCACGTTATCGAAATACATTTTCATTTTTAATTTCTATCGAGTATAGGTATTACCCTTAAAAATGTGTCATGTTACAAGAAGCACCCTCAACTCTGTTATCCATTATTAACTTGAATTTTAAAGAACTGAAAATTTTGATATGACAGAAATGTTATGGTCTTTATGATACAACTAAAATCACTGTTAAATAATTTGACAACATGAAAAATAGTTTAGATAGTAACAATGAAAATTCAACCCCTCTGATACCAAATTTTGGTCAGAGTGGAATCCCAAGAGGGGGTGAATTGAGTTCCAACTTAAAAATATTTTAAAAAATTTATTATATAGATCCCCCAAATTTTACAACGGCCTAGTTAATTAAGGCAGTAATGATATAAATGTCTAGTTGGTCAACAGGTTTCTCAAAGGGTGATTAGTCCTCAATTGAATTAGTGTGAAACACATATTAAACATTTGAAAAATGTTTAGTAAATTAAACATATACACACACTAACCATAACTAATTATAAAAGTGAATGCAAAATATTTTTATGTTTTAGAAATTATAAGCATTGGAAAATCGATAAAACAATGTATAAAAATAATATAGAGATCAATGAAGTAAATTTAGTGGTTCATTTTCAAGACGAGACTTAATCCTCTCCACATGGTGATCACTTACTACCATGAAGTTTATATTATTAATAAAAATGATACATATCCAGTATCATGATTTACAATAATTTTCACAAACTTTCTAGGGTTCACACCCTCTACCATAGTTCTTCAGGTGAAAAACATATAGTAGAGACCACACAAGATCTCTTCCGCGGTTATACCTAGGAAACAAGATATAGGTGAAGATTGATGTGAGTATGTTTAGTATCCTCCAGTTCAAGTATGGGAGACAACATGTGTAACATAAAGACACACACACTTCTATGAAATGTAATATAAAAGAACACAATAGAGATAATCTTATAAGATTGAGTTTAGAATGATCTATGTGTTTTCAGTTCAGTTCTTGACTCCTTGGAGTGGTGAATTTTCAGTCCAAGTCATTCTATGGTTATTTCCAACAAAACAGAGTGTCACAACTCTAGGTTCTATTTTTGATTGTTCTGCCTCTGGTGTTTATCAAGATTTGTTGAAGCATAGAAGCACAGAATGCAGAAGTGAGTTTGTCCCAAATGATCTTAGTGATGCTTGTGGGTTCATAGTGTATGTTCTCATATGGTTCTTTCTTATTCTCCTTGATCTAGTAATCAACATATCATGTTTTCCTCTCTCTTCAATATTTGACTCACTCACATCTCTTCGTCGATATCCACTTTTTATATTTGAGGTTAGAAAATAGGAATAAATAGACCACAAGAGGTCTTCCTCATACCTCGTACTATCCCAAGATATGGTGTCCTGATTTTTCTACAATCAGCATTAATTAATTTCATAAGCATTAAATTTACCAAATATGACTGTTAGAATAAAATTAATAATTTTACAAAGTATGGAAGGGAAAGCATTGGTAGAATAGTAACAATAACCTTCACAACGGTAAACTTCGATAGTAGGAGTGCATCAGTAGCCTTCAATAATAACCTTCAGAAGTAACCTTCAGTAGTGAGCCTCCATTGGAAACCTTTACATCAGTGACCTTTCATCGTGACCTTTACATCGTTGACCTTTCATCGGTGAAATTTCCATTGGTGTCCTCTGCATCGGTGGCCATTACATCGGTGACCTTTGCATCAGTGAACTTTTCATTGGTGACCATTGCATCAGTGACCTTTGTATTGATGACCTTTTCCTCGGTGACCTTTTCATCGGTGACCTTTTATCGGTGACCTTTGCATCAGTGACCTTTGCATCGATTCCATTGTATACTTAGAGAAATTGTGCACTGTGAGCTTAAAAGAGAGAGCAATGAGATTAAAAGTACATGATTGTTACATTAATAAAATCTTGGAATATTAATGAATCATGATCATCATAGAACAAAATCATAATTGTTACATAAATAAAACATGATTTGGGATTATCAAAACAAGTGATTCCATAAAAATGAATATGAAAATTCTATTGGGTTACATTATTGATTAACCCAGGTTGTCTTAGTGGGGAACTATTATTTAGCATCCTAGATAAATATTTAAATATGTCATTTTCATATTTATAAATATTTTTGAGTTAAATATTAATTTTTTATTAAAAGGGATGTTATGTTCGATGACGTACCCGATAAAAAACAAAAGGTTTCTTTGAAATCATAAGTTGTATACTAATAATACAATATTATTATCTTAAATGGAAGTAAACGCCTATCCATTGTACTGAAGGGAATGAATAGAACTAACTAAAATATGATTATATATGATTTTTAAATGTTTTTAAATTTATCCAATAAATGTTAGAGGCTTAAAATGTGAATGAATCCAATTTTAAGAATAAATACTCTTGTATTTTTAAATGATCGATTTACCACCTTTTGATGGAGAACCATTTTTAGAAATAGGTTTTTTTTCACTTTTATAAGTTCTATTTGAAAAATTTATATTATTCTTCAGAATTGGGACATCAAAATTTACATCATGTAAATTTATTGTATTTTTCTGCTAAAGTTCATTTTTAATGAATAGTGAAAAATACAGTATTTTGATTCAAAAATGCCTTTTAATATAATTTTTTTATATTCATGGAATATCTTTTTAGAAGTTTTTAAAGTTTAATTCGATTATATGTTTATCATTTAATATAATTTTGGTCATTGGAAATATTTTCACATTGAAATTGGACATAAACAAGTGTCATTATTTTGCTAGTTATTATTTCTTAAGAACATGCTTTTCTTGAAAGTGGGAATTAATTTTAAATTAATTTCTTCCACTTATATGTTTTGATTTTTGAAAAATGGATTCCATATTTGGAATCATGAAATCCAAATTGTGTAAATAGGTTTCTTTTATTTTTATATATTTTTAATATTTACTTTTGAAAATATTTTATTTACTATGGTTAAAGGGTAAATCTGGTAAATAAGGGTAAAAAATAATATTATAATAAAATTAAATTACCCAAACCTGTTTCCTAATCCTATTGGTTGATATATTTCTGACCGCAGACATCTTTTGGTTGATTTTGGGATCCCGTGGAGCCACTTGGGAGTAATAATGACACTTTATTTTAATTAAATTAAATTAAAGGGAAAAATGACATAAACAAATAACTTTTAGTAAAAAAAAAATTAACATGTGATTATATAACTTATATCTTAGAATATGAATATTAATTTTAAATATAAAAATATTTCATTCTTCATGGTATTTTTTTATAATTTTTTGACATCAAATAAATAAAATTATTTATGACACAATAATGATGCAGCGTTTATCTCATTAATGAATGATTTAAATAAATAAGATTACAAAAACAATAACAATATCCAAAACCAGTAAAATTCTTATTGTATGATTTTATATAAAACATGATCCATCTTATCTTTTACTTTAATAATTTTTGGATCTTTAGAAACTGAAAATCATTATATAATAAAATAATATTTTCAAACATTCCTAAAGAGCCCCTCCCCCACCTTATAAAAAGTCCTCACCTCTATCCCATTACTCACACATATAAATCCTATTTTCTTTTCCAATCATTGCCCAATTAATCTCCCTATATTCCTATATTCCTCCAAGAATCCATACCTTAGGCATAATCCACTTCAAGTAAACCTTTTGGTTCAAACCAAAGGGAGTTACTCGATATAAAGGTAATGTATTCTCTTATGTTATTTTATTTTATTTTACTTCTCCAACCCACTTAACTATTTTTATTCTATTATTTTATAAAAAAACAGTATCCTTAATGTAATAGGTTGTTTTTATGAGATGTATTTGAACTACACACACATACACCTCCATCTAATGCGTAAAGAACATATTGTTTCTGTGGACGACAAACTACTGCATCACGAAACGATGATTGTTCAAATATCTCCAAAGACCTCTCATGGAGGTCATTATGATGGAAATTTATTTATATATTAATGTTTTTTTATGATTCTATATTTTCTCTTTATATCATACCTTTATGGTTTCCATAATGGGTAAACGCGATAATTTCCTTTGAGGAAATGCCAACTACCTCCCCCTCAAAGTGATATGACTTGTTCATGCCTTATGTGCAATGTATAAATGATAGTGTTAATGAAATTATATATGATATTATACTGGAATTATAATAAACCTATCTATAATTAATTCTTTATTCCATTAAAATTCTAAATAGAAAATAAAGTAGCGTTCATGCATACGTACTACTTACCATCTCCCTGAACAGTGCATTTCATTTCTTATCTAAAAATGTTATCTACTATTATAAATAAATATATATACTAGATATATATGATATATATGATATCTAAATCAGATATATGATTATTTATATAATGTAATTTTGACCACAAGAACAACTTGTAATTATAAGATGTTCATTTTTGACTCAAGTACCAAATTTCGACAAAATGTCCATTATTAACATAAACGGTTACATAATGTTTATAACATGGTAATAAGTAATATAAAATGAATAATAAACTAGAAAATATTTCTTAATCAAGTATAAATTAACTTTAGCTCATTATTCAGGATATTAAAGATCGAACGGGTCAAGTCGGACAGAAGGTAAGGGACATCGTCTCGATCTCCTTTCATTGAGGCATATTTTTATTTATACATGGCTATCATTATATATGGTGTTTAAACCCCATTGAATTTTCATTTCATTAAAATGTAATCTTCTCACTACAAAGAATTTTACTAAATGAAAAAAAGAATGTCTCTTTTTAATGTAAGAGGTGACAAAGACCATTTCTACCGCCGCAAGTATTATTTGATCTTTGCCATCCTTAACAAGTCGTAGTGTTTTTTTAAAAGTAAAATAAATTCCATATACGTTTTTATGTATTTTGGTATTTAAATTTTTTTGAGAAAGCATTGATTATTTCAACATCTTGGAATGATATATTGTGATTTAAGTGTGTAAATGTTGTCTTTCCATTATTATGGTTTTATGTGATATGGCTCATGGTTATTGTTTACATATACGGGTAGTTCCCTGATAAACCTAGGGCGGGTGAGCTTGAGATAGCTCTCCAATGCATTGGGTAACTTCACGAAGGTAAATGTGAATGTTTCTCTTATGCGATTTAGGGAATATACTGTGATGTGTATTCCAACGTAACTCCCTATGTAGATGTGATATCTACAATGTAAGTATGATATGGAAGCAACATGTTACCTTTATGATTTATGATTTCTATTTGTTATTCATAAATCATATGATTTCATGAGGTATGTTAAAGAACTTATTTTCTATATGTATTGATGAACTATTGTCTTATTTCTTTGTTTTATAACCCTTACTGAGATTTTTATGCTAATCCCATGTATTGAAATGTTTTTCACTAGACATAAAGATGAATAGGGTCATGGATGGGATCAAGGGAAATTCGTACTGTCTAAAACATGGAAAAGGACATGACTATTTTTTCAAGAGTTTTTATTTGATGAAAAAATGGAAACTGAGTAGAAGTGTCTACTTTGAATTTTTTTAGATGTAATAGTTATGACCTAATACTATAAAACTCTAAATATGAAAAGATCCTCAATGTGAATTATTCATTTAATTCAAGATTATGTAATGTTTTAAGGAGGGGTCCCTATAGTTGGTATCAGAGTTTGGTTTAGACAACTTTATATGCTAGGATCTTGTTAAATTAATATCCATAAATTATTTTTAATTTATGGTAAGATTGAAATGATATAGCATTTATAGATTACCATGTTGCATCACTGAAGATATTTTTGTGTTCAGAATGTTTTTGCGCAGAGGAAACAAGACAACTATGATGGGACGACACCAGGATGAAGACAACCTTCCAAATCAGAAACCTGAGATAGTTGGAATCGGAACTGAACAGTTGGTTGTAGTGATGGAACATTTGACTGATGGAATAAATGGTGGTGGTATCCATGCACGAGATCATCTAGATCAACAACAAAGGGACATGTTAGTAGTAGAGAATTTAATAAGGAGACATCCCCCATCATTTAAAGGATCATCTGACCCAGTTCTAGCATAATGGTGGATTTAAGAACTGGAATATATTTTGGATGTCATGGGGTGTTCAGAATATCAGAAGGCTGGTCTTGCTATTTACCATTTTTAAGGTGATGCCGATTAGTGGTTGTCGAGGGTGAAAAATATCAGGGATAGTGAGGAGACTGATTCTCTTGATTGGGATGAATCCATTGGTATGTTCTTGAGAAATATTTTACAAAGTTAGTTCGTATTAGGATGGAAAAACAATTCCTAGAATTGAGGCAGAAGGATGACTCAGTGGCTACTTATGAAGCAAAATTCACTTGACTAGTAAGGTATGCTCCAAATTTCATATGATATCTTGATAGTGAAATCAACCATTTTACTCAGGATTATAGACAAGGTATCGAAGGGAATTATCTTCTCGTGAGATCAAAAGTTATGAAAAACATGTTCGATGTGTGGAGAATGAGGAAATGGAGTTTTCAGATGATCAGTTGTTCTTTGGAAAACAACATAAAATCATGTCGAGGTGGCATACGAAAGGAAATAACTCTTCAAAAAAGTCTGATGGCAGAAAATTATGTTTACAATTCGTGAAAATGGTAGTAAAAATCATGTCGGGGAACACCTTTTGAATTCTGGTAAGTGCTACCGATTTGGTAAAATGGGACATAAGGCTCAAAATTGTGCTGAAAAAGATCAGGGTAATGGTAATAAAAAATTAGATTTAAAGTCAGTAAAATGTTTTAAGTGTAATGAAATGGATCATTATTCAAATGAGTGTCCAAAGAAGTATTCAACTTAGGGATAACAACCAGACTACAAGCAGAAAAGGTTGGTGAAATCCTTTGCAACTAGTTCAACATATGTTGGGGTCATAAAATGAACTAGTATCCAGTACACTATTTTTTCATATTATTCCAAAGTGTTGTTTGATTCAGGGTCTACACATTCATTCATTTCTGAGATTTTTTCTAGTAAATTGGTAATTCCATCACAAGATATGAATCCTGAAATTATGGTAAAAACATATAGAGGAAATGACCAAACAAAAATAAATCATAAGAACTTTTTTGTCCTTGTGTGTGGGGATAATCTACCTGAAAAACTTATAGTATTTTCTCTAGTAGAGTTTAATGTTATTTTGGGTATGGATTGGATTTCTATTTATCATGCTACGATTGAATACAGAGCTAATGTTGTTTATTTTTTGAAATAATTTCAGTTTCAGTACAAGAATGAACACTTAATATTGATAACATATCACGATTTTGAGAAACTAGTAAAAGATGGAAATTAATGTTACCTTTCACATATTGTTGAAAACAAAAGGGTTGTTTAGATTAATGATGTGCCAGTTGTAAATGAGTACCTTGATGTTTTTCCTGATGAGTTTCCTAGAATTATACCTAATCGAGAAGTTGAATTTACTATTGACATAGTTTCTAATGCTAAGCCAATTTCAAAACACCCTTATCGAATGGCTCAAATAGAAATTTGAGAGTTAAAGAAGTTATTGCCGTAGTTATTAGATAAAGTTTTCATTCGACCTATCACATCACAAAAGGGTGCTTCTGTCTTGTTTGATGAAAATAAATATGGTTAGATGAGACATGGAATTGATTATAGATAATTCAATAGCATCACTATTAATAACAAGTATCCTTTGCCTCGTATCTATGATTTTATCATGACCCATCCCCCAGGGACTGTGCAGTGACTACCCCATGCCCTCCATCCATAGGCCTGGGGCTGGTGACTAGCACCGAAAGGCGTATTCACTTAAATGGGAAGGCATTTCCATTAACCTGTACAAACACAACATCTGAGAACATAAAAAGATGAAACTATTAAGTAAACTATAGTAGTAAAATAGCACTTAAAGTAAAATGGTCCGGAATACATGCCCAACTATAGGAGTACGAGTATAAATGAAATAACAATACAACTGAAAAAGGGAAAACAGATACTGGGTCGTCCTTCGAGGATCCTACCTGAAGGATAGGAACGGATCAACTCCTCATCACTCTTTGTCCGTCTGTCTCCTCTACATCACGTCATGGAAAATGGTCCACCACCGAGCATCGTCCAGTCCTAGGTCCCTTAGCCTCGATCAATGTTTTCTGTATTCTTCACAAGACACAACAAGGTGTGGGAAAATCTCATGCAGGGGTGAGTATAACAATACTCGGTAGGGACCTAGAGACCCCCATAGGTCTCCTATAGTTCCACAAAAAAACCACAAATCATGACCTAAATCTCATGGCATGAAGAAATAGAAATCAACTCTACTTAGGTATATTCCCTTACATATACCTAAGTTATCAAGACATACTCATCTCATAAACGAGGAAAGAATACCACAAAGGTAACACCACGAAGGTAGAAGTACCACCCATGTAATGCCACAAAGACAACACCACGAAGGTAGAAGTACCACACATGTAACACCACAAAGAAATAAGTACCACACAGGTAACCCAATGAATGTAGGAGTACCACACAGGTAACACAACGTAGATAATAGTATGACACAGGTGACACCAACAAGATAGCAGTACGACATAGGTAACACCACAAAGATAGAAGTATCAAAGAGGTTACACCACAAAGGTAGAAGTACCACACAGGTAACACCATGAAGATAAAAGTAGCACACAGGTAACACCACAAAGATAGAAGTACCACAAAGGTAACAACATGAAGCTATAAGTACCACAAAGGTAACAACAAGAAGATAGAAGTGACTCACCTCACAATCTGGTATATCTTAAGTACATAAGTATAGATGATCAGTCGTCAGCTAGATCATCTTATTCTTTTAAGAAGAACTGCTTCTGACCCACACAAGATCGATAGCTAATAACCCCCACTGACCCACATAGTATCTGACCGACATAGGATCAGTGTTTGCTGACCCACACAGGATCGCTGAGCACTGACCCACACAAGATCTAATATATGCTAACCCACACAGGATCGATAGATGGTGATCCACTTAGGATTGATTTACATTCTTCACGTTACAGCTATTCACATGATTCCTCACACCCGGTGCTATTGAGTTCCGTAGAATCTACCCCTCAAGATATTGGTTGTACCTAGACCACCACTAATATTCAAAAAGAAGTAACCCAAAGGACGTATATGTCGTAAGGGTTCCAACGGGATAGACAGTGCATCAATCGGACGCCCGTTCTGCATGTTATTAGCGTCTTCATTCCGAGGGCGAGGTAGGATTCAGGTTCGATCCAAATAGGCCATACTCCAACTCTATCCAAAAATCTAGTGGAGAAAACCACAATGACTATCTCGATTTACGGATTCTGGTTCAGTAGACAGTTTGTTAAATGGACGTCCGGTTCTCAAGATAAGGTCCTTTGAGCGTTTCTCGGCCCGATTGGGCCCGGATTCTGTCCGACTCGGTCGGACCAACCCAGCCTGACCTAGTCCTGGCGGGGCGGAGTAAGACTTGTCCCGATGGGCCGATGTTCGGTCTGGCCCATAAGAGGGGCGGCCCGAAAGGGAAACCCGACCAGAACACGGAAGCCCACCAAGGGGAGGCCCGGCCCGCATGGGGCGGCAACCAGCTAGGGGGGTGCCCGTTCGGAGGGTGGTGGCCCAGTCCGAGGGTGGTGGTCTGGTCCGAGGGTGGCGGCCCGGTCTGAGGGAGGCGGCCCGGTCGGAGGGTGGCGGCCCACTCTGAGGGCGGTGGCCCACTCCGAGGGAGGCATCCTGGTGTGAGGGCAGCGACCCTGCTCGAGGGTGGCGGCCCGATGTGAGGGCAACAGCTTATCCGAGGATGGTGGCCCGGCTCTGAGGGCCATGTCCTGGCTACAAGGACGGCGACCTGTCCGTGGATCAGTGTCCTATTAGGGTGGTGGCCCGGTTCGGGGGTGGTGGCCCGGCTCAAGGGCGACAGCCCGGTGTGAGAGCGGTGACCTGTCCGAGGACGGTGGCCCAGCTCTGGGGGCAGTGTCCCGGTTTGGTCTGACATGAGGGGTGTAACCCCCCATTCTCCCAGATTCCCAAACAGCCTGAAGGCCATTCAGTTGTCAAGGTGGCAGTGTCACGGGACCCGCCAGAGTCGGGTTCGACCTCCGGCGCAAATTCCATTCACTGGCGGTCACGCTGCCTCCCTTCCCACGACTGGCTGTCATGGAAGCGGCCTCCTCCATTCTCCATGGTTAACGAGGAGTGACCTTTCTCTTGCGGCGTGTTTCGACACGCTTGCAGTCTTCCAAGGTGGCGCAAGGAAATCACGGTATCAGAGGGTTCGGGTCAGGTTTGATAGGCATGTGCCCTCTGCATAAGCTTGCATATTGGAGGATGTTAAGGGGTTGAATAAACAATTTAGTTAAACATAAAATTAACCCCACAAGATTCCCCTCAATAACCTCCCACATGGATAAATGAATCGAGGGTCAACCCGTAAGTCGGTTGACCCATGTTCATCATTTAATTTTAAGAATGGGAAGAGAGAATCAAAAACAAATGAACGAAAAATAACCCATTACCTGGAAGAGACGTTCGCTGACTATGGTCGACAGAACATCCATTGTCATTGTCGTTAGTTTGTGACTCAGTGGAGCTCGTCTTTACTTGTTGGAACCAGTGTTGTGCTCCAGGTGGTTGGCGTCATGGTACATTTCCAGGACTTCATCCCTTGGTGGAGCCATGCCAAAACCCTTCCCCAAGTTCCATATAAATAGTAGAGGAGAAAGAGTGTGCAATGTTTATGGAATTAATGAGGTTCATTTAATTAATGAACATACCAAATTCTCAATGGTGTGGTTACATGAATCGAAGAGTCAATCCATTTATTCGCTTGACACGTCTCCAGTCCTTCCAGCGTCATTCGTCCGTTGGAGGGAAAAGCAGATAATAAAATTACAAACATGTTATTTTATTAGTCTTTCAAAAGTCCGTAAAAAATAACTTTTTCACCCAACCCATAGCGGTCGATGTTAAGCACCCCTTAAGCGAATCCTGACACTGTGAATTCAATGGTAACCTCATATTTTTAATCTGAGCATCGGTTCAAATGTTAGAAAACGCCGCTTGCACGTTTACTGACTGTACCCGAAAAAAGTTCAGAATGTTATTAACAGTCACCCTCGACCCATGACGGTTGAGGTTAGGCTATTCCTAAGTAAAGAATTACAAAAAGAACCAAAATGTACTCTTGAATTTCCTATTCGAGTTACCGTTTATATGTTATGCATTTTCCAATAAAATAATAGTCACTTAATTATTTTATTTATGGCCAAAAACTAACTTTCACTGGTAGCCAGTGCAAGACAATGTTAGAATATTCCTAAAGAAATCATACCCTCACGATTTCAGCAGTGGTATCATATTTTTAATTCTAGTTCCCGTTCAGGAGTTATAAAAATTTCAAATATAAAATAACTTTATTTAATTATTTTATTTACGGTTATACCATTTTTGGGTTTTCTCACCATAGGTATGCACCGACTAAACATATGTCGCGGCTAGGGTAAACCCGCAATTCTGAGTACAACGGTGCCCTTATATTTCTGATTTGGGAAACCTTTCAAGAGTTACTCCACTTTTTTAGGAAAATTTCTTACGCGCACTAATTAAATCTAAAAAAACTTCGATGGGTCATTCCGGGCACTCTAGGCCTCGGAATCATGCACCGTCAGATTTCGATGTCTCAAAATAATTCCATATAATTAAAAAAAATTATAGATATTCCGAGACATTACATTCCCCCCACCATAGGTATTTACATCCCCGAAAGCCACAACATAGACTAAGGAAACAAATGGGGGGTAATAAACCCGAAAATGAGCCTCCCACTCCCATGTGCTCACCTAGATGTTATTGTGATACCAGATAAAGTGCACCAAAGGTATTGAATTCCAAAGAAGGACCAGATCCTGTCGATCCTCAGTCTCTACTGGAACATCCATAAACGTCGCCCAATTTTCTAAGTCCATCTCTCCATGGTCGATAATGTCTGATGGATCATGAACCGATCTCATTAGCTGTGACACATAGTAAACATTATGCACCTAGTGCTTTTGTGGGGAAAGAGATAGATGGTAAGCCACCTCACCCACTGAACTGAGAATCTAGAAAGGTCTGATTAATCTCAGAGATAATTTTCCACACTGACCAAATCTTCACAAGCCTCATCGAAGTGAGACCTGTAAGAATACATGGTATCCCTCCTCCTGTCGGAATAAGACTTCCGCAGGATCTGAGCTGTTTTCACATGCTAACAAGTGAGGCATCATGATACAAACTCTTCCATTGATTCCTTCATCCATGGCCATCAGTAATGAGAAATGAGGTCCCGGTACATCATCGCCACGCTAGGATGTACCGTTAATGGGGATGTATGAATCTCCCTCAACACCTCCTCCTGAAGCATTACTGGTACCATAGTGCATCCTCTGAAAAGAACCTTCTCCTCACCGTCATAAAATCCTTCATGGGACCATCTTGAGGATATCTGAGCACGTCAGGCCTCGCAGTCAATGTCTCAAGATGTGCCTACCAAATTCTATAATGAATTTGGGGAGTGACAGTCATATACTGGAGGTAAGATACTCCATATTATTCCATGAAGGATATCCACGGTGTGACTAGATGCTCTGACGCCTCACTCAGGGGCTATAGAACAGACCTCCTACTAAGTGCGTCTACTACCACATTCCACTTCCCATGAGTATAGACTATCTCAAGGTCATAGTACTAGAGAAACTCTATCCATCGTCGCTATCTCAGCTCTTTAATACTCTACTAACACTTCTCCATCCACATTAAAGGCTCCCCCTTAATCGTCGAAGCTGAAAATGGGGTCTCTACCCTGGAGGAGTCATGTACAAATATCAAGTAGTACCTAGCCAAAGGTGAAGTAGCTCTCCCTTAAGGGAGGTAATCTCGATAACATCCTTTGGAAATATGTCCCCACACTCAGCCACTCCCATTAGGAACTGAAAACTCAAAATTCCTGCTTCCATGAGTGTAAGTTTAGTTGACTCAAGAGTGATCAGATACACCCTCATTTTTATGTGTTTATCTCATGATGCATGGGTATCCTTTTTCTAGGACCACGGAAAACCGCATTACAACGTTGTAGATAAACCACAACATTTTCCCCCTAATTCAATCAATCTGAGAATGAACCGTGTATGTCCAGTCCATACCAAAATTAACGTCGTAAGGCCCCGACGCTGCCACCAAGAGGTTCTAACAGTATCTCTCGCCTCAAGGGTCAGATCCCACCATCGGTGTATTTGGGATTATTGAGTCTCCTTCCAAAGGTATCTCCAGACGTGAGGGTCAAGTCAACTGCTTAACCAGAAACTGTAGGTATTAAACAAGATTCATGGATGGAATGAATTATTGGGACCTATGTCTATTAATATAGTAGCTAGTAGTAGATAGAGACCATACCTCGAATCATGCATGGAGTTCTTGGGTCACACTCCTTAACTTCATGCAGCTACTCGCTTTCCCTGTCCTGCAGCTCCCTGATCCTGGTGGGGACCACATTGGGGTGGTGGTTGTAACATATCAAATTTTGTACCACCTCTTGTTTCTCTCGTAGATCCTCATCCACATGTGTTGCCCTGCAGAGTCATTTGTCCTTATTACTTCCTCTTCCTGAGAAATTTTTACATGCCTAAGTCTCTGAGACTGGAAACAGTTTCCTACTTTCCCACTACAAACATTCACTTGCTGTATCCATTAAACCAAAGAACATTCAACCAAAAAAGCTCTATCTAGCAGCCTAACATAAGTAGGAATGCATAGAGGAGTAGTTATAACTCTGATGTCCCTAAACACACATTTATCAGTGGTCTGATCCCTAAAGCACTGATCGAACTGAATTCCTCGAGTACCTAGGATGGTCGGTACGCCTCGATAAAAACTCAGATACCTACATGTCATCCTTCTGAAGTTGTAGAAGCTATAGGGAACTCTCAACTACCTCCTCAAGCCAGTTCACGAATGCTTGTGAGTTGGGCTCACCTCGGAACCTGAGCGGTATCTGATGATGAAGCATGTGTAAAGCACTAATCCTATATGTGTCCTATACCGGTATCGCCAGTTGTAACTACTGACCAATGGGAAGTGATATAGCTGGAACACTACCCGAAGGTACCATCTCGGGCAATGGTCCACATACCGAAAACTCATCAATACGTTTACCATCTTCATGACCACTCACTAGAAAAGACTAGGAGATAAGATCACCATCTTCACTACAGGTGTCTCAACTCGGTGGAAAATTCTAGGCACAGCCTCCAGCCACTACTCTGCTGCCTGGGAATCTATCTCTCCTTGAATCCACGGAGGCCTCTACCTCTAGAACCCATGAAACACACATAGTAGGCATGCACCATATGCTAGTGCGACTGGTGGTGATTGTCGCCCCACATGTGGTGGTACTGGTGGTACACCAATTGAAGGTGCCAACACTGTAAGAGGGCCCTACACCGGAGCCTCATCGCTCGCTGGGCCATCATCATGTACTCTCTCAGGAATCCTATCCATCTATCTATGCAGAGGAATCTTGATAAGGTATAGTTGTTCCACAGTCATTAAGTTGTACTTGGTGGGATGACTCCAAAGAAATCAAAATAAAAACTTTTCCAAAACACACGCAATCAGTGTTTTCTTGAATTGAGTCAAAAATCAAAATTTTGTGTCTGGGAGTAAGCAAACGTTAGCTGCCGCACCAACACTGGACACCCCGAACTGAAAACCACACTCATAACACTTAACACTATTTCCATTGAGAAAATATCAGAGTCCTAGTACATTGGTAGAACCTAACTCCTCTAAAACCACTTTGTCACGACTCGTCTCTCTGGGCCTATTTCGTGACTACCCCAAGCCCTCCTTCCATAGGCTAGGGGCTGGCGGCTAGCCCCGAAAGTCTTATTCTATAAAATGGGAAGATATTTCATTTAACTTGTACAAACACATGGTCCATGAACACAAAATAGAAGAAACTGTGTTGTAAACTGTTTTAGTAAAAGAGTGTTGAATGTAAAAGGGCCGGAATACAAGCCCAACTGTAAGAGTATGAGTACAACTGAAAAAGGAAAAACAGCTACTAGGTTATCCTCCAATGATCCTACCTAATGTGTAGGTAAAAATCGCCTCCTCGGCACTCCTCATCCATCTGTCTCCTCCGCATCCCGACACGGAAAATGGTCTACCTCCGAGCACCGTCCAGTCCTGGCTCCCTCAGCCTCGATCAGTGTTGTCTATCGTTTGCACAAGACACAACCAGGTGCGGCCGAAGCCCATGCATGGATGAGTATAACAATACTCAGTATGGACCCCAAGACACCCGTAGTTCTCCCAGAGTTCCAAAAATAAAATACCACAAAGCATGAAATAAATCTCAAGGCATGAATCAATAGACATCAACTCTTCTTAGGTATATGCCCAAACGTATTCCTAAGATATCAATACATACTCATCTCATACATGATGGAAGAATACCACAATTTTTACACCACAAAGGTAGAATTACCACACAAATAACACTACGGAGAAAACACCACAACGGAAGAAGTACCATAGAGGTAACACCACAATGATAGAAGTACCACACATGTAACACCACGAAGGTTGGAGTACCACATTGATAACACCACGAAGGTAGGAGTTCCACAAACGTGACACAACGAAGATAGAAGTACCACATAGGTAACACCACGAATATAGAATTTCCACACAGGTAACACCACAAGATAGAAGTACCAAACAGGTAACACCACGAAGGTAAAAGTACCACACAGTTAACACCACGATGTTAGAAGTACCACACAGGTAGCACCACAAAGATATAAGTATCACAGTTGTAACACCATGAAGATAGGAGTACCACAGAGGTAACACCAAGAAGATATAATTGTCTCACCTCATAATCATGTATATCTTATGTACATAAGTACAGATGATTATTCGTAAGCTAGATCATCTTATTCTGTTAAGAAGCATTGCTTCTGACCCACATAGGATCGATAGGTAATAACCCCCGCTGACCCACATAGGATCTAACCCACACAGGATCGATGTGCGCTGACCCACACATGATTGTTGATATCAGACCCACACAGGATCTGATAGATTCTAACCCACACAAGATCTACAAAAGCAAACCCACTTTGGATCGATGTACTTTCTTCACCATACAGCCAACCACATGATTCCTCGCACTTGGTGCGCTCGAGTTCCATAGAATCTTCACCTAAATATATCTGTCAAACCACTACTGCCACTAAGATCAAAAAAGGAGTAAACCAATATAATTCCATCTTGTAAGGGATCCAAAGCGACAGACGGTGCGTCAATCTGATTCTCATTCTACAAGTTATCAACATCTTTGTTCTGAGGGCCCAATTTCTATCCGGGTTAGATCCAACCCGACCATACACCAACTATATCCAAAACTCATTCGGAGTATACCAAAAGGACCATCTCGATTTATGGATTCCAGCACCGCAGACAGTTCTTCAAACGGATGCCAAGTTCTAAAGATATGGTCCTTTGAGCGTTTCTAGGCCCGGATCCAGTCCGACTCGGTCAGGCCGACATGGTCCGACACGGTCTGGGCGGGGATGAGGTGGACACGGCCCATAAGTGGGGAGGCCCACAAGGGAGGCCCATCCAGTAACACCCTGATATTTTATGAGAAATATTATTTTTAATTTCTTCCATATCTTTTGTTTTACACTTCACCAAGATTATCTTGCGCTATACGCAACACTGTATTATCTTGTAGTATACGCAACACTATTCTAGGCTTTTGTTGCACACAATTTCAAGTTCTTTCAAATAAAATTCATTTTACACAACACCAAGTATAGATTTTGATCAATGTATAACTAAACTATATATTGATAATGTTATACGCAACACCAATGGAAGCCTTCCCTATACTAAACCCTGACTTGGCTTGCATTACAGGCTAGAGTGACCTTCCTCAATAGCGTGTGTTGTACGCAATACCGAGTTTCACTAAACAGCGATATATTGTTATAATATTATTATGTACTAGAAGTTATGAATATAATAAACTAAATATTGAATTTTATAACATTATCATTCATCTTACACATTTTCTAGATCATGGTATGAGAACAAAATAAACTTTTCGTGTAAAATAAGTATTTTTTTAATGCAGTTTTGCTGCCTTTTGATGGCGCACCCATTTTAAATCTAATTTTTAACAAGTTTTTAAGTTCAATTTTACAATATAAACTTTTTTTTTGAATCAAGATATAAAAATTTATGTTTGATAATGTTTTGATATTTTTTTTATAACGTTCATATTTTAGTGAATAGTTAAAATACGATAAATTTTAATTTAAAACAACTTTTTTCATTAAGATAATTTATATGGATAAGTTATTATATTGAATTAATTTAAAGTGTAAATAGAATATATTATTACCATTTAATATAATTTATTTCATTAGCATTAATTATACATTGAATTCATAGGTAAAAACAATTCAATATTTTGCAATGTTTTAAAATTTAAAACCCATTTTCTCAACAATATGATTAGTTTTAAATTAATTTTTGAAACTTCAATGTATTGAATTTAAAAAAATGGATTCCATATTTCGATTCATTAGGTCCAAATTATGTTAATTGTATACTTTTTATTTTTTGGCATTATGAATTGTAACTACGGTAAATTTTATTTAGCACTGTTAAAGGTAAATTAGGTAATTAAGGGTAACAATAATATTATAAAATTACCCTAAAACTAGTCTTAATATAGTTGGATGATTATATTTCTTCCTAAAACAAATATGTGTCTAAATGGAATCTATTGGAACCCACTTGGATGTGATTAATACCTTTAGTTTATTTTATTTAAAGGAAAGTGAAATATGTCTCCCTCAAACTTTAATAATTAAAGTATTTTTAATATAAGGCTATACAGAATATAAATTCGATTATAAATAATCACATAAAATATAAAATGTTTTCCTTTATCATGGTAATTTAATTGTAATTTTTATGAAATATTTAATTACCTTAATATCTTATACGTTAATGATAGGGAAATTATTTACTTAGTGAAAATCAATAATATAGTTTTTATTAAAGTAATAATACCCATAAAAGGACCAAAAACATGACCAAAACATATATTCCGAGTATATCGATAACATAAGCATCCAAGGGTCTACTTGGGGACCATTTGGAGTCGTATAAACTAGATTATGACATTTATATTTTTTTATTTTTAATAATTTCAAAGTTGTCACCTTCATAATTTAATAAATATAACAATTTAAATGTTCTGATTTTCAGATGATAAATTAGGGTAAAAGTTATATTATGAAATATATTAGATATATATTCATGATAGGATGTTATTTTTAATTTTTATGAAATAAATAAGTATATTAAATAGTTAAACAAAAATGTTGTAGTAATTATTTTATTAAGAGAAATATCAAATAAATTGTTTTAAAAATATTACAAAAAATATTATATGAACTAATTAATGTTTTACACAAAATTTTTAGATGAATATGACATGTTAGTAATATATTAAATATTTATTTTGAATATATCTACTGTGTGGATTTTATTTAAATTCAAATAATTGAATAGTGTCAAAATTGACACTATTGATATTTTATAAAAATAACATATTTAAAAATCAAAAAAATATTTAGAAATTACAAATTATACGGTCTAAAATGTAATAATGTGTCTAAATATGGAAAAATAAAAATGCATAAGTATGTATCTATAACCTTTTAAAAATTATAATTTTATTACAACAAATAAAAATAAATAGATTAAAAAAGGATAAATCAAATTGATAAGGTTTAAAATATATTCCAAACATGTCTAAATTTTATTGGTTGATGAGATTACAACCATATCTCATCTCATATTATAATTTGAGTCATTTTGGATGTTTTTATATGGGTTTTGATTTTATTATAAATTAATATTTTAGTGGTTTCCAAAAGTGCCCCTCTCCCCCATTATAAAAGGGAACCTCCTCCCTCTTCACTTCACACCATTTTTAGCCTTCAAGATCGGCCAACCCCTACCAATTCCTCTTCTAATCCTCTCTAGTTATATCATAGAGGTTCTGTTCTTCTCAAAATACCAACTCTAGTGACCTAAGAGGATGTTTAAAAGAGGCACGTGAAGGAAGATATAATCACTTCTACCGATTCTTTCTAGTTTCTTTCTTCTTCTACTTCCTATTCTTTAATTGTTTCATTATAAATTAATAACATAATTATTAAATATATTCTGATATGTTATTATAAATATGAAAAAACCCTATTTCACATTCTATCCATCCTACGGAAAATGAAATCACCGCGCGTGCGTACGTACTGAATATCGTCTCCACGCCGTGGTGTAATATGTTTTTTCCACCACCACCTTGCATGGATGGGTATAAGGGTGTGGGTATAAGGGTTTAAAGAATAGATATCTATGATTATTATAACATGATATTAATTCTGAGATATTCTATCAACCACTTCAATTCCATTCAATAATTTTGTGAACAATATCATCGCTCGAGCGTACGTATGGATTACCGTCTCCATGACGTGGTGACATTCATTCTCCATGTTAACCATTCAAGAATTATTACAAAGTATATATAGTGAATAATAACGAGATATATGAAATAATAATGATACTTTATTTATGTATATGTTATTTACTTACGTCCATTTAATTTAATAAGGAAACGAAAACATCATTCATGCGTACGTACGGTCTACTGTCATCATGAACATTGTATTTCGTTACATTTATTGATCTTATACATATATTTATATTCTGAATATATATTATATATAAATAATTTCTTACATTCTATATGTAATTATTCATGATCTATGTAATCATGTGAATAATTACATGTCAAAACACGTACGAAAAATGAAATGATTTTACCCAAAACGACGCATTAATGTGGAATTGACAAATGAATGGGTTATATAAAGTCATAAGTGAATCATATATGATATCATAAATATTATTATGGTTCTTTTATAAGCTAATAATATGTTTAAATCCACTATACAGGAGTCTCTAACACATATGGATGAAATTGGAATAATGTAAGGGATAATTATTTCAATCTCATTCTTAACAGAGATTTTTTATTCCTAAGTATTTATTGGGGTTATATTTATCATCCATGCCCATGTTTTCTAAAAACAATGATGTATGTTTAATGTCCTTTTTACCAATTTTTTACTATTACCACATGGTATGGAAGGAATATTTCTTTTGTTTACCATACGAGGTACTTTTTGACTTTTCCAACAGAAGTACGAAGAAAATGTTTTTGTTACTTTAACGACATCTACGTATTTTTATGGTTTCATAAAGCCTTATTTTCATGAAGCTTACTCTACAATATTTCATGATTATTTTCAATAAAATCATTTTCTTTTATAATTGTGTTTCATTTTGTGAAAAGAAAATTATTTTGAAGAATAAAGGATATTTTCCTCAAGAATTCATTTCAAGTGTTTTATCAATACTATTTTAGATCTAAGATGACATTATTTAATATGTTTATGTTTCATGTATAATGTCTCTGTTATTTACACGATTTTATTTTTCAAAGGATGGAATGATATCCATTTGTTTTATATGGATTATGTTATGATGGGATGATTTTTATGAAACCCATTTTATTGTTTGGGTTATCATGAATGATTAATGTTTATTTTGTGTCACACATTGGAATGGATTCATTATGAGATGGTTGGGACCTATATCTCCCTCAAATGCATTGGGTAAAGATTTATATCTCATGAGATAGACAAGGATGGAATGACAAGTCAATCTAGTTCCGTAATACAGGGTTGGAATACCAAGTAAACCCGGTTCAGTAATGGACTTTGTCCACTATGATGGTCTTGGCAGAAATTCCTTGACTAATATGGAAATCATATCATGTGCTTAATGGTTTTCCACAATTACATGTTTTATTCCCATGCCATTTTTTCATGATTAATGTTCCTTTATGATCTATTCCTTATTTACTTCTAAGAATTATGTCATTGCTCAAGATTTTAATATTTTGTGTTCATGTATTTACATTCAAATGTTTATGGATTGTTTTTATGTTCTCCATGTTTACCCTTACTGAGAATTTGACCTCACCCTTTATATGTTTTCTTTTCCCCAGGATATAAAGAATGGTTTTAGGTAAGAAAACAAAAGGTGAAGATCTTTATTGGAGATGCTGAAGATCTTTCACCATGATTAGATGATTATATTTAGAGTTTCCAAAGACACTAAACTAACATGGTTTTTGAGAGTCTTCTTGTGTCATGTATTATGTTTTCTGCAAAATTAATTTAATGTTGATGTACGTAAATCTTGGGTCATTATAGTTGGTATTAGAGCGAAGGTTTATTCAACCTTTGGAAACTATAATTCCAAAACTTTTGTGAGATCCCTTGAGATATTTCTAAGGTATGACTAGGGATGTCCCTAAGGTTAAGTATAAGTATAGGTTATAGTACTAGAATTACGATAACGATCATAGAATTAAAACTAAGATGTTAGATATTGAAGGTACTCTGCATTGATTATGTTATTTTCCTAGTATGAATTTTTCCTCTCACATAATTCTTTTTGTGTTTTAGTCAATGGAGGGAACCAGAAGGAATTCGGTTAACATTGAATCCAATGGAAAAATTGGTAACTATGAGCAACAAAATTGTGTAATGCCAAGAAATAAAGATATTATGATTATGTCGAATCAGTCATCGTGATATCTAATTAACAAGGTAAAATTTATTTGTATTCCTAATTCATCAAATAAGAAGAAAATGAACTTTTATGCATGTTTTCATGGTGAGGAACATAGAGAAAGGAAGGTTGATATTTCTAAAGAAGGGAAGAGGAACATTGATGAATACATCAAATATAGGAGAAGATGTTATCTGTGTGAGGAAAAGGGTCAAAGAGTGACAGACTGTTATGGAGTGAAATGTATTATCTATAGAGAACATGGGAATTACCCAACTCAATGCTCTAACCTAAGAGGATACCTCTAAATCGAGGAAGGACCTATTCCATGACAATAATTGAAGATGCTGGATTAAAGGGTTAATATATTGGAATTCAATAATAGTGTTGTTGAGGTAATTTTATAGTATATTAGAATATCTATGTATTGGTCCATTGTGGTTTTCCATAATAATATGGTACCGTTAACCATGAAAAGTGATTGAAATATTTTTGGAAAGAAGATGATATTCGCATAATGAAGGGATAAAAATAAAATAATATGTTTGATAGTATTATTGAGCTCATGACCGATATAAGGACAAAGTGACATCATAATTTGAGTATATAAAAATTTAGGGATTTTGGTATGTGGAAAGAGTTATCTATTGACATAATTCATGTTATGAACAAGGTTACATGGTAATTCATGTTTCAATAGAATACATAATTAAGGTATTCACATATTAGGATTGTGAGAAACAAGTTATATCTTAAGATATATGTGGTGATAAATGATGGTATTGATATGCTTGTTATATAACCTTTTTAAAAATACTTTTCTTTATACTATGAGATTGAACAGAAGTATTTTGGATAAGAATAAAGATTGGAATGGATTAAGTTAAACATCATATAATATTGTTTAAGTCTATAACTTTTTTATTATTTTTGAAATGTAATAATATTATAGTTTTAAAAAAAATACAACCTTTAGAACGAGCGAAAACCCGTCGCATCGGACAAGGTTGCGGGAATCGAACCAACAACTGAAATGCGGCGGGCCTTTATCACCTACCACTGGCCTACAGGAAGTCCCTGGTTAGTAGAAATTAGTTTTATTTTATTAAGTGGTATGATAAATGACGTATAAGTCAATTTTTGGAACCATATACGATTAATCTCACCATATGTGGAATTATGTATATTTAATAATTTTTTCTAACCATATGCTTCAGACAGATGGAATGACCGATCATTCTATCGAATGATCTTCTAACAATTCATGAATGACAAATTCAACTTCATTTCTTTAATAGATGAAGTGTAAATTGTTCACGGCACGAACAACGGTAAGATTGTACCAAAATCAAGTAAGTATTTATTTTAATTCATCAACTTTAGGGAAATTATCCTGAAAACCAAAAATGCTATCCTTGTTCCCTAGTATTTGATGAATTTGATGGCACCTTAGATCACCACAAATTTATTGCTTCATGATTGTTGGATTTTTCATAGCCATGTCCTCTACCACTCTTCATCAGAAGTTGACGGTTAGATTTATCCTCCATATCTATATTTTCACCTATGTTCCCCTATGTGGAAACCCAGTGATGAGTTAATCTCGGTAACCATTACATTTATTACTTTACTTTTTAAAATTATGCTATAGTAATACTTTTTACGATGTGGGATTCCATGAAAGAAACTTTCAAGTAGAAAACCATCTATAACCCTGACGAATTTCGAGGGCGAAATTCATTTTAAGGGAGGTTGAATGTAACACACCGAGATTTTATGAGAAATATTATTTTTAATTTCTTTGATGTCTTTTTTTGTACACTTCACCATGAATATCTTGCACTATATGCATCACCGTATTAGCATGTACTATACGCACCACTATTCTTGGCTTGTGTTGCACAAAATTTCAAGTTCTTTCGAATAAAATTTATTTGACACAACACCAAGTATAGATTTTGATCAATGTATAACTAAAATATATTTTGATTATGTTATACAGAACACCATAAGAAGCTTTCCCTATATGCAACCTGACTTGGCTTGCATTACATGCAAGATCGACCTTCCTCGATAGCGTGTGTTATACGCAATACTAAGTTTCACTAAACAATGATATATTGTAATAATATTTTCATGAACTAGCCATTATGAATATTATTAAGTAAATTTTTAATTTTATATCATTATCATACATCGTACACAATTTCTAGATCACTGTATTATAACAAAAAAATTCTTTCAGGTAAAATAAGTATTTTTTAAAAAATGCAGTTTTGCCGCTTTTTGATGGCGCACCCATTTTAAATCTAATTTTTAACAAGTTTATAAGTTCAATTTTACAAAATAAAATTCTTTATTGTTAATCCTGATATAAAAATTTATTTTGGATAATGTTTTGATATTATTCTGATGACGTTCATATTCTGGTGAATAGTAAAAATACGCTAAATTTTTATTAAAATCATCTTTTTTCATCAAGATAATTTATATGGTTAAATTATAATATTTAATGGTTTTAAATTATAAATAGAATATATTTTTACCATTTAATATAATTTATTTCCTTAGAATTAATGTTACATTGAATTCTTAGGTAAAAGCATTTCAATCTTTTGCAATGTTTTAAATTTTAAAACCCGTTTTCTCCACAACGAGATTAATTTTAAATTAATTCCTGGAACATCCGTGTCTTGAATTTGGAAAAAAATGGATTCTATATTTGGAATTAATATGTCCAACTTATTCTCATAGGTTATTTTTTATTTTTGGGCATTATGAATAGTACCTAAGGTAAATTTTATTTACCACAGTTAAAGGTAAATTAGGTAATTAAGGGTAAAAATCAAATTATAAACTTTCCATAACACTTGTATTAATATAATTGGATTATAATATTTCGTCCTAAAACATACTTGGGTCGAAATGGAATCTATTGTAACCCACTTGAATGTCATTAATACCTTTAGTTTATTTTTTTAAAGGAATGTGAAATATGTCTCACTCAAACTTTAATAATTAAAGTATTTTTAATATAAGTTTATACATAATATAAATTCGATTATTAAAACTAATTTGAAATCTAATTTTTTTTCTTTATCATGTTAATTTATTTGTAATTTTTATGAAATATTTAATTACCTTAATATCTTATACATTAATGATGCGGAAATTATTTACATAGTGAAAAATCAATAATATAGTTTTTATTAAAGTAATAATACCCATAAAAAGGCCCAAAAACTTGACCAAAACTTATTTCTCGAGTATATCTATACCATGAGCTTCCAAGGGACGAATTGAGGACAATTTGGAGCTGTATAAAAGAGATTATGTCATTTATATTATTTTATTTTTAATAATGTCAATGTTGTCACCTTCAAAAGTTAATAAATATAACAATTTAAATGTTCATGTTATCAAATGATAAATTCGAGTAAAAGTATTATTATTAAATATATTAGATATATATTCATCAAAGGATTTTATTTTTAATTTTTATGTAACAAATAAGTATATTAAATAATTAAAAAAATGTTGTAGTAACTATTTTATTAAGTGAAATATCAAATAAATGGTTTAAAAAATATTAAAATAAATATTATATGAACTAAATAATGTTCTCCACGATTTTCTTTTGGTTAATATGACATGTAAGGGATCTATTAAATATTTTGTTTCGAATATATCTACTGTGTGGATTTTATTTAAATTCAAATAATTGAATAGTGTCAAAATTGACAGTATTGATATTTTATAAAAATAACATATTTAAAAATAAAAAAAATATTTAAAAATTAAAAATTATATGGTATAAAATTTAATAATTTATATAATTATGGAAAATTCAAAACACATTTTTATGTATTTATAACAATTTAAAAATTAGAATTTTATTACCACAAATAAATTTAAATAAATTAAATAAGGATAAATCAAATTGATAAGGTTTCAAATAAATTCCAAACATGTCTACATTTTATTGGATGATGACATTAAAACCCTATCTCATATAATCTTCTAATGTGATTCATTTAGGATGTCTTTACGTGGGGTTTGTGTTTATTATAAGTTAATATTTTAGAGGTTTCCAAAAGTGCACCTCTCATCCCTTATAAAAGGGAACCTCCTCCCTCTTTTCTTCACAACATTTTGAGCCTTCAAGCTCAGCCAAACCCTGCGAATTCCTCTTCTTAAACTCCCTAGTTATATCATTGAGGTTCTGGTATTCTCAAAAGACCAACTCTAGTGCCTTAAGAGGATGTTTAAAAGAGGCACGTCGAGGAAGAGGTAATCTCTTCTACCGATTCTTTCAAGTTTCATTCTTCTTATAATTCCTCTTCTTTAGTTGTTTCATTATAAATTAATAACATTATTATTACTTATATACTGATATGTTATTATAAATATGAAACAACCCTATTTCACCTTTTATCCATCCTATGGAAAATGAAATCGCTGCGCGTGCATACGTACAGAATACCATCTTCACGCCGTGGTGTAATCTGTTTTTTCCACAACCACCTTACATGGATGGGTATAAGGGTGTGGGTATAAGGGTGTAGAGAATAAATATATATGATTATTATAACATGATATTTACTCTGATATATTTTATCATCCACTCCAATTCCATTAAATAATTATGGGAACAATATCATCGCTCGTGCGTACGTACAGATTACCGTCTCCACGACGCGAAGAGATTCATTCTCCATGTTAACCATTAAGGAATGATTATAAAGTATATATAATGAAAACTAAAGATTTATATGACATAATAATGATACTTTATTTATGTATATTTTATTTACATACATCCATTCAATTTAATATGAAAAAAAAACAGCGTTCATGTGTACGTACGGCCTATCGTTTCCATGAACGGTGTATTTTGTTCCATTTATCGATCTATTATATATATTTATATTCTGAATATATAGTATATATAAATAATGTTTTACATTCTATAAGTATTTAATCATGATCCAAGTAGTCATATGAATAATTACAAGTCAAAACGCGTACGACAAATGAAATGATTTTTCCCAAAACGATGCATTAACATGGATTTGACAAATGGGAGGGAAATATAAAGTCATAAGTGAGTCATATATGATATCATAAATATTATTATGGTTATGTTACATGTTAATAATATGTTTAAACCCACTATACAAAAGTCTCGGACACATATAGATAAAATTGGACAAAAGTTAATGGATAATTATATCAATCTCGTTCTTAATCGTGATCGTTTTTTTGTATGTATTTACTAGGGTTATATTTATCATCCACGTCCATGTTTTCTAAAATTGTTTTCATGTATGTTTAAATTGTATTTTTACCCATTTTTTACTTTTACAACTTGGTATGGAAGGAATCTTTCTTCTGTGTACCATTCGAGGAATTTTTTGAGTTTTCCGACAGAAGTATGAGGAAAATGTTTTTTTACTTATATGGCATGAACGAATTTTTACTATTTCATAACGCCTTATTTTCATAAAGCTTAATCTTAAATATTTCATGATTATTTTCAATAAAATACTTTTATTTTAAAATTGTGTGTCATTTTGTGAAAATAAAGTGATTTTAAAGAAGATAGGATATTTTCCTCAATAATTAATTTCAATTGTTTTATCAAAACTATTTTCCATCTAAGAAGACATTATTTAATATTTTTATGTTTCAGGTATAATGTATTTATTATTTACACTGTTTGATTTTTCTTATGATGAAATGATATCCATTTGTTTTTTATAGATTATGTTATGATGGGATGATGTTTATGAAACCCATTTTATTCTATAGGTTATCATGAATGATTTATGTTTATTTTGTGAAACACATAAGAATGGTTTCATTATGAGATGGTTGGGACCTATATATCCATCCAATGAAATGGGTAAAGATTTATATCTCATGATATTTACATGGACGGAACATCAAGTGAATTCAGTTCAGTAATACAGGGCTGGACCAACATGTAAACCCAGTTCAGTAATGGACTTTTTCCACTATGATGGTTTTGGCAGTAATGTCTTGGCTAATATTGAAATCATATCATGTGCTTAATGGTTTTCCTCAATTCCATGTTTTATTCCCATGCCACTTCTTCATGATTAATGTTCCTTTATGATCTATGCCTTATATACTGACATGATTTATGTCACTTCTCACAATTTTAATGTTTTATGGTCATGTTTTTGCGTTCAAATGTTAATGGATTGTTTTTATATTCTCCATGTTTACCCTTACTAGGCATTTGAGCTCACCATTTATATTCTTTCTTCTCCCAAGGATATAAAGAAATGTTTTAGGGAAGAAAACAATTAGGGAAGATCATTATGGAGGATGTTGAAGATCTTTCACCATGATTAGAATATTATGTTCTGAGTTTCTAAAGACACTAAACTAACACGGTCTTTGGACATCTTTGTGTGTCATGTATTATGTTTTTCGAAAAAGTAATGTAATTTCCATTTACGTCAAGCTTGGTTTATTATACGACCAGCGTGGGGAAGCATCATTCTAGGGCGGCGGCCCAGTCTAGGGGTAGTGGCCAGCTCCGAGGGCAGCGTCATGCTAGCAGGGCGGCGACCCACTCTGAGGGCAATGACCCGCTCCGAGGGAGGTGGACCGGTCAAAGGGTGGTGCCATGGAATGAGGGTGGCAGCTTAGCTCGAGGGTGGCAGCCCGACGAGATGGTGGCGGCCTATCTGAGGACGGTATCCCAGCTCTGAGGGTGGCGACCCGACTTTGAGGACATCGGCCCATCCGTGAGGCGGTGTCCTGCTACGGCGGCAGCCCTCTCTAGGGGCGGCGGCCTGACTCGAGGGAGGCGGCCCGGTGTGAAGGTGATGTCTTTTCTGAGGATGGAGGCCCGGCTCTGGGGGCAGCGGCCCATTTTGGTTCGACGCGGGGGGTGTAACCCTTCGCTCTCACGAATTCCAAAATGGCCTGAAGGCCATTCGGTTGGTGAGGTGGTAGTGCCGTGAAACCCACTAGTGGCGGGTTCGGCCTCTTTTTTGGCTTATGATTTCCAATGGTCGCACCACCTTCCTTCCTATGGTCGGCCATCGTTCTGGTCGCCTCCTCCGTTCACCTCGACTGACGAGCCGCAACCTTCCTCTTGCCGCTTACATCGACATGCTCGTGGTCACCCATGGTGGCTCAAAAAAAAATTTAGTAGAGGGTTCGGCTCGAATTTGTTAGGCCTGTGCCCTCCACGTTTACTCTCATAATGGTGGATGTTAAGGGGTTGGATAAACAATTGAGTTAAACACAATATTAACCCCAAACGATTCCCATCAATAACCTCCAGCAAGGATAAATGAATCGCGGGTCAACCCATTAGTCGGTTAACCCACATTCTTCGGGTAATTTAAAGAGCGAGAAGAGAGAATCAAAAACTCATGAACAAAAAATAACCCCATACCTGGAAGAGACATTCATTTATGATGGTCGATTGAAGCTCCTTCGTCATTGTCGTCGATTCTTGACTCGGTGGTGCTCGTATCTGCATGCTGGAACCAATCTCATCCTCCATGTGGTTGGTGTCATGGTACATTTCTAGGGCTTCTTCGATTGGTGAAGTCGTGTCAACAACCTTCCCCGAGCACTATAAAAATAGTAGAGGAGAAGAAGTGTGAAATGATCGGGGAATTAATGAGGTCATTTAATTAATGAACCTCCCAAATTCCTAACGGTGCAGTTATATGAAAAGAAGATTCAATCCACTTATTGTCCTGAAACATTACCGGTCCCACAAACAGCGTTCGTCCATTGGAGGATGAAAAAGAAAATAAAATAACAAACATGTTATTTTATTAATATTTCAAAATTGTACAAAAAAATAACATTTTCACCTGACCCACTACGACCGAAGTTATGCCCCCTTAATAGAATCCCAGTGTTAAGAGTTCAACGGTGCCCTCATATTTTTAATCTGAGCACCGGTTCAAATGTTAGAAAATTCCGCTCGCACGTTTAGTGAACATACCCGAAAAAATGTTCAGAAAATAATTAACAGTCATCATCGACCCATGCCAGTCGAGGTTAGGATCTTCCTAAGTGAAAGACGCCCCAAATAATTCAACAATACAACCGAATTTTTAATCCTAGTTACCGTTTAGATGTTATGTATTTTACAATAAAATAATTGTCTCTTAATTATTTTATTTATGACCAAAAACTAACTTTCACTGGTTGCCTGCACCGGAAAATGTAAGTATTTTCATAAAGAAAAAATGCCCTCAGAAGTTCAGCAGTGGTCTCCGATTTTAAATCTGAGTTACCGTTTGTGAGTTATGATCATTGGAAAACGAAAATTACTTTATTTTATTATTTTATTTATGGATATACCATTTTCGTGTTTTATCACTCTTGGCCTGCACCGATTAAACATAAGTCACACCTAAGGAAAACCCGCAATCATGAATTCATGCGTGCCCTAATATTTCTAATCTGGGAAACCCTTTAAGAGTTATTCCACTTTTTAAGAAAAATCCTTACCATGATAATTCAAACTTAACAAAACTCGACGGTTCATTCCAGAAACTCCGGGCCTTGGAATCATGCATCGTTAGATTTCATGATCTCAAAATAATTCCATATAATTAAAATATATAATTGAATTCCAGGACATTACATATTTGTTTTCTCATCTCTAGGGAGCTCAGTAGTTTTTCTAAATTTGACATGATATTGGGTTACCATTAGATGAAAGTAAAGGAAGCATAAATTCCAATGACAACATTTCGTACTAGGTATGTCCATTATGAATTTTTATTTATTCCTTTTTGGTTAACCAAATCACCTATTTTATTGATGGATCTTATTAATTGAATTTTATGTGACTATTTGGTTATGTTTGTGGTCGTGTTTATCGATTATATTTTGGTTTATTCTAAAAAAGAGGAACATGAAATTCATTTAAGGGTTGTCTTGGAAACCTTAAAATAAAATAAATTTTATTGGAAATTCATCAAGTGTGAGTTTTGGTTACAACATATTTCATTCCTTCGTGACATGGTTTCAAAAAATGGAATTACTGTTGATCCTGCTAAAACAAAATATGTCAATGAATGGCCAAGACTCACAAATATAACCGAGATCCGTAGTTTTCTTGTTTTGGAAGGTTATTAAGATAGGTTTGTTAAGAATTTTGCATGTTTATCTAGTCTAATGACTAGGTTAACTCGAAATGGTGTTAGGTTCATCTAGATAAAAGAATGTGATGATTGTTTTGAGGAATTGAACATAATATTAGTGAATGATCTTGTTTTGGAACTACCTTTAAGAAATGGTGAGTTTGTTATCTATAGTGATGCTTCATTGAATGGACATGGTTGTGTCCTAATGAAGAATGATCAGGTAATCACTTATGCTTCACGTCAGTTGTAACCTTAAGAGTTAAATTAACCTACACATGTTTTAGAATTAGCTTCATTTTTTTCTTTAAAAATTTGGATGAATAATTTTTATGGAGTAAAATGTGAAATATATACTGACAGAAAATGTTTAAAATATATATTCACTCAGAAAGAATTGAACATTAGATAGAAGAGATGGCCGAAATTAATCAAGTATTATGATTGCACGATTCATTATCATTCCGGAAAGGAAAATAATGTGGATGCTAGTTTGAGTCGAAAAAGTAATTCTACATTTATCTTGTTATGTTTGGAATAATATCCTTTGATTAAAGATTTGATGAACTTTGGTATAGAAGTTTCTGGTGAAGGTAATTCCTCTGTTTTGTTTCAGGTGTCAGTAAAATCATCTCTATAAGAAAAAATTAACCAAGTGCAGAAGGAAGACAGTGAGTTGTAGAAAAAGGTAGAGTTAGTTTATAAGGGTATTTTGCCTAATATTAACATTGATAATGATTGTGTTTTGAGGTTTGGGAAGATATTATGTGTTCCTTTTTATTCACAGTTGATGAAAGATTTATTATGTGAATCTAATAGCTCTCGGTTTTTAGTTCATCCTAGCATTACTAAGATGTACATAGATCTTCAGGAGTATTACTGGTGGGATAGAATTAAAAGAGGTATTACTGACAATACTGTGAAGTGTTTGACTTGACAGTAGGATAAAGGAGAGCAGAAGTTACCGAAAGGGATTCTTCAGCCTTTATCAGTGCCAAAGGAAATGGGTAAATACATCCATGGAAATCATTTTGGGATTACCAAATACATCTCAAGGTAATAATGAAATCTGGGTTATTGTTGATCGACTGACTAAATCTACTAATTCCCTTCCTATTCAAGATACATTGTCTCTAGACCAACTTTCTCGATTGTATGTTAAAGAGATAGTCAGGTTGCATGGAGTTCCCCTCTCCATTGTTTCTAATCATGATCCAAGGTTTACTTATAAATTTTGGAAAAGCCTTCAGAAGTCATTGGGTACTAAATTATTTTTTGGTGCAACTTTTTATCCTCAATCAGATGGGCAGTCAGAATGAAAAATTAAGACCTTAGTGGATATGTTAATTCCTGCTCGATGGATTACCAGGGAAGTTGGACCAAACATATTTCTTTGGTTGAATTTTCTTATAATAATAGTTTGAATTCCACAATACAGATGGATCAGTTTGAAGCAATATATGGAAAGCAGTGTCGAACTCAAGATTTTTGTGATTATGTAGGTGAAAGGAAGCAGATGGGACCAGAATTTGAAGAAGAGATGGTAGAGAATGTTCTGTTGATTTAGATGCAATTGAGAACATCTAAGAGAAGATAGAAAAGTTATGCGGATAACTGGAGGAATGATCTTTCTTTCAAGGTTGGTGATCAAGTCTTTCTCAGAATTTCTCAATGGAAAAGTGAGATGTGTTTTGGCCTGAAGCGAAATCTGAGTCCGAGATTCATTGGACCCTATGAAATTCTGGATAATGTTGGATTAGTCTAATAAAAAGTGGATTTACCGTAATGTTTATCCCAGGTACACAATGTTTTTCATGTTTTAATGTGGATAATGTATATGCAAGATCCATGTCATGTTTTGAGCCTAGAGTTAGTTTGGTTGGAAGAGAATCTCTCTTATGAGGAACAACCAGTCCATATTCGTGAACAAAGAGAGAAAGTGTTGTGGAATAGGGTAATTAATCAGGTAATGGTTTTGGGGGAAAATCATGTGGTTGAAGAGGAAACATGGGAATATGAAAATTCTATGAGGGATAAATACCCCCATTTATTTGATAAGTGAATAAAATTGCGAGGATGTAATTCGTGAAAGAGGGGAAGGATGTAACATCCTAGGTAAATAAAGAAATATGACATTTTAATATTTATTAATATTTGTGAGTTTAATATTAATTTTAATTTAAAAGGGATTCTATGTTCGATGGCGTACCCGATACGCAACAATGCGTTTCTTTGAAATCTTACATTGCACACTAATTATATAATATTATTATTTTAAATGGTAGTAAACTCCAAGCCATTTTATTTGTGGGAATGAATAAAACTAACTATAATATGATTATATATGTTTGTTAAATGTTTTTACATTTATCCAATATAAGTTAGAGGCTTAAAATGTGAATGAATCTAATTTTAAGCATACATACTCTAATATTTTTTAAAAGGTTGATTTATCGCCTTTTGATGGAAAACCCCTTTTAATTATAGTTTTTTTTCACTTTTATATGTTATAGTTTACAAAATAATATTCTTATTTAGAATCGGTACATCAAAATTTACTTTCGGTGAATTTTTTGTATTTTCCTGATAAATTTCATTTGTAATGAATAGTGAAAAATATTGTATTTTAATTCAAAATTTCATTTTAATCGAATTTATTTATATGGATATATTATCATTTTAAATGTTTTTCAAGTAAAATTGGATTATATTTTTATAATTTAATCAAATTTTGTTCATTATAATTAATTTCAATTTGAAATTGGACACAAACAAGTGTCAATATTTTGATAGTTATTATTTCATAAAAATAGGATTTTTTTCTTTGTCAAAGGGAATTAATTTTAGAATAATTTCATCAACTTATATGTTTTGAATTTTTAATAATGGATTCCATATTTTGTATTATGAGGTACAAATTGTGTGAATATGTATCTTATATTTTTCGACATTTTATATATTTACTTCAGTAAATATTTTATTTACAATGGTGAAAGGGTAAATCAGGTAAATAAAGGTAAAAATTAATATAATAATAATATTTAATTACCCTAACATATATTCTAATACTATTGGTAGATACATTTACAACCAAGGGAATCCTTGGGTCGATTTTGGGACCCCATGGAGCCACGTGGGAGTAATAATGACACTTATTTTAATTAACTTAAAGTAAAGGCTAAAATTACATAAAAAAATATCTTTTGTAAATTAATTTTTACATGGGGTTATATAATTTATCTCTTAGACTATAAATGTGAATTGGAAAGGTATAATTACTTCATACTTCATTGTACTTTTTTATAATTTTTATACATCAAATAAATAAAATTATTTATGACACAGTAATGATGTGTTGTTTATCTCAGTAATGAATGATTTAAATAAATAAGAATATAAAAACAAAAAAAATACCCAAAACCTATCCAATTCCTATTGTATGATTTTATATCGAACATGAGTCATATTATATTCTACTTTAATATTTTTTCGACCCTTAGAAACCGAAAATCATTATATAATAAAATAATATTTTCAAACATTCCTAAAGAGCCCCTCCTCCCACTAATAAAAAGTTTTCATCTCTATCCCATTACTCACACATCTAAAGCCCATATTTTTGTCCAACCTCATCCCAATTAAGCTCCATATATCCCTATATTCCTCCAAAAATCCATACCTTAGGTATAATCCGCTTCAAGTAAACCTTTTGGTTCAAACCAAATGGAGTTACCCGATATAAAGGTAACGCCTTCTCTGAAGTTCTTTTCTTTTATTTTACTTCTCCAACCCCATTAAATATTTTTATACACATATTTTATAAAAAAACCAGTATAAATAATTTAACAGGTTTTTATTATGATAATTATTCGAAATACACATACATACACCTCCATCTAATGGGTAAAGAACATACTATTTCTGTGGACTGCGAACTACTACTTCACGAAACAATGATTGATCAAATATCTCCATCCGCCTCTCATGGTGGAAATTATGATGGAATGGTATTTATATATGATATATATTATGTTTATGTTTTGTCAATGATTCTATATTTTCAATTTATATCATACCTTTATGGTTTCCATAATGGGTAAACGCGATAATTTCGGTTGAGAAAATGCGGACTACCGCCCCTCAAAGTGATATGACTTGTTCATGCCTTACGTGGAACATATATATGATAGAGTTAATGAAATTATATATTATATTATACTGGAATTATAATATACCTATCTATCATAAATCTTTATTCCATTAAAATACTAAATAGAAAATAATGTAGCGTTCATGCATACGTACGGCATACCATCTCCATGAACGGTGCATTTCATTTCTTATCTCCAAATGCTATGTACTGTTATAAATTCATATATATACTAAATATATATGATATATATGATATATAAATCACGAATATGATTATTTAGATAATTTAATTTTGACCACATGAACAACTTGTAATTATAAGAAGTTCATTTTTGACTCAAGTACCAAATATCGACAAAATGATCATTATTAACATAAATGATTAAATAATGTTTATGAAATGGTAATAAGTGATATAAAAGAAATAATAAACTTGAAAAGGTTTCTTAATCAAGTATACAATAACTTTAGTTAATAATTTAGGATATTAAATATCGAACGGGTCAAGTCGGACATGAGGTAAGGGACATCTTCTCAATCTCCCTTCATTGAGGCGTATTTTGATTTATACAAGACTATATTTTTATATGGTGTATAAACCCCTTTGACTTTTCATTTCGTTGAAAGGTAGTCTTTTCTATATGAAGCATTTTACTAAACAAAAAATAATAATGTTTCTTTTTAACATAAGCAATGACAATGACCCTTTCTGCCACTGCAAGTATTATTTGATCTTTGGCTTCCTTAACAAGTCGTAGGGTTTTTTTAAAAGTATAATAAATACCATAAACTTTTCTTTATGTATTTTGTTATTTAAAATGGTTTTGGTAAAGCATTTATTATTTCAATATCTTGGAATGATATATTGTGATTGAAATGTGGAAATGTTGTCTTTCCTTTATGCTTGTTTAATGTGTTATGGATCATGGGCATTGTTTACGTATACCGGTGGTTCCTTGATAAACCTAGGGCAGGTGAGCTCAAGATATCTGTCCAATGCATTGGGTTACATAAAGAAGGTAAATGTGAATGTTTCTCATAAGAGATTTAGGAAATATACTGTGATGTCTATTCCTATGTAACTCCCTATATAGCTATGATAGCTACAATATAAGTATGATATGGACGCAACATGTTACCTATATGATTTATGATTTCTATGTGTTATTCATCAATCTTATGATTTCATGAGGTATTTTAATGAACTTATTTTATGTATGTATTGATTAACTAATATTTTCTTTCATTTTTTTATATCCCTTTCTAATATTTTTTATGCACATCCCATGTTTTGAAATGTTTTTCACTAGACGTAAAGATAAATAGGGTCAAGGATGATATTAAGAGAAAGTCATGCTATTTAAAACATGGAACTGGACATGACTCTTTTTTCCAATAGTTTTTATTTTATGAAAACAATGGAAACTGAGTAGAAGTGTCTACTTTGTAATTTTTTTGAGACGTAATAGTTATGACCTAATTATATAAAACTCTAAATATGAAAAGATCCCCAATTTGAATTATTCATTTAATTCAAAATTATGTAATGTTTTAAATAGGTTTCCTTATAGTTGGTATCAGAGTTTGCTATAGACTACTCTATAAGTTAGGATATTGTTAAATTAATATCCATAAATTATTTTTAATTTATGGTAATATTGAAAAGATATAGCATTTATTGATTACCATTTTGATTCACCTAAGATATTTTTGTGTTCATAATGGTTTAACGCAGAGGAAATAGAGCAGCTATGATGGAATGACATAAGGATGAAGACAACCTTCCAAATCAGCAACCTGAGATAGTTGTAATCAGAACCGAATAGTTTGTTGTAGTGATGTAACATTTGACTTGGGATATAATTAGTGGTTGTATCTATGCACCAAATCATCCAGATCATCCACAAAGGAACATGTTATTAGTGGAACATTTTATGATGAAACATCCCCTATCATTAAGAGCATCATATGACCATGTTCTATCAGAATGGTGGATTAAATCCCTGGAAAATATTTTTGATGTCATGGGGTGTTCAGAACATCAAAAGTTTAGTATTTTTATTTACCTTTTTGAAGGTGAAGCCGATTAATGGTTTTTTAGGGTGAAAAATATCAGGGATATTGAGGAGATTGATGCTGTAGATTTGGATGAATTCAATGGTATGTTTCTTGAGAAATATTTTCCTAAGGTTTTTTGTCGTAAGATGGAAAAAAATTAGAAGAATTGAGGGAGGAGAATGACACAATGGCTACATAAGAAGAGAAATTCACTCGACTGGCAAGGTATGATCCAAATTTCACATGAGATCTTGATATTAAAATCATCCATTTTTACTTAGGATTATAGACTATGTTTCGAAGGGAATTATCCTCTCGTGAGATCAAAAGTTATGAAAAACACGTTTGATGTGCGGAGAATATGGAAATGGAGTTTGTCAAGGATCATGTGTTCTTTTAAAAACAACATAATAACATGTTGAGGTGGTAGAAAAAAGGGAAAACTCTTCATACAAGTCTAATGGTTAGAAAATTAAGTTTACAGTTTGTGAAAATTGTGGTAAAAATCATGTCAGGGAATGTATTTTGAATTCTGGTAAGTGCTATCCTTGTGGTAAAATGGGACATAAGGCTCATAATTGCACTGAAAAAGATTTGGGTAGTGCTAATAAAAAATATGATTTACATTTAGAAAAATGTTTTAAGTGCAGTGAAATGGGTCATTATGCAAATGACTATCTAAAGAAGAACTTAACTGCAGGAAAGCTACCAGACTACAAGGAGAAAGGGGTGGTGAAATCCTTTGCAACTAGTTTCGTAGATGTTGGGCCATAAAATTAAGTAGTATTAGCTACACTGTTTGTTTTTTAGATTATGCCAATGTGTTGTTTGATTCACGGTCTACACATTCTTTCATTTCTGAGATGTTTTCTAGTAAATTCGGAATTTCATCTGAAGATATGAATCCTAAATTTGTGGTAAAAACAGATGGAGGAAATGATGAGACAAAAATAAATCATAATAACCTTCCTGTCCTTGTGTGTGGAAAGAATCTACCTTCAAACCTTATAGTATTTCCTCTATTAGAGTTTTATGTTATTTTGGGTATGGATTCGCTTTCTATTTATCATGCTAAAATTTATTGAAGAGTTGAAGAGGTTTCTTCTCAGAAAAAAGTTCAGTTTGTGTACAATAATAAACACTTACTGTAGATAACATATCAAGATGATGAGAAACTAGTAAAATATGGAAATTAATGTTACATTTCACATATTGTTGAAAATAGAGAAACTGTTCAGATTACTGATGTGCCAGTTATAAATGAGTAACTTGATGTTTTTCATGATGAGTAGTCTGGAATTATACCAGATCGGGAAGTTGAATTTATTGTTGACTTATTTCTTAATGCTAATCCAATTTCAAACCACCCTTATCGAAAGGCTCAAATTGAAATTTTAGAGTTAAATATGTAATTGCATGAGTTATTAGATAAAGGTTTCATTCAACCTAGCACATCACCGTGTGGTGCATCTTTCTTGTTTGTTAAAAAAATATGGTTCAATGAGACTTGGAATTGATTATAGATAATTGAATAACATCACTATTAAGAACAAGTATCCTTTGCCTCATATCGATGATTCGTTCATGACCAATCCCCCAAGGCCCATGCAGTGACTACCCCAAGCCCGCCTTCCATAGGCCTGGGGCTAGAGACTAGCACCGAATGGCGTATTCCCTTAAACGTGAAGGCATTTCCTTTAGCCTGTACAAAAACATGGTATGAAAACACAACAAGAAGTAACTGTGAAGTAAACTGTTGTAGTAAAAGAGTGCTGAAAGTAAAAGGGGCCGGAATACAAACCCAAATGTAAGAGTACGAGTACAACTGAAATAAAAATAAAACATAAAAATTGAAAATAGATACCAGGTCATCCTTCTAGGAACCTACCAGAAGGGTACGTACATATCACCTCCCCAACTCTTCGTTTGTCCATCTCCTCTATGTCACATCACGGAAAACAGTCCACCGCCGAGCACCATCCTGTCTTGGCTCCCTCAGCCTCGATCAATGTTGTCCGTCTTCTGCACAAGACACAACAAGGTGTGGTCGAAGGCTGTGCAGGGGTGAGTATAACAATACTGAGTAGGGACTCTGAGCCCCTCATAGGACTCCTAGAGTTCTACAAAGAAAATACAACAAATTAAGACCAAAATCTCATGGAATGAAGCAATAGATCTCAACTCTTATTAGGTTTATGCCCATACATATACCTATGTTATCAAGACATACTCATCTCATACATGAGGGAAGAATACAACAAAGGTAACACCATGGATACAACAACACGAAGGTAGAAGTACCACACAGGTAACACCACAACGATAGAAGTACCACACAGGTAACACCATGAAGGTATGAGTACCGCACAGGTAACACCACATAGATAGGAGTGCCACACAGGTGACACTAACAAGATAGCAGTACCACACAGTTAAAACTACAAAGATAGAAGTACCACACAGGTAACACCACAAAGGTATAACTACCACATAGGTAACACCATGAAGATAGGAGTATCACACAGGTAACACCACGAAGATAGAACTACCACAAAGGTAACACCACGAAGATATAAGTACCACACAGGTAACACCATGAAGATAGAAGTGACTCAGCTCACAATCAGTTATAGAATAAGTACATAAGTATAGATGATTAGTCATAAGCTATATCATCTTATACATTTAAGAAGCACTGCTTTTGACCCACATAATATCGATATGTAATAACCCCCACTGACCCACACAGGATCTGACCGACACAGTATCGGTGTGTGATGACCCACACAAGATCGCTGAGTGTTGACCCACACATGATATGATATATGCTAACCCACACATGATCGATAGATGTTGACCCACTTAGGATCAATGTACTTTCTTCACGTTACAGCCAGCCACATGATTCCTCACACCCGGTGCCCTCGAGTACCGTAGAATCTTCCCCTCAAGATATCAGTCATTCCTTGACCGCCAGTAAGCTCTAAAAAGGATTAACCCAAAATACCTCTATGTTTTGAGGGTTCCAAAGTGATAGATGGTGTGTCAATCAGATTCCTGGTCTACATGTTATTAGCATCTTCATTTCGAGGGCCATGTAGGATTCAAGTTCGATCCAACCCGGAAATACTCCAACTCTACCCAAAACTGAAGTGGAGAAAATCAAAAAGGCTGTCTCGATTTAAGGATTCTAGTTCTATAGCTGGTTCATTTAACGGATGCTCGGTTCTCATGATAAGGATCATTGAGCATTTCTTGGCCCGGTTGGGATCGGATACGGTCCGACTTCGTCAGACCGACCCGGCCAAACTCAGTCCGGGCATGTCTGAGGTGGACAAGGCCTGATGAGATGATGTTTGGTCCAGACCATAAGAGGGGTGTCCTGAAAGGGAAAATAAACTAGAACATGGCACCCCGCAATGGGCGTCCCGACCAGCGTTGGGCGATGGCCAGCTAGGGCGGCGACCTGGTCTGGGTGCAGCGGCCCTGTCTAAGGGTAGCGACCCGGTTTGAGGGTAGTAACACCTTTCGAGGGAGGTGGCCCACTTCAAGTGAGGCAGCCCGCTTCGAGGGCAGTAGACTTTCATGAGGGCTGCATCCCGGCTCAAGGGGGGCGACGTGACATGAGGGTTGCATCCTTTTCAAGGACTGCGGCCCAGCTCCGAGGGCGATCAACCAACTCTGAGGATGATGACCTATTCATGGAGCAGCAACATATTAGGGCGGCCACCAAGTCTGGAGGTGGCATCCTGACTTGAGGGCGGAAACCCTTTGTGAGAGCAGCGGCCTGTCCGAGGATGGCATCCCGGCTCCGAGGGCAACGAACCAGTTCAGTCCGACGTGTGGGGTGTAACCCCCTAATGTCCTGGATTCCCAAACGGCTTGAAGGTCATTCGGTTGTCAAGGCGGAGGCACCACATAACCCAATAGAGGCGTGTTCTACCTCTTCCACGACTTCCATTCACCATTGGAAGGGGGGTTACACCGCCTTTCTTCCCGCGACCGTCCTTCATGGTGACAGCCTCCTCTGTTCACCGCGGCTGATGAGCCACGACCTTCCTCTTGCGGCGTGCTGCCACAAGATCCTAGTCTTCCACAGTGGCGCAAGGAAAGAAAGTTAGAGGAGGGTTAAGGTGGGTTTGTTAGGCCCACACCCTTTATTTTAGCTCACAAAACTGAGGATGTTAAGGGTTTGAAAAAACAATTGAGTTAAACACAAAATTAACCCCACAAGATTCCCCGCAATAAACTCCCTCAAGGGAAAAGAATTGAGGGACAACCTGTTAGTTGGATGACCCACATTCATCGTGTAATTTTAATAACTAGATGATGGAATAAAAAAATTATGAACGAAAAATAACCCCCTACCTTGAAGAGACATTTGTTTACGATGGTCTACAGAACCTCATTCATCGTTTTCATCAGTTCATGACTCGGTGGTGCTCGTCTTTGCATGCTGGAACCAGTCTCATCCTCCAGGTGGTTAGAATCGCCGTACTTTTCCAGGGCTTCGTCGCTTGGTGAATCCTTTCCAAAACCCTTCCCCATGTTCCATATAAATAGGAGAGGAGAAGTACTGTGCAAATCTTGTGGAATTAATGAGATTAATTTAATTAATGAACCTCAAAAATTCTCAACAGTGCGGTTAAAGTAAAAAAGGATTCAAAACATTTTTTGGATTGACACATTGTTGGTCCTGCCAGCATCGTTCATCCGTTGGAGGAAAAAAATTACAAATATTTTTTTTATTAATCCATCTTAAATCCACAAAAAATAACTTTTCCACTCGACCCCATATGGTCGATGTTAAGCCCCCCTTAAGCAAATCCTGGTGCTGCGAGTTCAATAGTAACCTTGTATTTTTAATCTGAGCATCGGTTTAAAAGTTAGAAAAACTCGCTCACGTATTTACTAATCGTACCCAAAAAAAGTTCATAAAATTATTAACAGTCATCCTTGACTGATTCCGGTCGAGGTTAGGCTCTTCCTAAGTGAAACCCTTCCAAATGAACCCAACAGTACTCTTGGATTTTCAATCTGAGATACCATTTACATGTTCTGAATTTTACAATAAAATAATTTTCACTTAATTATTTTATTTACTGCCAAAAACTAACTTTAACTGGTGGCCTGCGCAAGCCAATGTTAGTATCTTCCTAAAGAAATCATACCCTCATGACTTCGGCAGTGTTATCAGATTTTTAATCTGAGTTACCATTTAGTTGTTATAAGAATTTGAAAAATACAATAACTTTATTTAATTATTTTACTTATGATTATACCATTTTCGGGTTTTCTCACTATAGATCTACGCCGACTAAACAGAAGTCGCACCTAGGATAAACCCACCATCCTAAGCATAACAGTGCCCTCAAATTTTTTATCCACGCATCATTTTAAGAGTTATTCCACTTTTTCAGGAAAATTATTTACGCATGCTAATTAAATATTAACAAAACTTTGATGGGTCATTCCGGGAACTCCGGGCCTCGGAGTCATGCACTGTCAGATTTGATGGTATCGAAATAATTCCATATAATTAAAAAAATTATACAAAAATTTCGGGATATTACATTCATCCCACCATAGGGATTTACGTCCCTGAAAGCCACAACATTGACTAAGGAATCAAATGGGGGAACTGAACATGAAACTAAGCCTCCCACTCCCATATGCTCTCTTGGAGGTTATTGTGCTGCTAGAGAAAGTGCACCAGAGTTATTGAACGCCCATGAAAGACCGACTCCTGTTGATCCTCAATCTCTACTAGAACCTATGTAAACGTCACCCCATCATCCAAGTCCATCTCACCGTGGTCGATAATGTCGGATGGATCATGCATGCATCTCCTCAGCTGTGACACATGGAAAAAATTATGAACCTGGGGCATCTGTGGGGAACGAGATAGATGGTATTCCACCTTTCCCACTCTGATAAGAATCTAGAAAGGTCTGATGAACCTCATATATAACTTGTGGCCCCAGCCAAATCTCAGAAAGCCTCATCGAGGTGAGACCTCTAGGAAGACATGGTCTCTCTCCTCCTATCAAAATAAGACTTCTGCAGGCTCTGAGCAGTTTTCACTTGCTTACATGTGAGGCATCGTGATACAAACTCTTCAACTAATTCCTTCTTCCCTAGCCATCAGTAATGATGCCAGAGGTCCTGGTACATCTTCACCACACCAGGATGTACCGTTAAAGGGGATGTATGGATCTCCCACAGTACCTCCTCCAAAAGAGTCACTGGTAACATGGTTCATCCTCTGAAAAATATGATGTGGTCTCCACCTTCAAAAAATCCTTTGGGAGACTGTCGTGAGAATATCTGAGCATGTCGGGCCTCGCAATCAATGTCTCAAGGTGTGCCACCCAAATTTGCCGATGAATTTGGGGAGTGAAAATCATAGACTGGAGGTGAGATACTTCATATTTATCCATGAAGGATATCCATGGTGTGAATAACTTCTCTGACGCCTCACTCAGCAGCTGTAGACACGAACTCCTACTAAGTGCGTCTGCTACTACATACCCCTTCCCAGGATTATAGAATATCAAGGTCATAGTCCTAGAGGAACTCTAGCCAGAATCACTGTCTTGGCTCCTGACAACTCTGCAGACACTTTTCCATCCACCGCAAAGGCTCCCCCCATATTTGTCAAAGATGAAAATAGAGATGCTACCCTGGAAGAGTGAGGTACACATATCAAGTAGTACCCAACCAAAGAAGAGGTCCCTCTCCCTTCGGGGAGGTAATCCAAAAAACATCCTTTGTGAATATGCCCCCACACTCTACCAGTCCCATTTGGAATTGAAAACTCAAAACTCCTACTACCATGAGTGTAAGGCTGGCTGAATCAAGAGTGATCGGCTGCACCCTCTGTTGCATGAGTTTATCCCGTGATGCCCGGGTTTACTTTTTCTACGACCATGGAAAACCCCAATCCAATGTTGTAGATAAACTGTAACCATTTTTTTCAAATAAAATCAATCAGAGTATGAACTGTGGATATCCAGTCCATACCCAAACTAATGTTGTAAGGCCTCTACACTGCCACCAAGAGGTTCCAACTGTAACTCTCGCCTCAAGGGTCATATCTCACCGTCGGTGTATGAGTGATTATTGAGTATCCTTCCAAAGGTATCCCCAAACATGAGGGTCAAGTCAACCTCTTAACCGGAAACTCTAGGTATTAAACAAGATTCGTGGAAGGAAGTAATGATTGGTACCTAAGTCTATTAATACAGTAGCTTGTAGTAGACAAAAACCATACCTCGAATCACTCATGGAGTCCTTGGGTCACACACCATGACTACATGCAGCTACTCCCTTTCCCTATCCTCCAGCTCCCTGAGCCTGGTGGGGACCACATTGGGGTGGTGGTTGTAACGTATTAAAATTTGTACCACATCTTTGTTCACTCATAGCTCCTCATCCATGCATTTTTTCCTGCAGATTCATTTGTCCTTATTACTTCCTCTTCCCGAGAAATTTTTACACGCCCAAGTCTCTGAGACTAGGGCCAGTTTCCTTCTTTCCCACTACTAACATTCAATAGATTTATCCATTCAACCAAAGAACATTCAACCACAAAGGTTCTCTCTAGTAGCTTTACATAATTAGGAAAACATAGTGGAATAATTCTAACTCAGATGTCCCTAAAAACACCTCACTCAGAGGTCTGATCCCGGAATCACTAATCGTACTGCATTCATCGAGTACCTAGGATGGTCGGTACGCCTTGATAAAAACTCTGATACCGACATGTCATCCTACCAAAGCTATAGAAGCTCTATGGAACTCTCAGCCACCTCCTCAAGCCATTCCTTAGCTGCCTATGAGTTGGGCTCGCCTCGTAACCTGAGGGGTATCTGATGATGAAGCACATGTAAGGCACTAAGCCTACATGTGTCCTCTACAAGTACCGCCAGTTGTAACTACTAACCAATGGGTAATGATATAGCTGGCACACTTCTTGAGGGTACCATCTTAGGAAACAGTACACATATCGATGCCTCATCATAGTGTAAACCATCCTCATGGTCCCTCATTGAAAAATAATAGCATCAAAGATCACCATATGCTCTACTGGTGTCTCAACTAGGCGGAACACTCTAGCCACAGCCTCCAGCCAGTCCTCAACTTCCTGGGAATCTATCTGGCCTCGAAACCATGGAGGAAATTTTTTCTGGAACCGATGCAACACACATAGTAGGCATACAGCATATTCCGGTGTGGCTGGTGGTGACTGTCTCCCCACAGTTGGTGGTACTGCTGGTACACGACCTGATGGTGCCAACACAGAAAGAGGGCCCTGCACCAGAACCTCGTCGCTCACTGGGACATCATCGTTTACTCTCTCGGGAATCCTATCTAGCTCTCTATGCAGAGGCATCCCGATAAGGAATAGTTGTTCCATGGTTATTATGTTATACTTGTTTAGATGACTCTAAAGAAATCAAAAGAAAAACATTTCAAAAAAACATGAAATCAGTGTTTTCGTGCACTAAGTTGGAAATCAAAATCCGATGTCCTGGTATAAGGATACGTCAGATACCGCACCAACACTAGACTCCCTGAAATGAAAACCACACTCATAACACATAACACTATTTCGATAGATAAAATATTAGAGTCCTAGTACTTCAGTACAACAGAACACCTCTGATACAACTTTGTCACAACCCGTCCCCCGAGGCCCGTGCTGTGACTACCCCAACCCCTCCTTCCATTGGCCAGGCACTGGAGACTAGAACAAAAAGGCGTATTCCATAAAATGGGGAGACATTGCCTTTAACCTGTACAAACACATGGTCCTCGAACACAAAAAGATGAAACTATGAAGTAAGCTGCTGTAGTAAAAGAGTGTTGAAAGTAAAAGGGCCGGAATACAAGCCCAACTGTAAGAGTACGAGTCCAACTGAAAGAAAAATACAACTGAAAAATGGGAATCAACTACTGGGTCATCCTCCAATTATCATACCTAATGGGTAGGTACAGATCGCCTCCTCAACACTCCTCATCCGTCTGTCTCCTCCGCGTCACGTCATGGAAAATGGTCCACCTCTGTGCACTGTCTAGTCCTAGATCCCTCGGCCTCGATCAATGATTTTCATCATCTTCACAAGACACAACTAGGTGTGATTGAAGACCGTCCAGGGGTGAGTATAACAATACTCACTTGGGACCCCGAGACCCCTGTATGTCTCCTAGATTTCCACAAATGAAATACCAAAAAGAAAGACCTAAATCAAAAGGAACGAAGTAATAGATATCAAATCTACTTATGTATATGCCCATATATATACCTAAGTTAGATATAAATACTCAGATCATACAATAGGGAAGAATACCACAAAGGTTACACCAAAAAGGTATAAGTACCACACAAGTAACACCACGGAGAGAAGACCTCAAAGGTAGAAGTACCACATAGGTAACACCACAATGATATAAGTACCACACAGGTAACACCAATAAGGTATGAGTACCACATAGATAACACCACGAATATAGGAGTACCAAATAGGTGACACCACGAACATAGAAGTACCACACAGGTAACACCATGAAGATAGAAGTACCACAATGATAACATCACGAAGATAGAAGTACCACACAGGTAATACCACGAAGGTAGAAGAACCACACTGGTAACACCATGAAGTTATAAGTACAACACAGGTAACACCACGAAGATAGAAGTATCATAGAGGTAACACAACGAAGATAGAAGTACCACACAGGTAACACCACAAAGATAGAAGTGACTCAACTCACAATCAGGTATAACTTAAGTACATTAGTACATATGATCAGTCGGATTCTATATCATCTTATTCTGTTAAGAATCACTTGTTCTGACCCACATAGGATCGATAGGTAATAACCCCCATTGACCCACACAGGATCTGACCCACACAGGATTGGTGTGTACTGACCCACATAGGATCACTGACTGCTGACCCACACAGTTTCTGATAGATTCTGACCCACATAAGACTGATAGATGCAGACCCACTTAGGAACGATGTAATTTCTTCACCTTACTACCAGCCATAGGATTCCTCACTCCCGGTGCATATGAGTTCTGTATAATCTTCCCCTCAAGATATCGATCAAACTTCGTCCGCCACTAAGCTCACAGAGGAGTAACCCAAAGGAATTACATGTCGTAAGGGTTACAATGTTACAGACGGTGCATCAATCGAATGCCCAATCTATAAGCTATCAGCGTCTTTGTTTAGAGGGACAGATTGGATTCGGGTTCGTTCCAACCAGGACATACCACAACTCTACCCAAAAATCATTTGGAGTATACCAAAATGACAATCTCGATTTAAGGATTCCATAGTTCTAGATGGTTCATCAAAAAAACGTCTGATTCTGAAGATAAGGTCTTTTAAGAGTTCTAGATCCCGGTTTGGACCAGATATGGTTCGACCCGGTCGGACCGACACGGTCCGACCCGGTCTGTGTGGGGCTGAAGTGGAATTGGCCCATATGTGGGGCCGCCCACAAGGGCGGCCTGACCAGCGTGGGGTAGCGGCATGCTAGGGTGGCGGCTCGGTCTGGGGGTAGCAACCAGCTCCGAGGGTGGTGGCCCGCTCAGAGGGTGGTGACCCGGTCTGAGAGAAACGACCCGCTCCGAGGGCGGCGGTCCGGTCCGAGGTCAGCATCCCAGCATGAGGGTGTATGTAAAGACCTGTAAAATTCAAGGAAATTTTTTTCTTAATTTTCTTTGGAATTTTTCAAGAACGTAGTTTCTGACGGCACTAGATTCTGAGGCCTGGTGTGCCCATAATCATTTTCCGAAGTTTGGCTCTAGTAAGTTCAGTGAACGAACGAGCGGGTTTTTCAAAATTTTGAACCGGTGCTCAGAATCGAATTCTGAGGGCACCGATGGAATCACAGCTCCGGTATTTTCTTATAAACGCCTTTTCCAGAGTTTCATTTTTTCGGGTGTGGTTTTTAGTTTTTGGGGTTAAGTTAAGAAATAAAATAAAGTCATGCGACAACTTTATTTTATTTCACTTAAAGCCACATAAATCCACTTAAGCCAAGTTAAGCGGATAAGGTGGGACCCATGATATCCTACCCACATGGAAGGATATTTGTGAGGTGGGGCCCGCACGAGCCCCACCATTTCATTTCCTCTAAGTAACGCACCCGCAAAAACCTCTTTTAAATGAAAGTCAACTGGTGCATTTTCTTAAATTCTTAATGCCCCTATTAATTGGGCAGTTAGGTCGTTTCCATTAATTCATCAAATTAATGGTTTGTTTCTTAACTATTTTTTTGTTTGTTGGCATAAGAATAAAATAAGACCAACACATGTGGGTGGATTGTTGAGAGGATTTGGAGAAACTCTAAGTTCTTCATCCTCCTCCGCGAAGAATGCGAAGAACGCGAAGAATGTAGAACACTCAGAGATCGACGACGTGACGCCGTGTACCGCGACGCCGATGATCCTCCTTCCGCGACGTTTCTTCCGCTACGATCCTTCCCCGCGACAATCTTCGATCATCAACCGATTGAGGTAGGGGATTACGAACCTTTTAATTTCCTTTTTGGATTTTATCCTCAACATGGATTTAATTGGTGCAATTAAATCTGTGTGTTTTCTTTAACCCTTGGAGATCGTCGACGCGATGCCGTGTACCATGACGATGCGACGCCCCTTCCGCGACGCGACGATCCTCTTCTTCCACGATGGTCAATTACGCAAAGAACTCACGTTCGATTACTACGACAAGGTAGAGGTTTGATTCATTTAAATCTTTGTGATTTATACCTACGTCATTTGATTAAATATTTGTTGTGATACATTTAAAACTGCTAACGCGGTGGGTGCGGACCAACGAACAAATCCGAACCCACCACTCGTTTCGTTCTTGGTGTGTGGAATGGCGGTCGATGAAAAAAAAAGCGACACGGGCGAGGTGAGATCCTCGCAGTGAAGGATGGGCCCCGGGAGGGCCATTGGCGAAGACGGCGCGTTTTTTCAACCATTGGATCTCGTCCGGTGGTCTGCGGAGAAAACCGCCGGCATTCCACGCCGGCACGGCGGTGCCGGTGGCAAAATGCGGAGGCGCCCGGAGTGCCGCCAGGGAGAACCGCCGGGACTGAAGCCGCGGCGGCAGGCCGGACGTCCCGCGACCGCGCGGGACCGGCGAAGGACGGGACGCGGTATCCAGCCACGTCCCGTGGCAAGGGAGTCCCCACGCGGGGCCGCGGCTCCATCACGCGGGGGCAGCATGCCCCCCGCTCAGCTCGGCCGTAACCAGCCGAGCCGACCCGCCGACCGGGCCGGTTCACGCCCAGGCCGGCCCGGGCCACCCTGGCCGGGTCGGTCCGGGCCCAGACCCCCCGTTTTCGGACCTTTTTGGTCGTTTGCTCATAACATGAGCTACGAGCCTCCGATCGACACACCGTAAGTGGCGATGAGATCCTTGGATCGAGACGGTCGTTTTGGTATATTGCAATCAAGGTTTCGGAGTATGTTGGGTTTGGCCAGGTTGGTTCGTACACGAAACCAACCGGGCCCTCGGAGCGGAAACACTTATATCTTGAGCCCCGGACGTCTGATTGACGTACTGCCGACTTTGTTGGATTCCTCTAAGTGAGAATGATATTTTGGATTACTCCGCTCGAGGTTTGGACGCAGGTAGAGTACGGTCGGGTTGGTTTTGCCTTAAAAACCAATCGGGCCCCTGGAACGAAAAAGTCAATTACACTCAGACCGGGCGTCTGATTGACATGCCGTCTGCGACGTTGAGTTCCTGTTGACGATACAGAACTTTTGGATACATCAAATCTGAACTATGTGTCAGTTGATGTATCATCCTCTCGGCTCGTGGAGCAGACCCTCCCGAACGAGCTTGATGTGTGCAGGAACCCTAGAGTTGGCTGCGACTGTGACGAAAACGACTGTACAGAGATCTCAGTGGATTTGACGGCGACAACTACAACACTCAGCGATCCTACGTGGATCAGTGCTACAGATCCTTTATGGGTCCGATTATGTGTGGGTCAGTTCTCAGCGGTCCTGTGTGGGCCAGCACCTACAGATCATGTGTGGGTCCGATCCTATGTGGGTCTTTGCGGGGGTTAGTTACCTATCGATCCTTTGTGGGTCAGATCCTTTGTGGGTCATTACGGGGGTTAGTTACCTATCGATCCTTTGTGGGTCATATCCTTTGTGGGTCATTGCGGGGGTTAGTACCTTTCGATCCTTTGTAGGTTCGATGGCATAGATGAATCAGTGGCAATATCGGATCATCTGTATCGTCATACAAAGAAGTATTCATGTGTGAGATGAACCCTGTTTTGATTTCCTATGTGGATTGTGTTGTGCTATCCTGTGTGAATTTATGTTTTGCTTGCCTGTGTGGACTGGGTTGTACTTGGGCTCGGATGTTGGAGCCGAACGAGAATTGATGACTTAGGTATATGTATGGGCATATACCTAAGCAGTTTCGGATGTTAATTCGTGATTGTATCTTTCCTTTGTGGATTATCCTTTGTGGATTCTGGGAGACCTTCGGGGGTCTCGGGGTCCCTACTGAGTAGTTTATACACACCCCTGCACGGGCTAAGCCCGCACTACGTTATGTTTGTTGTAGACGACGGACAACGCTGATTGTGGTTGAGGCTTGCGGAGCAGGACGGTACCAGGAGGTGGACCACTGGGCGGGACGTACTCGGAGCGGTCGGCTGGACCCGAGGAGTAGTGGAGGATATCTGTACCCACCCTTTAGGTGGGATTTCTAGTGGACATCTCGGCGTTGCAGCTTTAATTTTTAGTTGTTGTTTTCCCTTCCAGTTGTACTTTACTTTCAGTTTGGGTTTGTATACTGGCCCACTTACTTTTCCGCACTTACTATTGTACTCAGTTTTTACATAGTGTTTACTTCTACTGCTTTCTTGGTCTGTGGTGTTTGTTTACTCTACAAAGGCAATGCCATCACTTTTTACCGGGAATTACGCCTTGGTTCTAGTCGCCAGCCCCTGGACTATTGAATGCGGCCTTGGGGTAGTCACGTCACGGGCCCCGAGTACGGGTCGTGAAAAATTGGTATCAGAGGAGTTTGGTTCTACCACAGAACTTGGGACTCTGATCATTTTCTATGTGATGAAATAGTGTTAAGAATATTGGGTGTGGTTATCAGTCCAGGGAGTCCAGTCTTGGGGCGGCGGCTGACGTATCCGTACACCGGGACCCTGAGGTCTGATTTCCAACTTAATGGATGAAAACATTGATTGCATGTGTGTTTCAAGTTTTCTTTGAGATTACTTTGTGTCAGCTCACTAGGTATACTGTTCCGACTGTGGCGCACCTGTTTATTTTTCAGGATGTCCCCACGACGGTAGCCAGCATGGGTTTCGAGAGTTGAGCGTGATGACAGCTCACCGAGCGATGGTGCCTCGGTACAGGGCCCTTTGACAACTGAGGCACCGACGATACCTTTACCTGCCGAGCCACCGATGCTTCCAGCCCCAGCCGCTATCGATGCACGTCGCCTTAGTGAACTGCATGAGTTCCAGCGCCAGCAAATACCCAGGTTCCACGAGGAGACGGACCCACAGGCTGCCGAGGACTGGCTGGAGGAAGTGGTACGAGTTTTCTGGTTAGTGAGGACACCAGCAGACCTCATGGTGATCCTCGCAACCAGCCTACTGCACGCGGCAGCGGGCCGATGGTGGAGCTTGATGCTATAGGTGCACGAAGAGGCATCTCTTCTCTGGACAGACATTGAGATCCTCTTCCGCTCGGAGTTTGTCCCAGCCACCCTCTCTGCGGTACCCATCCAGGAGATTCTTCAGCTGCGACAGGAAAGATTGGTGGTCACCCAGTACTCAGCGAGATTTACCGATCTCTTGCGCTACTCGACGGACATGGTACGAGACCAATTCTTCCAGGCCCGGACCTTTGAGCAGGGATTGAGACATGAGATCAGTGTATTGCTGATCTCCCTAAGCATTCCGACCCAGGTAGTACTAATGGAGTGAGCCCTTTTGATCGAGAGCTTTCTTGCTGAGCCTTCTTCAGCAGCGAGACCTACCACGGGGCGGCACGTAGCCGAGTCTTTTGCAGCAGGCAGTCGACAGATGACTCATGGGTCTAGGCAGACCAGACCCTCAGGCAGACGACCTCAGGACACTGGCTCAGCAGTGCAGGACACACAGCGCAGAGCTAGTCTTTCGAGAGGCAAATAGTGCTACACATGCGGCGGGGAGGGCCAAATGGCTCGTGACTGCCCAACCCACCGTGCCGAGGAGCAGCAGGCGGTTGAGGGGCCACCCAAGCAGAGGCAGAGGGTCGACCGTGGCGGTCCGCATGGATCCAGCGGATGAGGCAGATGTGCTGGCCGAGTAGCAGGTGGTGGGCGACGATTTGAGGCTCTACCACCACCACCACCAGGAGGTCCACCTCGACCACCGGGAGCTGGCGGGCAGAGACAGGCACAGGTCCAGGCAGCGGAGGCCTACGACCACGGCACGCCCGAGATGATTCGAGGTACTATCTGTGTCTATTGCACCCTTCCTGCAATTCTTATAGACATACGAGCGAGTCATTATTTCATAGCCACTGCCCTTGTTCGGGGCTCGGAGATTCCGACAGAGCTGTTGGCTCGATCCTTACGGCTAGAGACTCCTACGGGAGCAGACTCGACGATTACGCACTGGTGCCGGCAGTGTGAGCTTACTCTAGGAGGTGAGAGCTTCGGCTGAGATCTTATTGTAGCGGCGTCAAGGCCTTACGACGTCATCTTGGGCATGTATTGGTTATATACATTCCATGCTCAGATTGACATTATTAGGCGCAAGGTGCGATGTGTACGCACTGACGGGAGCAGGTTCACCTTCACCAGCAAGAAGGGAGCATTCGCAGCACATGATGGGCTTCTGCAGAGGAGAGGAAAACCCATCACTCATCAGTTGGCTAGCCTCATCCTAGGAGTAGTTGACATTCAGAGTCCTAGTTTTCCTGCAGTGGTGGATCAGTATGCGGACGTCATTCCCGAAGACGTTCCAGGACTACCTCCTCGCAGAGAGGTAGACTTTTATATTGACATGTACCCCGGGACATCCCCGAGGTCGACTCCAGCGTATCGGATGGCACCCACTGAGCTTCTTGAGCTACGGGTACAGTTGGAGGACTTGCGGGGAAAGAGATTTATCCGACCCAGTGTTTCACCCTGGGCTTCCCCGATATTGTTCGCCAAGAAGGTAGAAGGGAGCTTGCGACATTGTGTCGACTATCGTCTCCTAAACCAGGTGACAGTGAGGAACAAGTATTCGCTACCAAGGATTGATGACCTCTTCGATCATCTCAAGGGAGCACGATGGTTATTGAAGATAGACCTCAGGTCAGGCTATCATCAGCTCTGAGTTCGAGACGAGGATGTGCAGAAGACGACCTTCAGATGTCGGTATGGCCACTATGAGTTCTTGGTTATTCCATTCAGTGTAACCAATGCTCCGACAGTGTTCATGGGCCTCATGAACAGTATATTTCAGCCATACCTCGATAAATTTGTCGTGGTCTTCATCAACGACATTTTGACTTACTCGACCACTGAGGAGGAGCACGCCTACCACTTGCGGGTTGTACTAGACACACTATGAGAGCACCAGCTTTCTGGTAAGATCTCAAAGTGTCAGTTTTGGATATGTGGGGTCCACTTCTTGGGTCATGTTATCTCTGAGGCGGGAGTTGCGGTGGATCCTGTGATGATCGAGGTAGTTATATCTTGGGAGCCACCCAGGAGCGTGACGGAGGTGCGGAGTTTCTTTGGACTAGGTGGATACTACCTGATATTTGTGCCAAACTTCTCCATAGTTGCAACACCACTCCCATATTTTAAAAAGAATGGGAAACCCTTTGTGTGGTCAGAAAGATCTCAGCAGAGCTTCGAGGAGCTGAGACAGAGATTGACCAGCGCCCTTATCTTGAGGTTGCCAGAGGAGGGAGTAGGGTACGTAGTCTAATGCGATGCATCAGGGACCGGACTCGGATGTGTCCTGATACAGGAGCAGGAAGTTATTGCCTATGGATCACATCAGTAGAGGCTGCATGAGCAGAACTACGCTACCCATGACCTGGATTTTGCAGTAGTGGTCTTCGCTCTGAAGACATGGCGACACTACCTGATGGGAGAGCGCTTTACAGTCTTTTCTGACAATTAGAGTCTCAGGTACATCTTCTCTCAGAAGGACCTGAACCTGAGACAACGGCGATGGCTCGAGTTCCTCCAGGACTATGACTTTGAAATAGTCTATACTCCTGGAAAGGGGAACATGGTAGCCGAAGCTCTCAGCAGGAGGACTGGCATTCAGCTACTTGAGGAGGCGACAGAGCACCTAGCCGCTTTTCAGATATCCTTCGTGGATAGAGATGGAGCATCCTTCCTTCAGTCTCTCACAGTCACCCCTCCACTACTAAAGAGGGTCAGAGAGGCATAGCGTGGGTACGCTGACTGTGAGACACGGCGTGAACAAATATCCTCAGGATAGGCACCTGTTGGTTTCCCCTTTGGAGCAGAGCACGACGTCCTTTTTAGAGGACGTACCTTGGTACCAGTTTCTTTATGGGAGGAGGTGCTGAGAGAGTTTCACACTTCTCCTTTGGCGGTACATCTTGGAGTGGCGAAGATGTACCAGGATCTCAGACGACAACACTGGTGGCCGGGCATGAAGAAGGTTGTGGCAGAGTTCGTTTCTCGATGCCTCACCTGCCAGCAAGTGAATGCAGAGCATCAGGTACCAGCAGGCTTGGTACAGCCCTTGGAGGTCCTGAAGTGGAAGTGGGACGAGATATATATGGACTTCGTGACTGGACTTCCATGCACTTCCAGAGGTCATGACTCCATTTGGGTGATTGTCGACCGACTCACCAAGTCGGCTCACTTCTTCCCCATTAGAGAGCAGGGCTCAGTGGAGAGCTTGGGGCGTCTCTATGTTCAGGAGATTGTACGGATTCACGGTGTGCCATCATCTATCGTCTCCGATCGAGATGCTCACTTTACATCCCGGATTTAGAAGGGGTTGCAGGAGGCATTTGGGATGCAACTATGTCTGAGCACAGCCTTTCACCATCAGAAAAATGGTCAGATGGACAAGACGATTCAGACTGTCGAGGACATGCTCCGCGCATGTGTTCTCGACTTTGGTCGCATCTGGGAGGACCACCTACCCTTGGTGGAGTTTTCATACAACAACAGCTACCACTCCACCATCGGGATGGCACCATACGAGGTGTTGTACAGCCGACCTTGCAGACCTCCTTTGTGCTGGACAGACCCTGGGGAGTCAGCACTTGTGGGACCATAGATGGTCCAGGTCACAACCGAGAAGGTCCAGGTCATCCAGGAGCAGATGAGGATAGCTCAGATCCAGCGGAAGTCTAATGCTGCTAGGAGGCGGAGGCCACTAGAGTTCGAGGATGGTGACCACGTCTTCTTGCATGTCTCACCTCGATGTGGATTACAGATATTTGGCCGAGGCGGCAAGTTGTCTCCATGCTTCATCGGACCATTCCAGGTCCTCAGCAGGATTGGCGAGGTGTCTTATCACCTGGCTCTAACACCTCAGTTGCACCGGGTGCACGACGTCTTCCACGTATCTCAGCTGAGAAGATACATGCACGACCCGTCGCATATCATTGACCATGGGGAGCTAGACGTTGATGATGGGGAAACTTTTGCGGAGGTCCCGGTGGAGATCGAGGATCGACAGAAGCGGGTCCTACGTGGATGGTCGATTCCTCTAGTGCGCATCAGATGGCAGCATGGGAACCTCCAGGAGTGCACTTGGGAGCGGGAGGCTCAGATGCGTGCTCAGTACCCACATTTGTTTCCCTAGTTTTTTTATGTATCTTTACGGGGATGTAAACCCTTGAGGTGGGAGTGATGTAAAGACCCTTAAAATTCAAGGAAAAGTTTTTCTTAATTTTCTTTGGAATTTTACAAGAACGCAGTTTCTGACGGCACCAGATTCTGAGGCCCGGTGTGCCCGAAATAATTTTCCAAAGTTTGGCTTGGGTACGTTCAGTGAACGAACGAGCAGGTTTTTCTAACTTTTGAACCAGTGCTCGGAATCGAATTCCGAGGGCACCGATGGAATCACAGCGCCTGTATTTGCTTTGAAACGCCTTTTTCGGAGTTGGGTTTTCTCGGGTGTGGTTTTTAATTTTTGGGGTTATGTTAAGAAAAAAAATAAAGTGGTGCGACAACTTTATTTTATTTCACTTAAAGCCACTTAAAGCCACTTAAGCCAGGCTAAGCGGATAAGGTGGTACCCACGATATCCTACCCACTTGTTATGATATTTGTGAGGTGGGGCTCGCATGAGCCCCAACGTTTCTTTTCCTCTAAGTAACGCACCCACAAAAACCTCTTTTAAATGAATGTCAACTGGTGCATTTTCTTTAATTCTTAATGCCCCTATTTATTTGGAAGTTAAGTCGTTACCATTAATTCATCGAATTAATGGTTCGTTTCTTAACTTTGTTTTTCGTTTGTTGGCATAAGAATAAAATTAATCCAACACATGTGGGGAGCTTGTTGAAAGGATTTGGAGAAACTCTAAGTTCTTCATCCTCCTCTGTGAAGAATGCGAAGAACACGAAGAACTCCAAACCCTCGGAGATCGATGACATGACGACGTGTACCGCGACGCCGACGATCCTCCTTCCGTGACGTTTCTTCCGCAACGATCCTTCCCCGCGACAACCTTTGATCATCAAACGATTGAGGTAGGGGATTACAGACCTTTTAATTTCCTTTGTGGATTTTATCCTCAACATGGTTTTAATTGGTGCAATTAAATATGTGTGTTTTCTTTAAACATCGGAGATCGTCGACGCGACGCCGTGTACCGCGACGACGTGACGCCCCTTCCGTGATGCGACGATCCTCTTCTTCCGCGACGGTCAATTCCGTGAAGAACTCACGTTCGACGACTACGACGAGGTAGGGGTTTGATTCATTTAAATCTTTGTGATTTATACCTGCAGCGTTTGATTAAATATTTGTTTTGAGACATTTAAACCCGCTAACACGGTGGGTGCAGACCAACGAACAAGTCAGAACCCACCGCCCTTTTCGTTCTTAGTGTGCGGAACAGCGGTCGACGGAAAAACAAGCCACACGGGCGAGGTGAGGTCCTCATAGTGAAGGACGGCCCCCAGGAGGGCCATTGGAGAAGATGACGTGTTTTTCCAACCACCAGAACTCATCCGGTGGTCCATGGAGTAAACCGCCGACACGACGGCGCCAACAGCAGAAGGGGGCGGCGCCCGGCACGCCGCCGGGGAGAACCGCTACTGCTGAATCCGCAGCGGCAGGCCGACCGTCCCGCGACCACGCGGGACCGGCGAAGGACGGGACGCGGCAGCCATCCGCGTCCGCTGGCAAGGGCGACCCCACGAGGGGCCACAGCTCTATCAAGCGGGGGCAGCACGCCCCCCGCTCCGCTCAGCCGTAACCTGCCGAGCAGACCCGTCGGCCGGGCCTGGGTCGCGCCCAGGCCGGGCCGGACAGGGTCACGCCATCCGGGTCGGACCCGGACCCGGGTCGGGTCGTCGCGGTTCGGGCCGACCCAGGGGGGTTGGGCTGGGTCGGTCCGGCCCCAGACCCCCCATTTTCGGACCTTTTCGGCCTTTTGCTCATAACATGATCTATGGGTCTCCGATCGATGCACCATCAGCGACGATGTGATACATGGATCGAGATGGTCGTTTTGGTATATCGCACTCAAGGTTTCGGAGTACATTGGGTTTGGCCGGGTTGCTTCGTACACAAAACCAACCGGGCCCTCGGAGCGGAAACGCTTATATCTTGAGCCCCAGACGTCTGATTGACGTACCACAGACTTTGTTGGATTCCTCTAAGTGAGACGGAACTTTTGGCTTACTCCGCCCGAGGTTTGGACACAGGTGGAGTACGGTCAGGTTGGTTTTGCCTTAAAAACCAACTAGGCCCCTGGAACGAAAAAGTCAATAACTCTCAGACCGGGCGTCCGATTGACGCGCCGTCTGCGACATTGCGTTCCTGTTGACGATATGTAACTTTTGGATACATCAACTCTGGAAGATGTGTCAGTTGATGTATCTGCCTCTCGGCTCGTTGAGCGGACCCTCCCGAACGAGCGTGCTGTGTGCGGGAACCCTAGATCTGGCTACAACTGTGACGACGACGACTGTACAGAGATACTCAGTAGATTTGACGGCGATGACTACAACACTCAGCAATCCTACGTGGATCATTGCTACAGATCCTTTGTGGGTCCGATCCTGTGTGGGTCAGCGCTCATCGGTCCAGCATGGGCCAGCGCCTACAGATCCTGTGTGGGTCCGATCCTGTGTGGGTCTTTGCGGGGGTTAGTTACCTATCGATCCTTTGTGGGTCAGATCCTTTGTGGGTCATTGCGGGGGTTAGTTACCTATCGATCCATTGTGGGTCACTGCGGGGGTTATTACCTTTCGATCCTTTTTTGTTCCGACGGCTTAGATGAATCAATGGCAATATCGGATCATCTCTATCGTCATACAAAGAAGTATTCGTGTGTGAGCTGAACCCTGTTTTGCTTTCCTATGTGGATTGTGTTGTGCTATCCTGTGTGGATTTACGTTTTTCTTTCCTATGTGGACTGGGTTGTACTTGGGCTCGGATGTTGGAGCCGAACGAGAATTGATGACTTAGGTATATGTATGGGCATATACCTAAGCAGTTTCGGATGTTACTTCGTGATTTTATCTTTATTTTGTGGATTGTCCATTGTGGATTCTGGGAGACCTTAGGGGGTCTTGGGGTCCCTACGGAGTAGCTTATACTCACCCCTGCATGGGCTATGCCCGCACTACGTTGTATTGGTTGCAGACGACGGACATTGCTGATCGTGGTTGAGGCTTGCGGAGTAGGACGGTACGAGGAGGTGGACCACTGGGCAGGACGTACTCGGAACGGTCGGCTGGACCCGAGGAGCAGTGGAGGCTATATGTACCCACCCATCAGGTGGGATTTCCAGTGGAAATCTCGGCGTTGTGGCTTTACTTTTCAGTTGATGTTTTCCCTTCCAGTTGTACTTTACTTTCAGTTTGGGTTTGTATACTGGCCCACATACTTTTCTGCACTTACTGTTGTACTCAGTTTTTACTTAGTGTTCACTTCTACTGCTTGCTTCCTTTGTGGTGTTTGATTACTTTACAAAGGCAATGCCTTCCCTTTTTACCGGGAATTACGACTTGGTGCTAGTCGTCAGCCCCTGGCCTATGGAAGGCGTGCTTGGGGAAGTCACGGCATGGGCCCCGAGGACGGGTCGTGAAAGTGTAGGCCCGGCTCGAGGGCGGTGACCCGACTCCAAGGACGGTGGCATGTCCGTGGGGCAGAGGCATGCTAGGGCGGCGACCCTGTCCGTGGGCGGCGGCCAGACTTGAGGGTGGTGACCCGACGTGAGGGCGGCGGCCTGTCTGAGGACGGCAGCTTGCCTCCGGGGGCAGCGGCCCAGTTCGGTATGACGTAGGGGGTGTAACCCCATGGTCTCTCAGATTCCGGAATGGCCTGAAGGACATTCGGTTGGTGAGGGGGCAATGCCGTAAAACCCGCTAGAGGTGGGTTCGGCCTCCGTCGTGGCTTCCGTTAGTCGGCAGTCGTGCCACCTTCCTTCCCGCGGCCAGCCGTCATTATGGACGCCTCCTCCATTCACCGTGGATGATGATCCACAGCCTTCCTCTTGCGGCTTGTGTCGATATGCTCGATGTGTTCCATGGTGGTACAAGAAAATCAAGGTAGTGAAGGGTTCAGACTGGGTTTGTTAGGCCCGTACCCTCCACGTTACCTCGCATAATGGAGGATGTTAAGGTGTTGGGTAAAAAATTGAGTTAAACCCAAAATTAACCACACAAGATTCCCCGCAATAACCTAAATCAAGGATGAATTAATTGGGGTTCAACCCATTTTTCGGTTGATCGACATTCTTCATGTAATTTCAAGGGCAGGAATAGAGAATAAAAAAATCATGAATGAAAAATAACACCCTACGTGGAAGATACATTCACTGATGATGGTCAATGGAACCTCCTTGGTCATTATCGTCGGTTCGTGACTCGGTGGTGCTCATCTATGCATGTTGGAACTAGTATCGTCTTCCATGTTGTTGGTGTCACGGTACATTGCCAAGGCTTCGTCCGTTGGTGAAGCCGTACCAACACCCTTCCCTGATCTCCATAAAAATAGAATAGGCGAAGGAGTGTGCAACTCTCGAGGAATTAATTATGTTCATTTAATTAATGAACATCCCAAATTCCCAATGGTGTGGTTATAGGAAAAGTGGTGTCAATCCATTTATTGGCCTGACACTTCATTGGTCCCGCCCACACCATTCGCCCATTAGAGAAAAAAAAAGAAAATAAAATAACTAACATATTATTTTATTAATATTTAAAAATGCACAAAAAAATATCTTTTTCTCCCGAGCCACTACATCCGATGTTAATCCCCCTTAAGAGAATCTCAGCTCTGCGATTTCGAATGTGCCCCCATATTTTTAATCTGAGCTCCAGTTCAAAAGTTTGAAAATGCCGCTCGAGCATTTACTGAATGTACTCGAAAAAAATGTTCAGAAAATTATTAACAGTCATCGTCAACCTGTGCCAGTCGAGGTTAGGATCTTCCTAAGTGAATCACACTCCAAATAATCCATATTACACCTGAATTTCCAATCCGAGTTACCGTTTAAAAGTTATGGATTTTACAATAAAATAATTGTCTCTTAATTATTTTATTTACAGCCAAAAAATAACTTCCACTGGTGGCCCGTGCCATCCAATGTTAATATCTTCATAAAGAATGAATACCCTCACGAGTTCAGTGGTGGTCTCAGATTTTTAATCTGAGTTATCATTCATGAGTGATAAGAATCAGAAAACTAAAATTAATTAATTTAATTATTTTATTTATGGATATACCATTTTCCGGTTTTTTCACTGTTGGTTTGTGCTGACCGAACATAAGTTGCGCCTAGGGTAAACCTACCATCCTGAGCGCATGGGTTGCCTCATATTTCTAATCATGGCAACCATTTAAGTGTTATTTCTCTTTTTTGGAAAACTGTTTACACGTGCTAATTAAATATTAAAAAAACGTTGATGGTTCATTCCGGGCACTCTGGGCCTCAGAATCATGCGCCGCCAGATTTTGTGGTCTCGAAAAAATTCCAAATAATTAAAAAAAAATGGAAATTCTGGTACATTACATATTTGTTTTCTTTGCTCTAGGGAGCTTAGTATTTTTTGAAGATTGACTTGAGATCGGGGTACCATTAGTTGAAAGTAAAGGAAGGATACAATCCAAAGACCACATTTCATACTAGATATGTCCATTATGAATTTGTAGTTATGAATTTTGGGTTTATCAAATTAGCTGTTGTATTCATGGATATTATGAATAGAATTTTTCGTGAATTTGTGGATAAGTTTGTGGTCGTTTTTTTGATGATATTTTGGATTATTCGATAAGAAATGAGGAACATTAATGTCATTTAAGGGATGTCTTGAAAAACTTAACAGAAAATAAACAGTATGGGAAATTCATAATGTTTGAGTTTTGGTTACAACAAATTTCATTCCTTGGTCACATAGTTTCAAAAAATGGAATAACTATTGATCCTGCTAAAACAAAAGATTTTGAAGAATGGACAAGACCCACAAATATAACTAATATCCATAGTTTTCTTAGTTTGGAAGGATATTACTGGAGGTTTGTTAAGAATTTTTCACGGTTATCTAGTATAATGACTAAATTAACTCAAAAAGGAGTTATGTTAATCTGGACAAAAGAATGTGATGATTGTTTTCCGGAAATGAAAATAATATTAGTGAATTCTCTAGTTTGGGAACTACCTCCCATAAATGGTGAGTTTGTTATCTATAAATATGCTTCATTGAATGGACATGGTTGTGTCTTAATCCAGAAAGATCGGGTAATAAGTTATGATTCACATGAGTTGATACCTTATGAGTTAAATTACCCTACACATGATTTGGAATTAGCTTCTGTTTTTTTTCTTTACAAACTTGGTGGAATCATTTTTATGGAGTAAAATGTTAATTATATACTCACTGTAAAAGTTTAAAATATATATTCACTCAGAAATAATTAAACATTAGACCGAGGAGAGGGCCAGAATTAATCAAGGATTATGATTGCACGATTCACTATCATCTAGGAAAAGAAAATAATGTGGTTGATGGCTTGAGTCAAAAAGTAATTCTACATTATACTTGTTACGTTTGGAACTATATTCTTTGATTAAAGAATTGATGAACTTTGGAATATAAGTTTTTAGGGAAGGGAATTCCTCTGTTTTGTTCCAGGTGTTAGTAAATTCATCTCTATCAGACATAATTAAGCAATCGTAGAAGGAAGATAGTGAGTTGTAGAAAAAGGTATGTAACGCCTGACCCAAATTACCCAAAGTCGGTGCATTATTACATAACATTGGCATGATTACAAGAAATCAAGTCCCGAAGGACTGATCATTTTACTAGTCTAGGAAAATTGATTACATAAATGAATGTTACATTACACTTTATAACATAGAAAACAACATAAATAATCATTTATGAATTCCTTTATTCCCTTGGCTAAACCCTACATATCAATCACAATACACTTTATCGAATCCTGGGAAAAATAAAACACAGAAAGGGGTGAGCTCAAAAGCTCAGTAAGGGTAAGAAATACAGCGGAAAATGACATAAATATTAAGCATGATGATTAATTGATACCACATTCTTTTACCAATAATAAACATTAATACTTGTATAGAAATAATATGAGCTGAGTAAATAATGCCATAATAAAACATAATCATGGGTATTCTACTAGTCAAATGACCACATGAACAATCAATATTATTTCCATAATGATGGAATTTATAATGCCAAAAATTCTAAAACATTTTGTCAAGGCCTTGGCCAAGATGTCTAAAATTATTAAAGCCTCAGCCAAAACCATAAATCAAAATTGGGAAAAGGCCTTAGCCAGTTGCACATCTTGTTGTCTCATGAGAACTACCGATGCATCGAGGAGCTATAGTGGGCTCCACCCGTCACTTACTAAGTCCAATACATTCCTCATATGAAATGGTTTAAACATATCATAAACATTCGTATTAAAACTGGCATACGAAATGTCAATACTTTACCCATAAACCATGAATGGTATAAAAATAACACATCTATAGTCAAACATATCACAAAACCTTCAATACAAAATAGAATATCTGTATCATAATAAATCAACTTCAAAACATGTTTAAAATCCTTTAAAGGATTTTGAAATATATTAAAATGATTCGTAAAACTCTTTGAGTGACAAATCCCTTTTTCGTGAAAACATTTAAAAGTTACCCAATTTAGAAAGGAATACTTTTAAAGAAATTTTTGAATCAAAGTGTCCCATACCACTTTGAAACCTTTTCATGTAATTAATATTTTAAAACATTCATGTCCATTTAAATAAATCCTTAAAACCATTTTGAAAACATGGACATTAGTGAGAATGGTTTACAAGAATAAATCGCTAAAATATTTAAAATGATGTTTTCGTAAAAAAATCCCTTTAAAATAATCCCTTTGAAAACTATTTTATGAAAAAGGGACATGGATTGTAAATATGTCACATGAGATACTTACGTAAAAACAATCTCGAATAATAATGAGATTGTGAAATTAACCCTTACCAATTTGGTAACTTACGAAACATACACCCAATGAAAGAGGTATCATACAATGAATATTTAAATACACATATATTAAATTTTATTACACAAAGAGTATAATTATTTCTAGTACATACACCACAACAATTTTTATAGTGGCAATATGGTACGAATCTCATGGTAATAGGGAGTGAGATGAAAACCCCGTACCTTGTAATTTTACTTGGTTGAGGGTAGGTTAACGTCCTGTATAATGGAGAAATAATTGTTTTTAAATTATAGAAAAATTATATACATTAATATGATATCATATATGATATTTTAACATTTCATTGTTAATAATATATTAGTATTATCGTCGTTTCGGGTGTTAAGTTACTCGTTTTAGTTTATATGTTTTGTTACATAAGTCATGTTTGTTATGGATTGGTTGTATCTTATTAATATACAGAATGATATAATGTCCTTAAACATTATTTTTAATCATCAAATGATAATTACACTTGCATGGATACAATGGGGAATGAATATTATCGCGTTCGTGGAGACGGTAGTCTGTACGTACGCACGAGCGAAAATATCATTTTTAGATATTAAAAGAATATATAATTGGATGGTATATCATATATACAGAATAATTATCATGTTATATTTATTATTTACATCAATTAGACATCCTTATCATACACATCCAAATAATAATGTTTTGAATAACAATTATCCCACGACTTGGAGACGGTAAGTTGTACGTACGCACGTATGGTGACATGTCATTTAAAGGATGGATAGAATACTGAATAGAGATGTATCATATTTATAATAACATCAAATTATATATATGATACTGGAGTTATTATTTTAGAATTTAATTAACAAAGGAAGAATAATTTGAAGAAGAAAGGAACTTGAAAATGGGTGGTGAAAAACATTACTTCTTCTTCGGGTTCTTCCTTTTGATTTGATCAAAAGGGCTCCTTAGGTTGGATTTATGACTAAAGGAAAGCCTCTAGGATTAAGGGAGGATATTTGAGGGTGTATTTAGACATAGGTTGGCCGAACCAAAAGGCTTTGAAGGTATGAAGAATTGGTTAGAAGTGGTGTCTTTTTATAAGGGGGAGGTGGGGCTTTTTAAGAAAAACATAAACTATTATTTTATAATAAATTAATACACGGTTTCTAATGTCTCCAAAGTGTATTATTCAAAGTCTAAGGCGCGTATGGGTTAAAATCATTTCAACCAATAGATTTTATACTGGTTTGGGTTATTATATTAACCGTATCATTTAGTTTTAACTCTTAGTTAATTAGTTTGCGTTTACCATGTCACTTTGTATTTTGTATGTTATATAGTTAATAAACATACTATATACATCCAAGAGACCCCAAAGTGGTCCATTTATGAATCTCCAATCATTATATATGTCCTTTGGAAGAACCATAGATTTCTAGGAACATAATATTAATTAATAATATAATATTTGTTTTAAAAACTCATTTATGTCAATTTTGACAATATTTAATAATTTATTTTTGTTAAATTCATAAAAACATTATTAATTCGAAAAAAATTCATTTAAGAAATCTTAACATGTCATGTTAACCAATAAAATTCGTTTATTAAATCAAAAAATTCAAAATATATGTATTTTAACATTTATAATACTAATTATTTGATTCTTTCATTAATAAGGAAAATACTACATCATTATTGTGTCATAAATAAATTTAATTATTCAATGTCTAAAAATTATAAATAAAATAAAATTATGTAGGAAATCTTTTTATATTTCTAATTAATATTTATAGTTGAAAATATAACATACATAACCCTATGTAAAAATTTATTTGTTAAAAGATATATGCTTGTGTCATTTTTGTATTTACTTTAACTTAATTAATATAAAATGTCATTATCACTTACAAGTGGATCCATGGGGACCCAAAATCGACCCAAATATGCCCATGGTCAGACATGTATCAACCAATATGGTTAAGATACGTTTTAGGGTAATTTATTATTATTATTATAATATTTTTTTACCCTTATTTACCAGATTTACCTGTTAACCATGTTAAATAAAATATTTACCGAAATAATTATTTGAAATATATTAAAATAAGAGTTACCTATTTACACAATTTGGAAATCCTGATTCCAATTATGGAATCCATTTTTCCAAATTCAAAACACAGAAGTGTCAGAAATTAATTTAAAATTAATTCCCGCTGTCAAAACAAAAAGCGTGTTTTTAAGAAATAATAACTATCAAAAGATTGACACTTGTTTATGTCTGGTTTAATTGTTAAATTATGTCCAATCACCAAAATTGTATTAAATTATAAAAATATATTCTAAATATACTATAAAACCACTCAAATTTATAATTTATCACTATTAATTATTTTGATTAAAAAAGTTGTTTTTAATTTAAATTTACTAATTTTCACTATTCATCAAAATATAAAAGTTATCCAAAAGAACCAAAATTTCACCTTAGACTAATTTCGATATTCTGAATCTAAAAATGAATTCCATTTTACCAAATTAAAAACCTATAAGTTTCATTTATTAATTTAAAATTAATTCCTGTTGTCAAAACCAAAAGGCGTACTTTTATGAACCAATATCTATCAAAAGATTAACATTTGTTTATGTCCAATCTCAACGTGAAATTACTTAAAATGACCATAATTGGATTATATTGTAAAAATATAATATATTTATACTTAAAAACCATTAAAATTTATAATTTAACACTATAAATTATTTTTATTAAAAAAGTTGTTTTCAGTTAAAATATTGTATTTTTCACTATTCACAAAAATATGAATGTTATCAGAAAAACACCAAAAAATTATTGAAAATAAATTCTTATGTCCTGATTCTAAAGAAGAAGTTAATTTTGTCATGTTTAATATATAAAAGTTTCAAATATTGGATTTAAAAAGGGTTTACCTTTAAAAGGTTATAAAAGCTCATTTTTTAAAAATACTTCTTTTATCTGAAGAAAAATGAATTAGTTCTTACATTATGTCTAAGAAACTAATAATATGGATTCTAAAATTATATGTATTATATATAGTTCAAAATTCAGTTAATACTATACATAACCGCATTTGAACAGCTAGTTTGGTAAGTTGTGGTGCACTTGAACTCGGTGTTACGTGTAATGCAAGTTATTGAATTACATTGAAGAAATAATGTACTATGAAATCATGGGGTGTTACATTTTTCCCTCCTTCAATAAATTTCAACCTCGCAATTTGAAATTGTTCTTTGAAAATATAAGGTTGAAAATAGAGAATACCTTTGTGGGAAAACCCACATCGGGAATTGGGTTAATAAAATTTAGTCTTAATAATAAGAAAAGGGAAATGAAAAAGCCACCACCAAATTATGATCACGATTAGGAGAACATTGGTGGAAAATAGAGACACAAAATTTGAAGAAAAATGTAAATATTTATAGGTAGTGATTGATGTCATCAATCACAAACAACTATGGAATTGTGGGCCTCAAAGCCACCAATCTATGATGATTTAAAATACCATCGATTAAACAAAACATAATCTATTAGGATAACATAGTTTTGGTTTTAAGATGCCTTACCTAATGTTTAAGAATTTATTTCTTCAGAGAATAAGATAAGAAAAAAATTTATACATGTCAAGTACAGTTCTATCCTTTAAATAATTTCTACCACAGACTCATATTTTACTCTAAAAGATAATAGAACTTTAAAAAAATATTTTATTTATCCTATTCATATAGGGTTACAAAAAAAATGAATTTATAATTCATCTACCAGACCCATTAAAAAAACTACATTATTCAATCCAAGACATCACGTGGGTTAGTGGTTGGTGATACATCCTTGTCGCCCTTCAGTTGCAGGTTCAGGTCTCGCGGCCTTGCCGGATGCAACGGGTTGTCGCCTGACCTCCAGGTTTTCCTTTTTATAACAATACAAAAATTATCATCTGATATGATTTAACCTAAAAAATTGTATCAAATGTTAAATATAATCCATTCCAACATTTAGACTTATCCAAATTACTTCTGTCCAAACTCACAATCCAAAACTTATAAGGAAGGTAAATATAAGGAAGATCTTTTTTTCCACATAATAACATGTGAATACCTACATCATGTATTCTCTTAAAATATGGTAACACCCTAAATTACCATAAAACCTTATTGATTACATTCATTCTTCCATATTCCTTATATAATACTAGATATATTCTTTATATCCAAAAACAGTGAATATTCTAACAATGATGAATTAAAAAAACAATTAATCAGTGCCAAGGTAGTCAAGAATATCCAATATAATTTATCCAAATCAACCATCTCTTATTCCAAAATTACAACCTCAGTATCAAGTCCATATTAAGGATTACCTTTCCTTCAACAATTTATTTTCCAAAAAAAGTTTAACTTGTTTTTGAGTAACTTTTCATAGTACCATATAATCTCAAATCCTCAATGAAATAGTACTACAATACAATCCTTATTTATCTCCATAATTCATATAACCAGTACATCGTTGATACAACATTAAAATGAAATAATTCTTTAATAACAACATAAGATCACTAGTCATTCCTCTTCATCTGTGGTAGTATCATAACATTATTATTATCCAATAGCATCATTTGGGGCATACTCTGATGATTTGAACATTGATTCACGTAGTGTCCCCACTCCTTGCAGATGAAGCATTGTACATTTGAATCCTTTTTCTTACACTCGCAATCACGAACATGGTGTCCTTTTTCTCTACACATATAACACACTCCCATTTCCTTCATGCATTTTCCAAGGTGATATTTTCCACATTTATCACATATGGTAAAATCATTCTTTACCTTTTTCCCTTTATCTTTCTTTCTCTTTACCGTCCTTTTCTTCTCTGGATTCCCTTCAAATCCATAGGACTCCGAGAACTCTTTACTTATCTTATCAACACATGATACTATTTTTTCATAAGATGATAATACATGGAGGACTATTTCTCTTCTAAATTCTGACTTAAGACCATGAAAGATAAGATCCTTCTTACTCTTTAGATCATGCGTATTGCTGGAGTTCTCATTCCTTATACTGGGCATGTAACACCCTGAGATTTTATGAAAAATATTCTTTTTAATTTCATTAATGTCTTGTGTTGTACGCTACACCAAAAGGAGCTTGCTCTACACGCATCCTTGACTTTCCTTGCATTACATGCAATCACGACCTTCCTCGATAGCATGTGTAGTACGTAATACCGAGTTTCACTAAACAACGATATGCTATTAAAATATTATTAAAACTAGACGTTATGAATATTAATAATAACCTTTTAAAATTTTAGAAATTTTAGCTCTCAAAATGGACTTCATTTTTGGATCTGGAGTATAGAATTTAGCCTAAGGTGAAATTTTGGTACTTTTCGGATTACTTTCATATTCTGATAAATAGTGAAAATTACTAAATTATAATTAAAAACTACTTTTTTAATTGAAACAATTAGTAGTGAAAAATTATTAATTTGAGTGGTTTTAAAGTATATTTAGAATATATTTTTACAATTTAATACAATGTTGGTCATTGGATGTAATTTCACATTTAAACCAGTCATAAACAAGTGTCAATCTTTTGATAGTTTTTATCTCTTAAGAACACGCTATTGGTTTTGACGACGGGAATTAATTTTTAAATTAATTAATGAAACTGATATGTTTTGAATTTGATAAAATAGACATCATTTTTGAATTCATAATATCAAATATATCTTAGATCTAATTTTTGGTATTTTTCTGGAAACTTTCATTTTTTGATGAATAGTGAAACCACTAAGTGGTAGTTAAAAAAACTGAATTTTTCATAAAACTTAATTTTACTGCTTCTGTGAGTGGAATTTCGGAAATCTGAGAGACACAGTTTATGTCAGTAAGTAAAATGTGGTTCAATGAGATGAAAATAATTTTTTGGTGAATTGTAACTTTTTACTTTTTTTTTACCACTGTTAAAAGTAAATAGGGAAATTAAGGGTAAAAATGATATTATTATTACCCTAAAACATGTCCTAATTCTATTGGACAAGTGTAATTCGACCAAAAACAACCTTAGGAATAAAATATGACCATTTAGGCCCACATGGATTAGATTAGGACATTTATTATTAATTTATTTAAAGAAGGGTTAAAATAGTTAAAATCAAAGTTTAATAAGTAAATCATTTTTAATATGGGGTTATAAATAAGATAAATTAGACTATAAATATTAATTAGAAAGCTACAAATATTTCCCACATAATGGTATTTTATTTGTAATTTTTAGACATTAAATAAATTAATTTATTTATTACACAACGATGATACATTAATTATCTTATTAATGAAATATTGACATAATTGATGTTATAAATACCCAAATAAATATAATTTGAGCCTTTTTATGAACTAAACTAATTTTATAGGTTAATATGACTTGTTATTATGGATTAAATTAACTTTTTTCGAACTTATCATTCTGTTAGGATTTTCACAAAAATCAATTACTAAATAGTGTCAAAATTGACATAAAATAGTTTTTTAAAAAAATATTATATTATTAATTGTTATTTTATTCCTAAAAATCTAAGGTTGGTCAAAATGACTTAGATAAGGTTATATATATTAATAATAAACAACTTGGGGTTCTTTTGTGTTGATATAGTAAGTTTATTAACCTTATAGTATAAGAACACAAGAAGACACGGTAAAAGTAAAATTATTTAACTTAATGTTAAATCTAAATGATAAGGTTACAATAGGAACCTAAACTTGTCTAAATTATATTGGATGATATGATTTATACTCATACCCACATTATCCTCGAAATAAATCAATTTTGAGCTATTTAAAACCGAACATTACTTTATAATAAAATAATATTTTTTGTTATTCCAAAGGTGCCCCTCTCCTCCCTTATAAAAGGGAACCTCCTCCCTCTCTTCCTCACACAACTTTGAGCCTTCAATCTCGTCCAACCCCTGACAAATTTCCTTCTCCACTTCCCTAGAAACATCCTAGAGGTTCTGGTCTTCCTCAAAAATCAATTTTAGTGCCCTAAGAGGAGGTCTCAAAGAGGCGCTTCAAAGAAGAGGTAATTTCCATTACCGATTCTTTCACCATTATTTCTTCTTCCAATTATTCTTCTTAGGTTGTTTCATTATGAAGTAATAACATATGTATCACTAATATAATTATATGTTATTATATTTATGAAAAAAATCCTATTTACCCATCTATCCATCCTACGGAAAACGAAATCACCGCGCGTGCGTACGTACGGAATACCGTCTCCACGCCATGGTGAAATCTATTTTCCAACACCACCTTACTTTGATGGGTATAATGGTGTAAATAATAACTATATATTATTATTTTAAAGTTATATTGATTCTGAAATAGTATACATACACTCCAATACAGTCCCACGATCATTAGAACGATATCATCGCTCGTGCGTACGTACGAACTACCGTCTCCACGACGTGATGAGATTCATTCTCCACTTTAACCATTCATGAATGATTAGAAATTATATATAATAAGTAATCATGAAATATATGACATAATAATGATACTATATTTATGTGTATATATATGTATGTCATCTACTTAATTCCGTTCAACTCAATAAGGAAACGAAAACAGCGTTCATGCGTACGTACGGCCTACCGTCTCCATGAACGGTGTATTTCTTTCCATTTAATGATTTATTATATATATTTATATTCTGAATATATATATATAAATCATGTTTTATATTCTTTAATTAAGTAATCATGATCTAAGTAATCATATGAATAATTACAAGTCAAAACACGGACGACAAATGAAACAATTTTACCCAAAACGCTCTTTAACATGGAATTTACAAAAGAACTGGTAATATAAAGTCATAAGTGAACCATATATGATATCATAACAATGAATATGATTCTGTAATAAGTCAATTACATTATTTAAATCATTATACAGGATGTTCAGTCACATACGAAGCAAATCCGACCTAAGGTAAGGGAAATATCACAATCTCATTTTTATCCGAGATTGTTTATACTTCGGTATTTACTGGGGTGTATACTATCATCCACATCCATGTTTCATCAATATGTAATATTTACATCATTCTAAAATAGTTTATATCCAATTTTACCCTTCGGATATTTTTTAGTAAAAGATATGAATGGAATCTTTTGTCATTTTTCGTACGAGGTAATTTTTGACTTTTCCGACAAAAGTACGAAAAGAGTGTTTTTTCTTAACTTATACGGCATGAATGGATTTTTAAAACATTATTTCCAAGAAGATTACTTTACAGGTTTTCAAGTTTATTTTTAATCAACTTCTTTTAGTTTAAAGTTCTATGACATGTTAAGAAAGGAAAAATGTTTTTGAAGAAGAAAGGATATTTTCCTCAAGAATGGAGTTCAAGTGTTTTATCAAAATTATTTCCCATCTAAGATAATAAAGGGTTCTGTTTTTATCCCTATTATTACATTGATTTGATTATGTTGTCATGGAATTATTTTTATGAATTCCTTTATCTTATATGAATTGTTTTATGATGTCATGATGTTTAAGATTCCCATTTGTATTACATGGGTTATGCAATGATGTATGATTTATGATTTTGTGGCACACATAAGATTGGTATCATTATGAGATGGGTGGGACCTATATCTCCCTCCAATGCATTGGGTAAAGATTTTATATCTCATGAGATAGACATGGCTGGAATGGTAGGTTATACCGGTTCAGTGAAACAGGACTGAAACGTGGGTGACTCAGTTCAGAAATGGACTTTGTCCACTAAGATAGTCTTGGCAATGAGTTTTGACTAACAAAAAATGATTCTCTATGATTATGTGTGTATGCCACAAAGTTTCATGTTTTAGGTTATGATTATTGGGATTTCATTTCACTACTATGATTTATCCCATGTTATGAAATTATGCTCTCTTTTCCAGGTTAAGATTTCCAAAATGTTATGTTCTTATGAATATGATGTGATTGATATTTCTTTTGTTTACCCTTACTGAGCATTTGAGCTCACCCTTTTATGTTTTCTTTTCCCCAGTATATAAAAAAAGGTTTTAGGTAAAAAAAAGGAAGATCTTTATGGGAGATGTTGAAGATCTTTCACCACGATTAGAAGATTATATTCCGAGTTTCGAAAGACACTAAACTATTACGATCCTTGTGTGTGTGTTTTTGTTATGTACAAGTATTCCGCAAAAGTAATGTAATGTCCATGTACGTCAGGCTTCAGGTCTCTACAGTTGGTATCAGAGGAATGGTTTAGTCAACCTTTTGAAACTAGGATGCGAAAACGTTAGTGAGATCCCTAGAGATATTTCTATGGTATGTCTAGGGATGTCCGTAAGGTTAAGTATACGTATAGGTTATAGTACTAGAATTACGCTAACAATCATAGAATTAAACATAAGATGTTATATATTTAAGGTACTCCACCTTTATTATTTTGTTTTCCCTAGCATGTTTTTTGCCTCTCACACTATTCTTTTTGGGTTTTAGAAAATGGCTTGAAACAAGATGATTCACGATAATGGAGGATACGATGGACAATGGAATGATATTCTTCATGAGCAACCAAATGAAATGGGATTTAGAAGTCCAAACATCATTATTATACCGAATGAGCAATCTCATAATATGATCAATAAAGTAAAATTTGGTAAGTTTCCTGACTCGACTAATAAGAGAAAGATGGAGTTTCATGATGATCATAGAGGAAATGAAGTTCAATTTCCCCTATGTAAATCATGTGGGAAGTGGCATCAAGGAGAATGTTTCAAAGGAACTGGAAGATGCTTTGGTTGTGGAAAAGAAGGACACAAAGCCAATAAGTGTAAAGGAAAAGGTTTAGTTAACACCAGGGATGAGGATAATGGTATTGCTACGACATCAACAATGGTTAAATGTTTTAAATGTGGAATGTATGGGCATTATGAAAACCAATTCCCTAAGGGAAAGTCTCATGAAGATAATCAGTATTGTCGTATGGGTAGTATTTATGTGGATGATGATGAAGAGACTACAAATGATATGTGAGATGAAAGAATTGTTGAAGCTCGGTCAATGGTTTAAGAATGTAGTGGAATGATTACATGTTTATCATGTGTAATGTTGTATAAGATATCTCATGGTACTATGGAATAAAGCGACATCTAAGGATTGTTACACTGTTGTCTTTCCTTGAGTTTTGAAAGTGTATGATTAATGGTACCACTATCCATGAAAGGTTATTCAGATATTTTTGGAATATAGTTGATATGCGCATAATGAAGGGATAAGGAGAAAATTAAATGTTGGATAGTATTCATGAGCTCATGACTGATATAAATAAATAGTTATATCATGGTTTGAGTATATAGAATTTTGGGTTTTTGTAATGTGGAATGAGTTAACTTTTGACAGCACTCATGTTTTTACTAAGATTCAATGGGTATTAATTTTTCAAGAGAATACATGATTAAGGCCTTAGAATATTTGTAATGTGACCAACAAGACATATCTTATGATATATGGGGATCAACGACGGTATTAACATGCTTGTTATATGAAATCTCCGGTAATTGTTTTCACTATATTATGATAGCGGACTGCAGTATTATGGATAAGCCTAAAGATTGGAATGGATTATGTTGGACATAAGTTAGTATTGTTAAGGAAAGATGTTTTTTCGATATTATTGATGGGATGTTATAGTAATGTAGTTTTTGAAAAAAGGAAAACCTGCAGGACAGGTGACAGCCCATCGCGTCAGACAAGGCTGTGGGAATTGAACCCTCAAACGAAGTGCGACTAGCCTTTATCTCCTACCACTGGCCTACAGGAATTCCATGTTTAGTAGAAACTAGTTTTATTTTATTATGCGGTATGATATATGAAGTATAAGTTCATTTTTGGAACCATATACGATTAATCTAACCATAAGATGGACTTATAATTTTTGCTAATCTTTTATTTAAGACAGATGGAATGACCCATCATTCTATCACAGGATCTGCTAACACTTCACGAATGACAAATTCAACTTCATTTCTTTAAGAGATTAAGTGGAAATTTTCAAAAAAACAACCAACAGTGAAACTATACCAAAATCACGAAAGTATTTCTTTTAATTTCATCATCTTTAGGGAAATGATCTTAAAAACGAAAAATGTTGTCCTAGTGCTCTTATATCTGATGAATCAGATGGTACCTTAGATCGTCACAAATTTATGGATTTGTGATTGCTGGCTTTTCCATAGCCATGTTCTCTACCACTCTCCATCAGAACATGATGGTTATATTTCTCTTCCATATCCATATTTTCATCAATGTGGAAACCCAGTGATTAGTTTATTTGGGTAACCGTTACGTTTCATACTTTTGTTTTTTAAAGATTGGTTTTGGTATTCCTTTTTACGATGTGGGTTTCTATTAAAGAAACTTTCGAATAGTAAACCATTTATAACCCCGATTAATTTTGAGGGAGAAATTCATTTTAAGGGGGGTAGAATATAACACCCCGAGATTTTATAAAAAATATTCTTTTTAATTTCAATAATGTATTGTGTTGTAAGCTACACCAAAAGGAGCTTGCTCAACACACATCCTTGACTTTCCTTTCATTACATGCAATCGCGACCTTCCTCGATAGCGTGTGTAGTACGCAACACCAAGTTTCACTAAACAATGATATGCTATTAAAATATTATTAAAACTAGCCGTTATGAATAGTAATAACCACCTTTTAAAATTTTAGAAATTTTAGCTCTCAAAATGGACTTCATTTTTGTATTCGGAGTATCGAATTTAGCCTAAGGTAAAATTTTGGTACTTTTCGGATAACTTTCATATTCTGATGAATAGTGAAAATTACTAAATTATAATTAAAAACAACTTTTTTAATCGAAATAATTAATAGTGGTAAATTATTAATTTGAGTGTTTTTAAAGTATATTTAGAATATATTTTTACAATTTAATACAATTTTGGTCATTGGATGTAATTTCACATTTAGACCAGTCATAAACAAGTGCCATTCTTTTGATAGTTATTACCTCTTAAGAACACGCTATTTGTTTTAACAACTGGAATTAATTTTTAAATTAATTAATGCAAATGATATGTTGTGAATTTGATAATATAGACATAATTTTTGAATTCATAATATCAAATATAGCTTAGATCTAATTTTTGGTACTTTTCTGGAAACTTTCATTTTTTGATGAATAGTGAAACCACTAAGTGGTAGTTAAAAAAACTGAATTTTTCATAAAAGTTAATTTTACCGCTTCTGTGGGTGGTATTTTGAAAATCCGAGAGACATGGTTGATGTCAGTAAGTAAAATGTGTTTCAATGAGATGAAAATTATTTTTTGGTGAATAGTAACTTCTTACTTTTTTTTACCACGGTTAAAAGTAAATAGGGAAATTAAGGGTAAAAATGATATTATTATTACACTAACACATGTCCTAATTCTATTGGACAAGTTTAATTCGACCAAAAACAACCTTAGGAATAAAATATGGCCATTTAGGCCCTCTTGTATTAGATTAGGACATTTATTATTAATTTATTTAAAGAAGGGTTAAAATAGTTAAAATCAAAGTTTAATAAGTAAATCATTTTTAATATGGGGTTATACATAAGATAAATTCTACTATAAATATTAATTAGAAATATAAAAAGATTTTCTACATAATGGTATTTTATTTGTAATTTTTAGACATTAAATAATTTAATTTATTTATGACACAACGATGATGTAGTAATTATCTTATTAATAAATATTGACATAATTGATGTTATAAATACCCAAATAAATATAATATGAGACTTATTATGAATTACACTAATTTTATAGGTTAATATGACATGTTAGTATGGATTTAATTAACTTTTTTTCGAACTTATCATTCTGTTAGGATTTTCACAAAAATCAATTACTAAATAGTGTCAGAATTGACATAAAATAGTTTTTAAAACAAATATTATATTATTAATTGATATTTTATTCCTAAAAATCTAAGGTTCACCCAAATGACTTAGATAAGGTTATATATATTAATAATAAACAACTTGGGGTTCTTTTGTCTTTATATAGAATGTTTATTTACCTTATAGTATAAGAACACAAGAAGACACGGTAAAAGTAAAATTATTTAACTTAATGTTAAATCTAAATGATAAGGTTAAAATAGGAACCTAAACTTGTCTAAATTCTATTGGAAGAGATTATTTCGACCCATACCAAATTATACTCCAAATAAATGAATTTGGAGCTATTTAAAACCTAACTTGACTTTATAATAAAATAATATTTTTAGTTATTCCAAAGGTGCCCCTCTCCTCCCTTATAAAAGGGCACCTCCTCCTTCTCTTCCTCACACAACTTTGAGCCTTCATGCTCGGCCAACCCCTTCCAAATTCTCTTCTCAACTTCTCTAGAAACATCCTAGTGGTTCCGGTCTTCCTCAAAATCCAATTTTAGTGCCCTAAGAGGAGGTCTCAAAGAGGCGCTTCAAAGAAGAGGTAATTTCCGTTACCGATTCTTTCACCTTTATTTCTTCTTCCACTTCTTCTTCTTAGGTTGTTTCATTATGAAGTAATAACATATGTATCAATCATATACTGATATGTTATTATAAGTATGAAACAACCCTATTTCACCATCTATCCATCCTACGGAAAACGAAATCACCGCGCGTGCGTACGTACGGAATACCGTCTCCACGCCGTGGTGAAATCTATTTTTCACGACCACCTTACTTGGATGGGTATAATGGGGTAAATAATAACTATATATTATTATTTTAAAGTGATATTGATTCTGAAATAGTATAAATACACTCCAATACAGTCCCATGATCATGAGAACGATATCATCGCTCGTGCGTACGTACGGACTACCGTCTCCACGACGCGATGAGATTCATTCTCCACTTTAACCATTCATGAATGAATATAAAGTATATATAATAAGTAATCATGAAATATATGACATAATAATGATACTGTATTTATGTTTATATATATGTATGTCATCTACTTAATTCCGTTCAACTCAATAAGGAAACGAAAATAGCATTCATGCGTACGTACGGCCTACCGTCTCCATGAACGGTGTATTTATTTCCATTTACTGATTTATTATATATATGTATATTCTGAATATATATATATATATAAATCATGTTTTATATTCTGTAATTAATTAATCATGATCTAAGTAATCATATGAATAATTACAAGTCAAAACACGGACGACAAATGAAACAATTTTACCCAAAACGCTCTTTAACATGGAATTTACAAAAGAACGGGTAATATAAAGTCATAAGTGAACCATATATGATATCATAACAATAAATCTGACTCTGTAATAACTCAATGACATTATTTAAATCATTATATAGGAGGTCCTGACACTTACGAAGCAAATCGGACCTAAGGTAAGGGAAATATCACAATCTCATTTTTATCCGAGATTGTTTATACATTGGTATTTAATGGGGTGTATTTTATCATCCACATACATGTTTCCTCAATATGTAATATTTACATCATTCTAACATAGTTTATATCCATTTTTACCCTTCGGTTAGTTTTTAGTAAAAGATATGAAAGGAATCTTTTGTCGTTTTTCATACGAGGTAATATTTGACTTTTCCGACAAAAGTACGAAAATAGTGTTTTTTTAACTTATATGGCATGAATGGATTTTTAAAAAATTATTTCCAAGAAGCTTCTTTTACAAGTTTTCAAGTTTATTTTTAATCAACTTATTTTATTTTAAAGTTGTATGACATGTTAAGAAAGGAAAAATGTTTTTGAAGAAGGAAGGATATTTTCCTCAAGAATGGAGTTCAAGTGTTTTATCAAAATTATTTTACATCTAAGAGAATAAAGGGTTCTGATTTTATCCCTATTATTACATTGATTTGATTATGTTGTGATGGAATTATTTTTATGAATTCCTTTATCTTATATGAAATGTTTTATGATGTCATGATGTTTAAGATTCCTATTTGTATTACATGGGTTATGCAATGATGTATGATTTATGATTTTGTGGCACACATAAGAATGGTATCATTATGAGATGGGTGTGACCTATATCTCCCTCCAATGCATTGGGTAAAGATTTTATATTTCATGATATAGAAATGGCTGGAATGGTAGGTTATACCGGTTCAGTGAAACAGGACTGAAACGAGGGTGACTCAGTTCAGAAATGGACTTTGTCCACTAAGATAGTCTTGGAAATGAGTCTTGACTAACAAGAAATGATTCTATATGATTATGTGTATATGCCACAATGTTTCATGTTTTATGTTATGATTATTGGGATTTCATTTCACTACTATGATTTATCCCATGTTATGAAATTATGCTCTCTTTTGCATGTTAAGATTTCCAAAATGTTATGTTCTTATGAATATGATGTGATTGATATTTCTTTTGTTTACCCTTACTGAGCATTTGAGCTCACCCTTTTATGTTTTCATTTCCCCAGGATATAAAGAAAGGTTTTAGCTAATAAAATGAAGATCTTTATGGGAGATGTTGAAGATCTTTCACCACGATTAGAAGATTATATTCCGAGTTTCGAAAGACACTAAACTATTACGATCCTTGTGTGTGTGTTTTTGTTATGTACAAGTATTCCAAAAAAGTAATGTAATGTCCATGTACGTCAGGCTTCGGGTCTCTACTGGGCACCATTTCTAAACAATGGTATACACTAGATTAGTTTGTGAATATAAATACCTAATCCTAATATTGTAAAACAATTAACATAAATTAAACAGTTTATGGATATAATCCATAATCATAAAAATGTCCTCTTTGAAGAAGTGTATACTCATAAACCCTTCATAATTTTTTGTAATGAAAATGATAATTATCCTAAGCATGTCCCCTGGGAGTGTCGTAACCAAGTGTGCATCAAGGCCTGTTTTCATGCACCAGCTCCCGTTCGAGTCTAGCTCAAAGCGGTGTTTTCAGGTTTTACCCCTAGGTACATCAGTGCTAGACCCACCTCTACCTGCTCGTATCCAGACATGGATTTATTGTTTGGAAAACTCACAAAATCACTACAATACCACAATTCAAGGAAGTTCTTCTATACTAATCCTCAAAGTCTATCTTAGGGCTATGTGCTCTAATCGGAGTTTATCTAAATCTAGCTTCCACGGTTTGTACTAAAAATTTTCTGATACCAATTGTAATTCCCCGACCCCAGTTACCCAAATTCGGTACATTTTTACATAACATTGGCATGATTACAAGAAATCAAGTCCTGAAGGACCGATCAGTTTAGAAGTCTTGGAAAATAGATTACATATATGAATGTTACATTAAACTTTATAAGATACAAAACAACATAAATAATCATTTATGAACAAAATTATTGCCTTGGCTTAATCTTGCATATCAATCATAATACACTTCTTGGAATCCTAGGAAAAATAAAACATAGAAAGGGGTGAGCTCAAATGCTCAGTAAGGGTAAGCAATATAGTGGAAAATGACATAAATATTAAGCATGATGAAGAATTGATACCACAAGTGTTTACCAATATTAAACATGAATAATTTTATGGAAAGAATATGAGTTGAGTAAATAATGCCATAATAAAACATAATCTTGGGTATTCTACTAGTTTAATGACCACATGAACCATAAAAATTATTTCCATAATAATGAAATGTATAATTACAGAGATTTTAAAACATTTTGTCACGGAATCGGCCAAGAAGTCTAAAAATGATTAAGGCCTCGGCCAAAACCATACATCAAAATTGGGAAAAGGCCTCGGCCAATTCTACGTCTAGTTGTCTCATGAGACCTACCGATGCATCGAGGAGATATAATGGGCTCCACCCGTCACTTACTAAGTCCAATACATTCCTCATATGATATGGTTTAAACATATCATAAACATTCATATTAAAACTAGCATACGAAATGTCAATAATTTTTCCATATACCATGAATTGTATTAAAATAACACATCCACAGTCAAACATATCACAAAACCTTCAATACAAAATGGATGATTTGTATCATAATAAATCAACTTCAAAAAAATTTTAAAATCCATTAATGGATTTTGACAAAGATTAAAATGATTTATAGAACTCTTTGAGTGAAAAATCCCTTTTTCATGAACACGTTTAAAATCCACACAATTTAGAAAGCAAGACATTTAATGAAATTTTTGAATCAATTTTTCCAATACCACTTTGAAACTTTTTAATGTAATTAACATTTTAAAACATTTATGCCTATTTAAATAAATCCTTAAAACCATTTTGAAAACATGGACATTAATGAGAATGGTTTACAAGAATAAATATTTAAAATATTTAAAATTACGTTTTAGTAAAAATTCCATTAAAAAGAGTCCCTTTGAAAACTATTTTATGGAAAGCGGACATGGATTGTAAATATGTTCTAGTCGATACTTACGTAAAAACAATCTCAGATAATAAAGAGATTGTGAAATTAACCCTTATTAATTTGGTAACATACGAAACATACACCCCATGAAAAAGGGATCATATAATGAATATTTAAATACACATAAATTAAAGTGTATTAAACAATGAGTACAATTATGGGCAGTAAATACACAACACAAAAGTTAATAGTGGAAATACGGTACGAATATCACAGGAATAAGGAGTGAGATAAAAACCCCTTACCATGTATTGTTCCTTAGTTGAGGGTAGGATAACCTCCTGTATAATGGAGAAATAATTTTTATTAAATTATAAAATAATAATATAAATCAATATGATATCATATATGATCTTTTAACATTGATTTGTTAATAATATCTTAGTATTATCGTCGTTTCGGGTGTTAACTTACCCCTTTTCTTTTATTTGTTTTGTTACATAAGTCATTTTTGTTATGGGTAGGTTGTATCTTATTTATATATATAATGATATCAAGTACTTAAAACTTATTTTTCATCATCAAATGAGAATTAGACTTCCATGGATACAATGGGGAATGAATCAAATCGCGTTCGTGGAGACGGTAGTCTGTACGTACGCACGAGCGACAATATCATTCTTTTGATATTAAAATAATATATAATTGGATGTTATATCATATATAGAGAATAATTATAATGTTGTATTTATTATTTACATCAATTACACATCCTTATATTACCCATCCAAATTATAATGTTTTGAATAACAATTACACCACGACATGGAGACGGTAAGCCGTACGTACACACTTATGGTGACATGCCATTCGAAGGATTGATAAAATACTGAATATGGTTGTAAAATATTTATAAAAAAATCACAGTATATAGAAGATACTGGAGTTATTATTTTACAAAGTAAATAACAAGTGATAAAGAAGTTGAATAAGAAAGGAACTTGAAAATGGGTGGTGAAAACATTACCTCTTCTTCGGGTTCTTCGTTTTGATTTGATCAAAATGGCTCCTTAGTTTGGCTTTCTGACTAAATAAAGCCTCTAAGATTAAGGGAGGAAAGTTGAGAGGGTATTTGGGTAGAGGTTGGCCAAACCAAAATTCCTTGAAGATATGAATAATTGGTGAGAAGTCGTGTCCTTTTATAAGGGGGAGGAGGGGCTCTTTAGGAAAAAATTAATGTATTAATTTATAATAAATTCATATTCGGTTTCTAATGGATCCAAATTGGATTATTCAAAGTATAAGGTGGGGATGGGTAGAAATACTTTCAACCAATAGATTATAGATAGGGTTGGGTCCTTATATTAACCTTATCTTTTAGTTTTAGCTATTAGTTAATTAGTTTGACATTTACCATGTCACTTTGTATTTTTGTATTATATATTTAATAAACATACTATAAACATTCAATAGACCCCCAAGTGGTCCATTAATGATACCCCTATCCTGATATAAGTCATTTTACTGAACCTTATATTTTTAAGAATGGAATATCAATTAATAATATAATATTTTTTTTAAAAACTCATTTATGTAAATTTTGAAAATATTTAATAATTGACTTTGGTTAAAAACATTACAACTTTATTAATTCGACTCAAATTCATTTAACCAATCCTAACATGTCATATTGACGAATAAAATTCGTTTCTGAAATCAAAACTTTCAAATTATATTTATTTTTACATTTATAATAATAATTATTTGATTCTTTCATTAGTAAGGAAAATACTGCATCATTATTATGTCATAAATAAATTTAATTATTCAATGTCAAAAATTATAAATAAATTACCATTATGTACTAAATCTCTTTAGATTTCTAATGAATATTTATAGTCGAAAATTTAACATATATAACCATATGTAAAAATTGTTTTTCTAAAAGATATATGCTTATGTCATTTTTGTATTTACTTTAACTTAATTAATATGAAGTGTCATTATCACTTACAAGTGGATCCATGGGGTCCCTAAATCGACCCAACGATTCCCATGGTCGGACATGTATCAAAAAATATGGTTAAGAAACAATTTAGGGAAATTTATTATTATTATAATATTATTTTTTTAACCTCATTTACCAGATTTACCCTTTAACCATGGTAAATAAAATATTTACCGAAATAATTATTTAAAATGTATAAAAATAAGAGTTAACTATTTACACAATATGGACATTCTGATTCCAAATATGGAATCCATTTTTCAATATTCAAAACAAATAAGTGGAAGAAATTAATTTAAAATTAATTCCCGCTGTCAAAACAAAAAGCATGTTTTTAAGAAATAATAACTATCAAAAGATTCACACTTGTTTATGTCTGGTATAATTGTGAAATTATGTCCAATGACCAAAATTGTACGAAATGGTAAAAATATATTCTAAATATAATTTAAATCCACTAAAAATCATAATTTATCACTATTAATTATTTTGATTAAAGAAGTTGTTTTTAATTAAAATTTAGTAATTTTCACTATTCATCAAAATATAAAAGTTATCCGAAAAGTACCAAAATTTTACCCTAGGATAAGTATGATATTCTGAATCCAAAAATGAATTCCATTTTACTAACTTATAAACCTAGAAGTTTCATTTATATATTTAAAATTAATTCTTATTGTCAAAACCAAATGACGTACTTTTAAGAAACAATATCAATCAAAAGATTAACACTTGTTTATGTCCAATCTGAAAGTGAAATTACTTAAAATGACCAGAATTGGATTATATTGTAAAAATATAATATATTTATACTTAAAAACCATTAAAATGTATAATTTAACACTATAAATTATTTTTATTAAAAAAGATGTTTTCAGTTAAAATATATTATTTTTTACTATTCACCGAAATATGAAAGTTATTAGAAAAACAACAAAAATTAATTGAAACTAAATTATTATTGTCTGATTCTAAAGAAGAAGTTTATTTTGTCAAGTTGAATATATAAAAGTTTCAAATATTTGATTAAAATGGGTTTACCATTAAAAGGTGGTAAAATCACATTTTTAAAAATACTTCTTTTATCTGAAAAAATGAATTAGTTCTTAAATTATGTCTAAGAGACTCATAATATGGATTCTAAAATTATAAGTATTATATATAGTTCAAAATACACTTAATTCTATTCATAAATGCTTTTAAACAGCTAGTTTGGTAAGTTGAAGTGCACTTGAACTCAGTGTTGCGTGTAATGCAAGTTAATGAATTACATTGAAGAAATAATGTACTATGAAATATTGGGGTGTTACAAGGTAGAGTTGGCTCAGAAGGGTATGCTTCCTAATTTTAACGTTGATAATGATTTTGTTTTGAGGTTTGGGAAGATATTAAGTGTGTCTTGTGATTTACAGTTGAAGAAAGATTTATTATATGAATCTCATAGTTCTTGGTTTTCAGTTCATCCTAGTTGTACTAAAATGTATAGAGATCTTCGGTAGTATTACTGGTGTGATGGAATGAAAAGAGATATTGTTGAATTTACTGTGATGTTTTTGACTTTTAAGCATGATAAAGAAGAGCATATGTTACCTAAAGGTATTCTTCAGCCTTTACCAGTGCTAGAGTGGAAATGGGAAAATATATCCATGGAATTCATTGTTGGATTAACAAATACATCTTAATATAATAATGCAATCTGGATTATTGTTGATTGATTGACTAAATTTTCTCATTTCCATCCTATTAAAGATACTTTGTCTCTTGATCAACATTCTCGATTTTATGTTAAATAGATAGTCAGGTTGCATGGATTTACCCTCTCCATTGTATTTGATCATGATCCAAGGTTTACTTATATCTTTTGGAAAAGCCTTCAGAAATTGTTGGATACTGAATTATATTTTAGTACAACTTTTCATCCTCAATCAGATGGGAAGTCAGAATGAACAATTCAGACCATAGTGAATATGTTATGTGCATGCTCGATGGATTACCATGGAAGTTGGGACCAACATATTTCTTTGGTTGAATTTTCTTATAATAAAAGTTTTCATTCTAGTATTCAGATGGTTCTGTTTCAAGCATTATATAGAAAGTGGTGTCGAACTCCATCTTTTTGGGACAATGTAGGGGAAAGGAAGCTGATGGGACCAAAATTGGTAGAATAGATGGCAGAGAATGTTCAGTTGATTCAAAAGAACTTGAGAATAGCTCAGAGCATACGAAAAGCTATGCGGATAACCGGAGAAAGGATCTTTCTTTCGAGGTTGGTGATCATGTATTTCTCATAGATTCTCCATGGAAAAGTGATATGCATTTTGGCCAGAAGGGAAATATGAGTCTGATGTTCATTAGACCCTATGAAATTCCTAAGAATTTTGAATTAGTTGAATACAATGTGTATTTACCTCAATGTTTATCCCAAATACACAATTTTTATCAAGTTTCAATGTGGAGAATGTATATGCGAGATCCATGTGATGTTTTGAGCCCAGAGGTAGTTTAGTTCGAAGATAATCTCTCTTATAAGGAATAACCAGTCTAGATTTTTGACTGAAGAGATAATGTGTTGTGGAATATGGTAATTAATCAGGTAATGGTTTTGGGGAAAACCCATATTGTTAAATAGGAAACATGGGAATCTAAAAATGCAACGAGGGATAAATACCCCCATTTATTTGATAAGTGAATAAAATTTTGAAGACATAATTTACGAAATAGTGGAAGGATATAACATCCTAGGTAAATAAAGAAATGCTACATTTTATTATTTATTAATATTTTTGAGTTTAATATTAATTTTACTTTAAAAGGGATTCTTTGTTTGATGGTGTACACGATGCGCAACAACACATTTCTATGAAATCTTACGTTGCACACTAATAATATAATTTTATTTTTTTAAATGGTAGTTAACGAAAAGCCGTTGTATTTTTGGGAATGAATAGAACTAACTATAATATGACTATATATGTTTTTAAATGTTTTTACATTTATCCATTAAAATTGAGAGGCTTAAAATATGAATGAATACAATTTTAGGCATAAATTCTCTAATATTTTTTAAAAGGATGATTTATGCCTTTTGATGGGGAATACTTTTTAAATATATTTTTTGTCACTTTTATATGTTCTATTTGACAAAATAATATTCTTCTTCAGAAACGAGCCATCAAAATTATCTTTGGGAAGATTTTTGGAATTTTTCTGAAAAAGTTCATTTTTAATGAATAGTAAAAAATACAGTATTTTAATTCAAAATGGAATTTTAATCTAATTTATTTATAAGGGTGTATTATTTTTTATATAGTTTTAAAGTTTAATTAGATTAAAGTTTTACCATTTAATCCAATTTTGGTCATTTTTATGTAATTTCACTTTGAAATTGGTCATAAACAAATGTGAATCTTTTGATAGTTATTATTTCATAAAAACATGCTTTTTGACAACATGAATTAATTTTAAATAAATTTATGACACTTCTGTGTTTTTATTTTTTAAAAATATATTCCATAGTTGGAATCAGGTGGTTCAAATTATGTTTACAGGTAACTTTTATTTTTGGACATTATGAATATTTATTTCAGTAAATATTTTATTTACCATGGTTAAAGGGTAAATCTGGTAAATAACTGTAATAAATAATTTTATAATAATATTTAATTACCCTAAAATGTGTCCTACTCCTATTTTTTGACACATTTTTGACCATGGCCATCCTTGGGTCGATTTTCGGACCACATGGAGCCACTTGGGAGTAATAATGAAACATTATTTTTATTAACTTAAATTAAACACAAAAATGACATAATAAAATATTTTTTAGTAAATCAATTTTTACATGCGGTTATATAGAATATATATTTTACTATAAATATAAATTTTAAAGTCAAAAAAATTTCCTAAATCATTTTATTTTTTATAATTTTTAGACATCAAATGAATAAATTTATTTGTGACACAATAATAATGCAGTGTTTACCTCATTAATGAATGTTTTAAATAAATAATATTATAAAAATTAAACAAATATATAAAAAACCTGTCCAATTCCCTTTGGATGATTTTATTTTAACATGATTCATCTTATCTTCAACTTTAATAAGTTTTGGACCTTTATAAATGTAACAGCCCGAGATATTATGAAAAATATTCTTTTTAATATTATTAATGTCTTGTGTTGTACGCTACACCAAACGGAGCTTGCACAACACGCATCCTTGACTTGCCTTTCATTACACGCAATCACGACCTTCCTTGATAGCGTGTGTAGTACGCAATACCGAGTTTTACTAAACAACGATATGCTATTAAAATATTATTAAAACTAACCGTTATGAATAGTAATAACCACTTTTTGAAATTTTGTAAAATCTATTTTTCAAAATGGACTTCATTTTTGGATTCTGAATATCGAAATTATCTTAGGGTGAAATTTTGGTACTTCTCGGATAACTTTCATATTCTGATGAATAGTAAAAATTACTAAATTTTAATTAAAAACAAATTTTTCAATCGAAATAATTAATAGTGATAAATTATTAATTTTAGTGGTTTTAAAGTATATTTAGAATATATTTTTACAATTTAATACAATAATGGTCATTGGATGTAATTTCACATTTAAACCACTTATAAACAAGTTTCAATCTTTTGATATTTATTATCTCTTAAAAACAAGCTATTTGTTTTAACAGCGGGATTTAATTATAAAATTAATTAATGCAACTTCTATGTTATGAATTTGGTAAAATAGACTTCATTTTTGAATTCGGAATATGAAATATATCTTAGGATGAAATTTTGGCATTGTTCTGAAAAACAGCAATTTTTTATGAATAGTGAAACTACTAAGTGGTAGTTAAAAAAACTGAATTTTTCATAAAACTTAATTTTACCGCTTCTGTGAATGGAATTTCAAAAATCCGAGAGACACGATTAATATCAAGGACTAAAATTTGGTTCAATGAGATGAAAATAATTTTTGGTGAATAGTAACGTTTTACTTTTTTTTACCGCGGTTAATAGTAAATAGGGTAACTAAGGGTAAATATGATGTTACTATTACCCTAACACATGTCCTAATTCTATTGGATAAGTGTAATTCGACCAAAAACAACCTTATGAATATAATATGACCATTTAGGCCCACTTGGATTAGATTAGGATATTTATTATTAATTTATTTAAAGAAGGGTTAAAAGAGTTAAAATCAATGTTTATTTACTAAAACATTTTTAATATGGGGTTATAAAAAAGATAAATTCGACTATAAATATTCATTAGAAAGATAAAAAGATTTCCTACATAATGGTATTTTATTTGTAATTTTTAGACATTAAATAATTTAATTTATTTATGACACAATGATGATGCAATAATTATCTTATTAATAAAATATTGACATAATTGATGTTATAAACACCAAAATAAATGTAATTTGAGACTTTTTATGAATTCCACTAATTTTCTAGGTTACTATGATATATTAGTGTTGATTTAATCAACTTGGTTTGAACATATAAATCTGTTATGACTTTCACAAAAATCATATATCAAATAGTGTCAAAATTGACACAAAATAGTTTTTAAATCAAATATTATATTATTAATTGTTATTTTATTCCTAAAAATCTAAGGTTCGGCCAAATGACTTAGATAAGGATATATATATTAATAATAAACAATTTGGGGTTCGTTTGGCATGTTATAGTAAGTTTATTAACCATATAGTGTAAGAAAACAAAAATACACGGTAAAAGTTAAATTATTTAACTTAGAGTTAAATCTAATTTATAAGGTTAAAATAATAACCTAAACATGTCTAAATCCTATTGGTTGATAGTATTTTGACCCATCCCCACTTTAGCTTCTAAATAAGACCCTTTGGAACCATTATAAACCGATTTTGACTTTAATATAAAATAATATTTTGAGATATTCGTAAGGTGCCCCTCTCCTCCCTTATAAAAGGACACCTCCTCCCCCTCCTCCTCACACCAATTTGAGAACTCAAGCACAGCCAACCCCTGAAAAAATCCCTTCTCCACTTCCCTATAATAATCCTAGAGGTTCTGGTCTTCCTCAAAGACAAATTTTAGTGCCCTAAGAGGAGGTCTCAAAGAGGCGTGTCAAAGAAGAGGTAATATCCATTACCGATCTTTTCAATTTCTTTCTTCTTCAACTTCTTCTTCTTTAGTTGTTTCATGATAAAGTAATAACATAAGTATTAATTACATACTAATATTTTATTATAAATATGAAACAACTATAATTAACCTTCTATCCATCCTATGGAAAAAGGAAATCACTGCGCGTGTGTACGTACGGAATACCGTCTCCACGCCGTGGTGTAATCTATTTTCCACCACCACCTTAATTGGATGGGTATAAAGGTGTAATGAGTAACTATATATGATTATTATAAATTGATATTGATACTGAAATAGTATACATACACTTCAACACAATTCCACGACCATGGGAACGATATCATCGCTCGTGCGTACGTACGGACTACCGTCTCCACGACGCGATGAGATTAATTCTCAATGATTAACCATTCATGAATGATTATAAAGTATATATAATAAGTACTAATGAAATATATGACCTAATAATGATACTGGAATTATTTATATTTATATGTATTTCATCTACTTAATTCCATTCAATTCAATAAGGAAACGAAAACAGCGTTCATGCGTACGTACGGACTACCGTCTCCATGAACGGTGTATTTCTTTCCATTTACTGATTTATTATATATGTATATTCTGAATATATATATATATAAATCATGTTTTATATTCTGGAATTAAGTAATCATGATATAAGTAATCATATTAACAATTACAAGTTAAAAACACGAACGAAAAATGAGACGATTTTACCCAAAACGCTACTTTAACATTAATTTACAAAAGAACGGGTAATATAAAGTCATAAGGGTACCATATATGATATAATAACACTGAATATGATTCTGGAATAAGTCAATAACATGATTTAAATCATTATACAGGAGGTTTGGACACTTACAAAGCAAGTCGGACCTAAGGTAAGGGAAATATCACAATCTCATTTTTATCCGAGATTGTTTATTCGTAAGTATTTACTAGGGTGTATTTTATCATCCACATCCATGTTTCATCAATATGTAATATTATTTCCATCCACCTAAAATTTTTTAAATCCATTTTTACCCTTCGGTGAGTTTTTAGTAATATGTATGAAATGAATCTTTTGTCGTTTTTCGTACGAGGTACTTTTTGACTTTTCCGACAAAAGTACGAAGAATGTTTTTTTAACATATACGGCATGAATGGATTTCTAAAACATTATTTCCAAGAAGTTTCCTTCACAAGTTTTTAAGTTTATTTTTAATCAACTTCTTTTAGTTTATAATTGTACGACATGTTAAGAAAGGAAAAGTATTTTTGAAGCAGAAAGGATATTTTCCTCAAGAATGAAGTTCAAGTATTTTATCAAAATTATTTTTCATCTAAGATAATAAAAGGGTTCTGTTTTTAACCCTATTATTACATTGGTTTGATTATGTTGTGATGGAAATATTTTTATTAATTCCTTTATCTTATATGAATGGTTTTATGATGTCATGTTGTTTAAGAATCCCATTTTTATTACATGGGTTATGCAATGATGTATGATTTATGATTTTGTGGCACACATAAGAATGGTATCATTATGAGATGGGTGGGACCTATATATCCCTCCAATTCATTGGGTAAAGATTTTATATCTCATGAGATAGACACGGCTGGAATGGTAGGTTATACCGGTTCAGTGAAACAGGACTGAAACGGGGGTTACTCGATTCAGAAAGGGACTTTGTCCACTAAGATAGTCTTGGCAATGAGTTTTGACTAACAAGAAATGATTCTCTATGATTATGTGTGTGTGCCACAAAGTTTAATGTTTTAAGTTATGATTATTGTGATTACATTTCACTGCCATGATTTATCCCATGTTATGAAATTATGCTCTATTTTGCAGGTTAAGATTTCCAAAATGTTATGTTCTTGTGAATATGATGTGATTGATATTTCTTTTGTTTACCCTTACTGAGCATTTGAGCTAACCCTTTTATGTTTTCTTTTCCCCAGGATATCAAGAAAGGTTTTAGGTAAAAAAAAGGAAGATCTTTATGGGAGATTTTGAAGATCTTTCACCACGATTAGAAGATTATATTCCGAGTTTCCAAAGACACTAAACTATTACGGTCCTTGTGTGTGTGTTTTTGCTATGTACTAAGTATTCCGCAAATGTAATGTAATGTCCATGGACGTCAGGCTCCGGGTCTCTACAGTTGGTATCAGAGGAAAGGTTTAGTCAACCTTTGGAAACTAGGATGTGAGAACTTTAGTGAAATCCCTAGAGATATTTATAAGGTTTGTCTAGGGATGTCCCTAAGGATAAGTATACGAATAGGATATAGTACTATTACTACGGTAACGATCTTAGAATTTAACCTAAGAAGTTAGATATTGAGGATACTCCCCCTTTACAATGTTGTTTTCCCTAGCATGATTTTTGCCTCTCACACTATTATTTTTGGGTTTTAGACAATGGCTGGAACCCGAAGGAACCGTGTTGGTCAATGCAATGGACAATGCAATAATTTCCCTCCTGAACAAACAAATGTTATGGGAGATGGAGTGCAAAATCTTATTGCTATACTTACACAAGCTATGAATCATTCTGGACTTCCAAATGAGCAGAGAAGGGAACAATATTCTATTGAGTCCTTCATGAGGCAACGCCCACCTTCTTTCAATGGGTCTTCCGATCCACTTGTTTCTGAACAATGGATCAGTACCACTGAAAAGATATTTTCAGTTCTTCAATGTTCTGAGCATGATAAAGTCATCTTAGCAGTATATCGTTTGGAAGGTGAAGCTGATCAATGGTGGAATCTTATCAAGAATACGAGGCCAAGAGATGAAATTGAGTCCATGGAATGGGATGAGTTCAAGAACTTGTTTTTCAGTAAGTACTTCCCTCGTATTCTTCGAACAAAGAAGGAAAATGAGTTTCTTGAACTAAAGCAAAAGGATGATGAATCTGTTGGTATATACGAAGAGAATTTTACAAGACTTGCAAGGTATGCATTTGGCATTATCATCCAACCTGAAAGTAATGTTGATCGATTTTTCAGTGGCTTAAAACCAAGTCTTCGAAGGGAATTGGTTATAAGAGACTTCAGTAGCTATGAAGAAATTGTGCGTTGTGCTATCAAGGTAGAAATGGAAGTTGGTGTTACATATCCATCTCAGGGTTTTGACAAGAAACGAAAGATGGAGTTCAAGGAGAAATCTCAGAATAATGGTGAAAAGAAAATGAATGTTTCCTTATGCTCAAAGTGTGGAAAGAAGCATGGTGGAGATTCTCTTAAAGGGACTAGAAAATGTTTTAAGTGTGGAAAAGAAGGTCATCAAGCAGCTGAGTGTCGAGGTAATGGAAAAAGGGTTTTTAATGATTTGAATAAAGAAAACACTGCAGAGAATGCACCACCAACACTTCAATGCTTCAAGTGCAGGGATATGGGACATTATGCCAATAAATGCCCCAATCCAAGGGTTAGTGATGATCGACATGAGCAACAACTTAAGGCAAAGGACAAAGGGAAGTCACATGCGATCACAATTGGCGATGTTGAATATGACAACGATGTGGTGGAATGATTAAGTGTTTATGTAATGGGATTCCAAAATAATGTTGTATCATGGAGTATTGGAATATCTATGTATTGGTCTAATGTGGTATTCAAAGTGATTGAGATATTTTTGGAAATAAGATGATATGCACATAATGAAGGGAAAATGAGAAAATGAAATGTTTAACAGTATTCATGAGCTCATGATTGATATAAGGACTAAGTGATATCATGGTTTGAGTATATAGAATTTTGAGGATTTTGGTATATGGAAAGTGTTAACTTTTAACTGCATTCAAGTTTTCACTATGGTTCAATGGGTATTCAAGAGAGTACAAGATTAAGGCCTTTGAATGTTTGGAATGTGACCAATAAGATATATCTTATGATATATGTGGATCAATGATGGTATTAAATCTCTGAGAGTGGACGACAGTATTATGGATAAGCCTAAAGATTGGAATGGTTTATGTTGGACATAAGTTAGTATTATTGATGGGATGTTATAGTAAAATAGCTTTAGAAAAAGGACAACCTACAGGACAGGCGACAGCCCATCGCGACGGACAATGCTGTGGGAATCGAACTCACAACCGAAGTGCGACTGGCCTTTATCACCTACCACTGGCCTACAGGAAGTCCCTGTTTAGTAGAAACTAGTTTTATTATATTAAGTAGTATGATATATGAAGTATAAGTCCATTTTAGGAACCATATATGATTAATCTCACTATAGATCGACTTATGTATATAATTTTTTCTAACCTTTTGATTGAGACAGATGGAATGACCCGTCATTCTATCAAATGATCTGCTAACACTTCACGAATAACAAATTCAACTTCATTTATTTAAGAGATGAAGTGGAAATTGTTCAAGGCACGAACAACAGTGAGATTGTACCAAAATAAAGTAAGTATTTATTCTAATTCAAATTCGTTAACTTTAGGGAAATGATCTTGAAAACCAAAAATGTTGTCCTAGTGATCTTATACCTGATGAATCAGTTGGTACCTTATATCATCACAAATCTATGGATTTGTGATTACTGGCTTTTCCATATCCATGTTCTCTACCACTCTCCATCAGAACATGATGGTTAGATTTCTCTTCCATATCCATATTTTCACCTATGTGGAAACCCAGTGATTAGTTTATTTGGGTAATCGTTACATTTCATACTTTAGTTTTTAAAGCCAAGTTTTGGTATTCCTTTTTACGATGTGGGTTTCTATTAAAGAAACTTTCGAATAGTAAACCATTTATAACCCCGACGAATTTCGAGGGCAAAATTCATTTTAAGGGGGGTAGAATGTAACAGCCCGAGATTTTATGAAAAATATTCTTTTTAATATTATTAATGTCTTGTGTTGTATGCTACACCAAAAGGAGCTTACACAACATGCATCCTTGACTTGCCTTTCATTACACGCAATCACGACCTTCCTTGATAGCGTGTGTAGTACGCAATACCGAGTTTTACTAAACAACGATATGCTATTAAAATATTATTAAAACTAACCGTTATGAATAGTAATAACCACTTTTTGAAATTTTGTAAATTCTATTTTTCAAAATGGACTTCATTTTTGGATTCTGAATATCGAAATTAGCTTAGGGTGAAATTTTGGTACTTTTCGGATAACTTTCATATTCTGATGAATAGTGAAAATTACTAAATTTTAATTAAAAACAACTTTTTCAATCGAAATAATTAATAGTGATAAATTATTAATTTTAGTGGTTTTAAAGTATATTTAGAATATATTTTTACAATTTAATACAATAATGGTCATTGGATGTAATTTCACATTTAAACCACTTATAAACAAGTTTCAATCTTTTGATATTTATTATCTCTTAAAAACACGCTATTTGTTTTAACAGCGGGATTTAATTATAAAATTAATTAATGCAACTTCTATGTTATGAATTTGGTAAAATAGACTTCATTTTTGAATTCGGAATATGAAATATAGCTTAGGATGAAATTTTGGCATTGTTCTGAAAAACAGCAATTTTTGATGAATAGTGAAACTATTAAGTGGTAGTTAAAAAAATTGAATTTTTCATAAAACTTAATTTTACCGCTTCTTTGAAGGGAATTTTGAAAATCCGAGAGACACAGTTAATATCAAGGACTAAAATGTGGTTCAATGAGATGAAAATAATTTTTGGTGAATAGTAACTTTTTACTTTTTTTTCCGCGGTTAATAGTAAATAGGGTAACTAAGGGTAAATATGATATTACTATTACCCTAACACATGTCCTAATTCTATTGGATAAGTGTAATTCGACCAAAAACAACCTTATGAATATAATATGACCATTTAGGCCCACTTGGATTAGATTAGGACATTTATTATTAATTTATTTAAAGAAGGGTTAAAAGAGTTAAAATCAAAGTTTATTTACTAAAACATTTTTAATATGGGGTTATAAAAAAGATAAATTCGACTATAAATATTCATTAGAAAGATAAAAAGATTTCCTACATAATGGTATTTTATTTGTAATTTTTATACATTAAATAATATAATTTATTTATGACACAATTATGATGCAGTAATTATCTTATTAATGAAATATTGACATAATTGATGTTATAAACACCAAAATAAATGTAATTTGAGACTTTTTATGAATTACACTAATTTTATAGGTTACTATGATATATTAGTGTTGATTTAATCAACTTGGTTTGAACATATAATTCTGTTATGACTTTCACAAAAATCATATATCAAATAGTGTCAAAATTGACACAAAATAGTTTTTAAATCAAATATTATATTATTAATTGTTATTTTATTCCTAAAAATCTAAGGTTCGTCCAAATGACTTAGATACGGATATATATATTAATAATAAACAATTTGGGGTTGTTTTGGCATGTTATAGTAAGTTTATTAACCATATAGTGTAAGAAAACAAAAAGACACGGTAAAAGTTAAATTATTTAACTTAGAGTTAAATCTAATTGATAAGGTTAAAATAATAACCTAAACTTGTCTAAATCCTATTGGTTGATAGGATTTAGATCCATCCCCACTTTAGCTTCGAAATAAGACCCTTTGTAACCATTATAAACCGATTTTGACTTTAATATAAAATAATATTTTGAGATATTCGTAAGGTGACCCTCTCCTCCCTTATAAAAGGACACCTCCTCCCCCTCCTCCTCACACCAATTTGAGCACTCAAGCATGGCCGACCCCTGCCAAAATCCCTTCTCCACTTCTCTAGAATAATCCTAGAGGTTCTGGTCTTCCTCAAAGACCAATTTTAGTGCCCTAAGAGGAGGTCTCAAAGAGGCGTCTCAAAGAAGAGGTAATATCCATTACCGATCTTTTCAATTTATTTCTTCTTCAACTTCTTCTTCTTTAGTTGTTTCATGATAAAGTAATAACATAAGTATTAATTACATACTGATATGTTATTATAAATATGAAACAACTATAATTAACCTTCTATCCATCCTACGGAAAAAGGAAATCACCGCGCGTGTGTACGTACGGAATACCGTCTCCACGCCGTGGTGTAATCTATTTTCCACCACCACCTTAATTGGATGGGTATAAAGGTGTAATGAGTAACTATATATGATTATTATAAATTTATATTGATACTGAAATAGTATACATACACTTCAACACAATTCCACGACCATGGGAACGATATCATCGCTTGTGCGTACGTACGGACTACCGTCTCCACGACGCGATGAGATTCATTCTCAATGATTAACCATTCATGAATGATTATAAAGTATATATAATAAGTACTAATGAAATATATGACCTAATAATGATACTGGAATTATTTATATTTATATGTATGTCATCTACTTAATTCCATTCAATTCAATAAGGAAACGAAAACAGCGTTCATGCATACGTACGGACTACCGTCTCCATGAACGGTGTATTTCTTTCCATTTACTGATTTATTATATATGTATATTCTGAATATATATATATAAATCATGTTTTATATTCTGGAATTAAGTAATCATGATCTAAGTAATCATATGAACAATTACAAGTTAAAAACACGAACGAAAAATGAAACGATTTTACCCAAAACGCTACTTTAACATTAATTTACAAAAGAACGGGTAATATAAAGTCATAAGTGGACCATATATGATATAATAACACTGAATATGATTCTGTAATAATTCAATAACATGATTTAAATCATTATACAGGAGGTTTGGACACTTACAAAGCAAGTCGGACCTAAGGTAAGGGAAATATCACAATCTCATTTTTATCCGAGATTGTTTATTCGTAAGTATTTACTGGGGTGTATTTTATCATCCACACCCATGTTTCATAAATATGTAATATTATTTCCATCCACCTAAAATTGTTTAAATCCATTTTTACCCTTCGGTGAGTTTTTAGTAATATGTATGAAAGGAATCTTTTGTCGTTTTTCGTACGAGGTACTTTTTGACTTTTCCGACAAAAGTACGAAGAATGTTTTTTTAACTTATACGGCATGAATGGATTTCTAAAACATTATTTCCAAGAAGTTTCCTTTACAAGTTTTTAAGTTTATTTTTAATCAACTTCTTTTAGTTTATAATTGTACGACATGTTAAGAAAGGAAAAGTATTTTTGAAGCAGAAAGGATATTTTCCTCAAGAATGAAGTTCAAGTATTTTATCAAAATTATTTTCCATCTAAGATAATAAAAGGGTTCTGTTTTTATCTCTATTATTACATTGGTTTGATTATGTTGTGATGGAAATATTTTTATGAATTCCTTTATCTTATATGAATGGTTTTATGATGTCATGTTGTTTAAGAATCCCATTTTTATTACATGGGTTATGCAATGATGTATGATGTATGATTTTGTGGCACACATAAGAATGGTATCATTATGAGATGGGTGGGACCTATATCTCCCTCCAATGAATTGGGTAAAGATTTTATATCTCATGAGATAGACATGGATGGAATGGTAGGTTATACCGGTTCAATGAAACAGGACTGAAACGAGGGTTAATCGATTCAGAAAGGGACTTTGTCCACTAAGATAGTCTTGGCAATGAGTCTTGACTAACAAGAAATGATTCTCTATGATTATGTGTGTATGCCACAAAGTTTAATGTTTTAAGTTATGATTATTGTGATTACATTTCACTGCCATGATTTATCCCATGTTATGAAATTATGCTCTCTTTTGCAGGTTAAGATTTCCAAAATGTTATGTTCTTATGAATATGATGTGATTGATATTTCTTTTGTTTACCCTTATTGAGCATTTGATCTCACCCTTTTATGTTTTCTTTTCCCCAGGATATAAAGAAAGGTTTTAGGTAAAAAAAGGAAGATCTTTATGGGAGATTTTGAAGATCTTTCACCACGATTAGAAGATTATATTCCGAGTTTCCAAAGACACTAAACTATTACGGTCCTTCTGTGTGTGTTTTTGCTATGTACTAAGTATTCCGCAAATGTAATGTAATGTCCATGTACGTCAGGCTCCGGGTCTCTACAATAAACATAAAATAATTATATAATAAAATAATATTTTCAAACATTCCAAAAGAGCCCCCCTCCCCCTTATAAAAATCCCTAAACTCTAACCCATTAGTCACACCTCTAAATCCAATTGGCTTGTCCAAACTCTGAAAAATTAATCTCTCTACATCCCTCTATTCCTCTTATATTCCTTAACTTAGGCATAAGGCACTTCAATTAAACCTTTTGGTTCAAACTAAAGGGAGTTACCTAATTTAAAGGAAACGTCTTCTCTTAAGTTCTTTTCATTTATATTACTTCTACAACCCCCTAAAAACTTTTTATTCATTACATTTATATCAACACCTGTATCCTCGATATTATAGGTTGTTTTTATGAGATTATTTGAACTACACGTACACACACCTCCATCTAATGGGTAAAGAACATATTGTTTCTCTGGACGGTGAACTACTGCCTCCCGAAACAATGATTGTTAAAATATCTCCAACCACCTGTCATGGTGGCCATTATGATGGAACTGTATTTATATATGTTATATATTAAGTCCATTTTTTATTCATTCTTATGTATTTTCCATTTATATAATACTATTATGGTTTCAATAATGGGTAAACATGATAATTTAATTTGAGGAAGTGCGAACTACCACCCCCTCAATGTGATATGACTCATCCATGCCTTACGTGGAACATATAAAGGATAGAATTAATAAAATTATATATGATATTATACTGTAATTATAATAAACCTATTATGTTTTAATTCCATTAAAATACAAAATAGAAATGAAAGTCGCGTTCTTGCGTACGTACATCTTATTGTCCTCACGAACGATGCATTTCATTTCTTATCTCCAAATGTTATTTACTATTATTAATAAATATATATACTTGATATATATGATATATATGATATCTAAATCATTAATATAATTTTGGAGTTAATGTAATTTTGACCACATGAACAACATGTAATTATAAGATGTTCATTTTTTACTCAAGTACCAAAAATTGACAAAACAACCATTATTAACTTCAATGATAATGTAATGTTTATAACATGGTAATAAGTGATATAAATGGAATAATAAACTTGAAAATGTTTATTAAGAAATTATAAATTAACTTTAGTTTATTATTCAAAATATTAAAGAATGAACATGTCAACTCAGACACGAGGTAAGTGACTTCATCTCAATATCCTTTCATTGAGGCATATTTTGATTTATACATGAATATCTTTTATACAGTGTATAAAACCCTTTGACTTCTAATTTCATTCAAATGTAATATTCTCTATATGAAGCATTTTATTAAATGTCAAAAGGAATGATTCTTTTTAACTTAAGCGGTGAAAACGATCTTTTCCTTCACCGTGAGTATTACTTGATCTTTGGATTCCTTAACAAGCCGTAGTGTTTTTGAAAAGTAAAATAAATTCCATTTAATTTTTTAAGTATTTCAGTATTGAAAATGGTTTTAATAAATAATTGATGATTTCAATATGTTGAAATGATATATTTTGATTGAAATGTGGAAATGTTGTCTTTCCTTTATTCTTGTTTTATGCGTTATGGTTCTTGTAAATTATTTACGTATACAGGTGGTTCCATGATAAACCTTGGGAGTGAGAGCCCAAAATAGCTCTCTAATGCATTGGGTAACGTGACAGAGGTAAACGGGAATGTTTCTCCTAAAAGGTTTTGGGAATATATTGTGATGGGTATTCCATCATAACTCCCAATGTAGTTGTGATAGCTACAATGTAAGTATGATATAGATTCCACATGTTACCTTTATGATTTATTATTTCTATGTGTTATTGATAAATCTTATGCTTTCATGATGTATATTAATGAGATTATTTTATGTATATATTGATGAAATAATATTGTCTTTCTTTGTTTTATAACCCTTGCTGAGATTTTTATACTCATCCGAAGCATTGAAATGTTTTTCACAGAACATAAAGATGAATATGGTCAAGGATGGGATCATTGAAATTTCATGCTATCTAAAACATGGAACTAGACATGACACTTTTTTTCAAGTGTTTTTATTTTATGAAAAAAAATGGAAACTGAGTTGAAGGGTCTACTTTATTTTTTTTGAGATGTAATACTTATGACCTACTTATTTAAAACACTAATCATAAAAATATCCCAAATGTGAATTATTCATCTAATTCATGATAATTTAATGTTTTATGGAGGGGTTCATATATATTAGGTCCCCTAAAATGCTAAAAGGATTTTACAAGATAATTTTTTAATGATGATGGAATGGTAATTAATGTTTAGTGGTTTCATGTTTTAAAATTTATTTTTGATGAGACTTTCTTATTTTTATTATTTTTTCATCTATTTCAATGTTCCATGATTCTTTATAATGGGTACATAATGTTTTATTTTAAATCTATGAATGTATACAGGAATAATTTGATTAAATTAAAAGGTCGTGGAAATGAGAACCTTGGTGGTGTTCTCATTTTAAAGCCTCATGAAATGGTAGTTGGATTTCCCCTTGAGATTCCTTGGAATTAATGAGTGATAATTTTTCATTGGAGATAATTTCTTTTGAATATTCCTATATTCTAGTATCTTAAGACAAGTGACTACTATTTTTCATGACCTCTTTTGGTTCAATTATTTTTCATTCATAATGGGATGGCGGATGGTATGTATCACCGTTATAGTATAAATACATGCTAAATCCTATGTGTTTTCTAACTCTTGGTGTCATTCATGTGTCATTGTCCCTAGTAGGACACTTTGTTTCTAAATGAAACCCTTTTTCTGATGAGTGGTCTTGAAATTTTTTATCATTGTACATAGATTAACATCTCTTGAATCTTTGTTTCTGTTTTTTAGACTTGCCTCGGGCATGGTTGGAAACATTGTTGTCCATTAAACATTTATTTTCCTCAATAATGGATGAATTGATATGATATCACCCATTAAAATTATCATATGGGAAAATATGAATTTGGGTTAAATCTCTTTTACAGAAAAAAAGATTCTTGAATCCATTGGCTAGATAGTCTAAGGATTATATTAAGGAAGTTCTGTTTGGTCGTGAAATATCGGGGAAGAATGCGTTGGTATACACTGGACTCGTTGATGTTTAAGTGACCTAAAAACCTCATGAGTTTTGTAGGTCTGTTTAGATTGGTGTTATTGGGTATAGACAAGGTTATATCTTTGTTCGAGTGTCCATTGTGCAATGAAATAATGTTTTTCCTAATGCTTGACTAGAATTTTAGAGCCTTGAGAGTCTTGACATTCCATTCGGGTTTATTTTTATTTTCATTAAAAAATTTTAAATATTTTTGTTTATGGAGGTTCTGACCTAACGGACTTCTATGTGGGTAGTCTATCTTCTCTTTTTTATGACTACGACCATCCAATGTTGGGGAGTATCATCTAAGATTTTTTAAAAAGTTTGTCTAAGTAGAAGGAAAACATTCCAAAAGGACCTGTGTAGAATGGTTGGGTTTACTTAAATTACATGAGAATTTTCTAATTTAAATCATGTAATTTCTTACTCAGTATCATGATATTAGGGTGGTTGGAGGTGAATTAATCATCTATGAAATTTTAATGTTAGTTGGTGGACATTTGGGGCTGATCTTGAACAACCACGAGATGCCTCAGGTGGGAAAATCTCAGTGATTCGTTTATAATGTTGTGCCGGAAAGTGTAGCCTATATTCTTCTATGATTTCAACTAGTAGTGGTTCAACTATTTTACATATCTTAATAATTAAAATCAACATATTGTACTCTAACATGAGAGAAAATCATGTGCCCTATATTGTTGTCATCCTTGATACATTAAGAGAGCAATTGTATTATGAAATTCTATAGTATAAATTGTTTTTGAGTACTTTAAGTAGTCTCCCTATGTTTCACATTGAACGCATAATTATTATCAAGGATTTATTATTATTGAGTGACCATTGTATTACCTTTTATGAATACAATGGACATTGTCTTGTACAAAAGGGTTTTATTCTAAATTAACTACCATGACAATACTGCTCAAGGATTAGTCAATGTTCTGATATGTAAATCATGGCTTTTTGAAAAATTTCTCAATTATAAACATGGAGTATGGAATACATTGTGATAGTTTATTAAAATCTATTCATTCTAATCCTAAGATATCTAGGACCTATCACCGGGCTTGTAGGTGATGTTTTCACTAAGAAACCCCATAAGAAGTCAAGTATGGACTTTGGTGAGTGTGTTCATGGTGATTGCGATATTCCTAGGGAAATGGAATTGTAGTTATGTTTTATAATGTTGACCGTCTAAGATAAGATTCTTAATGAATGATCAATTAGGTTGGCTCGACCAGGTGTCTCTCTTCTTATATAGATCTATTAGTAAAAATCCATTTCCAAAAATTCTTCAGATGAAACGAGTGCAGTTTGTGCTGGCGAATGCTTTCCATGAGGAGCGAGCTCAACCTGGGAAAAATAAGTTGGTGGGGAATTAAGAATATGTCTATTTAAAATTCATGCCTGAGATTTGGTAGAACTATTGTGTCAATATTCAAAGTAAATATTGATGGCGGTGGTTTCATGGCTCATAATTGATCCCTCCTTTAAAATTTTGAGAACTATGTTGTGGAGCACGACTTGTTAGTTTTTGGAAGAGACGACAACATGGTTTTGTTTCTATATAAACTAGCATGTGTAAGTGTCATATATATGTTATGGATGGAAAATAAGTGCTAACATGGATTTTTATGGCTTAGGTTCCATTTTCTTAAATGATGCTCAATGGTGTGTTTTGTTTTTGGAAACACAACCCAACCTTTTGAAATAACCATCCTGATATATTTAGGTCAGTTTTATTTCCATTCATCCTGAAGGTTTCTTAGGGATGAGAAGTTATAATGTGGGGGTGGTTGTGATGTCCCATGTTTTGAACTAGATGAAAATTTCTAGGAGAATTTAATTTTTTCTTTTTCTAGATGGGATGTTCTTATAACCATGATTCATAAGATAATTGTGATTGTTTTACAACTTCAATAAATTGTTTTTTGGATGTGGTTCAAGGCTCGGCGGGTTCATCAAGTGTTCCATCATATTTTGGGAGCGTTGGTATCTGAAACCTCAAGTCAAGAGAATTTGGTAGGGGTGCACGGTTAGTCTAAAACTATGGGACCCAGAACATCAAACTTTATGATTTCTTTTTATGAAATTAATTAATTAAATAAAAATTTAAAGGGAAATAAATTAAATTTATTTAAATGAGGAATAAAAATACAAAAAGTTTCAACAAAAATAATAATAATATTATTATTGTTATTGTTATTGTTTTTTGAGGACAATTTTTTTAGAAAAAAAGGGGGTCTCCCGTTTTTCCCTAACCCATAGCATGACCCCCCCCCCCTAATAGAAGACCTCCTAGTCGAGATATATCCCCTAGATGAACCCCATATAGTGTCTGTCCCCTCTCTCCAACCTCCTATCATATAGAATTTTCCACCAGATCTCTCCATGTTTCATCCTCAATCCTTCAAGTTACGGTTTCTAGATATATCTTATCCCTATATTTTTCTAATTTTCTGTCTTTAGTAAACTCATGAAGTTAAGCAGAACCATAGGGTTCTGGGATAATCCTATTTTATATTTTCATTCATTATTAGGGTATGCGAAGTGTCTTTTAGGATGACTTTATGCTTTTTATGATTTCTAGAGATGAAGGAGATGTGGATTGGGTCAAATTTTATGGACACCTCTATCCATGGTATTTTTTCATTGATTATATAGTTTTAGATATTTTAATTGAGGGTATTTGTGTTTTCTGAGACCCATGTAAATTTTTTAGTTGGTTTTTAACATCCACGATGCCAACACACACACACATAGGTATATATTTATGTTTTCCACATAAATTTCCCCACATGGTGAGGGGAATAAATTCCTTGAATTAAAGGATATGTATATATACATATGCACATTGGTGTATGTTCACATGAGTGAGAGTCATTTATGGTTCGGCGCCGCCACATCTATCATGTGTCGAGTGCCGAATCAGTCTAATTATCGAGGTAGGTTCCTTGTCCTTCACCACATTAATTCAATAATGAAAAAATAACATTATTTTCTCACTTCTTTTTGATATTTATTGTTTCTTATAGGTTTTATAATAAATGATTAAATATGATAATTTATTTTTTTCAAGAATAAATTCGTGGTTTTATAATAATACCCCTCCAATGGTGGTGATCCATCACTGAAAACTCACAGGGATAATTTATGTTTACCTATCCTGATAAGACTACCTCTTGATGTACGGTCTCATTCAATTTCCCCCATTTAAATTCAATTATTCCATAGTTACTTTACCCCAAAAATTCCTTACTTCTAGATACTATTAAATAAGTTTTAGAATAAATGTTAAATATAATTAAATAAATATTCTGATAATTAAAATCGCATTTTTATAATAAAACCCTTCAATAAAAGTGCACTGTCTACTAAAAAATAAGTTATAGTAATTTATATCCTTATTTTATATGGTGTGAGTTTTCCACATTCCATCATGTTGATGCTAGTATTGTGGAAATTTTATAATTACAGTATTATATAATTTTAATTGTTTGGTCATGGTCATTTTATTTAAATGGAATTTTTAGTACTCTGGATTGTTCTATAAACTGAATAGAATGCCTTATAAATGGTGATTACCAGTGTAGGGTGTATACCCTCTTCCCATTTGTATCATATTTCATGTCATGTCATATTTACACTCACTAAATCCTTATGGCCCCTCATTGTTTTCATGTAATAAATTGTTCAGATTTTATTTTCATGTATTTTATGACCTTACATTGGGGGGAAACCAAATCGATGGGGTTCTTCTTGAATCTTGTCCACCCCTTTGGGTGTTCCCACATTAAATGGCCTATTCTTCTAATTCCATGGGTTTTGGTTCACCTTGGGTGCGTATTCGGTACCATGGATTATAGTCCTAAATTGATAGCATAATTTAAAATTGGAATGTAACTATAGATTGCTCATGAGCCTCAGCCCGGTTACTGAGTACTCCTTAAGTGCATCAAGGAGGCCCGAGATCACATCCAGTGGAGGTATATTTCTGGGTTCCTCTAGTAGTACTGTAGCAGTATTATAGCAGTGTAATAGCAGGTACTGTAGTGGGAACTATAGTGGTGACTGTAGCAGTCACTGGTTGGCACTGTAGCAGGTGTGACAATTCCACCATTTTGGCCTTTGGGCCCCCGATTTTGTCCTCGAGTCCTCTAAGGCCTTCGGTCCACCCATGAATTCCGGTCATTAAGGCCTTCAGGAAACCTCATGGCCTTTGAGTCACCTTAAGTGAAGATAAAAACTAGAAAATCTACAAAGAACAAGCTCCAGAAGGAGGATAAGCAAGGAGCATTCACCATAGCATAAGCTAAAAGCCTTGCTAGAATGAGAGGGTATAGAACCTGCCTTTGGGATAAGCCTGTGCATTCATGGGAAAGCCTAGCCGAACAACCACGCGAAGGAGCAGAGTTGATTTCATGATGAAGATAATGGGGAGGAGCAGTTCCAAGTAGTTAGTTTGGGTTGTATGTAATGATTGAAGCCTACGGGCAATGAATTCCTCTAAGGCCTACGTGTCATGTAATACTTACACGTATAGGCCTTGTAAGGGTTCCACATCACCCCTTGAAAGATAGATTATCAAAATAAATAAAAAATGAAAGCCTTCGGGCCATTGGAGGAGGAATTTAACTATGGATTGGTCCCTTTGACAATGCATATTACTAGTTCTTATTTTTTATCCTTATGAATTTTATTGGGTATGTTTTTTTCTCTTGAGAAATTGGTTTACATTGGCTGTATAAAACATATGGTTAAGCTTGGTTGCTTCAAAACATGAGATGTCAAAGACTAAATAAGGTTAATGGCATTCTAATTACTTGTGGTTGTTGTTTCATTTTAATGATAGAGCTTATTCCTTTATTTTATGTCCTCTTTTTCATTCTCAATTATGTTTATTTATTATTTACAAGTTATATGACTTATATCAGAGAGTCACATTCATGAAAAATGACTTATACCATGTTGACGGCTGGGATTGTTTTACATGAAATATTTAATACCATGTGGATTATAATGATTTTTTGATAGCATGATATATATATATATTCATTCCATTTAATACATGTATTCCTATTTTCCTTTCAATGTTCCTCGATGACATTTTTTAATTTATATAGGTTTGATGAGGAAGTCATTTTCGTATTAAGGACTAATGGATAGACTCATGTGCTCGAGTGGTTATACCATGACATGATGGGGGTGATGATTTAGATTGCTAGAAAAGGGCTTCTAGAGTGGTTTATTGTACTACTGAGTGATAGGGTTCCCTAGGGGAGAAACTAGGGAAGTACCTTTTAACAAGATGTATACCCATTCCATGGGTTATACTTGGTACCCGATGTGAGATAACATGGAAAAACTAAGAATATACCATACCTCATATTGTTACAAGGGTCTCTTTATGGATCCCCTTTGATATAATTATTGGTAATGGATATTAACATATTTTCCCATTGTGATACAAGGTATTCTTTTAGATCGAATTTGAAGTGCATGAGACTCAGCCTCAGATTTGGTGTATTGATTGTTTTTTTGTCTATATATTATATGCATCGGTTTTTATTATCATGTATTGTACTTCCAATTAAGATGTTTCCATTTAATTACAAACACACTTATGTGATGACATGATATTTTTATCCCATTATAAATCACAACTTTGGGGGGTTTGCCTTCATTGATTATCCATGTTACAAATGGAACTTGAATATTTATATTATTACTTAACAAGTATAATTTTTTGACTCCCAAATTAGTCCAATGATGGTGGTATGGGATGGCTTTCCATTTAGGATCCCATTCCATGTTTCAATTATATACTTTTATCAATATGAAATTAATATTAATGACACACTATATTAATTTATAATTCATATCTATGTTGGGTTAGACACCTATGTTGACATCTTAGTGAGATTAATGTATCTCACCCCGCATGAGCCTCTATCTCCCTTATTTACCCATGAATTCCAACATTCCTATAGGCCTTATGAATCATTGGTTGTGTTTTGTTATGTAAATGGGAGCCATGGAGCACAGAACATGGATCGTTCTCAGTATGCTCGAGGAGTTAACCATTTGGTTTTTTATTTCTATTGTTATACCGTATTACTATTTCAATTTTATTTCATCCTTGAATTATAGTATCACCTGACATTACAAGGATCATTATATGGAATTGGTGAGAACATTAATCACTTTTAATCAATTATATTATTTCTTCGACTAGTATTTTTCGTACGTTTATTAGTACTTCATATTTTCTGATATTTTTCATTTGTTATACTGTAGTACCAAATTGTTTATAAGGGTATAGTATCCACACTAAACCACCTTTACACCCTCACTGCTACTCGGCGACCTCTAGCTTTTGGGTAGGTGTGCATGAGGACATGTGACCTACAGTTCTGACCACCAATTTATTTGTGAGTCAGTTATGAATGCTATGTAAATTTTAGTCAATTAATAATTAACTTTAATTATCTCCCAACCCCGGTGCAATACTTGATCATGTGATAGTGAAAGTTGAAAAAAAATATTTTAAAAAATATTAACAATTTCTAAATATGGATTATTTATTTTGCAGAATAAATTTAAGAGATAATTCAATTGTGTATTTTATATTTTCAAATTATTTATTCACAATAAATTTCAATCGTGATCTCAGTTATGTTTAATTTTTTGAATATTACATAATACGAAATTAGTGTTATTTTTTTAACTAGTATTTTGTAAAATAAAATAAAATTTGCAATACCCTGACCCCAGTTACACTGAGCCTGTGAATTATTACATAGCATTGGCATGATTACAATAAATAATGTCCCGAAGGACCGATCAGTTTAGCAGTCATGGAAACAAGATACATACATAAGTTCAACCATTACAACTTGAAAAGAAATACAACACTAATTAATTCCATTAGAAACATCAGAGCCTCCTTGATTATGCCTACAAGTCACTCATAACTAACTTTTTCTTATCCTGGGAAAATGAAATATTAGAAAGGGTTGACCTCAAATTCTCAGTAAGAGTAAGAAATACAGTAGGAGACAACATAAACATTAGGCCTGGTGAATAATTGAAAACACATGACTTTAAAAAAAATAAACATGAACACATTATGGATGGAATATGAGCTGAGTATATAATTATAGAATAAAAAAATCATGGTTATTCTACTAGTATAATAACCACATGAACCATCGATATTATATTCATAATGAGGAAATGTATAATGTCGGACATTCTGAAACATTTTTTTCAGGCCTCAACCAAGACATCTAAAATTTACTTAGGCCTCTGCCAAAACCACATATCAAATTATTAAAGGACTTGGCCGATTCCACATCTAATTGTCTCACGAGACCTACAGATGCACCGAGGAGCTATAGCGGGCTCCACCCGTCAATTACTGTGTCCAATACATTCTTCATATTAAAAGGATGAAATATAACATAAACATTCATATTAAACCTAGCATAAGAAATTACAATACTTTAACCATAAATCATGAATTGTATAAAAATAACCCATCCACAGTAAAACATATCACAATAACATAAATACAATATGGGAGATTTGTATCATAATAAATCAACTTCAAACAAGTGTAAAATTTATTAAGGGATGTTGAAATAGATAAATCAAAACTATTTGATAGAAATATCACTTTCTATTTTAAAATAATTTAAGAGTTACATAATTATAAAAGAAAAATTTATTTTGAAAATATTCTTATAATCATGAAAGGTCTGCTTCGATGATGTTATAATGGTGTAAAATAGCAGCACCAGCTGTATAATTTAAACAAACATTCTTACCTTAATTTTGTCGAATAGGTCATAAAGTAACTAGTTTAGAAAATGACAGAAAGATTCCATTCAAAACATATAAGGTCAAATAAGTGTATAATTGACTTTGACCACTTGTCTAATAAATAGTAAAAATGTTTTGAAATACATTTTTATGAAAACACGGATGTGGATGATAAAGATGTCCCAGTATATACATACATAAAAACAACCTCGAATAATAAAGAGATTGTGAAATTAACCCTTACATTGTACTTTTACATGGTCGAGGGTACGTTAACTTCTTTTATAATAGTTAAATAATTGTTATTAAATTATACAAGAAGCATATACATAAATATTACAACATATATTATCTTCTAATATTTCTTTGTTAATAATATTTTAGTATTATCGTCATTTTGGGTGTTAATTGATTCGTTTTCATTTATATTTTTGGTTACATAAGCAGTGTTTGTAATAGATAAAATGTATATGATTCATATCTTGAATGATATTAATTTCTTAAAAATTATTTTTATTCATCAAATGAAAATTATTATTGAATGGTTATGATGGGGAAATGAATCTCATCGCGTTCATGGAGACGTTAATCCGTACGAACGCACGAGCGAAAATATAATTATTTTGATATTAAATTCGTATGTAAATAGATGTTATATCATATATAAAGAATCATTAACATGTTATTTTTATTATTTACAAAAATTATACATCATTATTATACCAATACAAAAAATAATGCATTGAATAACCATTACCCCATGACTTGGAGAGGGTAAGCCATACATACGCACGTATAGTGACTTTGTAATTTATATGATAGATAGAATAATGAATACGGTTATACCATTTTTAAAATAAAATCACAGTATTTAAAGGATACTATAGTTATAATTTTATAATGGAAAAAACAAATAAAGAGGAAGTGTAAGATGAAAAGAAGTTGAAAGAGGGTGGTAAAATTATTACCTCTACTTTAGGTGTTTCCATTTGAGTTGATCAAAATGGATACATAGGTTGGCTTTATAAACAAAGTAAGAACTCTATATATATGTGAGGGAAGTTGGGAGGATATTTGGGCCGAGTTTGGCTGAGAAAAATGGCTTTGGAGGTGTGAAATTAAGAGAAGGGGAAGTTCCTTTTTATAAGAGAGGTGAGGGGCACCTTAGGAAATGATTGAAATATTATTTTATAATAAAATAATTTTCATTTTCTAATGGCTCAAAAAAGATCTATTTAAAGGATAAGGTCAGTATGGGCCGAAAAAAATCTCAGCCAATAGGTTTTAGATAGGTTTATGTCACCATATAAACCTTATCTTTTAAATTTAACTCTTAGTTAAATAGTTTGACATCTACCATGTCTCTTTATATTTTTATATTACATGGTTAATAAACATAAAATAAACTACAATGAAAAGCCCAAGTGGTTCATTAATGACATACATAATATTATTTAAGACATTTGGGTGAATCTTTGATTTTTATAAATATTATATCAACCAATAATATAGTATTTCTTTTAAAAACTCATTTATGTCAATTTTGGTACTATTTTATAAATTATTTATGTTGAAGTCCTAAAAACATTATTAAATCGATCTAAAATCATATATTGGATCCTAACATGTCATATTAACCTATAAAATTCTCTTAATTTATCAAAAACCTCACTTTACATTTATTTGGATATTTATAATGTCAATTATTTTTATATTTCATTAATAAGTTAACTACTGAATCATCATTGTGTCGTAAATAAATTACATAATATAATCTCTAAAAATTATAAATAAAATACCATTATGTAGGAAATATTTTTATATTTCTAATGAATTTTTATAGTAAAATTTATCTTATGTATAACCCTATATTAAAAATTTTTTAGTTATTAAACATTGAATTTAACACTTTTAACTCTTCATTAAATAAAATAATAATAAATGTCCTAATCTAATCCAAGTGGACCTAAAGGATCATATTTTATTCATAAGGTTTTTTATGGTCGATATAAACTTATCCAATAGAATTAGGACATGTGTTAGGGTAATAATAATATTATTTTTCTCTTTATTCACCCTATTTACTTTTAACCGTGGTAAATAAAACACAACAGTTACTGTTCACCTAAAAATATTTTCATCGTATTGAACCAAATTTTACTTATTGATATCAACTGTTTCTATCTGATTTTTTAAATTCAACTCACAAAAGCGGTAAAATTATGTTTTATGTGAATTTGAAAATGCTCCTAGAAGGTGGGTAAAAGATGGTAAAAAAGTTCAATAAAGTTTTACACATCTTATATTATTATAAAATGACTCCTATTAATTAAATTGAACATATATATGTATTATGTATCTATTTTTAACTAAAATAAATTTAAAAAAAATAATTAACTATTTAAATAAAAAGTCGGATTTAAACAATAATGTAGTGTTTTTACTATTCATCAAAAATTGAATGTTTTTGGAAAAATACCAAAAATTCACCCTAAGATAATTTTGATATTAAAAATTAGAAAATGATTTATATTTTACCAAATTAAAAAACATAGAATTTGAATTAATTAATTTAAAATTAATTCCTATTGTCAAAACCAAAAAAGTGGTGTTTTAGAAAGAAAAAACTATCAAAAGATTGGCATGTGTTTATGTCGTATTTTAATGTGAAATTACATATAATGACCAAAATTGTATTAAATGATAATAATATAATCTAATTATACTTTAAAACCACTCAAATGAATAATTTAACACTAAAAATTATTTTGATTAAAAAACATGATTTTAATTAAAATTTAGAATTTGTTACTATTCATCATAATATTAAAGTACTCAGAAAAGTACCAAAAATTTATCCAAAATACAATTTTATGTCCTGATTATAAAGAAGAATTTAATTTTATCAATTTTAATATATAAAAGTTTCAAATATTGGATTTTAAAGGGGTTCGCCAATAAATGGCGGAAAAACTGCATTTTTTTTAAAAATACTTCTTTTATCTAAAATTTGATTTTGTCATTATATTAGGTCATAGAAACACAAAATATGAATTTTAATATTATAAAAGATATATATAAAATTCAAAATTTCATTAATACTATTAATAACCGCTATTTGAACGGCTAGTTTGATAAGTCGTGGTGCGCTCGAACTCGATCTTGTGTGTAGTGCAAGCTATTGAATTACTTTAATAAGATAATGTACTATGAAATCATGGGGTTTTACATTCTCCCATACTTCAATAAATTTAATTCTCTCAATTTGAAATTTTTTTTGAAAAATAAAAGGTTGAAAATAGAAAATATCTTTGTGGAAAACGCACAACGGAAAAAGGGTTAAGAAAATTTAGTCTTAATAAGGGGGAAAGAGAAATGAAAAAGTCACCACCAAATTAGGGTTTTGAATAAGAGAAAAATGGTGGAAATTTTTTACATATAATTGGAGGAAAAATGTAAATATTTATTGGGAGTGATTGAGGTCATCAATCAGAAACAAGTGTAAAATTGAGGGCCTCAAAGTCATCTATCAATGATGAATTAAAATATCATAAGTTTAACAAAACAGGAGGTATTAGGATACCACATTTTTTGTTTCAGGATCCCTTCCCTAATGTTTAAGGAATAATTTATTCATAGAATAAGAAAAAAAATATACATGGAAATTAGAGTTTCATCCCTCAACTAATTCCTACCACAAACTCATCTTTCACTCCAAAAGATAATAGAATACAAAAATATTCTATTTAACCTAATTGTATAGGGTTCCAAAAAAATTAATGAATTTATCATTCATTCGGATGACTATTTTGAAAAAAATATACATTATACAAACCAGGACATCACGTAGGCCAGTGGTAGGTGATGTACCCTTGCCGCCATTCTGTTACGGGTTCAAGTCTCACGACCTTTTCAGATGCGACGGGTTGTTGCCCGACCTTTGGGTTGTCCTTTTTATAATAATACATAAATAATATTAATAAATTCATTAAACTTAATAATAGTATCCAATGTCAAAATTAATCCATTCTAACCTTTATACTTATCCACAATACTTCTGTCTAAACTCATAGTCCAAAATTTATAAGGAATGTGAACAGAGTGAAGATCTTTTTTACCATGTAATAACATGTGAATACCTTCAGTGTGTATTTTTTTAAACAAGATAACACCCTAAATTACCATAAAACCTTATTTATTAAATTAATTCTCCACTATTCATTAAAGAGTATTAGATATATTCCTTATATAAAAAATCTTGAATACTCCAACAATGATGGAATAAACTAACCATTAATCAGTTCCAAGGTAGTCAAGAATATCCAATATAATTTATCCAAATCAACCATCCCTTATTGAAAAATTAGTAACTCATTATCAGGTCCATATTATGGTTTATCTTTTATCCAACCATGTATTTTCCATAAGTTTAACAAATTTTTGAGTCACTTTTCTTAGTACCATATAATCTCAATTCCTCTTCGAAAACATACTGCATTACAATCCATATATATTTACATAATTAATATAACTAGAACATTGTTGATACAACACTGAAATGACATTATTATTTAATAACAACATAAGAGCACTAGTCATCCCTCTTCATCTGTGTTAGTATCATAACATGATTATTATCCAATAGCATCATTTGGGGCATACTCTGATGATTTGGGCATTGATTCGAGTAGTGTCCCAACTCCTTGCATATGAAGCATTGTACATTTGAAACCTTTTTATTACCCTTGAAATCATGTACTTGGTGTCCTTTTTCTCTACACTTATAACAAACTCCCATTCCCTTTAAGAATTTACCAAGGTAATTCTTTCCACAGTTATCACATATGAGAAAATTATTCTTTCCATTATTCCCTTTATCTATATTTCTCTCTACCACCATTTTCTTCTCTTTCTTCCCTTCACAGCCATATGATTCAGAGAATTATTTACTTATCTTTTTAACACATGATACTATTTCTTCATATGACGAGAATACATGGGAGACTATTTCTCTTCTGAAAGTTGGCTTAATACCACTAAAGATATGATCCTTCTTACTCTTTGGATCATGTGTATTGATGGAGTTCTCATCCCTTCTACTAGGAACCATTTCTAAACAATGTCATACCCTATGTTAGTTTATGAATTGAAATGCATAATTCTATACTCATAAAATACCTAATGTAAATTTTTTATGCATATAATCCAAAATCATAAAAAAATCATATTTTATTCAGAGAGGTATTTACTCATCAATCCTTCATAATGGTTTTTAAAGAAAATATGAATCATCCTAAGAATATCCCTCAAGAGTGTCATAACCAAGAGTGAAACATGTCCCATTTTCGTGTACCAGGATACCCCAGGTCATGCCTGAAACTCCTTGTCATAATTTTCACTCCTATGTACATCTATTCCATAGTTGCCTCTACATTCTCATATCCAAACAGGGATGTATTTATTGGAAAACTCACAAAATCTATACAATACGAAAAATCTAGGAAGTTCTTCTATACTAATCCTTAAATACTATCATACAGTAATGTTCTCTAATCAGAGTTTTATAAATATTATTTCCCAGGTTTTTGCTAAACATCCTCTGATACCTACTGTAATTCCCTAACCCTAGTAACCTAGATCTGGTACATTATTACCGAGAATTGGCACAATTAAAAGGAATCATGTACCGAAGGACCGATTGATTTAGAAGTTTTGGAAACAAGATACATACATAAGCTCAATCATTTAAACTTAAAAAAGAAATACAACACTAATTCATTCCAATAGAAACATCCAAGCCTCCTAGATTATGCCCATAAGTCATTCATAACTAACTTTCTCATATCCTGGTAAAATTAAACATATGAAATGGGTGAGCTCAAACACATAGTAGGAGTAAGAAATACAGTAGAAGATATCATAATCATTAGGCAATGTGAATAATTGAAAACACATGCCTTTACAAATAATAAACATGAACACTTTATGGTAGGAATATGAGATGAGTATATAATTTCACAATAAAACATAATCATGGGTACTCTACTAGTCTAATAACCACATGAACCATCAATATTATTTTCATAATGAGGGAATGTATAATGTCGGACATTCTGAATCATTTTGTCATGGACTCGGCCAAGAAGTCTAAAAATGATTTAGGCCTAGGAAAAAACATATATAAAATTGGTAAATGACTCACCCAATTCCATGTATAATTGTTTCATTAGACCTACCGATGCACTGAGGAGCTATAGTGGGCTCCACCCATCACTCACTAAGTCCAATACATTCCTCATATGAAAAGGTTGAAACATAACATAATCATTCGTATTAAAACTAGCATATGAAATGTCAATAATTTAACCATAAACCATGAATGGTATAAAAATAACACATCCACATTCAAACATATCACAATAACTTAAATTCAATATGGGATATTTGTATCATAATAAATGAACTTCAAAAAGTGTAAAATTTATCAATGAATGTTGACATAGATGAAATCAAAACTATTTGAGAGAAATATATCTTCCTATTTTGAAATCATTTAAGAGTTACATAATTATAAAAGAAAACAAATATTTTAAAAATATTCTTATAATATTTTATGGTAATATTCTACAATGTTATAATGGTGGAAAATAGCTGCACCCTTTGTATAAGTTAAAAACATTCTTACCTTAATTTTGACAAAAAGGTCATAAAGTACCTTGTTCGAAAAACGACAGAAATATTCCTTTCAAAACATATCAGGAAAAATAAGGGTATAAATGAATTTTACCCAGAGTCTATTAAATAGTAAATTGTTTTGAAATACATTTTTAAGAAAACACATAAGTGGAAAATAAAGAGGTCCAAGTAGATACTTACATAAAAACAGCCTCGGATAATAAAGAGATTGTGAAATTAAACCTTACTTTGTACTTTTCCGTGCATGAGGGTATGATAACCTCCTATATAATAGTTAAATCATTGTTATTGAATTACAAAAGAACCATATACATAAATCTTTTATCATATACGATATTCAAATATTGATTTGTTAATAATGTTTTAGTATTATCATCGTTTTCGGTGATAAATGATATGTTTTCCTTTATATGTTTTGTTACATAAGAATTGTTTGTTATGGATAGGATGTATCTGATTCATATCCAGTGTGATATTAAGTTCTTAAAAATTAATTTTAATAATCAAATGAAAATTATTTTTCAATGGTTACGATGGAGAAATGAATCTCATCACGTTCGTGGAGACGGTAATCCGCATGTATGCACGAGTGACAATTTCATTCTTTTGATATTAAAATCATATGTAAATATATGGTATATCATATATAAATAATAATTAACATGTTATATTTCTTAATTATATCAATTATACTTCATTATTATACCCATCCAAAAAATAATATATTGAATAACAACTACACCACGACATGGAGACGGTAAGCCATATGTATGCACGTGTGGTTACTTTGTCATTCATATGATGGATAGAATATTGAATATTGTTGTACCATTTTATAATAAAATAACAATATATATAATATAATGGAGTAATTATTTTATAATGGAATCAAAAAAGAAAGAGGAAGTGGAAGAAGAAAAGAACATGAAAGAGGGTTGTAAAATTTTTACCTCTTCTTCAGGTGTTTCCTTTTGAGTTGATCAAAAGGGATCCTTAGGTTGGATTTATGAACAAAGTAAGGACTCTAGATTTAAGTGAGGGATGTAGGGAAGTTATTTTGGAAGGTTTTGGCAGATCTAAATGGCTTTGGAGGTGTGAAATTAAGATAATGGGAAGAGACCTTTAATTAGTGAGGTGAGGGGCACCATAGGAAAATATTGAAATATTATTTTATAATAAAATAATTTACTATTTCTAATGGATTAAAAATGATTTACATTGATGCTAAGGTGGGGATGGGTTGAATAACTCAAAACTATAGGTTTTAGACAGGTTTAGGTCACCATATTAACATTATATTTTAGGTTTAACTCTTAGTTAAATAGTTTGACATTTACCTTGTCCCTTTTTATTTTTATATTATATTGTTAATAAACATACTATAAACTGCCAAGAGAACACCAAGTGGTTCATTAATGACATATATAATATTATTTAAGAACTTTGGTAGAACCATATATTTTTAGGAATATTATATCAACCAATACTATAGTTTTCGTTTTGAAAACTCATTGATGAAAATTTTGACACAACTTAGTAATTGATTTCAGTTAAAGTCCTAACAACATTATTACTTCAAAATAAATTCACATATTAAATACTAAAATTTCATATCATCCAATAAAATTCATAAAATTCATCAAAAGCTTCATTTTACAATTATTATGATATTTATAATATCAATTATTTTAATATTTCATAAATAAGGTAATTACTGCATCATCATTGTTTCAAAAATAAAATACATTATTTAATGTATAAAATTTATAGATGAACTAAAATTATGTTGGAAATAGTATTTGTAACGCCCCGACCCCAGTTACCAAGAGTTGGTGCATTATTTTAATAAATTTTTTAATGATTACAAGGAATCATGTCCCGAAGGACAGATCGGTTTAGCAATCTTGGAAAATATATTACATACATGAATGTTACATTACACTTTAAAACATAAAAAAACATAAATAATCCTTTATGAATTCCATTATTCCCTTCTCTTAACCATACACATCAATCACAATACACTTCTTGGAATCCTAGGAAAAATAAAACATAGATTGGGGTGAGATCATATGCTTAGTAAGGATAACAATATAGCAGAAACTTTAATAAATAATCATAAACATTTAAGGAAATGTATAACTAAAACAGAAGCCTTTTAAACATGAAATTCTACATAATATGGCAAAAATAAATTAAAATAATTCCATTTACTTATTCACATGGATATTATACTAGTGGAATAATCACATGAAATATCACTAACCACTTTCATAATGATTTAATGCATAATTTCATACTATCATAACCACATAGACAAGGCCTCGGTCCATGACTACAAATATGATTTTGTCAAGGCCTCGTGCCAAGACACTAGTTTGTCTCATGAGACCCACCGATGCATCGAGGAGCTATAGCGGGATCCACCCGTCACTTACTTAGTCCAATGCATTCCTCATATGAACATGTTTAAATAAAACATAAACATTCGTATTAAAACTAGCATACAAAATTTAAATACTTTCCCCATATACCATAAATGGTATAAAAATAACACATCCACAGTCAAACATATCAAAAAACCTTCAATACAATATATATGTTTTGTATCATAATAAATTAACTTCAAATAATATTAAAATCCCTCAAAGGATGTTGACATAGATGAAATAAAAACTATTTGAGAGAAATTTATCTTTTTTGAAATCATTTAAAAGTCACACATTTATTAAGAAAGTAATTTAAAATAGATTTTTGAATCAAAGTGCCCCATGCCACTTTGAATCTTTTGAGAACAAATCTCATTTCAAAAAATTCACGTCCATATAAAAAAATCCTTAAAATCATTTTGAAAACATGTAAATTAATTAAAAAAATTTAGAATGATAAATCTTTAAAACATTTAAAATTATGATCTTGATAAAGAGTACCTTTCAAAAATTCGTAAAATATTCATTTTGAAATCATTTAAAAGTCACATAATTATAACGTAAACAATTTACATTCCTAATATTCTTATATGTTTTTAAGGGAAGCATTGACGATTTTATAACGGTAGAAAATAGCCGCACCCGCCGTATAAGTTAAAAAAACATTCATAACATAAATTTGTCGAAAAGGTCAAAAAGTATCTTGTTTGGAAAATGACAGAAAGATTCCATTCAAAAAACATAAGGGCATAAATGACTTTAACCCATTGTCTGATAAATAGTAAAAATGTTTTGAAATATATTTTTATGAAACATGGATTTGGATGATAAAGAGGTCCCAGTAGATAATTACGTATAAACAACCTCAGATAATAAAGAGATTGTGAAATAAACCCTTACATTGTAATTTTCCATGGTCGAGGGTAGTTTAACCTCTTGTATAATAGTTAAATCATTGTTATTAAATTATAGAAGAATCATATACATAAAATATGATATCATATATGATCTTTTAATATTTATTTGTTAATAATATTTTAGTATTATCATCGTTTCGAGTGTTCACTTACACATTTTTTTTATATGTTTTGTTACATAAGCCATGGTTGTTATCCACAGGTTGTATCTTATTTATATACAGAATGATATCAAGTCCTCAATCATTATTTTTAATCATCAAATTAAAATTAGTCTTTAATGGATACGATGGGGAATGAATCTCATCGCGTTCGTGGAGACGGTAGTCCGTACGTACGCACGAACACTACATCCATTTTATTTTTCATTTTAAAAGCAATAAAAACAAAATGATAAATCGGTATATTATTATTCGAATATAATATAATATCTTATATATGTTACATATGTTCATTAACACCATCCTTTATAATTCTCCATGTATGGTATGAACAAGTCATATCATTTTGAGGGGCGGTAGTCCGCACTTCCTCAAATGAAATTATCGTGTATATATATATATATACTAATGAAACAAATAATGGTATGCTCTAAAATTGAATTACAGAAGCTTATATATAAAATAAATATCATTAATATAACATTGAATAATATTTCTATCCTAATGGCCACCATGAGAGGTGGTAGGAGATAATTGAACAATCATCGTTTCATGAGGCGTTTGGTTTCCATCCACAGAATCATTATGTTCATCACCAATTAAATGGAAGTTTGTGTAACTGTTGTGAGAATAATTCTCATAAAAATATCCTAGTATATATAGGATACGGGTTTTTTACAAAATAAAAAGAATAAGAAGAGTTTAGGGGTTGGATAAATAAAATAAAAGAAATGAAGTTAAGAGAAATTGTTACCTTTATTTTGGGTAACTCCCTTTGGTTTGAACCAAAAAGGACTCTTGAAGTGACTTCTGCATAAGGTAAGGCTTTTATGAGGAGGATAGGGATGTAGGGAGTGTAATTGGGCAGAGTTTGGACCAGCCAAAAGGCATGAGTGGTGTGAGGAATTGGTTAGAAGTGGTGTCCTTTTATAAGGGGGAGGAGGGTCTCTTTAAGAAAAACTTAAAGTATTATTTTATAATAAATTAATATTCAGTTTATAATGGCCCCAAACTGGATTATTTAAAGTCTATGGTGGGTATGGGTCGATAAAAACTCAACCAATAGGTTTTAGTCAAGTTTGTGTCACTATTGTACCCTTATCTTTTAGATTTAACTCTTAGTTAAATAGTTTGACATTTACCATGTCTCTTTGTATTTTTATATTATATGGTTAATAAACATACTATAAACTACCAACCGAACCTCATGTGGTTCATTAATGATATAAAAATCATAATATAAGTCCATTGGCCGAATAATAGATTTTTTATAATAATATATCAATTAATAATATAATATTTGTTTTAAAAACTCCTTTATGTCAATTTTGACACTATTTAATAATTTATTTTTGTTAAAGTCTTTATAATGTTATTAATTCGAAAAAAATTAATTTAATCAATACTAACATGTCATATTAACCAATAAAATTCGTGAAATTCATTAAAAGACTCAAATAATATTTATTTGGGTATTTATAATAGCAATTATTTTAATATTTCACTAATAAGGTAATTACTGCATCATCATTGTGTCATAAATAAATTAAATTATTTAATGCCTAAAAATTATAAATAAAATGCCATTATGTATTAAATCTTGTTATCATTATAATTAATATTTCTAATTGAATTTATCGTATGTATAACCCTATATTAAAAATGTTTTAGTTATTTATAATTGATTTTAACTCTTTTAACTCTTCTTTGAATTAAATAATAATAACAGTCCTAATCTAATCCAAAATGGACCAAAGAAGATCATATTTTATTCTTAAGGTTTTTTTTGGTCGAATTATACTTAGCTAATAGAATTAGGACATGTGGTAGTGTAATAAGAATATCATTTTTACCCTTAATTACCCTATTTACTTTTTATCATGGTAAATAAAAGTAAAAAGATACTATTCACCAAAAATTAATTTTATCTTATTGAACCAAATTTTACTCGTTGATATTATCCATGTCTCTCGGATTTTCGAAATTCCACTTATAGAAGCGGTAAAATTAATTTTTATGTGAATTTGCAAATTTTCCTAAGAGGTGGGTAAAAGACTGTGAAAAGTTCAATAAAATTTTTATATATCTAAAATTATTATAAACTGACTCCAGTGAATTACATTGAACTTATATATATATTATGTATCTATTTTGACATAAAATAAATTTAAATAAAATAAAAAATTATTTAAATAAAAATTCGATTTTAAACTATAACTTAGTGTTTTTCACTATTCATCAAAAATTAAATGTTTTCACAAAAAATACAAAAAATTCACCTATAGCTAATTTTGATATTATGAATTCAATAATGAATTATATTTTACCAAGTTAAAAATATGTATGTTTCATTTATTAATTTAAAATTAATTCCCATTGTCAAAACCACAATGCATTTTTTTATGAAATAATAACTACCAAAAGTTTGACACTTGTTTATGTTCAATTTCAAAGTGAAATTACTTAAAATGACCATAATTGGTTTAAATGGTAAAAATATAATCTATTTATACATCCTAACCATTAAAATTTATAATTTAACAATATAAATTATTTTTATTTAAAATGTTGTTTTCAGTTAAAATATAGTATTTTTCACAATTCACCCAAATATGAAAGTTATCAGAAAAACACCAAAACAATATCAAAAGGAAATTCTTATATACCGATTCTAAATAAGAAGTTTATTTTTTCAAATTGAATATATAAAAGATTTAAATATTGGATTTAAAAAGGCTTTTCCATTAAAAGGTGGTAAAATAGCATTTTTTTAAAAATTCTTCTTTTACCTGAAAAAATGTATTTGTTCTTACTTTATTTCTAAGAAACTCATAATATGTATTGTAAAATTATAAGGATTATATAAAGTTCAAAATTCAGTTAATACTATTCATAACCTCTTTTGAATGGCTTGTTTGGTAAGTCATGGTGCACTAGAACTCGGTGTTGCGTGTAGTGCAAGTTACTGAATTACTTTGAAGAAATAACGTACTGTGAAATATTTGTGTCTTAAATTTTTTATCTTTTCTAATGAATATTTATCGTCAAATTTATCTTATGTATAACCCTATATTAAAAATGGTTTTGTTATTAAACATTTAATTTAATACTTTTAACTCTTCTTTAAATAAAATAATAATAAATGTACTAATCTAATTCATGTGGACCTAAAGGATCATATTTTATTTACTAGGTATTTTTGGTCGAAATAAACTTATCCAATAGAATTAGTACATGTGTTAGGATAATAATAATATAATTTTTACCATTAATTACCCTATTTACTTTTAACTGTGGTAAATAAAAGTCAAAAGTTACTATTCAAAAAAAAATTTACATCTTATTAAACATCATTTTATGTACATATATAAACTGTGTCTCCCGGTTTTTTGAAATTCAACTCATAATAGCAGGTAGAATTATGTTTTATGCCAATTTGCCAATGCTCTTAAAAGATGGGTAAAAGATGGTTAAAAGTTCAATAAAATTTTATATATCTAAGGTTATTATAAAATGAATCCAATTAATTACATTGAATATATATATATATATATATATATATATTATGTATCTATTTTTACCTAAAATAAATTTAATTAATGTAAATAATTATTAAAATAAAAAGATAGTTTTAAAGAATAACGCAATGTTTTTCACTATTCATAAAAAATTGATCATTTTTTTAAATACAAAAACTTCACCCTTAGATAATTTTGATATTATGAATTTCAGAATGATTTATATTTTACCAAATTCAAAAAATAGATTTTTCATTAATATATTTAAAAATAATTCACGTTGTCAAAACCAAAAAAATGAGTTTTTAAAATGTAAAAACAATCAAAAGAATGACCTGTGTTTATGTCAAATCTAAATGTGAAATTATTTATAATGACCTAAATTGTAATAAATGATAAAAATATAAACTAATTATACATTAAAATCACTCAAATTAAAAATGTAACACTAAAAATAATATCGATTAAAAAAACTGATTTTAATTAAATTTTTGTATTTTTCACTATTAATCAAAATATGAAAGTTATTGGAAAAGTACCAAAAGATTATCCAAACTAAAATTTTATGTCCCTATTCAAAAGAATAATTTCATTTTATCAAATTGAATATATAAAAGTGTAAAATATTGGATTTTTAAAGGATGTTCCAATAAAAGGTGGAAAAACTGCATTTTTTTTAAAAAGACTTATTTTATCTAAAAATTGAATTTGTCTTTATATTATGTCTAAGAAACAAAAAAATTGAATGTTATAATTATATAGTATATATATATAATTTTAAATTTGGTTAATACTATTCATAACCGCTATTTGAACAGCTAGTTTGGTAAGTCGTGGTGTGCTCGAACTCAATGTTGCGTGTAGCGCAAGCTACTGAATTACATTAAAAAGGTAATGTTATATGAAATCATGGGGTGTTAAAATGTTAAAAAAAGATACATTTTCAACATAAATGTAATAATTTAGATCAAATCCTTTATCTTCTAATGTAGGTTGACTCTTACATTTTAATTTAATTTCATGAAATCTGAAGAGTAAATACATTGATTTCTTGGTAGTGAACATAATTTTTAATAGGGGGTAAATAATAGGATATAACCTTTAAAAGATAACCTAAATATTTATATATTCTATTTAATTAGTTAATTTATACTCTTAATAACACTAGATTATTAATACATATTTTTTTACAACATTAAAATGAATAATTTTTTATATAAATTTAAAACATTTGGTATTCCAAATGTGCCCCTCCCCACAATTATAAACCAAATCCCCCTTATACCTTATTCACATTTTTCAGCACTATATGTTTGAAATTAATGAGAATAATAACATCCTATAAAATCCCCAATAGCAAACATATTTTTTTATTTCCAAAATACCATCATTTCAAGGGTTAACATTTTTGTCAAATGAGGTTTCTCAATAAGGAGGAACATCTCTTAACCATGAACTATCCATTTCATTTCATAATCTTAATCATCTAGATATATGTTATGTATTTATAAATAATATATTATTTACCTTATATACAATAAAATACTTTTATGTTTATGTATCAACCATCATCCTCCTCCATTATATCCCATTGGTAATGAAAATGTGAGTAGTTAATATGTGTGGACTACAACCTCCACGAAACGAGGCGTTTGGTTTTCATCTCTACATCACGTTGATTATTATTATGAGGTATTTAATCAATATATATATATATATGATATTTATAATTTTAATATAATGTATTAAAAAATCATTTTTTATTTATCATTATTTCTTACGATCCATTGAATGTGGAAACATCACTTGGGCATATATATAGACTACCTTCTCCATGAAGTGATGAAATTCATTTTTTATCACTTATTTTTATGAATATAAAAAATTATATAAAATGAATAAATATTAAAATCATTAAAGGATTAAAATTATTTATATAATTAAGCTACAATCAATGTACAATGAATTGGACTACAAAACTGAATCATGCATGACATACAATGTTTTTATATTATTAAACTATGATTTTAGTAAATAATTACTAATAATTGGGCCTAAAGATTTTATTAATAAGTTAAAAATGATATCATATATATGTGTATTTTTATTGAATATATTTTAAATAAAAATATATTTATTAAATAGGATATTTGAATGTATATGAGGATAGACGACACATTAGGTAATGGTTTATCACCTCAAATTGTCTTCCTTGGGACATATTGAATGTAATGAACCAAAATTAATTTATACATTGTATATATTTTCCATTTATCATGATGTATCATGAATCACTATTACATACTCTTATTTATAGTTATATTTATTGTTATTTTATCTAAGGGGTTATTATTAAATTTTTTCCAAAATGGTATGGGTTTATGTTACAATCCTATGTCATTAGTAGATTAACTATGATAAATTTGCATTATGAATAAATTTGATTAATATTATCCCCCAAACCCCAGATATTTTGTTATAATCTATTTATTTCTGATATTTTACTATAATACTATAAATTTCTCCTCATTAGAACATAAAATGAATGCGAAAACATTTTTAAAGAAGTGCTGATCATATTTTATATTTTTTTTAAAAAAAATTAATATATGTCCATTATCATAAAAATTATTTTGTTAAATTTTATTACAAATAAACAAAAATATATATATATAAATTTTTTATTATGATTATATTTATTTATAAAGGATTAAAATTTAATATTTATATTTTTTTGAACAATTCATTTATTGAATTTTTTCAAAATGTTAATTGAATGTTTTAGTTTAATATATATAATTAATAGATTTTATAGACATCATGGCCATCATCTATTTGATTAATTTATAAAAATTTTAATTTTTTTTTTCAAAGAATCATATTTTCACAATATTCATGGATTTATAATTTTAAATTTTTTAAAGGAAAATTTAATTAATCATGGTATTAATGAAATGATCAGATACTCATTTAATGGAAATTTTATTCTATGATGTTTATTAAGATTCACTAAACTTAATATCTACTGATATTTCCAACACTATATCTTTGGATTTCATATCTATATTTAATGGTGAAATGTATAAAAACCCATTACACTTCCATGGTTTATCTTATGATGATGTGAGGAATGTTTTGTGAAATTCATGCAAAAAAATTTATGTTTTTTCTTATTTGTTATTTTTTCAATTATTTGTCTTAAATTAATTCAATGATGTCTTATATCTCATGGGAAAACTCTTATAATTGAGTATAAGTTCTTAATCAACATTGAGAATTTTTTCAGAAATTCAATATATAATTTGATGTGAAAAATATTTGGTGACTCTGATCCTATATGACAATGGAAACATGTAGTGATACTTGATTAATTTTGATATGTTGGTCTTGGTAGTAATCTCTGAGATATAACATTTTTTATAAATCATCTATAGTTCCAATAACTTATGGATTTCTTATATAATTATTATTTTAACTCATGGATCATTCTTATTTGTTGGTGATTTCCCAATCCTGTGAAGTATTAATGTTTTCTTATTTATCATGATTTCGATCTATGAATTGTTTGGTATTATATTTAATTGATAAACTCATGCTATCATACTTTAATTTCATGTTCTGACTGACTATGAAACCATTACACTAATCATTCACCACATGGCCTAATGTGCACATGCTATTATGATAGAGGCTTCCGACTAACAACGAGGTTCTAATGGTTTTAATGTGTGGATATAATACCCTCATGGTTAGAGTAGAAAAGTGGTATATCATGTAATCAAAATCAATGAAATAAGTATAATAGGTAATAAGAAATGAAAAGGTTCTGAAATATAAACACAAAACTGAAAAACATAGCCAATTCCAAATAAAGAACTAGGCCCGCATGTAGGACAATGTTATATGAACAAGAAGAAATAATAAAATATGATAAAAATACAATATATTAATATGAAAATAAAATATAGACACAAATTTATTATGAACGAGAATAAATAGCACTATATTAGTCTTACGCTCATAATATCCCATTTGAAATGTTCAGGAGATGAAATATTCGATAGAGTTCTGAACAAGAAGATCTCCTCAAGTGTTCAGTGTAATTGCAGCTATAGTTTTGTGTGAGATATACTCAGTATCCCACCACCAATGGCTTCTAAATCATAGTAATTTCTATGTATATAATGTAGGAAAGTGTTATTTTTTTTAGTAAAATATGAAATTAAATAAATAAATAAACATAAAAAATCATGTTTAGGTCTCTCAAGAACACCAGGAAATCATTACATGCATCAGCCTAAGACATAATGTTTACAAAACAGGTGTAACCCTGTAAAATAGAGTATAATGTAATAATGGGTCATAATGAGAAAGAATATAGGTAGTAATTATCTAATAATGTGATATGTATAAGAAATCGACAACAATAATTTAATTGTTATTTATTTTTAATATCATTAAAAGTGGAATAACTTTAATTCTATTTAATTAGAATCAATAGCATTTACAAGGTGAATATTATAATGAAAACATGTATGAGAACAATATTATAACAAATATTCATTGATAATGGAGTCATTTTGTGGTAATACATAACTGGAATCCGGAGTTTCACTCTTAACATAATGAAAATCATTTCCCCTCTAAGCCCTTACTTGGTATCTCTCAAAGAAAACTATGTATCACTCATTGAATGATGTAACCATCATTCCATTGACCCCATTCATGGGTTCTCCCCTAGGAACTGATATCATTCACTCATAGTTAAGAATTCTTGTAGAGATCCATTTCATGATATAGTTTTTCTCTATAAAATCATCGAAAATCTCAACAACCTATAAGCCCATCTTCGAGTTCCATGAAAGAACCTGGGTATGAGTAATCGTAAAGAAAATTCATCCATTCATCGTAAGATTAAAAAAATCTTAAGGTGGCCTAGTGTTGAACTATTCCATATTATCTATCAATTATATTTAAATAGGGTCACACCCCAAACCATTTCAATTAAAAAACCATAATGTCCATGTACTAAACAATATATAGCCCAAAACATTAAATTTAATTCATTAATGGGTTCTTTTTAAATTATCATGAAATACAAAAAATGAATGAAAATGATAGTGTAAGGTGGAATTACCTTTGAAGATAACACCATACATCGAAAATTTAATAATGGTAATGTTAAAATACATGAACTAAAAAATCAAGATGTATGATAAGAAATAGTAAGGACCTAACAATTTTGAGGACCATTTGGTGGCTGAGGGATAACCTAAACGATGTAACATCCCCCAACATTTAATTTAAAAAATAAAATAGTATTTTATAGATAGTTCACCTCAATGAGGGGTTTTAATAAAAAATACCTTAATTAATTTCTGGTATTTAAGGGAAATCCATTAAGGGATGTTCAATTTTGGGTTTTGTGACAATTGAATGATGTTAACATAATGTATATAAATATATGATATATTTAACACCCTAGTAACTTTTTTATAACTTTATATAAATTATTTTCTGTAAAATAAAAATTCTAAATTAAGTTTTTTAATAAATAATAACATATATAACTAATTATAATTTATAGATTTCAAAATAATTAATAAATGTTCTAAAAAATTATTTTTCATTTTTATCTTTTTTAAAATAGTATATTAATATTTATATATTTATTTGATTAATTTTTTGAAATATATTTTTTAATTAAAATATTTTCATAATATATATATATATTTATATATATTTACAATATAATTATTTTGATTAATACTGAATTATGATACAAATATATTAATAATTAATATGACACCCCAGTATTTTATGTTATATTTCATTGTAAATAATTTTAATTAATTAGATTGATTATATTCACAAAAAAACGAGTCTCTGTGAAATAAAACATCATTATAGTTATAACTTATCCATTAAAATTACTTTTTCTGCTTTTGTGAACTGAATTTTAAAAAACAGACAAGCATTATTGTGATCTATATGTTTTTAATGTCTAATAGGATAATTTTTTTTAGTTAATAGGAACTTGACCCTTAAGAATAATAATGTACAGTTATGAATATTAATGGAAGACTTATGAATATTAATATGACCCTTTTTAATAGTAACCTCATCCATTAAAGTATAAGTAAAATTAAGGCACCATATAGATGAGATTGAATGTTTTAAAAATTAATGATTATGTGTTGGTATTTTAGCGGGAAATAAATATTTAATTTCAATTTTAAATTAATATTTTTATTTAAAATAAAATTCATTTTTATAAAATATATTCATAAATTAATATTTTTTACTCCTACTATTTTAGGATAAATTTAGGAGACATAAGTTAATTTTTTAATGTATAAGATAATCAGATTTAAATTTAAAATCTGTATTATTCAAGTAAATAATTATATTAATAAAAAAATAAATTTAAAATATTTAGAAAATTATTTTCATAAAATGGATTACATTTTATAATTATAAATTCAAAAAAATGGTTAGGGTTAATTTTTGGTATTTTTCCAAAAAACATGAATATTTGTTCAATAGTGAAATTCGAAAATTTTCAAAATATGCTAAATAAATGATCTTTTGCATCATGATTGAGACATGAATGATGGAAATGGATATTGGATATAACTCATGTGTTCTTATTACTATTTCTGGTCAAAAAATCATAAATATTTATATTTTTGAGCCAAATTAAAAAATAATTATTAAAATAATGGTAAACCCCTCCTCTCATCCACTACAAAAGTACCCCTGCTTCCTCTTCTATTCACCCCTATATTAATTAATGATTCTAAATGTTCTATCCAAATACTCATACGTATTCCATCCTCAATGTTATAATCCCTTGGAATTTTCAAAATTCCAATACGCTTTCCCTTAAGAAGGATCTCAAGGAATTTTTTTCAAGAGGTAAATCCTCTTCCCCTTTCATTTAATTTCATTTCAATTTATCTTAATTTATTTTTATCTAATAAACTCCCTTGTCCAATTGATCTTGATATCTCCAATATAATAAAAAATCTATAATTACATCATTTTAATTTAATATCCATTATCAAACTCCTTACTCTTCCTCTTTTATTTTATAAACGAAAACATCGTTCAGGAGGTCCTAATTAACAACCTTTGTGGATGATGAAGTTTTAATCTTAAAATTCTATTTCAAGGATGTTAATTAAACAATATTAATTGTATTTATAGATTTTAAAATTAATAAAAAACGGTAATTATTTTCTAGATGTAACATATTTTCATAATACCAAGCGATAATGTAGATTGAGTTCATTATGATCAATAAGTTCTGTAATAATCTAAACGATTATCACTAAATATATTATCTAATGATTCGTCTTATTAATATATTACCAAAATATATATATAACCATTTTAGCTTCTTTATTCTCATTAAAAAATGAAATTCCAATTCTGGATAATTACACCAATTACAAATGAACTCCATAACTTATAATCAAACGAACTGATCTTGAAATCAAGGAAACACACACTCCAGAACGACAAAATTAAATCATGTAGCTTATCAATAATTCCATAAATGAACAAAATAAAAATTTAATTAATAATATACATGAATATAAGGGTTTTAATTAATTAATTAATTAATTTAATATTATTATCTAGGACATTAAGGTTATGTGCAAAATATATTGAGACATAAGGTAAGTGTTTTCTCATCTTATTTTAATTTTTTTGTGAAATTATTTATTCACCAATATTTATTTTGTATGATGTATGTATATTTCCCATTGATTTATAATAACATGAATATATTTCTTTTCGTGTTATTAAATGTATAACTTTATTATTAATAATCTTGAGGCATATGATTTGATTGTTTACAATGTGGTAAGGATTCCATCCGAACTGTCATTACTTCACTATACATACCCAAATGAAATGATTTTTTATTTTTGGGATCATACTATATTTTCTATTTTTGTGTTCCCAATTCATATATTATGATCATTTATGCTTTCATTTTTTGGGTATTACATGTTTTAAAATAGTTCATTTATTAATTACACCCTAAAAACAATACCAATTCAAGGGAACTTATTGAATTTCTACCCAATGTAATGTGAACTTTATAATCTTCATTAAGACATAAATATTTTTATAAAATCACAAAATTAATCAATAAAAACTATATTGGGTAATTTTTTGTTTTATAGAAGCAATCATTACATTATTCTTTAAAATCTCGTTAATTTTTCCCTTAAACCATACTAAAATGTTTTATTTCTAAAGAATCCTTAAAACCATATTTTAGATGAATTTACTTCTTTGGGAAAAAATTTACTCCTCAAATAAAATTTAAATGTTATTTCATTTTATTTTCATGGATATATATTTTTACCATATGATTTCATGAAAAATAAATTTTATTTTCAAAAAGAACTCTTACTAGAACGGAATTTATATGATATATTTCATTTCAACTTGTAATGTTGAACTAATTTGTGCATCTTGTTTCCCAAAACTACTAAACTATCTGTTATTATTTTATTTTATTCCAATCAATGATTATAATGTAATAAAAAGGCACTGAGACTTGGAAACAAATGTCGGGGAATTACTTTTGTAATTGTAGGAAGATTAGTAGAAACCTTGGGCATTAGATTTAGAAAAATTATATTAATGAAAAAAACTATAAGATAGACTTTGGGGATAATCATACAAGAACATACTATAATTTTGGAATGGTATAAATAATGTGGATATTCCTAATAAATATATCCCTTTCTGTATACTACATGTGGACCTGGTTCTGGCATAGATGAACCTGGGTGTAACTACTCCAACAAGGTATTTCAAACATGATTCAAGGTAACCTGGTACACAATAAAAGGACTTTCTGTGAACATGGTTTGATAATTATGGGAAATATTCTTATGATAATTTACATTTTACTTACATTCCATTATGACTGATTTATTCTTCCAAAGTAACCAATGTTTACAGTTATATGATTTACGATGAAAAAAAGTATGTTATGTGTTATACCTCATTTAGAGATATAGAATGTTCATTATTTTATGAGATAAAATAATATATGGAATTTCATAAAAATAGATACTAGAATAATGATCAAGAACTCCACCAATTCATTTCATTTAATGTGTAAGAAGCATCATATATTTCATGGTATTAATGAAAATTTTGGAAGGGAAATAGACACTATAGTATCCTCAACCTCTCAGAAAAATAGTATCATGTGTTAAAAAAATATTTAATGAATTGTATGAGTCATATGGAATCGAATAGAAGAAAGAGAAGGAAAATATGGAAGAGGAATGTATGGATACAATGAATAAGGGAATAAAGGGTTTTCCCATATGTGATAACTGCGGAAAGAATCACCTTGGAAAATTTTAAAGGGAAAGGGAATTTTTTTATAAGTTTAGTAAAAAATGACACCATATTCTAGATTTCTTAGGTAAGAAAAATGTTTATAATGTACAATGCTTCATGATTGAGGAGATGAGACACCAAGTGAATCGATGTCCCTTGGGTCAATGAAATATACCCAAAATAATGATATTGGATTATGATCATGTTATTCTATTCCCATAGATGTAGATGAATAATTATTTTGTCTATTAATTAATTGTATCATTCTAATAATTCATCAGTAATGTAATGGTTATAAGAATTATAGAATATATGAGGATTTTTTCATAATACTTTTTCATTACATATTTTAGACCATATGTTGAATGTAACTAATAAAACATGTTATGTATAAGGATAATATTTTTCGAAACCATGTTATTTAGTGAAAGAAAACCCTTAATAAATTTATGATTTTTAGATAATGATGATGAATTGATTGATTTGGTTATGTAATGAATATCATGGAACTGAATATTGTGTTTTCTAAAAGTGGCCTAATCTATCATCAATTGAGTTTACAACACTTTTTATTTACAAAATATATCCAACATCGTGTATCTTAAATAATCAACACAGAAGAATGTATTTTTCCAATATGTTTTTATCATAATCAGAGTTATTACCATATATCAAGAGGATAATTGAATAATTTTTTTACATGTTTAGAATGTGAAAAATTACTTATTCTTCATTTTGATTAACGTTCAATGATAATTTCAAATTAAAAATTTAGTGATCCTCTTTCTAATTATTGGATCATTATATTTTGGAAGCTTTTACAATTTATGAATGGTTTAAGTTGATTGTTGTATGATGTTTTAGATTTTAATGTATTACTTCAACTCATGATGCATCTTGTTCAAAGAGTTGAAGTATAGATAGTACAAGGAATAATCAAAGTATTATATTGTGTTTATGAAATAGAAATATATATTTATACCTTTATAGAGTGGAATAATTCCTCATATAATGGAAAATAGTATTAAATAAATTTTTTTTCCTATTATTATTATAATTTATAGTATCAATAATTTTTTCAATACAGTAGTTTATAGTTTTGTATTAATCATATTTCATCTAAACATGATCACTAACAGATTCCATTAGAACATCATACGTTGATTTTTATTCCATTTCCATGTTTTTACTTTCAACTATTTGACCCAATTCGAAGGTGTAGTTTTTTGGTGAACACCTCATTTCTCAAAAAATCTTTTAAGATGACATTTTATTTACCCATTTTCTGACGTGGGTTTCCCACAAGGAAATTTTCATTTATCCACCATTAATATTTGAATTGAAAGGACACAATTTTTTTGAGGGGGTAATAATTTAACACCCAAGTTATGTTTTTATAATTTTAAATACATTAGTTATGAAAAATAAGATATTTTAAATTAAGTGTTTTTTAATTATAATACATATAAATATTTATAATATATATCATTCAAATTAATTAATTAATTTTCTAATAAATTACTATTATACAGTATTATTTTTTGTGAAATAATATTTTAATATGAATATTTATATTTGGTTCATTTTTTTTAATAAATTATTTAAATAAATTTTTTAATGAATAATATATATTTTCTATTATAATAATTTTTTTAAATTCTAAATTATGTTATGAATATATTCACTGTCAATATAAAACCCTGTGATTTTATCGTATATTTTTTCACTAATAATTTCAATTCATTAGATAGATTATATGAACACAACAATGAGTCTATAAAAAACAAAACTTTTTTATAGATATAAAATAGTGGTTAGACATTATTTTCCATCATTTTGGATTTAAATTTCAAAAAATAGGCATACACAGTTGCGATGAGTATGTTTTTTTCACAACCCATCCCACGGGGGTCGTAACGTGACTACCCCAAGACCACCATCCATAGGTCAGGGGCTGGCGACAAGAACCAAAGGCATAATTCTCTAAACTGGGAAGGAATTTCATTACAACTATAAAAAAAACAACAGAGTACACAAATGGAAGCAAAACACTATGTAAAATTGTATACAGAAGGAGTGCTAAAAAGTAAAGGGGCCAGAAATATAAGCCCAACTGTAAAGTACAAGTACAACTGAAAAGGGACAAAATGGATGAAAGGAGAAAGAAGCTCTTCGATCGTCCACCCCAGATCCTACCTAATTAGTTGGTATAGATAGCCTCCTTATCACTCCATGTCTGTCTGACTCCTCCGTGTACCATCTCGTCGTAAGGTCCACCTCCGGGTACCATCCAGTCCTGGCGCTCTCAGCCTCCGTCAGCGCTGTCTGTCATCTGCATCCAGCACAATGATGTACGAGCATATCCCGTGCATGGGTGAGTATAAAGATACTCATTATGGACCTCGAGACCCACACGGTCTCACAAAACCCAACAAAGATAAATCACAAATTATGAAATCGACAGATAACCCCACTTAGGTATATGCCCATACATATACCTAAGTTATCAAGTAATCCATCTCATTCACGAGGAAATAAAAGAGTTGTTGACTTATCTCACACAAGTATACCACATATGTAGAGAGATAAAGACGATCCAATTTAGCCATTGAATCATCTAAGCTGTCGGACCCACATAGGATCCAGGACCAGCGGTTAGAACTGTCAGACCCACATAGGATCCAGGAATAGTAGTCAAAGCTGTCTGACCAACACATGATATAGGAATAGCTATTCTGTCAGACTAACACATGATCTAGGAACAGAAGGCAGAACTGTCAGACCAACACATGATCCAGGAACAGTCATCAGAACTGTCAGACCAACACATGATCCAAGAACAATCAACAGTACACAACCATCCTCAGGGATTCCACTTGAATGCTAGATTCCGGGAGGGTCTTCTCATCAATCCAAGAGTCTATACATAAACTGTCATGTCGTCCCATGATTATCTATCCCAAAGTTCCGTCTCGTCAAAAGGATCATTACATGATAGATGGTGCATCAATCTGACGCCCAGTCTGAGAGTTATTGGCATTTCTATTCCAAGGGCCCTGTTGGATTTAGGTTCAATCCAACATGACCATACCCCAACTATTTTTAAACCCTAATTGGGGTATTCAAAAAGAATCATCTCAATCTATGCTTTCCATCGCTCCAGACGGTTCATTAATCGGACACCTATAGCCCATGTTATGGGTGAAAAGGTGAAAACATGCCGAAATGGGTCTGGGTCCGGTCCAGCCCAGTCGGAATGACCCGGCCCGACCCAGGTCCAGACTAGAGTATGACCCCGTCCATGGGTCCGACCTGGACCGGAGGTCTGACCTAGCCCGCGGGGGCGGACCGGCACGTGGGGGCGGCCTGGCCTACGCTGGGTCTAGCCCGGCGGCCCGCAGGGGTCTGCCCTAGCTGCGTACAGGGGGAGCCCGCACCCCTGGTTCCTGAATGGCTATGCCATTCGGGTGGGTGGAACCGGCACCAGGAAGGCACCAGTGAGTCACATGGTACCCGCTAGTCCCGCACCTCTCGGCTGGCCGCACGACGTCGGTTGGGTCGCGCAGCCTTCGGCGACCCGGCGGCTCGGGCCGCTGGTCTACATCGTGGCCGAGCATGAGTTGGTCGCCACTTCACCTCCACGACCAGGGGCTGCAGGCCTCCTTCGTTCGCGAGACACTCCTCCGGCAGTGCGGTTGCACCACCGCTGTCCCGCGGTGATGTTTGTTGCTTCATCCGTCAACGATCTTTCCACGGGGCAGCAAACAAGTTCCAGTGGCCCGATTCTCATTACGGAAGAAGCCGCACACTCCTCGGGACGTCGTCTTCAATCCAAATTCATTGATGATAAAATATGCTCAACTGGGACTCATTCCGTGATTAGCATCAAAATCCACAAAAAATGGGGAGGGGTCGGGCCGTGTTTGTTCGGCCCGCGCCCTCCGCGTTAGGGTGATATCAAGCGGCTTCGAATTCTTAACCATGATGGAAAATGAAGAACACGCAACAATTATCAATATTGAACCCCTACCTTTGTAGGTCATTTTTTTTTCATTGATGGAGTTTCGGGAAGAAGACGAAGAGGATATTTGTTCATCATGTCCTCTATGCACTTCCAAACCTGAGTTGCGTTAGCTCGTTGGACATGCTCCACGTCGGTAGGTGTCTGGGGAAGAAGTCGAAGAAGGATGGTCTCCGTCGTTCTTCGTTGGAAGAACACGTTCTGCATTATTCATTGAGAGGAGAATTCTTCATTGGGAGAATTCTATTTCTCCCAAGATCTACTCTCAAAATCTCTTCCAACTTGAAATGCCAAGACAAAATAATATTAGATGTCTTTTTATTTTAGATGTTGGAAAAAATTAAAAAATGGGGAATTCATTTAAGGGGATCCACCTAATTAATTCACGTATCATGGAATGAATTCATTAGGGGAGGTCGAGAGGCTCTCCCTTATTAATGAGGGAGAGTAGGGAGGTTAAACCCTCCTCCCATTAATAGGTATCGGGTGGTCCCCACCCCTATTATTCAAATTGGAGGTCAAGGTCTCGGGTGGTCCCCATACCGTAACATCTCCTGGTAGGTTATGTTCGGGTGGGCCCCACAACCATAACCTCTCATGGGAGGTTAAGGTGTGGTGGTCCCACCTTTAACATCCAAGAGGAGGTTTCAACTATCAGTGGGTCCCACCTCCAAACACTTACATGGAGGCTGAATTAAAATAAAGTACAGGTCACTTTATTTTATTATTATTTTTATGAAAACCGGAAAACTAACTTTTATTTTCGACCATCTGCCGTCAAGGTGAAGGTATCCTTAAATGAATATCGGTGCTACATGTTCAACGGTTCCCTCAGATTTCAATTCCGATCTCTTGTTCAAATGTTATAAAAACTCGCTCATACGTTTACTGAACGTACCCGAACAAAACATGTAAAATTGATTCCGGGAACACTGGGCCTCAGAATCAAGAGTAGTAAATTTTCACGGACTCATAAAATTTCCATGTATTTAATATAGTAAAAATTTCCAATGAAATTTTGTGTCTTTATATTTTTCTAGAGTCCAATAGTATCAACATAATTTTTGGTGAATAGTTTCTTGACTCTTAAGAATACTAATGTACACTTATGAATAGTAATATACTCATATGAATAGTAATGTTACACATATGAATAGTAATATGACCCTTATGAATATTTACCTCACCCATTAAATTATAAATAAAATTTGGGCACCTAATAGATGAGAGTGAATGTGTTAAAAATTAATAACTATATGTTGGTATTTTTGAAGTAATAAATATTTAATTAAAAGTATAAATGAATAAATTTATTTGAATTAAAATTCATTTTTATATAATTAATATTTAAATAAATATTTTTTTGTTCTATGATTTTAGGTTATTTTTAATAGAAATAAGTTAATTTCTGAACATATTATAAAATCATTTTAAAATTTAAAATCTGTATTTTTCATGAAAATAATGATTTTATTTAAAAATTAAATATCAAATATTTAGAAAATTATGTTGATAATATAGAGTCCAATTTTGAATTATACATATCGAAAATTGGTTATGGTTTATTGTTTGAATTTTTCTGAAATACATGAATTATTTGTGTATAATGAAATTCGATACTTTATGAAATAAGCTAAATAAAAGAATTTATGCATCTTGCTTGAGTCATGGATGATAGAAATTCCCATTAATTCGAAATAAAATGAAATTAATACTATTTTAGGTAAATATAATGATGAATGTTCATATTCTTGAGCAAAAATTATAAAATAATGATTAAAATAATGGATCATCCCACCTCTCCACAATTATAAAAACCACCCCTCACTCCCTCTTCACATCACTCCTCTATTAATTGAATCTTCTCAATGTTCGTCCCAAATAATCATCTCTATTCCCTGCCCTTTTCCAATATCTATTGGTCTCTCTAAAAGAAAAAAACCCTTTCCCTTAAGGAGGATCTCAAGGAGGTTGCTTGAAGAGGTAAATCCATTTCCTTTTTCATATATTTTAATTTCAATTTATCTTCTTTTCCTTTTCAATCCTAACCTCCTTAGTCCAATTGATCATGATTACTCATGTATCATCTATATACTATAATTATATCATGTTAATTTAATAACCATTATCAATCTACCTACTCTCCCTCTTTTATTTTATAAATTAAAGCTTCGTTCGGGAGGTGCCGATTTGAAACCATCATGGACGACGATGTTTCGGTCTTCAAATTAACATTCAAGAATTTTCATTAAACCATTATAATGGTTGATACAGATTTTATAATGTAAAATAAATCGTTTTTATATTTCTTATGTAATATATTTTCATAATACGAAGAGATAATAAAAAATGAGTTCGTTATGATTAATAACTATAATAATAATCCAATCGATTATCACCGAATGTATTATCTAATGATTCATTATCATATTATTTAAAAAATGAGATATATAAACATATCCACTTCTATATTCTCATTAACAACATTTAAATTCCATATCTGGTGAATTATTCACATTTTAAATGAACTCCATTAAATATAATCAAGTTAACAGATCATGAAATCACGAGAATGAACACTCCGGAACGACAAAATTCAATCATATAAATTATAAATAAGACCATAAATGAACTCAATAAAACTACAATAAATAAAATAACTGAATATATGGTTACAATTTAATTAATTATTGTATTTAATTTTATTTTCCAGGACATTAATGCCATGTGATGAATACGTTGGGACACAAGGTAAGGGTTTCCTCATATCAGTTCCATTTTTGTGAGATATTCCATATTCACCTCTATTTCATGTGTATAGTGTATGTATACTTCTCATTGATATATCATATAATTAATATATTTATTTTCATTGTATTTAATGTAACAGTTTAATATAATCCTTCTTGGGTCATATTATTGGATTGATTACAAATTGGTAAGGGTTTCTAATCGAACCATCATTCCATTACTACACATACCCAAATGTAATGTTTATTTATTTTTGTGTACATAATCTATTTTCTATTTTTATGATCCAAAATAATATATTTATTGAATTTTAAATTTTGTTGGTGGGGATTATATTTTTTAAAATAGGTCCCTTCTTAATTCTTCCAGATAAACATGCCCTATTCAGAGGAACTTCCTGACTTCATACCCATTTTCAAGGGCACTATATAATCATTTTCAAGCCACAATTTTTTTATAAAATCACAAAGTTTATAAATATATAATATATTGAATAATTTCTAGTTTTATGACAACAAAAAATTCCTTTTTTACAATCTCTTTAATATTTTCCTCATACGACACTAATATTTTTTATTTGTAAAGATTCTTTAAAAAAACTTATTACATGATTTCACATCAGTGGGACAAAATTTATGCCTAAAATATAATTTCAATTTTATTCCATTTAATTTTATGGTATAAAAATGCTAACAATCTTATTTCATAAAAAAAATTATTTTTCAAAAGAACACTACTTTCCAATGCAAAAAGAATTTTTCTTCTCTAACTTTAACTTTTATGAGATATATGGCCTTTTCACCACTTATTAAATGATTGTGGTGTATGTGAATCCCATTGGTATATCATACAAAGAGTCTCATTATTCACCTAATATTCTATGGTATTATTATTTGAATGTTTTAATGTGTTATGAGACACTTTGGTCTCTTTAATGATGATTTCTTCATGATTTTTTCAATGGGCTCATTTAAAAGAATATTCATCAATATAAAAATCCTTCATTGAATATTTTACTTAATTGAGGTTTATCTATTATGATATGATCTACTGTAAAATCCCTATTCTGGGCTCCACCCAATAGTGCCTTGTACCTAGTTGGTTAGAAGGCCTCATGCACAATTCCCCGAACGCCAGAGGCTTCCGACTAGCAGCGATGGACATCGATGCGATAGTGGGTAAAAATTACCTCATTGGTAGAGTAAAAAAGTCGAAAAATAGTAAATAATAATGGATGAAATAATACCATACAATAGAAGTAAACAGAGAAAGACTAATAGTATAAAAACTACATCACATATAAATAAATGATGGATGTCACATTTATATAGGAAAGAATCCAAAAAATTCACAATGTTGGATATACATACTGAAAACCAATTTAAAGATAGTAGTAATCTCCAACAGCATCACAATCCTCAGCTTGGCCCCATTCACTCCTTCTCCAACAACAATCATATACATGATTATGAAGGGCATTTCCCTTATATATACCTGCAACCATATAATCTGTTTGGGCCGAAAAGCATAACCCGGACAGGGTGTGAGATGAATCTCAGTAGGAAACCACCAATAGATATATGCCAAACTGTCAGTGAATATATATAGCAGACAATATGAAAAATGAATTAATAATCCAGGAAGTACTCAAAAGTAAAAAATTAGTTTTCTTCCAATTACATTCATTTATATTTATTAATTATTCAAACCATTAAATAAAAAATCTTGATATCTTGACTAATCTCTATATACAGTTTTATAATATAACAAAAAGACATCTCAAAAGACCATCTAAACAATATAGTAAGACCAAGTCCAAGCCTGTGATTTGTCTCGGTAGAGTAGTCACAATCATTCAATTATTTAAATTAACCCCTCTGGGAAAGTTCCACAGTCTAATTGACCTGGTTCAATATATTATCAATTCAATATATAATGACCCTCTGGGAAATATCCCAGAGTATAACCCCTTTTATTATTACATAGAACTAATAATTTAAAAATGACCACCTGGGTATCTCTCACAGTCAATACCCCCTTGGTATTCATAGATAAAATAATTTATAATGACCCCCTAGAAGCTCCCACAGTCAATTCACTGTGGTCCAACATTAAATTAACAATGACCCTATGAGTACCTCTCATGGTCTAACCAATTTTCTCTGGGACCACCCAACATCTCTCACTGTCAACACCATTAGGTCAACATAAAATCAATTATACATAAATGTCCTAACCTCAGGAACAACTCACACTTAATGACACTTGATAATATTTTCACAATGTGAAACACATGCATCTCATATAATCATATAATCAGTATCTCCATCCTAATATAACAAGGCATGAAAAACAAGGAAATCCCAACATGAAATCTAGACCAATGTCCATAAACAATGAATAAGGGGAACATAACCATGGGGTTTCCCATAACAAGGTATAAAACCTTATACATTTTCAATTACATGAATCTCAAATAAAAAAATAATAGGTATTATACAGGGTAAAATTATCAAAACACACAATACCCCAACAAGGGTATTCGACACTTAATGCATATATAATCCAAAGAAAATCAAATAATGTCACAAACTACCTACGTTGATGTTTTACGATGAACACTCTTGAACATCAACACTTGAATCGGCCAATAATGAAGTAGATCTATGAAAAGGATAAAAATGATCCACCATTGATAACTCATAAGAGATGAGTGATCCAGAAGAAATACTCAAGGAGAAGAGATAACTCACTGCTGAGTATCCAACACTACCGGTGAAATCTTAATCAAAGCTCAGACGGAGGAATGGGAGGAGCTCGATGTTATCATGACTTTTGTTGCTCTATTTTATGAAGAACCTGGAGAATAATTATTTTCTGGATATGAGACATGACCCCTCTCCAACTCAACAATTAAAAATAAAGGTAACTAACATGTTCTTTTAATGTACATGATGTGTACAAGCCTCAACCAGACCCCGATTTAGGCGGTCTTCCAGGTCACCTACATGGCCTTTCACTCATCCATTACATGACTAGTACATGACTACATGTTGGAACTAGGTACAAGTTGTGTATTCAAAAGTACACGGTGTGTACATAGAAAATTTCTTAATTCTACATTTTCTCCCAAAAAAATCCTGAAATAAAGATCCATTCCTGAAATGAAGAGTCGGGTTCTTACAAACTGCCCCCCTTAAATATATTCACCACTAAATATCCCTTCCAACGTTGGAAAAGAATAAACATAAAGAAATTATGGACAGTATGGTCGTACATCAAATTCCCTCTCCAAAGTCACATCCTATACATGCCCATGCTTCCATATCACATGTACCAGAGGAACTGACCGACCATGGAGAACCGTTGTGTTGTGATCCACAATCCAAATAGGACGATCCTCAAAGGATGCCTCAACCTCCATCTCAATTTCCTAGGGTTGGAAACATGTGATGGGTCTGAAAAGTAACATTGTAGCTGAGAAACATGGAATACGATGTGAATTTCTTAGTACCACTCAGGTAACTACAACTGATAAAAAACTGTCCTAACTCTCTCTAAAACATAAAATGGCCCGACATATCTCATTGAAAGATTCCCATGTCTCATAATATTCTTGATTCCTAACCACAATGTGACAGATAAGAAAATCGGATCTCTGACCTCAAACTTCATATGTCATCTTCATAGATCAGCATAATCTTTTTAATGATATTGTTTAGTATCCATCCTTTTCTGAATCAGCTCTACCTTCTCAATAGTCTATTGGACCAGATGAGGTACCAACATAGCTGCCTCTCCTACCTCTAACCAACATATGGGTGATCAGAATGGCTACAATAAAAATCCTCATAAGGTTCCATCTGAATCATCACATATAAAATGTTATTATAAGAAAACTCCACTAGGGGTATTTGTCTCTCCCGAGAACCCCCAAAATAGAAGAGTCATGATTGAAGAATGTACTCTAAAACCTGAATCATGCACTTGTATTGGACATCTTTCTAGGGATGGTAATCTATACTCAGAAGTAACCGTGTCCGAAATACCTCTATAGTCCCTTCCAGAAATGATAATTAAACCAAACGACTCTGTCTGAAATTATAGAATGTTGAACCCCATGAAAATGCATAATCTATTAGATATACAACCTTCCAATATCATCCAAAATGATTTTTTCCTTGATCATAAATAAATTTACAACCTTTTTGAGTTAGTAAACAAAAACCCAAACCACATTTTTCCCTCAAAGAGACCTAAGTAATCCAGTCAGAAATCCCATCGCGACAACATTCCACTTCCACTACGGAATGGGTAACTGTTGTAGTAGCTCGGCTGGTCGCTGATGATCCGCCTTCACCAATTACAGGTGGAACATCTCATAAAAAATCCAACAAAATCTCTCTTCATACCTGGACACCAATACAGATAGTGTATATCCCGATACATCGTGCTGACATCAGGATGAACTGCCCATATTAATGAATGGAAATCTCACAAAATCTCCTCGCATATGTCTACAGACAACCACATAGTCCCATGAAAATGATAGAAATCGTCATCACCTATGGTCCACCGAGGAGTAGGGTCCACTCCCGGAACACTCTCACATATGACTAGACCTTCATAATCTGATAGCTGCCTCATTCCCACTTGGTATAGTAGAATATAGGAAACAAATATATAATAAAGAAGTGGTTTCACCTATCTATTGTGAACCTCCTAATGAATCTCAATGAACAGGGTCATAGGTTCCACACACAATTTTCATATTGGAATGATTATATATATGTCATCCTTCTAAAGGCTTCATCCATTGCTTTTCCTTTCCCAGGTGTTTAGGAAAGCTCAATGTCAAATAACTGAAGGTACTCAACCCACCATTGCTATCTAAAATTTAGATCTCAATGGGTAAAGATATACCTGGGGCCCCTGTAGTCAGTTTACACCACAAAAATCTCTCCCAAAAGATAATTTCTCCAACAATATAAATCATGCACAACTGAAGCTAACTCGAGATCTTGTGTTAGGTAGATCCTCTCATGTGGCCTCAACAGCCGAGACACATAAGCAAAAACTCTATCCCCCTACATAAGCACTGATCCAAGCCTGATACATGACACATTACAATAAACAGTTTAACACAATCCAGTCTTGGGGGAAATCGGTATCGTTCCTGAAGTTTATATCCGTTTCACTGCATTAAAGGTTCAATTGTTAGTGTTTCCCGTAGTTATATTGCTCAATTCTTAGTAATGTCTATAAGTGGAACTTTTAAGCATGAAAAGTCTAGTATAAACTATCCGTAGTAACCATACATCACTAGAAAATTCCGTATCTCAAATATGATCTTAGTATTCTCCTAGGAAACTACTGCTCTCACATTATCTGGGACTATAGAAACTCTAGTCTCAGAGATAACATGATCAATAAAGTGATATGGTCCATCCAAAAATGGAATTATGAGAGATTAGAATATAACTCATTCTCTATTAGTATACTAAAAATGATATCACGATGGGTAGCATGGTCATGTCGAGCGTTAGAGTACACCAAAATATCATCCATGAATACTACCATTATAGAATCCATGTACGGAAGAATAATTCGGTTCATTAGTTCCATGAAAACTGATGGCATGTTCGTGAGACCAAACAACATAACCAAATACTCATATAGTTTATACCTTCTCTAAAAGGATGAAAGAGGTATATCTAATGGTCTAGTGTGAAACTGATGAAAAATAGAACTCAATTCAGTCATCAGGAACACTCAGGATCCTCATAGATAGTCAAATAGATCATCAATCCATTGAATGGGATATCGTTTATTTACTTTCAATTAGTTCATCTTCGAATAATCCACAATAGGATTGAGGGTATTGTCCGGCTTCTTCACATAAATGACAGGAGAACTGGAATGAGAAGTACTAGTTCATTTGAAACCCATTTAATGTGAAAACTCTAACTGCTAGTTGAGATCTGGTAACTCTAGTGTATCCATCCTATATGGAGGAATGGACACCAGTGCCACACCTAAAACATGATCAATAGATAAATCCATCTCTCTCTCAAGAGTTAAACCTGAATAGTCATCTCAAAAGATAACTATGAAACAATCAACCACTTGAGGAATGTCCATATGAGAAGTACCATGGTCATCTAGATATAAACTAGAAATCCGAGTTATAATTCCTCCTAACCCATGATGCTCATGTCCTACATTACTCACCTGGACATACCATTACCCATTCTGTAGAAAAGACCCGCCCTATGGTGAATTGAAACTCACCCTACGGTGATAGAAGTCAACAAATGCCTAGAAAGAGACCAACCAATGCATTACAATAATTACATATATGTCATTCATTTCTAAGAAATAGATGTTCCATAATATGTGACACCAAACAACCTCGAGAGTGTACTCCTATTCCAAATGTACACTAGTCGTCCTAATCCCCAACAGAGTATCTAGTGTCATAACATCCTCAGAACTAAAGATATAGAGCCCAAGTCTCTCCAGAACGACAACATATATAAAAATATGGGTAGCCCCTATATTAAAAAAAGGAATAATCTAAAAACTGAAGCAACTAAAATCATCACTCTTACCATAGAGAGTCTGGGATCCTGCTCCTACTGCGTATACTCCTCTACAAATGTATGACCTATACCACAACCCTATGACCCTGCCTAACTATCCTAAGCTGGTCCACCCTGTGGTTTTTGAGAACATGTTGTCTAACTACCATGGCTACAACCACCTAATCAGCATGAACAGACATACAAACTCTAGTTCCATGACTGATGAGAAACTTGTGGTCCTATTCCTAAACATGGAGTCCTAAAAAACCCTTATCACTCGTTGAGGGTGAGAAAACCCATAAAAAATGCTGAAGATGGCCCATCATGCTGTAATGTCGGTACTTGATTTTGTCCTTCATAAAATGTGGTATCATATGCATAGTCTTTCCACACGGGTAGCATGACACCTGGAAAGCTGATGAAACATCACGTGAAATCTCCCTATGGTGCTTTCTGCTATCTGTCGAAGGAGTACAATCCTTGGATGACGAATCACCCTAGCTCACAGCACCTAAACCCCCCATATTGCGCTCAGTAATCAGCTCTTGGTTCACTATATCCATCAATAGTGTCATCCTGAATACATTCACCTTTGATTAGATGTCATACCTGACACCATCCTCAAATCACCTAGCCAAACATAAAACGTCACCTCCCAAATTATGTGTGAAGTGCTCAAGCTCTGTAAAACAGGATGAGTAATCCATTATTAAAAGAGTTCCCTACTCCAAATTCATGAACTCTTGGGCTCGATTATCCCTCAAAATATCTGGGTAGAAGTAATCATAGAAGGACCTCCAAAACTCTTCCCATGCCATAACCTGATGACGTCCTGCAAGTGAGATAATATACCACCATATCTTGGAGGAATCATGTATCATGTACATATCAATCTTCACCCTCCTATCTGAAGGTATATCCAGATTCTCAAAATGGAAATCATGGCCTACAACCATGACTATGCAGCCTGTGGTCCTCCATCCACTGAGAAAGTGGGAGGATGCTTCCGCTGGAACACTCATGTCAAAACTATCATAGTTGGGGAAGCATATGGTGCACCCTATAAATTCTAAATCATCCTCAAAAATCCCTCACTGAACTATTAATTAGCACATGTGTCTATTATAACAGCAGGTGCCAAGACGGGCACGATAGGGGGATCTGATGGTAGACCATGATCCACCATTTCATGTGTCTAATCATCGTTGGGTACATGGAATACAACCGGAGGACGTCTCGGGGGGCACTAATCAGCAAGGTCAAGCACAGAACATAATACACGATTATCAAGAACAGTAAAATATATTTTGAAGAACATAACATGAGAATTAAAACATTCAAATTTTACAAAAGCAGATTACGTGGCATGTAGTCCACTACACAATGTGTTCCCCTAAGTTTCAACATGGGAATGTACCTATGCCAAACCTGGTTGTGTAACACCCCTACACATGGAGTTTTCCTCTTGATTCATGACATGTAATTGGATTTTTCCTCCCACCCAAGTACTATTACACAGATAAACCACATGGGGTCTTCCGACATTACAGTACACGCTGTGTTCAACATAGAGACGATGTGTACTACGTAAGAACCAACCACCAGTGTTGTTAGTCACAAGGCTAGATACATAATTGAATTTTACATGACATATTCCATAATTAAATTTCCTGCACAACCAAAGTATGATCCACCTGTTCCCTTTATCACATGGCCAGATAAATGGTCCTCTGCGACATGGAGTGTACTCTCCGTACATGGTGTGTTCTACAAAATGTTTACCAAACCTGGGTCTCTATTCACATAGTCAGTCACATGGTCATGAACTAGATATAATTTACTCCAATTATATGGCATTTAATTAAGAAAACCCATTCTTCCTAAACATAAGAACACATGGCATTTGTTCAAAACCACACACATTGTCTTATCTAGGTTTTCAGACAGTTAGCCTCTAAAACATCTCTAAAACCCATAAAAACAAACAATTATGTTTATGTAATGACAAATTACAACCTGTGAGATCCCATACTCCCTCGAATCAATGTTTGATAACCTTATTCATATCATAACTTCAGAAAAAATCAATTAATGTTCAAACATGATCCACAAATTTTTATCATAGAGGGCCCATGACACCACATGGACCAATGTTTGGAACCCATACAAATGAAACATTATATATTCCAATTCCCTCTCAATATATAATTTATTCAATCATGACATATATCAAATCAACATGCATATCTAGAAAAACATCTATAACAATAGCATGCAGTCTGTAATTTACCGTAAATGAAATGATAAGAATGCAGGATATGTGATCTCTAACAAGTTCCAATATGATTCTTAATATGTAATACCCTCATCTCATTGGGATGAAACATAAATATAACCTCAATTATATACATCAAAACATCACAAAACAAGTGAATTACTTAATGGTTAAATCAAATCAACTGTAACAATTGAAAAAACAATAATAATTGAAATATTCGAAGTAACCTGGCATTTCCCTGCACATATTTTAGTTACTCTTGTGCACAACATATTACCAAATACCCATTTCATATTATCTCTATCTATAGGAACCAAATATTAAGAAAAACTATACAAGAAACCCCTTTGATTCCACTTTGTAATGTCCCAGTTTGAGGTGCCACCCAAAGGTGCCTCGTACCCTGTTGGTCAAATAGACTCAAGTGAATTTCCCCAAATGCTAGAGGTAGACGACTAGAAGCTATGGACTTGGGTGTGATAGTGGGAAAACTATACCCTCATTGATATAGTAACATAGTAGAAAGAAATAGTAAATAGTTTCGGAAGCACTAATATGTTACAATATAATTAAACTGTGGAATACTTATAGTATAAAAAACTAAATCATATATAAATAAATGATTTGTGTCTCATGTATCTATAAAAGAAGAAAAACTAGCAAAAATGCTGGAAATACAATACTAATAGCCAAAGTACAAAAAATAGTAAACTCAAACAACATCACAAGCCTCAACTTGGTCCTATGAAGAATGGTGATTTCCATTATCTATACTTGTAACCATATAATATGTTTGGACAAAAAATCATGACCGAAATAGTGCCTGAGACGAATCCTCATAGGCAACCATCAAATCATATTTTCCTAACAATATGTTCATTTATATAGCCATAAATATTCCCAATAAAGCAATAAACTAGGAAGTACTCAAAAGTAAACAATACTACTATTTAAAATTACATTAATTTACATTTATTAATTATTAAAAACATTCAATAGTTAATCTCATGATCTAGACTAAGTTATTTATCCCCTTTTATAATATAACAAACATAAATCTCATAATACAATCTAAACAATCATGTAAGACTGTGTCCAAGCTTGTTCTTTGGCTAAGAGAATCATTACAATCATTCATTAATATAAAAGCAACCCTTTAGGAAATTTCTCATAGTCTGACCCCTATGGTTCAATATATTATAAATTTAATAAATAATGTCCCTCTAGAATGCTCACACAGTCCAACCCCTTTTGGTCCCACATAGTACTAATAATTTAAAAACAACCACCTTGGTAGCAATCAAAATCAATACCCACTTGGTATTAATATCAAATGTAATTTACAATGACCCCCTGGATTCTCTCATAGTCAATTACCTATTGTCCAACATTCATTTAATAATGAATATCTGGGTAGATCTGGTGGTCTATCCCCTTTTTTCTATGACCCACTGGTTGCTTTCATAGTCAATACCTCTAGATCAACATAATAACAATTATACATAAATGACCCTAACTTGGGTAGCTATCATAGTCAATTCACCTTGGTCATACATTCACAATGAGAAACAAATGCATCTCATATAATCTTATAATTAGTATATCTATCCTAACATCATGAGGCATGGAAAACAAGGTAAGAATAATAGGAAATCAAGACCAATGACCATAAACTATCTATTAAGGGAAATAAACCATGTGGTGTCCCCTAACATGGTAAAAAACCTTAAATTTAAGAAATTAACCATTTATTAAACAAAAAAATTATAATTTATTATACTAGGTTAAATTACGAAATCACACAATACCCAAACATGGTATTTGTAACATAATGAAAATATTATACAAAGGAAATCAAAGAAAGACACAAACCACCGACATTGATGTTGTATGATGAACACTCTTGAACGTCGACCCATGATTCATCCGAGAATGATGTAGATGTACGGAAAAGGAAAAAATGATCAACACTCAATAACTAATGATAGAAAATAAATTAGGAAGAAAGGCTAAAGGGGAAGAGAGAACGCATAGGTGGGAATCCAATGAAACCACTAAAATCTCAATCAGATCTTGGACGGAGGAAAGGGCAGAGTTCAATGTTCTTTATTAGTTCGTCGCTCGCCCATATGAAACACGGTGTGAAGAATTTTTTTATGAAGTTAATATGTGACTCCTATCTAACTCATCAAATAAAAATAAAAGTATATGCCATGTTAATTTAATGTAAACGTCATGTACCAGCCTCAATCGGCCCCCACATTAGGCGGTCTTCTAGGTCACCTACACGGCCGTGTACTCTACTATTACACAGCTAGTACACAACTACACGTAAAAGCCAGGTACATGACTTGTACTCAAAAGTACACGGCGTGTACATAGAAAATTTTAAAATTCTCAATTTTCCACAAAAAACAACCTGAAATAAAGATCCATACCTGAAATCAATTAATGGGTTCTTACATGTACAATATATTATTAAAGGTTTTATAATTAGTTTGAGTGTGGATCTTCTATCTTGATACCATTCACCATATTACTCTGCATTGTCAGTGATTATGCTTAATGATTATGGATATTATTTATATTTCATCTATTAGTTACAATATGAATGTATATGTTGATTGTGTTCACCCCCTTTAATATGTGGAATTAATTGGACTCTATATGTGAAGGGTGGGATACTCTATAGGCCCTCGATGCATCTGTGGGTCTCCTGAGACAAATAGACATGGGAATGACTGTGAAGTCGACCATTTTCAAATATGGTTCTGTCAAATTCTTTAATAAATTTTAGATTTCTTTTACAAGACCTCGATGGTATGTTTCAGAATGTAAAAATATAATCATTTCCTCCATTATCAAACAAGTAAATGTTAGTCTATATGATTATTCGATTAGTATAACATCCATGGTTATGTTGTATTATAGCATTCTTCATTAACATTTTTCCTTCCATATTATGATAATGTATATGTTTAAATGCAAGTGTATTTATTTTCTCACCATTCAAAGTTTTTTTGTTTAGGATTATATATATTTTATTGCTTACCATTACTAAACTTTTGATCTTAACCCATTATTAGGTTTTATTTTTCCCTAGGGTGCAAAAAAGTATATTATTAATAACATGTGGAGATAATCTAGTGGTTTTGGATAATTTCCCATGGAATTTAAATGTTGTATTTTATTACTAGTTGTAATGTTGAACTAATGTCTGTATCTTGTTTTCAAAAACAACTAATCTATTGGTTCCTTTGGAATTTTATTCCTTTATAATATTCCAATTAAACAACATGAGGAACCGACTCTGGGAAACTGGGGTAAGGATTTCACAATACATTAATTATGGCATATGGTTCAGTAAATGGAATTTCATAATTAAGAGGGATTCCATGAAAATAACTACATAATGAACAACAAAACAATTTATAAAAACTAATACAATATGGGGATATATTCATAACATCTCATATATACCACGGATTTACAAAAAATCCAATATCAAGTCATGATTTGATTCGGTTGGAGAGAAATCAAAGAGACCTATGAACACCACGTATATATTATGAATTAGACCACATGGAACTCCCACAGGTGAAAGGTAGAATAGTAGAGAATAAAGGGAAGAGATAGTTTAGACGTACTGAGTTCTCTACAATGCATATAGAAATGATTGAATTAATGTCGGTGGAGGGTGATTAAGATCCACCATGGTGCACATAATAGATAAATAATGCGGGGACAAATAAAATAAGGTTAGAGGGGATTTTTTTAATTTCTAGAAACATTAATTTAGGGCACGATTTGGACACACAATTTTCAAAACCATGTGAAAAATTTTCTCATTACATTTTTTAAAGAAATGGTCTTGAACGATCCATGCACATAGTTTGGGAAACTATGAAAAAACTAATCACTTTAGCTCTAAAAAATAGGACAACATTTGAAACACAACCATGGAACCTAGTTCCCATGGTATGACTAATTGGGGAAAACACATAGAACTATTGATCTAGATACATAGTTTCCTTTTAGTGGATCATGGTTTTAGAATATGTGCCCAATCCATATCGTCTACACAATGATTTTACAGGGATTTTCACTCTTAGAACTCAATAGGGAACCCAAAAATTTCCATGGTCATCTAACCATATATTAAAACAACACATTTCAATATCCAAACTCTCTTAATTCCATATATAATCATGGATTATAGAATGAACCATGCACTAAATTATAAAAAAGAAAATCTATTAGAATTTCATCTAGTCAAATATCAATTGAAGATAAAATCAATACATATTAAAAATTATCATCCCAGATAAGACATGGGGAAAGAAAAAAATATCACACGACCTACTCAGGTTGTTAGGTTTCATCTAAATGGTTACATTGTGTTTCGAAACTCCAGAAAAACCTCCTAGAATAAGTGGATAATATTGTACACAAGTCGTATAAATATGAGAAAACACTCATACATCAATCTAGATGTTGAGATTGAGCATAATTGAGTCTATATTACCTAATACACAACAACATAATCATCTATTTAATCAATTGTCCTATGGATAATCTGTGGTTGGTTCCATCATTAAATGTTCCAATTTAGAGTCATGATACTCTACCATTAAAAAAATTTACCAAAGAGTGACATATGAATTCAAACAATATATCTAGATTTATTTTATCTGCATAACAACCAAAAACACTAATGAGAATGTAATATGGTCCTCATTCGATTGAAATTGTTGCATTCTGATCTACCAAACTGAAACTGGGCATGTTGAATTACCTTTAATAGAACATCTTACATCATAATCTCACCCATATTATCCAAAAGTGGGGACAATAATGGATCCTCACTAACCTATTTTTATTTCACTGAGATGAATCAAGTATCTCCACATTAATCCAACCACTATCAATAATTCCCAAATTATATGGCTGATATAGGAAGAACTAGAAAAAATGACTTTTTCGAAGGCATCAATATTTTAATTCGATCACTTTAACCAAATACCACTACTACATTCCAATTAAATCTCAATCTTGGATATCTATTTATTTTTTCATGACCCACCATGAACATGGATAAATATATGATCCATCTATTTTGATCATCACCCTTGAAACATATTATCCAAGCCCGACTGAGTTCTGGGGTAAAATCGGAATCTTGGACTATAGTCCAAGGAAACACATCCATGGTAGTACAACCTATAGTATTCTAATGTTTAATAATGTTATAATGTTGAAACATCCATGTATCATGATAATTGAGTAAGTACAAAGCATCAAATGGTGAATGATTAGGTCAATGAGCTGGATAGTGTTTGTGGGAACATCTAAGGAATCCCTACATGGGAACCTATGTGTCACCGAGCAATGAAAATGACTTGATAAGAAAGAAATCTTTTGGGATGAATATCAGGTGGAGTTCAGCCTCCATTCCCAAATAATTTTATAATATAGCGAGGCATCTCAGTGAATCACTCTTTGTGTACTCGGATGATTTCAATATAGTGGACATGCTCGTCTCCAAAAGATGAGTACACTATGTGGAACAAAAATACTCCCAAAAGGATCTAAAAAATTTATTTACATTAATAAGGAGTACTCAGTATGCTTATGGTACAACTATAAATCAAAAATACAATGAACGATATGTCAATCCATTCCCGGTTGACTTATTTTAGGGAAATATCAGCTTCACCTTCCAATGAATTTCCATATACCAACCACAATTCTTTTACCAATAATGGAATCCTATGATATCTCATGTACAACCACCATGAATTATCACTGTCTAGTGGTGTATTCAATGGTCAGATAAACATCCACCCACAACATCATTTTTCTCTCTTTTAAGAACCAATATAAATATTAGGATAACCAACAATATAAGAGTTTGAAAAATGATATTCCATGTCAAAATGGCACTTTAATGGTTGTTCTCCCATTACATAGTGGAAAAGATACGACACTTATTACATAAATCATTAAAAAATAGGATTTTTCCAATCATTATCTATTATGAATGGGATCTGATCACATAGAACACAATACATTGAACACTATTAACATATTATAGATATGGACATCATGCTTTAGATAGTGATACAAAAAAGAGATAGAAAACCAGCCACATAAAACAATTAGATTAGATGAAAATTTAGATATACCCATTAAAATCCACCTCAGTTACACTCACATGTTTTATAACAGTATGCATAAACAGAAAAATAACTGACTGGCATGTTAAACACTTGATTCTAATTATCACACCATCTTAAGAATTGTGATGATTATAATTCCACATTACATACTATGTAACTATTATGTAATAAGACCTATGAATATTGAGTAATAGCACAAGGCTATACCAATCACCACTGAACTGAAATTGTTCACTATGTGATCATCAATGTTGTTTGGTTCTTTCAGTATCAACACACACTTCCCTAACATTACATGAGAAAATTATAATATCACTGAAACAACCCATACGATTTTCATCCCTATGTAATGCAATATATGGAGACCTTTATAATAGTTTTAAGCCTGACTAAAATTACATGATACAACTATTATCCTGGATGACGAAGTATAGAATCATACACCACGAAAGTATAATATTAAGGGTCACATAATATATTTAGTTGATAAACACATCCTTAGGATATCTAAACCACTGTAATAAATACTTACATGATGACCAGGACAATTGAAAAGTGGGTTAAACTAAAATGAGACCACATTTAAAACAAAGGTGAAATTTTAGAAACTAAGAGTCCAACATTAGAATATGGCCCTAAAATAGTACCACACACATAAAAATACTAAAAAATATTTATTAATGACTTATTGTTATTAGGGTACTACCTACCTAGATCTAGACCCTTATCAGAGAATTAATTGTCAACCCAACAAAGGGGACACCAAAGTTGTAATTGGATAAAGGAAATATGATTTTTTCTTATGATAGTGAATAAAAGGGCCTAGGAATAACGCTTAGGTTCCCGTTTAGTGTATGTATTCAATGAAACATGTAGACAACCATTACATGAGGGTTAATCTATGAATACCACTTATAGTTAAATATTATTCCATAAAATTAATTTCCCTTTAACTCACTAGTCATTTGAATGATAGAAATTTTAAAACATCTAGTATTAGTCATAAGGAAAAATAATTTGGTCATTATTTAATTGAAGCATCAAGGAAAAATAGTAATTTTATGTTAAAATACCTTTTAAGAATTAATTAGTTAATCAACTTTGTATCATATTTAGGTAGTTCATTATATTAAAATCTTCTTAAACACCATTTTTTCATTTAAAATATACCACAATTAGACTTATTTAATGTAAATATTTATTCCAATATAGAGGAGAACACCCTTTAACAAGAAATTGGAATATTAATTTTCTAACACCTTATATAATAAAAATGATCAAAAATAGATATCTTGTATTTTATTAATAAAATATGATAGTTCAATTAATATTCCACCACACATCTATATGTAAATCCATATAGATGGTTGCAGACACATTAAATGACCATCAGTACATAGCTCGATCATACACGCAGGTAGTTATGCAGTAAGGCATATCAAACTAATTGGAGAACCATGGGGTGCATGTGAATACATCATCAAATCAAAAAATTAATCCAAAACATATTATAAACCTGTAGATATAAAACAACATTACTTTTTTTATCCTATAAACAGCATGCACCAACTAAACTACTTGTCTATAGTTGTGTATTTATGAATATAATCATAGAGATTGAGAATGACCTACTTTGGTGGATTCATACAAAATGTCCCCATGAAACCATTTTATTTAATAGTTATGATTAATATCTTATAAATATGTAAAATAGTTTCAATATTTCAATATATTATTCCCATAAGAATGGTTCTATTATATGGGTAACAATTTCTGTAATTATAATACACCCTGACACTTTATAAATTGTAAATTTGATCTCATTTAATCGCAACCAGTAAGATTCATCCCTTGGAAACAGGGGTTCATGGATAAATCAAGTCATGAATTGGTTATTAAAATACAATTTAATCATGAATATATGCATGAAAGCACAACATTTTTTAATTATATAATTTATTTAACTTTGCCATACATTACTATTTAACAACATGTTGTCACATGAATAAAATAACAGTAAACATGCTAAATTAGAATAGACGTACCAATTGTGATAAATTTAAACTATTTAATAACCTAAACATGTTATGTAGTTGGTAATATAAAATAAATCATTTATTATGATAAAATTAGAAATAAGTACATAAAAACATGATAAATAATAACATTCATGAGCAATAATAAACGAAAGAAACTATGTTTTTAGGGAAAACACCCAAAAAATGTAAACAAAAAGGATGGATGAATAAATTATAGGATCGTTCTATAAATATTATAGTATGAGGTAAATCAAACATCATGTTATATGTATATGGTTGGGAATAAATTACCTAAATAGATATAAAATTATTCATGTTACTAATATAAATAAAAATGTATATAACATGGTGGAAATTAACACACAAGTCAGGACAAAACCTTCAAATATAATTACATTACATTCCATATGTAAAGATAAATAAATCCTAGAAGATTTTTTATCAACATCCTCATTGTGGAAAATGGATGAATTTTCAAAATAAACATATAATTATGGAATAATATGCAAGGAACATATCATAACTTCTAGGAATATCAATGAATTCAACAAAATGGTATAGAACGTGAATCTATATGAGCATATCATTGTACATGTAATGTTAATTCTTTTTCCATTACTACACAATGGTAAATAAAATAAATCTAAAAAATTAGTAAGTGGGAGAATTTTTACTAATCACTCATGGTGGAATCACAGACATCTATAATAATGAACAACATGAAGAAAGATCCCATCATTTTCTACATAATCTTTTCCCCTTACCTAGTTTGGCCACTCCCATGACATGAAAATATTCACAAAAAAGTGGACAAGTATTATTTATAAATTAAAATTAAATGTAATATAAAAATAATAATTGATTGACATGTGAAATTCCAAATAATGTATTATTCATGAATTATCTATAATACTACAATTAAAAGAAGAAAAAAATAAAATATTCTACACAATCAAATATATAAATTAGGAAATAAAATACATCCTTCGAGGAGACATTCATGTGAATCTAGAGTACTAGATCATTCATGTGGCCCTAATCTCCCATATTAAATTCACAACACACACAATAAAACCTAGTCCTATGAGCATGAAGATCTATTCGGGTACCCCAGTTCAATGGGGGCACGAGCATGTTGTGTGATACATTCATATGGAAACCACCAATGATGTATAAAGCATAATATAGTCCTTATATAATATGTATGGTAGTGTTCAGGTGAAATTAAAAGATAGAAGTAAATAAATATATAATCAGAGAACATCATATTAGGTTCATTATGAAACCTCTCTGACCATACCTATAACATACCAAGTAAGTAATGAATAATAGATATTTTTATCTATGTCTATTAGTGAATTAGATAGTGTTTAGAGGCTTAAAATGAGAATAAATTCAATCTTAAGCATGGAATACACTAATATTTTTAAAAGATTGTTTTACTGCCTTTTGATGGAAAACCATTTTTAAATCTATCTTTTGACAATTTTATAAGCTATGTTTGTCAAAATAAACTTATTCTTTAATATTGGGACATAAAAATTTACTTTGTGGGAATTTTTTGGTATTTTTCCGATAAAGTTCATTTTTTAATGAATAGTGAAAAATGTTGTATTTTAATTCAAAACCTATTTTTAATCTAATTTATTTATATGATTATATTATCTTTTGAATTGGTTTTGAAGTGAAATTTGAATATATTATTACTATTTAATCTAATGGTGGTCATTGGAATCAATTTCACTTTGAAATTGGACTTAAACTGGTGTCAATCTTTTGATAGTTATTGTTTCATAAAAACACTCTATTTGTCATGACGGCGGGGATTAATTATTAAATTAATTAATGTAACATATATAATTTGAATTTTGTAAAATATAAATCATTTTTGAATTTAGAATATCAAATATAGCTTAGGGTGACGTTTTGGTATTTTTCTGAAAAAACTTCAATTTTTGATGAATAGTGAAACCACTAAGTGGTAGTTAAAGAAACTGATTTTTCGTTTATATGAAACTTTTCCACTTCTGTGATTTGATTTTTAAAAAATCTGACATACATGGTTGTCATTAATAATTAAAATGGGGTTCAATGAGATTAAAATAATTTTTTGGTGAATAGTTACTTTTAAGTTTTTAATCGCGATTAGAGGTAATTAGTGAAATTTAAGGCAAAAATGATATTATAGTAAAATGAAAATACCTAGACACATGTCCTACCCTTATTGGATGTGTCATGGCCGACCAAGAAAATCCATGGGTCAACTTGGAGACCCCATAGAGAGACTTTGGTAGGAAAATGACATTAATATCATTTTATTTAATGTTAAAATTAAAATGACACAAACATGAGTTGTTTTACTAAAAAAATTTTTAAATGGGGTTATACAAGTCAGATATTTGACTATTAATATTAATTAGAAAGATAAAAATATTTCCTACACGGTGATATTTTTTTTAGACATTAAATAAATTAAATTATTTATGACATCATGATGATGCAGCGAATACCTCATTAATAATGGATTTAAATAAAATGAAAAGATAATGTAAAATCTATGACCTACAGATGTCCAAAACCTATTTGATGGATGTATTTAAAACCCTTATCACCTTACCCTTTAATTATATCAATGTGGGACCTTTTTAATCCGAAACTCATATTAAAATAAAGTATCATTTCTTTACTTCCCAAGAGTGCCCCTCCTCTCCTCTTATAAAAGGCCCCCACATCTACCTCCTTACCCACACATCCAAAGCCTTTGGCTCGGCCAACCCCTGCCTATTTTGTCTCTCGACTTCCCTCTATTACTCCTTGAAGCCTCACTTTGGGCAGAAGTCTTCCCAAGGAAGCCTTTGACCTCAAACCAAAGGGAGTTACCCGATTTTAAGGTAATGTCTTCACTTGTGTTCTTTTGTTTTATTTTGATTCTCCAACACCCTAAACTCTTTTTATTCAATTATTTTGTAACAACACCAGTATATTACATATACTAGGATGTTGTCATAAATAGTATTCTAGCTACACTTACACACACCTACATCTAATGGTTAAAAAACATACTGTTTTCGTGGATGGAGAATTTCTGCCTCCCGAAATGATGATTGTTCAACATTATTTTAACACCTTAAAAGGTGGCCATTAAGATGAAACTATATTTATATATTATATATAATATGTTTATGTTTTCCTTAAGCTTATGTATTTCTCATTTTGGGCATACCTTTATGGTTTCCATTATGGGTAAATGTGATATCTTCATTTAAGGAAGTGCGGACTACCGCCCCCTCAAAGTAATTTGATTCGTTAATACCATATGTCGGACTTATAAAGGATGGAGTTATTATATTATATATGATATTACACTAGAATTATAATATACCTTTATATCATTATGATTCCATTTCATAAAATACTAAATTGAAATGGAAGCAGCGTTCATGCGTATGTACGGCTTACCGTCTCCATGAACGGTGCATTTCATTTCTTACCTCTAAATGTAATATAATATTATAAATGCATGCATGTACTAGATATATATGATATATATGATATCTACATCATGAATAACATTATGGATATAATGGATACATGAACAATTTGTAATTATAAATGGTTTATTTTTGACTCAAGTACTAATGATCGTTAAAACGACCATTATTAACATAAATAATTACATAGTGTTCATGACATGGAAATAAGTGATATAAAAGGAAAAATGAACTTGAAAAAGGTTCTTAAACAAGTAGAAATTAACTCAGGTTTATTATTCAGGAGATTAAAGAACGACCGAGTCAAGTCAGACATGAGGTATGGGACTTCATATCAATCTCCTTTCATTGAGGCATATTTTGTTTTATACAAAACCTTCTTTTATACGGTGTATAAACCCTTTTGACTTTTACGTTTATTCAAAATGAATCTTTTTTATATGAAGTTTTTACTAAATGACAAAAGGGAATGTTTTTGTCGTACATATGCTGCGACAATGACTTCTCCGCCGCCGTGACCATTATTTGAGTTTCGGCTTCCTCTAAAAGCCATACCTTTTTTTTAAAGAAAAATAAATACCATGTTTTACTTTTCTTTTGTTTTGTTATTGAAAATGGCTTTCATAATGTTTTTATATCAATGAGTTGTATTTATATCTTGTGATTGAAAGGTGGAAATGCTATGTTTCCTTTATTCATGTTTTATGTGATACGATTATGTTGAGGTTCTTGGGAATTATTATGAAGACGGGTGGTTCCGTGATAAACTATGGGCAGGTGAGCCCGATATAGATCTCCAATGCATTGGGTAACACGAAGGAGTGAAACGTTAAGTTTTCTCCGATGAGATTTAGGGAATATACTGTGATGGGTATTCCAAACGTAACCAAGAGGGTTACTCCCTACTTAAGAATGTTATGAATGCCTCAAGTTACCTTTATGTCTTATGATTTCTATGATTTATTCATAATTTTATGAGGTATTTTAAAGTGCTTATGTTTTATGGGTAAAGTATGATTTCATTCTTATGTATATATGTACCCATGTTTCCGTTCCATATTTTTATATCCCTTACTGGTCTTTTTATGCTCATCCCATGTTTTTGAAATGTTTTTCACAGGTCAAGGTAAAGGTACATTATATGATGATAGTGTCAAGGAAGTGTCAAGAAAGAATCCATGTTTTATTTTAAATATGTTTCCATTTATGGGAAAAATTAATACTATCTTTTATGTAACCACTTTGTTTAAATGTGGAATGTAATGCATGTTTTATGATCTAATTCTCTAAAACTCTAAATCTGAAAAGATCCTCAAGTTGTAATCTTGTAATAACTCAAGATTTAGTAATGTTTAAGGCTGGGACCTTATAGTTGGTATCAGAGGTCGGTTTGGATAACATAGGAGTTAGAATTATGTTAAATGATTATCCAAAAATATTTTTTTTTGAAATGATATAGCATTTTAAGATTACCATGTTGCTTCATCTAAGACATGTTTGTTCAGAATGGGTTTCCGCAGAGGAAACAGGGAAGCATTGTTAGGAAGGAATACAGAACGAAATAACTTTCTGAATCAGCATCCTGAGATGGCCGAAATTGGAACTGAATAGTTTTTTGCAGTAATGGTGCAGTTGACTCAAGCAATAAATGGTAGTGGTATCCATGAACGAGATCAGCCAGATCAACCGCAGAGGAACATGCCAGTGGTGGAACATTTCATGAGGCAACATCCCCCATCATTCAAAGGATCATCAGACCCTGTGCTAGCTGAAGGGTGGATTAAAGCACTGGAGAAGATTTTCGATGTCATGGGGTGTTCAGACAATCAAAAGGTTAGTCTTTCTATTTACTGTTTGGAGGGTGAAGCAGATCAGTGGTGGTCGATGGTTAAAAATATTAGGGACGCTGATGATATTGATGCTCTCGACTGGGATGAATTCAAAGGTATGTTTCTTGAGAAGTATTTTCCTATGGCTGTTCGACTTAGGATGGAAAAACAAATCTTGGAATTGAGGAAAGAGGAAGACTCAGTGGCTGCCTATGAAGAGAGGTTCACTCGTTTGGAAAGGTATGCTCCAATTTTTATCCGAGACCTTGATAGTAAAATCAATCGTTTTTACTCAGTATTAAAACCAAAATATCGAAGGTCATTATCTTCTCGTGAGTTTAAAAGTTTTGAAAAGCTTGTTCTATGTGCTGAGAAGGTGGAAATGGAGTTTGTCGGTGATTAAGTGTTCTATAACAACCAACAAAAGAAGAGACCGAGGTGGCCGGAGAAAGGAAATAATTCTTCAAAAAATTCTGATGGTAAGAAAACTAAGTTTCCGGTTTGTGATAAATGTGGTAAAAGGCATGCTAGGGAATGTCTTCTGAATTCTGGAAAGTGCTACTGATGTGGTAGGATGGGACATAAGGCTTGTGATTCCACTGAAAAAGATCAAGGTGATGGTATGTCCAAATTTGATTTACAGTTAGTGAAATGTTTTAAGTGCAATGAGATGGGTCACTGTGCAAACGAGTGTCCGAAAAAGAGCTTGAGTGATGGAAAGTAGTTATACTACAAGCAGAAAGGGGTGGTGAAATCATTTGCAACTTCTTCAGTAGATTTCGGGCCATCAAATGAAGTTGTATCAGGTATTTTTTTGTTTTTTCAGATTATTCTAGTGTGTTGTTTGATTCGGGGTCCACACATTCTATCATCTCTGAAACCTTTTCTAGTAAAATTGGAATACCATCTCAAAAAATGACTCCTGAACATGACGTAAAAACACCTGGGGGAAATGTTGAGGAAAAAAGAATTTATAATAATTTTCCTATCCTTATCTGTGGAAATAACCTACTTGCAAACCTTATTGTTCTACCTCTAGTAGAGTTTGATGTTATCCTGGGTATGGATTGGCTCTCTATTTACCATGCTAAGATTGACTGTAGAGCTAAAGAAGTTTATTTTCATAAAGACTTTCAGTTTGTGTACAAGAATGAACCATTACTGTTGATAACTTATCAAGAGGCCAAGAAACTTGTAAAATATGGAAATGAATGTTACCTTGCACATATTGTTGAAAACAAGGGAACTGTTCAGATTAATGATGTGCCAGTGGTAAATGAGTATCCTGATGTTTTTCCTGATGAGTTGCCTGGAATAATACCAGATCGGGAAGTTGAATTTACTGTTGACTTAGTTCTTGATGCTAAGCCAATTTCAAAACCCCCTTATCGAATGGCTCAAATTGATCTTTTAGATTTGAAGGAGAAATTGAAAGATTTATTAGAGAAAGATTTCATTCGACCTAGAACATCACCATGGGGTGCTCCTGTTTTAATTGTTAAAAAGAAAGATAGTTCTATGAGACTTTGCATTGATTATAGAGCCTTTAATAACATCACTTTTATGAACAAATATCCTTTGCCTCATATCGATGATTTATTTGATCAGCTCCAAGGAGCTCATTTTTTTCAAAGATTGACATGAGATCGGGGTACCATCAGCTGAAGGTAAAGGAAGCAGTTGTTTCGAAGACTGTGTTTCGGACAAGATATGACCATTATGAATTTGTAGTAATGCCTTTTGGGCTAACCAATGCACCTGCTGTATTCATGGACTTAATGAATAGAATTTTCCATGAGTTCTTGGATAAGTTTGTGGTGGTTTTCATTGATGATATTTTGGTGTTTTCTAAAAGTAAAGAGGAGCATGAAAGAAATTTAAGGGTTATTTTGCAAACCTTAAAAGAAAAGAAATTGTATGGGAAATTCAGCAAGTGTGAGTTTTGGTTGTAACAAATTTCTTTCCTTGGTCACATAGTTTCTAAAGATGGGATAATCGTTGATCCTGCAAAAAAATGGTTGTTGAAGAATGGCCAAGACCCACAAATGTAACAGAGATTCGTAGTTTCCTCGGTTTGGAAGGATATTATGAAAGGTTTGTTAGAAATTTTTCACGGTTATCTTGTCCAATGACTAAGATAATTCGGAAGGGTGTTAAGTTTATCTGTACAAAAGAATGTGATGATTGTTTTCAGGAATTGAAAAGAATATTGGTGAATGCTCCATTTTTGGCACTACCTTCCAGGAATGGGGAGTTTGTTATCTATAGGGATGCTTCATTGAAAGGACTTGGTTATGTCCTAATGCATAATGATCAGGTAATTTCTTATTCTTCACGATAGTTGAAAACTCACGAGGTAAATTACCCTACACATGATTTGGAATTAGCTGCTGTTGTTTTCGCTTTAAAAATATGGAGGAATCATTTGTATGGAGTAAAGTGTGAAATATATACCGATCACAAAAGTTTAAAGTATATATTCACTCAGAAAGAATTGAACATGAGACAGAGGAGATGGCTATAATTAATCAAGTATTATGATTGTACAATTCATTACCATCCAGGAAAATCAAATAAAGTGGATGATGCTTTGAGTCGAAAAAGTAATGCTTCATTAGAAATGTTGTGTTTGGAACGTGATCCTTTGGTTAAGGATTTGATGAACCTTGGCATAGAAGTTGTTGGTGCAGGATGTTCTTCTGTTTTGTACCAGGTATCAGTGAAATATTCTATATCAGACAGAATCAAGAAAGCACAGAAGCAAGACAGTGAGTTGCAGAAAAAGGTAGAGCTGGTTCAGAAAGGTAAGTTGCCTGAATTCAACATTGATAATGATTGTGTTTTTAGATTTGGGAAGAGATTGTGTGTGCCTTGTGATTCACAGTTGAAGAGGGAGTTGTTATGTGAAGCTCATAGTTCTCTGTTTTCAGTTCATCCTGGCAGTAGTAAGATGTACAACGATCTGCGGGAGTATTAATGGTGGGATGGAATGAAAAGAGATATTGCTGATTTTACGGTGAAATGTTTGACATGTCAACAGGTTAAAGAAGAGTGGGAGTTACCGAAAGGGATGCTTCAGCCTTTACCAGTGCCAGAGTGGAAATGGGAGAATATATCCATGGACTTCGTTGTGGGATTACCGAAGACCCCTCGAGGTAATAATGAAATCTGGGTTATTGTTGATCGCTTGACTAAATCTTCTCATTTCCTTGCTATACGAGATACTTTTTCCCTAGATCAACTTTCCCATTTGTATCTTAAGGAGATAGTCAGGTTACATGGAGTTCCCCTCTCCATTGTATCTGACCGTGATCCATGTTTCACTTCTAACTTTTGGAAAGGCCTTCAGAAGTCGTTGGGTACTGAATTAAATTTTAGTAAAACTTTTCATCCTCAATCAGATGGGCTGTCAAAACGAAGAATTCAGACATTGGAGGATATGCTACGTTCTTGCTCTATGGATTATCAGGGAAGTTGGGACCAACATCTTTATTTGGTTGAATTTTCATATAATAGCAGTTTTCATTCCAGTATACAGATGGGACCATTTGAGGCGTTATATGGGAAGAGGTGTCGAACTCCAGCTTTTTGGGATGAAGTGGGTGAAATAAAGCTGATGGGACCAGAATTGGTAGAAGAGTTGGCAGAAAAAGTCCAGCTGATACAGAAACACATGAGAACAGCTCAGAGCCGGCAGAAGAGTTATGCGGACAACAAGAGGAAGGATCTATCTTTTGAGGTAGGTGATCATGTTTTTCTCAAAGTCTCACCATCGAAAAGTGTGATGCAATTTGGTTAGAAAGGAAAGCTGAGTCCAAGGTTCATTGGACCATATAAAATTCTGGAGAGAGTTGGATCAGTTGCATACCGGGTGGCTTTACCTCTAAGTTTATCTCAGGTACACAATGTTTTTCATGTTTCAATGTTAAGGAAGTATATGCCAGATCAATCTCATGTTTTGAGTCCAGAGGTAGTTCATCTGGAAGAGAACCTATCTTATAAGGAACAACCGGTCCAAATTCTTGACCACATGGAGAAAGTGTTAAAGAATAAGGTGATTAATCAGGTAATGGTTTTGTAGAAAACCCACATGATGGAAGAGGCAACATGGGAATCTGAAAATGCAATGAGAAATAAGTACCCCCATTTATTCGATAAGTAAATAAATTGCGGGGGCGCAATTTTCTAAAGGGGGGAAGGATGTAACATACCAAGTAAGTAATGAATAATAGATATTTTTATCTATGTCTATTAGTGAATTAGATAGTGTTTTAGAGGCTTAAAATGAGAATAAATCCAATCTTATGCATGGAATACACTAATATTTTTAAAAGATTGTTTTACTGCCTTTTGATGGAAAACCATTATTAAATCTATATTTTGACAATTTTACAAGCTATGTTTGTCAAAATAAGCTTATTCTTTAAGATTGGGAGATCAAAATTTACTTTGTGTGAATTTTTTGTATTCTTCCGATAAAGTTCATTTTTTAATGAATAGTGAAAAATGTGGTATTTTAATTCAATATCTATTTTTAATCTATTTTATTTATATGATTATATTATCTTTTGAATTGGTTTTTAAGTGAAATTAGAATATATTTTTACCATTTAATCTCATGGTGGTCATTGGAATAAATTTTACTTTGAAATTTGACTTAAACTGGTGTCAATCTTTTGATACTTATTGTTTCATAAAAACATGCTATTTGTCATGATAGTGGGAATTAATTATTAAATTAATTAATGTAACTTATATGATTTGAATTTTGTAAAATAGATATCATTTTTGAATTTAGAATATCAAATATAACTTAGGGTGAAGTTTTGGTATGTTTCTAAAAAACATCAATTTTTGATGAATAGTGAAACCACTAAGTGGTAGTTAAAGAAACTGATTTTTCGTTTAAATGAAACATTTCCACTTCTATGATTTAAGTTTCAAAAAATCAGACATACATGGTTGTCATTATTAATTAAAATGTGGTTCAATGAGATTAAAATAATTTTTTTGTGAATAGTAACTTTTAAGTTTTTAATTGCGATTAGAGGTAATTAGTGCAATTTAAGGCAAAAATGACATTATAGTAAAATGATAATACCTAGACACATGTCCTACCCTTATTGGATGTGTAATGGCCGACAGAGACAAGCCATGGGTCAACTTGGGGACCCCATGTATCCACTTTGATAGGAAAATGACATTAATATCTTTTTATTTAATGTTAAAATTAAAATGACACAAACATGAGTTGTTTTACTAAAACAAATTTTAAATGGGGTTATACAAGTCAGATTTTTGACAATAAATATTCATTAGAAGGATAAAACGATTTACTACATCATGATAGTTTTTTTATAATTTTTAGACATTAAATAAATTAAATTATTTATGTCATAATGATGATTCAGCAAATACCTCATTAATAAAGGATTTAAATAAAATGAAAAGATAATGTAAAATCTATGACCTACACTTGTCCAAACCTATTGTATGGGTGGATTTAGAAACCTTATCACCTTACCCTCGAATTATATCAATGTGGGACCTTTTTAATCTGAAACTCATTTTAAAATAAAGTAACATTTCTTTACTTTCCAAGAGTGCCCCTCCTCTCCTCTTATAAAAGGCCCCCACATCTACCTCCTTAGACACACTTCCAAAGACTTTGGCTCGGCCAAGACCGGCCTATTTTGTCTCTAAACTTCCCTCTCTTACTCCTTGAAGCCTCACTTTGGTCATAAGTCTTCCCCAGGAAGCCTTTGAGCTCAAACCAAAGGGAGTTACCCGATTTTAAGGTAATGTCTTCACTTGTGTTCTTTTGTTTTATTTTGCTTCTCCAACCCCCTAAACTCTTTTTATTCATTTCTTTTGTAACAACATCAGTACCTTCCATATACTAGGATTTTGTTATAATAAGGATTCTAGCTACACTTACACACACCTACATCCAATGGTTAAAAACATACTGTTTCTGTGGATGAAAAATTTTGCCTCCCGAAATGATGATTGTTCAACATTCTTTTAACAACTTCAAAGGTGTACATTAAGATGAAACTATATTTATATATGATATATAATATTTTTATGTTTTCCTTATGCTTCTGTATTTCTCATTTTGGGCATACCTTTATGATTTCCATTATGGGTAAATGTGATATCTTCATTTAAGGAAGTGCGGACTACCGCCCCCTCAAAGTGATTTGATTCGTTAATACAATATATGGGATGTATAAAGGATGGAGTTATGATATTATATATGATATTACACTGGAATTTTAATATACCTTTATATCATTATGATTCCATTTCATAAAATACGAAATAGAAATGGATGCAGCGTTCATGCGTACGTACGTCTTACCGTCTCCATGAACAGTGTATTTCATTTCTTACCTCTAAATGTAATATAATATTATAAATGCATGCATGTACTGTATATATATGATATATATGATATCCACATAATGAATACCATTCTGGATATAATGGATACATGAACAACTTGTAATTATAAAGGGTTTATTTTTGACTCAAGTACCAATGATCGTTAAAACGACCGTTATTAACTTAAATAATTACATAGTGTTAATGGAATAGAAATAAGTGATATAAAAGGAATAATGAACTTGAAAAAGGTTATTAAACAAGTATAAATTAACTCATGTTAATTATTCAGATGATTAAAGAATGACCGAGTCAAGTTGGACCCGAGGTATGTGACTTCGTCTCAATCTCCTTTCATTGAGGCATATTTTGTTTTATACACAACCTTCTTTTATACGGTGTATAAACCCCTTTTACTTTTACGTTTATTCAAAAGAAATATTTTTTATACGAAGCATTTACTAAATGACAAAAGGGAAGGTTTTTGTCGTACGTATGTGGTGACAACGACTTCTCCGCCGCCATGACCATTTTTTGAGTTCCGGCTTCCTCTACAAGCCATACCTTTTTTTAAAAGAAAAATAAATACCATGTTTTACTTTTCATTTATTTTGGTATTGAAAATGGTTTTCATAATGTATTTATATCAATGATTTGTATTTATATCTTGTGATTGAAAGGTGGAAATGTTATGTTTCTTTTATTCATGTTTTATGTGATACGATTATGTTGAGGTTCTTGGGCATTATTATGAAGATGGGTTGTTCCATGATAAACTAAGGGTGGGTGAGCCCGATATAGCTCTCCAATGCATTGGGTAACACGAAGGAGTGAAACGTTAAGGTTTCACCGAAGTGATTTAGGGAATATACTGTGATGGGTATTCCAAACGTAACCAAGAGGGTTACGCCCTATGTAAGAATGTTATGAATGCCTCAAGTTACCTTTATGTCTTATGATTTCTATGATTTATTCATGATTTTATGAGGTATGTTAAAGTGCTTATGTTTTATGGGTAAAGTGTGATTTCATTCTTATCTATATATGTACCCATGTTTCCTTTACATATTTTTATATCCCTTACTGAGCTTTTTATGCTCATCCCATGTTTTTGAAATGTTTTTCACAGGTCAAGGGAAAGGTACATGATATGATGATAGTTTCAAGGAAGTGTCAAGAAAGAATCCATGTTTTATTTTAAATATGTTTCCATTGATGGGAAAAAATTAATACTATCTTTTATGTTACCACTTTGTTTAAATGTGGTATGTAATGCATGTTTTATGATCTAATTCTCTAAAACTCTAAACCTGAAAAGTTCCTCAAGTTGTAATCTTGTAATAACTCAAGATTAAGTAATGTTTAAGGTTGGGGCCTTATAATACCTATATGGGCATAATATGGATTTTATCTGAACAACATTAAATCTATAAAAATATATAATATTAAATAATAATAGTTCTTCATGAGTAATAATCAATGGTGGAGGGATCCCAAGGATGTGATATGGCCCGACTATTGCATCCTCAAGTTAAATGAATTTACAATTTTCATTTCATTAATATTGGAATATCTAGTATTCAGTTTAATCAGAATAATGTGTTCATCTATAGAAATCCTTATAAAGGAGCCCATGTTTTGGATCTATACAATAACAATTATCCAAAGCCGAAGGAGTCTGGCCTTAGTAATCCATAATTGGAATCCCATGTATCACTCTGAGAAAAATGTAATCGTGTCCCCATTGACCATGTCCATGGTATCCCAAAAATTGGTTTTTGTATCACTTGTGGCATGGTGTAACCTTATTTCCAATGATCCATCCCCAAGTTCTTCCATATGATCTCGTATTTATCCTATGGAGGTGAAAAGAAATATACTGATATCATACAAGATATATCATGTATATCTCATTACATTTAACGACCAGAAAAACTATGAACTCATACTTTAGTTGCATAAATCATCCATGTTATCACTCAAGGTGTAAATAGTTCATTCATTCACATTATGTTTGAAAAATACAAAAGAGTCAATGTGTTTTAAAATTCCATATAACAAATTAGGTTTATTTGGTGAGGTTGACACCCACAAATAATTTCAATTAAAATAACACAATATTTGTTTACAAATAATAAAATATTAAACAACATGCCGTTAAATTCATTTAGTTGTTATATTACATTATCGTGGAATACTAATCATTGAATGAAAATTATTGGTCCAGGTGGGTTGACCTTGGAATATTACACCAAACATGAAAGAAATATAAAAATGGTCATGCTTACTTGCATTCTATACAATATAATCAGGAATTAATTATAATTTCTAGGCCATATAAACATATATGATGGTTTGGTGTCTATTGTAAAATCAAGAGGGTGTCACATCCCCGCACCATTCATTTAAAAAATGTTTATCATTGGATGGAACCTCACAAAATTGAGGTGTTTAAAAAGAATTAAATTAATTAATTAATGTATTCAATAGAAAACCATATTATGTTTGGTTTAATATTCAGACTCGTGATAATTAAAAAATGATAATTATATATATATATATATATGCTACTAGAATGAGAGAAAATGGTTCTATAAATGGGATTTCACATTTAGGAGCTGTCACAAGGAAATAACAGTGTACAACGATATGGAACGAATTATAAAACACTAAAACCATAAAGTAAGAGATATACACCACCTACCATAAACCATGTAATTCCCCCATTTCCAATATTGAGTCTTGATTTTGTGCATATTGGAATAAATTGAACAAATGATCGAACACCCTTGATATAAGGAAAACTATATTTCTTTAAAATATCATAGAAGGATGGAAAAAAAATGGATAAATGATAGAATAGAAATCATATATTTGAAAATGGATATCAAAAGTAGTGTAAAAAACCTGTATTTGAGGTTTGATGTTGGAGATATCCCAATCTATAGGATATGGGAGGTGTGGCTCGTGAAAGACCCCCTGTTGTGCACGAATGATAATGAAGAGAGAGAAAAAATATGGTTCGTTGGATGTTTTATAATTATTAGACACATTACATTGGAACATGGTTTGGCCACATGGTTTTTCAAACCATGCACTGACCATTATCATGTCCCTATATAAGGATATGGTCTCTAGATACACATGAACATGGTTTGGGAAACTATGTGCAAACCATGCACCTTCCCTCTCCCAAGAAGTCATTCAAATACTGCATGACCATGTGGTATGGTGTGAATGATCTGACAAAACCTCATTACTCCCAACCCACTAATCTGGATTCATTTTTTTCTCTATGTGGACCCATAGTATCAGAAAAACCTGTTCACTACATATCTCTTTTAAAATTTTATTTTATGTGGCCCAACACTCCAGAAACTCATCACAACACATGTTCCATCCCTCATTCCTTAATTATTGTATAGAAACATCACATTTTTTATTAAAACCTATCAGGATTCCACAATAATGATTGTTTTACAAAATAAAATTTCCACAATATAATATAAATAAAATTCCCTAGCAATTTCATTTGGTATAAAAAATCGGATGCTACGCATACCATTGTGATCATGATATTATTATATATTATATTTGATTGATATGTCCCATTATTATCCTTACTAATAATCTGATCTCAACCATTCATAGATTTTAAACATTCCCCAGGTTATGAAGAGGGTACAAAGTATGATGTGATTATAAGGGTACCTTTTATATTGAGATATTATTTAGATAATAAAGACTGTTGTTAAATAAAATAGTTATGTTTATATTATAAAGTCATAACAAACCATTACAATTTTGAGAATTTTTATTTGTGGGATATATTAAATATTTATCAAAATGGTGTGATATATATTTCTTATGAATGGCGTGATATAAAAATGAATACCATAATTATTAAAGAATGAGGAATACATGGAATGTATTAAATATAATTCTAAGGGTGGAGCTCCCATGAACTATCTTAGAATAGAGATTCAATAGGAAATGTCCATATAAAACATTTAAAGTTAATTTTTTTTATTCAAAGGGAATTAAACTAAAATATGTCTGACTTAGAAAACAATAAGTGATATTTTTCATCTGTCAATGTTTCAATTGTATATTAATAATTCATTGAAAGTTCATGAGTGAATGAAGATCAATTTGGTCCCCCCATATATAGTGAATTTTCCTCAATCATTGGTATGGTCAATGATCCATTGTATTATTTTAATAGAATTAACCTCTTAATTTATGATCATAGTGATTTTGGAGAACAAGAACATTGTTGGTTCCATGCTCCCGAAACTAGTCCATTGTTGTCAACTATGTGAATTTTTTTCGTCCATCTATTATATTATCCTCACACTCTAATAATCATATTTATATATAATTGATATGATAATAATATTGAAAATTTATATTAAAAGTTGGAATTGTAATTGAACACATAATAAACTAGCGATAAAGGTATTTGAACAATATAAATAATATTCCAATACAAAATTTGTAGGATGAACATATAACATAATAAACTATTATTTCAATATAAAATTTCTAATTAAAAAAACATTATATTCTCAGAAAGTATTGCATGAATCACAAAAATAAAACAATATCTCGCAAATTATATTAATATTATTATACAAAAATAGATTTAATAAATAATATTCTAAAAAATATTTATATATATTCTAAATGTATGTAATGTTGTATTTGGATTAATTAATTTTTTAAGATTGATCTATTAAATAAATGAATTTTTTCATTTCAGATATCTATTCAAAAAACATAAAATTTTAATTTTGTTAAGAAAATTTTTTATTCAACAAGTAAAAATTATTTTAGAATAAACGTTCAATGTCAATATGAAAATAATTTATATTTAGCTTAATAATGAAATAATAATAATTTTCTTAATGGTGGCCCTTTTGAAATATTATCACTATGTAATAATGTATTAATTGGGTTCGAAACATTTTTTTTATAAAAATTATATCTCTATAATCCAAAATATATCAATTGGAACAAATTTATTAAATCGATAAAATAAATGATTAACATTTTTGAAAAATAAGTAATATGTTAGAGTAAATGTTTTTAATTTCTTCTATTAAATACTAGTTTTCATAAATAATTGAAATTAAATATAATAAAATTTATTTCATATTTGATGTCAATATTTTTATATTATCAAATATGTTCAATTTATTTTTTAGATATAAATTTTTTATTACTATAATTAAAGTCACTATCAATGATAATAGTGAAAATGTTATTTTCAAATATTTTTTTTTTATTAATGTAAAAAACCATTTATCTAACAAATAATATCTATGAATTTTGTGTAGTTAAAATAATAGGATTTTGATATATATTTATATTTATATTTATATTATCAAACATTAAAATTGTAATTTATTTTATATATGACTAAAATATTATATTTTTAAAACATTTGTTTCAACAATTTTTTATATATATAATTTTTGTTTAAATTTAAAATTTATCATTCAAATATATTGAAATTTATTTTCATTAAATGATTTCTACATTGGGAATCTTAAAATAAACTTATTGGAAGAGTAGTCACCTTTATTTTTTTGTAAAAAAATTTACTTTGGAAAAAACTAACTCCAATGGAAAAAATAGGGTAACAATTAAAAATGTAATGTTAAAACATGATAAAAATGTTCAAAACATGATAAAAATGAATGGTTGAGGGATGATATAACTTAAATAATATGACACTAAATTATTTCCCATTTTTTATAACTAAACCATTAATAATATCATTCCATCATTGAAAAATAAATGAGTATGAACAAATAATCCATTTCTTCAGTTATGAAAGGAGATAACATCATTCATATTTATATACCATTTTAAAACATATTGATAGAGAAAAAATAATCTTCATTAACTTTTCAAATCTCAATGACTTTCATGTAATATTTTAACTTTTCTATAGTCTAAGGAATAGAGAGTTAATGTGTTACCCATGGAAGAACATCCAATATGAGAGTTAATGTTTTATAACAAGATATCTTAATTCCTTTTTCTCCAACCGAAAAAATAAATTTTCTATGTATGATGTAACGATAAAAAATGTGTTATTTAAATATTTAATTGTTACTATATTAATGTAACATTATTATTATATTTTCCTATAAACAAATACAAAAATGAAGATGTCATTGTGTATATGTGAGGACTACTATATCCATGAATAGTTCCTTATATTTTATCTATCCATCATTCATGGATGTCAGAAAAAAATTATTTATGTAAAAAATAATTTTTTTTAAAAATATAATATTTTTAAAATGCAAATTATTTTATTTCCCCACCCCATTCGATGAAAAATGATTTTTTCCTCTATGGGTGTGTGTGAACTACTATATCAATGGATGGTCATATTTAATTTTCCAATAATGCCTATATTAAATAAAATTATAAATTAATATAATGAATAAAATGATATTTAGGATACTATTGTTATTCTATAATGGAATTATTTCAAATTTTATAAGTTACATTAAAAATAAATTGTCATAGAATACCCAATCACTATAAATGATCATATTTAGGAACCTTTCATAATATTGATTCCAATTTTTAAAACCCTTTGAGAATATAATAATTTTCTTTTCATTTTTAAATAAAATAAAAAAATATATATATTTATTGATACTAGTGTTATATTGTTATTAGAAATTTTATCACTATAAATATAAGGATGGTGTTTTAATGATATAAATGGTAACACATCATATAAAAAACACTTGTTAACCAAATTTGATAAATGAATAAAATATTACTATAAGATTTCCATATATATATATATTAAATAGAGAAAAAAAATTCTGTACAAGGATTTTAATAAGTTAAATATTGTTCATCTAGATGTTAGGTGAATGAGAAAAGAAAACCATGACCTAAAGTAACAGTATTTTTTAGGAAATTTGATTCACTGTGATTTGATTCATATCAAACACCGGTTTATTTTATAAGTGTATGATTTTGAAATGGATATGTAATTATAAATATTTTCATGAAATTTGATTTATTTAAAAATAAATCAAATTTTATAACTTCCATTATTTTTTAATTTCAAAGACCATGAATTTTTAAGGGTTAGTTCCTCTAATTAATATTTGAAGAGACGATATTGATATTTTAGAACCTCATTTATTTTATATGGTGTATTAATTATTGTTAATATAAATCAGGTGTATTTATTATCATTCATTTTCAGATATATTACTTACCATTTCATGGTATATCTTATATTTTATTGTTATTATTATCTTTTAATTACTATAATGTGTTTTTCTTCTAAATTTCATGTCTATTATACATGTCTTGATCTATAGAATATATTTTATTTAAATTATTTGTAACAAGTTTATTTTATACTATATCAATATTTATTATTTATTTATTTTATTTTATGTTATATTTCATTAGATGCCTCTTATGGTGTTTAGAATAAAATGTCACCTAATCTGGAAAGGGTTCTCTTTAATCCCAATTTTAAATCATGATTTTTTGTTGCAAGATAATAATTATGGGGAATATTTATTTTATTTAATTCTAAAAATTAACATCATTTTCAGTTAATATTATTATTCTTGGGGTTTTACATGTTATGTACTATTTCATCATATTATTGTCTCTTTATCATCTCATTTTAAGAAGACCAAATCTACAACTTAATTAGATTGGGAATTCATAACTATCCCACTTATGCTCATTTGGTATATATAAAATTTTCATTATAAAGGCCAATACAATTCTGTAATTTCATTTCATACATCAATATGATTAAGTAAAAGTTCAATGGAATTTCTCGATTTTCAAATTAAAATTTAATAGAAAAATGTATATATTTTTAATGTTTTTTTCTTTGAACCAATTTTTCCACCATCATGTTTATTTTATTTAAAAAATACATTATAAAATATAATTCATTTCTAAAAATAAATATTTTTTTGTTGGACTAATAAAATATTTATATTAAGAACCTACTTTTTAATTTTCAATTTTTCCACAATTTCTAATATTATTTTTCCAAATTCCCATATTTTATTATTTATGTTAAAAAAATTGACATAGATTATTAATGATCATGCATTTAATTTAAATACTACAATCCATATTATATATATGTATGGATTATATGATGTTCTTCTCAATCAGTGATATTATTAATCAGTCCAATTACCCTACCTCATTATCAACTGTGGATATGCATGGGTTTTCTTCCAATTAATTTTCCCAGTTAATGACACGTATCATATTTCATTGATTGAATGTTTGTCTCACACCGATATATTTGGTTAAAAATAATATAACACATATACAATTTTTATATTCGATGTATATACCATTTGATTCATCATCCTAATTTAAAGGTATTTAAAAATAATGTTATTTGATGTTATTATCACAAATTGATATAAATTTAAATATATAATGGTTTGGTAAGAATTATATACCTTTCCAATGATTAAGGTAATGGATTATATTATATGAGTTTTTATTAGAAGGATTAATGATTGATCCTAATCAACTATCAAACATTTTCCAAAATATGATGGTTTTTGGGGGAGTGATCTATAACATGGGACTATGATTTCATAATTTATATGGTCCAAATATAATTATAAGTCCATTATTTTATGATATTGTTTCATTATTCCATGTTTTCATGCATTTCTCAAATATTATTTCTATGGTACATGATTGATCAGTTTATATTTCTTGTATGACTACTAATACTTTTAGTCTAATCATATAATTTCATATTATTTTTAGTAATATAATTTCCCCCTTAAGAAGATATATTATATGCCTATGCCATAACCATTGATAAAATGTTGAAAAGATATCCCTTGCTGACTGTTTTATGTCAACAATTTCTTCTACTTCAATTCTATTGATTATGATTATGATTATAATTAAAGAGAATTATTAAATGTGTTATTAAGAAAATAAATATTAAGAAATGATCACAATTGTTGTAAAATATCTTTTCCCATTTAGCATGACTAAAAATAATGTAAGAAACTCCCCTTCAATTCATTATAATATTATAGTGAGAAAAATATTTTTATGATAAAAAATATGTCAATGATAATGTTGATTACCTTATCTAATCTCACTTAATATAAAATAACTAATTTAAATAAAAAAATTTCAGCACCTGATTGATGGGCATTATTCAAGGATGTTTGAAATTTTTTAATGGGAATTGTATGTTAATATTGGGTATTAATATATTTATTTTTTATTCAGATAATAGAATTTAATAGAAATATATTAGAATTAGTCATTAGATTAAGGAAAATATTATGGGAACATCCTATATTTTTTGTGACATTTTGAGTATGTGGTTATTGTTATAATTAAATACCTATATAGATACATAAATGTAGACACTATTGGGTAATTGATTAACCTATGGGTATTCTACTTCAAAAAGGTATGTCGATTAATAACTCAATCTTCACTATGTGAATGATTATTGGGCCTAAGACAACACACATGTCTTGATAGATTAGGGGGATATGGTATGGTAAATAAAATTATACATATAATGGAATGTGAAGGATATATTATGTTATAAAATCTGGATAATAAGAAATATATAAATCTACTTAATGAATCCTTTCTACGATATATAGATATTAGGACGAAAAATAAATTTTGAAAAATATTATGGTGTTAATGAGAAAAAGATGTTGTGGTTTTATTTTTAAGTTAATTATATTATAGAAATTCACATATGATCATAATTAGAAACCACACATGTTAAATAATATTTTTTATATAACTTATAAATCCTAAATAGTCAATGTAAATGATGGTTACCATTGGAATTATAGTCAATGTACCAACAAGTTAAATAAAGGTATAAGAGATATTGTTTTAAATATTTTCATTACGCTAAACCAGTTATCATGGAATATGTTTAAAAGTAAAAAATATATGAGATTAAAAAGGAATGAAATAATATAAGGATATAGTCACTAAGAATCTCTGGTGACTCAACTGATAATAAATATAAGATGCAATTCCCCAAATAAAAAATGTGGGAAGAGGCACCTAAGGGGATTTCACAAAATAAGTGGACAATGTTTTATCTATAGTAATGAAAGTAATCGAGAAACAATTATCTAATGAAAATAAAAGAGTTTGGTTAATATAGTAACGACCCAAAAATACATTAATGGAAATTCCTATTGGTGTTTTAATGAGTTGTTATGTAAAATGGTTATGTAAAACATATGCACCTACTTGGTTTTATGTTTTTGAATTGTGACCGTTTCTAATATCGCAGTTGAACGGTGATGAAATGATTTGTATGAATATTGGGCTTTAATAATCCAATTTACTAAGACAAAGGAAGCGATGGCCTCATCCAGTAGAATTTCTCCATACGATGCCCATTTTTTAGAGCTCGGAAAAGAGGTGGCATCATTGGGCTTTGCTCTTAACCAAGCCCTAGCCGAGCTTCAACAGGTTAAGCTTAAACAGAACGATCAACGGGAGAAGTGGAAGTCGATAGAGATCACCACGCGAGGAATTTTATCCGAGCCAACCAAAGAGTTTTTCACCATCACACACCTTACCCATAGGTCTTTTGAAGCTATTTTAAGGGTTTAGGTAACAAATCCATAGAACTATTATTATGTACATTATTTTTTAATATAATAAATAATGTACATTCATTTTATTATTGATACCTTGTAAATTGTTTTTGAAAGTAAAAATAGTATCTTTAGTTAATATTAAACTACGAAATATGTTTTTATGAATTAATTGAATTTTTGAATTAAATAATATTTTAATAAATATGATTATTATTATTAAATTAAGTTTTATTAAATATAAATGATTGTATAATTTTTTGAATTCAATTGGAATTTTTATTAAGGTTTGAATGCCATTTTTGTCAAAACCCATGATTTTTTTTATAAATGTCAATTTTTATTTTTAAATAAAACATTCATATATTTAGAAAATTATTTTGATAAAATGAATATTATTTTTGGTATCAGGATGTCTAAATTATCCAATGGTGAAATTTTGATAATTTCTTGAGACTGTCGAATTTTTGGGTAAAAATTAAATATAGTTTAAATATATAATGTGTTCTATGACATTATAATGACCCAATTGTGATGTAATAAAATACTATAAATGATATTTTTGGCCAATATATGTTTTATTCTTAAAATAATGTGATTTTAGATTTGTTTGATTAATTTTATGATGCCTTAGTGGACCCTCCATGACTTATAAAACATCTTGTATTTTTAAATTGTTTTCCAAGAATGTGTGACTCACCTCCATATAAGCAACCCTATTAATTTAAGATGTTCATAATTTCGACTTATAAAATATTTTTTTACACTCCCCTTTTCATAACCCATTGTCAAAATTCATGGGATGGATTGTGGTTTTGATTAGTTTAATGTGAGGTGTCCCAAACATCAATAATAAACAATTTCCTCTCCTTTCCTATATAAACCCACCAAATCTCCCACTTCCTCCTCAGTCAATGAATTTTTAGTTTAGCCAAGCTCTTCCCTCCTCTTTCTAGAATCCTCCCAAGGCGCCCCAAGCTCCCATGAAGCCTCTCTCAAGCCTTTAGAAGCACTCTTCCAAGTAAGGGTTTTTCTTCCTTTCTCATTTTTTTCCAATATTATTTATGTTTTTATGCCCTTTAAATTTCAATTATAAATTTTGGGGTATGGTTTATATCCTCCCCCATACTGCCCTATTTATTTTTAATTATGTTATACCCCTTTCTCTCTCATTAAATTCCTCCCTTGTACACCCGTTACTATGCCGAAGTTCAGAAAGGAATTTCTCTCTCCTCATTTACATTCAAGAAATTATTTTGTATCATGAATCAAAATTCCATTACATTTATTGGGAAATGTATCTATATTAACACATTACTGTCCATGTCATGTAAATATTATGATACACCTCTTTCATTCTCATCAAAAATTTTAATGGGTTCTTATGTCGCGCCGTTACACTACCAAAATTTCACCGCGTTTTTCCAAACCAAAGTCATTGTGTAGTGAATACCATTCCCATTTCTCTATCAATGGTATTCACCTTTATGCACAATTAATTATTTTTTAAAGAGTCTCATGTATGTATTCCACATTTGTTATTAATGGAATAAATTATTATGTTTAATGATTCAATATTTTATGATCCATGGGGCACACTTATGCATGTAATGAAATGTTTAAGAAGGATGTGCCCAGATAGCACTCCAATTCATTAGGTAAAGTATAGTATCATGATAGGTCAAGTGCAATGGGTGTTTACTCAGGATAATTCAAGTGCACTGAGGTTTTACTCATCCTTCATGTTCAATGAGGGTTTACTCATGCTCCAGGTGCAATGATCCTTGGCTCAGCTAATTCCATGTTAAGTGTTGTTGCCACAGTTCCATGTTATGATTATCATGAGTTATCATGCCTTTATGTTTATGCTTCTTTTGTTATCTATTGATATGTCTATTTTCTAACATGTATTTTATTCCTCATGTTATTCCAGGTTTATTCCCTTAGTGGGATTTATAGCTCACCCTTTTCTTATGCTTGTCCTCAGGCTATCCCAAGCAATGCTATGTACGAGGGAATATAGTGGTCATGTAAAGGATGTTTTCAATAAAGATGTTGTATTCCATGTTTTAAGTTGTTATGTAATGATCCTAAGACCCAAATACACTAGACCACTCAATCTTGTATGTTGTATCATGTGAATTTTAGGAAGTAAATCATGTTTATGTTTGTAATAAAAGATCCGGGTTGTCATAAAAATGATTGGTAAAAATATTATTGTCTCATGTGTATCCTCGAGCTATTTGATATTTTAGATGTCAGGAATTTTGGAATAGTGGAAACTGATGCAGTAATCCAATGGATTAATTTATAAATCAATACAAACAACTTCTTATAAAATGTAGATAGAAAAAAATAAGAATTTGTCTGATTATTCTGGATAATGACTATTATGTTGTGTTATGAATACCTATTCTATACTATATAATTTATATTGATGTATATTTTATATGTTTTTACTAACAATTGGCTAAAAAATTAAGACAAAAAACCATGTGGAATTATTAATATATCCATGGAATATTAATTTGCATCGAGGATTATGGGATTATGATATATCCAATTATTATTTATTATTCATTTTTATAAATATGGATTGATTTTGAAATTATAATTTCTAAATTCTCATTGTCTATATATTAATTCTGAAAATAAAGAAATTTCATTTCAAATAACCTATGATCAACAATCTGTAATTAGATGACATTGATCTCACATGGAATAATTGTACTAAAGGACTTATAGTTCTTAATAATAGGGGATTATTAAATATAATTTTTATAGAAAACAAAATATTCGGTTTAGTTATATTATGTTGAAAGATATATGTCTCAAATTTTTTAAATATGATATATCTTTATAAATAATATCCTTATAAATTCCAATATTTTAGTAACCCAACATTATTTTCATTGTTGACTGATAATTGAAATTTAAAGTAAGTAATTTATTCAAGAGGGGTAAATGTGGTGTCTAATTTTTTTTGTTACACCCCAATGTTTTCAAAATAATTATTGAATGCATGAAATAATGATTCCCTAGAAAACAACACATTTTATAATATATCCTTTAAACACAACTTTTCCTCTACTGTGTTTTAATTTTCAAAAAAATGGTCATCTATAGTTGTGATTAGTAAGCCATTTTAATGTTGATAGAACCAACATGATTTATTTTGAATAGAAAAATTCCCTTCCCTAGTCACTCCCCATGTCTAGGAACTCTTTGTCTTTCCAGAAGTCAAAAACCCCTTCCCTTAAGGAGGTTCTCATGGAGATGGATTCAAGCAGTAAATTCACATTTTAATTCTTTCATTTTCATTTCATGTTCCATTCTATTGTTATCATATCCTCACATACTATGTCCAAATTACCATCATAACTCCAATATTATATATATACTAGAATTATAACATTTCAAATGAAGAACCATCATAAATATTCCCACTCTTTGTATTTTATTTTATAAATGAAATCATTTTCTGTGAGGTTCCAATTCACAACCTTCATGGATGACAAAGATTTGTTCTTCAATTTATCCTCCATTACTAGACATGAAAATTTTTAAATAGTTTAACACAACTATGATATATTAATTATAACATATATAATATTCATGAACCAGTATATGTACATAATATTAAATTATATGACGAAACAAGTTCCTAATAATCAAAAATACCGTTAAAATAATCTAATTGAAATCATTAATATTTCATCAAATTATTCATTCTTATTCCATGTAAACAAACGATTTAAGTGACCATTAACCCCTCTGGATGTTCATAAATAATATTTACATTCAATTCTAGAGATTTATATACATTCCAAATGATCTCCATTATATCAAAACAAGTGAACTGATTATGAAAATCATGAAAACAAACACTCTGGAATGAAGGAATTCAATATTATATATTTTAAATAAAGATATCAATGAACTAAAAGAATTATTATAAAATAAATAAATGTCTAATTTGTTCTTAATTATGTTATAAATGAGTGTAATTTCATATTCGATGATCATATGTTCAAGAGAAAAATATTAGGACTTAAGGTAATAGTTTTCTACCTGAACATCCATTTTCATTCAGGTTACTTTTACTATCTACTTACATAAAATAATTTCCTCTTCATTCATATATAGTCCATTTAATTAGTATTTTAATCTTCGATATATGTTAAAAATCTAGAATCATACCTTCATTTATGGGGGTTATTTTTTTAAATGATTTTTTAAAAATTCTTCTCAATAAACAATCATGTATCAAGGGTATTTCTCAAATTTGTACCTATTTTAACTAGCACTCTATAATTTTTTTTGGAAAACATTATATTTCTATAATCACTATTTTTATTATGAAAATTATATCTTACTTCTGTGGTAATTTTATACAGACATTTCCAAAATAACTCTTCTTTTCAAAATAAAAGAGTATTTGTCACAAGAATTACTCAATGATTTCATTAGAGTATATTCATCTCTTTCAACACACTTGATGATTATTTTGTATGATATCACATAACATATTTAATTTAATGTTTTATGATAATTATTTTTGACATGTTCAATCCCAAAACCATTCACCCATTTACTCCTAATGGTTAGTGATTTTTCTTAATGTTTGGGGAAAGTTATTTACATTTCATTTTATAGTTTCTGTATGAATGTATATGTTGTTAATGTTTATCCCAGCTCTTATGAGGAATGAATTGGACATATTATATAATGGGTGGGTCATTCTATATCCCCTCAATGAATCGATAGTTCACATGAGACAAATAGATGCTAACTTAGCTGAGGCCTTACACATTTTGAGAGATTGTTTTGGACGATGCCATAATAATTTTTAGACATCTTAGTGGAGGCCTTGATTGTATGTTTCAGAATGTCCTTCATGTGATCATACCTCATTATGATGTTAGTAAATTAATGTTCATGTGGTTTTTCAACTAGTATAATACCAATGATTATATTTTATTATGGAAATATTTACTCAAATCATATTTCTTCCATATTATGTTCACAGTTTCTATTTAAAGTCAGGTGTTTTAAATTATTCACCATGCCTATGGTTTATTTTATGTTCTTCTTCATTTCAAACTCTTAATATGAGATTGAGATCACCCCTTTCATATGTTTATTTTTCATAGGATATTAAGAATTAAATTATGAATTAATTTCAAGAATTATACAAGGGGCATAGATGTTTCTAATGGAATAAATTTGGGTTTTAATTCCATTAAGGATGTAATGTTGACTATATATATGTATCTTGTTTCTAAATCTACTAAACTATTTGTTCCATCAGGATACAAATTTCTCGTATTCCTGCCAATGTAATGTAATAAGGCACCGGGTCTTGGAAACTGTTCTTGTGTATTTATTGTTTGGATTAGAGGAAGTTTAATAGAAGCATTGGAATCTAGATTTAGAAAACATAGATTAGGGATCCAATCCCAAATATAGTCTTTGGCGATAAGAATACAATAAGATCCTAGTATTTTTATAATAAATAGATTATGTAGCTCTTTCCTGAAAATACATAACGATATGGATTCTACAGGTGTACGTGGTTCTAAAACATATGTACCATGGAGTGAAAACTAAAACATGGAGTTTCAGGCCCACCCTAGGGTATCCCAGTACACAACAACAGGCCTTACTACACAACTAGTTTGACACTCTCAGGGGATATTCTTAGGATAATTTACATTTTCTTTTCATGGAATTATGAAGGATTTAAATGTAAATTTTTTCTCAAAGAAACCATGTTTGTTATTTTGGGATTATCCATGAATATGATTTCATTTTTTGATGAGTATTTTTCTATGTTAAGACTATAAATTATGATTCATAACCAATTATATTATATTTTGTTGTCTAGAAATAGTGCCTAGTGAAATAAATTGATACCACATGAACACTTGTATCCATTGTTGGGATTCTCCTCTAATGCAAGATAATGATGTTGTCTTTTGAGCTGAAACTGGTCCAAAAAAACTTATAACTATGTTGGGACAACTTAATAAGGTTATGAACAATAACCATACCCATATTGGGAATCCAGATCCACTACGTGGAGGAGAAATATTAGATCGCATTATTTAATAAAAAACTCCATCATTAAATGGGACTAAAAACCCATTTGTAGCTAAGAAGTGGTTAAGTTCCCTATAGAAGATATATCTCTCTTTGGGATGTAACGAAAAGGAGAAATCCATCATGGAATTTAATGTTCAATCCAGATATATAGATCAGTGTTAGTATTTAACTCAAAACAAAAAAGAGGAAGAGGAAAAATAAGAAATGGATTGGAGGTATTATAAGGAAATAATCTTAGAAAAATACTTCCCTTGTGAATAATAAGCAGGTATGGAAAGGCAGTTTCTCAATTTGAGGCATAAGAAAGATGAGAATGTTTCAAAGATTGAACCTAACTTCACAAGGTTAGAAAGGCATGTTGTGGATTGAAAACTTAATCCAAGGATAAAAAATGACCGATTTTTTATGGTCTATAGTGGTTATTCTGACCGGTACTAGTGTCCCAATGTTTCTCATCATATGAAAATATTGTTTCATGTGATATCATGACCGAAAAATAATTTTATATGTACTATGAATTTAAATGAAATAATGAGAGAAATAGGGTAACTAAAAACACTAGAAAATGAAATATGGAAATGGGGAAGAATTGAAGAGTTTAATTTCTACCCTGTGAAAATTGTGGAAGGAAACACCCTAGTTCCTACATAAATTGAAAACGAGTATACTAAAAATATGGACTAAGAGGACATATTTCTGGTGATTGTAAGGGGAAGAATGTAGATATTAATGTTTAATTCTTTAATTTTAGGGATATTGGACACTATTCTAATTATTTTTCAAAGCATCAAGGAAACATGACATAGAAAAGGCCAAGGGAGAAGGGACAAGCTTATGCGGTCAGAACTGCTGATATTAAAGTTCCTAATGATGTGGTGGTTGGTACTTTAATAACATCCTCAAACATAGAGTATTATTTGTTTGATTCTAGATCATATCATTTCTTCATATCATTATAGTTTTCCATGAGAATTAGATATTTCTAGTTTGATTTTATAATGGATTTGTCAGTTAAAACTCTTAGGGAATGTATCATTGCAACAAAGTTGTGTCAGGAAGTCCCCATTATGGAAAATAATTGTTATTTATCTAATGATTTTGTTTTCATACCTATGATTGTATATGATATAATCCTAGGTATGGATTTGATTTTGAGCCATGATGTGAATTTTGTTTGCAAGAGGAAGGATGTTACAATTTTGAGGATGATGTGGAATCCCTTATCTTTAGGGAAGAAAATCACCCTATGATTCTTATATAGATCAATCCCATGTAGCTCTACAGAATTCAATTAGTATAGAGAAAGGGAATGCAATAATAATGGGTGAGGAAGGGAATGATCAGATAGAGGATGTACCAATTGTGAAATAATATGTTGTTGTGTTTCAAAAGGATTTACCTGGATATACTATAGTATGGGAAATTGAGTTTTCCAATGACTTAATTCCTAATTCAAGGCCCATATCAAGGACCACATATAGAATTTCCATTGTGTATTTAGTGGAATTTATAAAAAAACTTTAGGAATTTAGTGATAAAGGATTTATTCCCCCTAGTTTTCCTCCATGGTGATCCCTTGTTCTATTATTTAAGGGAAAGGATTGATCTATGAGGTTGTGCATTGACTATAGGGAGATCAATGCTATAACAATAAATTAAAAGTATCCCCTGCACATCATGGATGATTTAATGGATCTAATTCATGGAGCCCAATATTTTTTGATGATTTATCATTGATCTGGATATCATTAGTTTCTTTTGAGGAAGGATGGCATTCAAAAATAATAATTTTGAACTGGGTATGGGCATTACGAGTTTACCGTACTGCCTTTTTGAATAAATAATGCAACCTCAGTTTTCATGGATCTAATTAATATAGTTTTAAAGGAATATCATTGTGACTTTGTGGTGGTTTTTATTTATGATATCTTGATACACTCCAAAATCAATGAGGATCCAGAAAATCTCTTACATACTATTCTATAGACTCTTAGAATAATTGAATTATATGAATGTTTTGAAAGAGTGAATTATGGCTTCAATAGTTCATTCTTTATTAGCCACATTGTCTCTAATAAATGAATATAAGTTGATCCTTTGAATAAAAATGTTTTTCATGAATGGCCTACTCCAATTAAAATAACTGAGGTACGTAGTTTTTTTTGTTTAGTATGTTATTATAGGCATTTTTTTCCAAGCATTGCCAATTTAGCCAACCTAATGACCAAGATTACATGTAAAGGGGTTAAGTTAATATGGAAAATAGAGTGTCAATTTTTTTTTAAGGAATATAAGAGAATATTAGTGAATTATCCAATTCTATCCCTACCATCAAGGAATGATGTGTTTGTGATCTATAGTGATGTATCCAAGAAAGGACTTGGTTGTGTCCTTATACATAATTATAGAGTTATTGCCTATGCATCAATTTAGTTAAAAATTACTGAAAAAACAATCCCACTCATGACCTTCAGTTAGAAGTGGTAATATTTTTTATAAATATATGGAGAAATTATCTCTACAGTGAAAAATTAGATATATATATATATATACGTATCAATATAGTATTATGTATATAATCTCACTGAAAGATGTCAACATGAAGAAACCGTGATGGATCGAAATACTCAAGGATTATCATTGTACTATAAAATACCACCTAAGAAAGGGAAAAAAATTATTTGTTTCATTGATTTGGTTGGATCATAGATTTATAAAAAAATTGACAATTAAAAATGATCCCTTGTACATGGATCTAGTGATGAGGGATATAATAATTATCGAAGAATGTAAAACATCACTATATTATCATTGACCTTCCACACCATCATTATTAGAAAGGATTAAAACTTCTCATCTAGATGAAGAGAACATTCAAATGAAAATTAATGATGTGAAATATGGGAAGATGGCTGATTTTTTGTGTGAAGATGGTGTTCGGAAATTTTGGAAGAGGCTTTGTGTTCCAGCTGTACCTGAGCTATAAAGGGAGTTATTAGATGATGCCTATAGTACGAATTTCACCATACATTATTGTAGCACTAAGATATACAGATATTTGAAAGAATATTTCTAGTGGGATAACATGAATATGGAAATTGGGGATTATGTATAATGATGATTAGTCTCATAAAAATTGAAGGATGAAAGGCAACATCCCAGAGGATTCATGAAACCTCTACATATTACTACATATAAATGGGAAGACATCACCATGTATTTTTTCACTAGATTACCCAAAACACCAAGAATGAATAATGAAATATGGGTAATTGTGGATCACCTTACGAAATCTTCACATTTCATCACTATAATGGAGGATTTTCAAATAGAGCACCTAGGAAGACTCAATATCAATGAAGTTGTGAGACTTCATGGAACACTTATTTCAATTGTTTCAAATCGTCATCCATGAATTAAATTGAAAATATAGAAATTCCATTATAAATTTTGGGATTCTATGCTTCTATTGAGTAATTATTATCACTCATAGAATGATGGGAAATCAGAGAGGATGAACCAAACCATAGAGAAAACATGGGAGCCTAAAGAGATCATGGTGAAGACCTACCCAAAAATTTTGTGAGGTATCATTCTATTAATTGTGAGGAAATTTTTTTTGTGAGGTGGGGATATAGCACCCCAAGGATTTGAAAATAAATATTGAATTCATGAAACACTAATCCCCTACAAAATAACACATTTTATAACCTATCCTTTAAAAACGAATTTGCCTCCACTATTTTTGAATTTCGCTAAAGGGTCATCTATAGTTGTGACCATTAAGTAATTTGAATTTTGATAGAACCAAGTTTTTTTTGTGAATAGTAACATATCTATCCCAATTCACTCCCCACGTCCAAGAGCTTATGGTATTTCCAAAAGACCAAATCCCTTCCCTTAAAGATGTTATCAATGAGATGAATTCAAGAGGTAAATTAAAATTTTATTTCTTTAATTTTCATTTCATGTTCTTTTCTATTGTTTTCTTATACTCACCACCTCTGAACAAATGACCATGATAACTCCAGTATCATCTATATACAAGAATTATAACATGTGAATGTATGAACCATCATCAATATCCTTACTCTCTCTCCCTATGTTATTTTATAAATGAAATCATCATTTGTGAGGTTCTAATTTACAACCTTCCTGGAAAACGAAGTTTCAGTCCACAATGTCTCCTTCATTACTGGTAATGAAAAAAAAAATTATAATTGAACCTTACAATAATATATGTATTAAAACATAATTAATATTCAATAACTAGTATATGTACATAATAATAAATCATATGACCAAACTAGTTATTAATAATCAAATTACCGATAAAATAATCAAAGTGAGTTTCATTAATATGTCATCTAATGATTCATCCTCATGCCCTATAACCAAATGATGTAAATGACCATTAAAAACTATGGATGTTATTTAAATTCAATTCTGTATATTTACATCCATTCCACATTATCTCTGTTACATTAAAACAAGCGAACCGATTATGAAAATCAAGAAAACGAACACCCTTGAACGATATAATTCAATATTATAACATATCAATAACAACATAAATGAACTAAAAAATTATGCTAAACTAAAAACATTTATAAAATGTTTTTTATTGTTTTATTAATGAGTCTAATTTCATATTTCAAGACCACAAGTCCAAGAGAGGAACATTCAGACTTAAGGTAACCGTTTTTTACCTGAACCTGCATTTTTCATTCAGGTTACTTTTATTATCTACGTACTTCAATTAAATTCTTATTCATTCATATGAAATCTGCCAAAAAATTTTGAATTTTATATATATTTTTTACAACCAGAATCATTCCATCATTTATATGGGGTTATATGTTTTAAATTGATCATTCAATAATCATTCCTGATAAACAATCTAGTTTCAATGAAATTTCTCAAATTCTAACCTATTTTCAAGGGAACTCTATAATCTCTTTATGTAAAAATTTATCATTATAAAATCACTCATTTAATTATGAAAATACTATCTTACTACAGTTATAGTTTAATACAAATACTAGTCCAAATGAGCTCTTCTTTTCAATATAAATGAGTATTTATCTCATGAATTTCTCAATGATTTTATGAGATTAACATCATCTATTTCAACACACTTGTTGATTCTTATATATGATATCATCTTCAATATTTAATTGAACTATTTATGATTAGTTTTACTGTAGATGTTCTATCCTAAAATCAATCACCAATTTACTCATTATGGATAGTGTTGATGCTTAATGTTCATGGAAGGTTATTTATATTTCATATATTGGTTTCCATATGAATGTATATGTTATTTATTTTTATCCTCGTTAATATGAGGAATTCATTGGACTTATAATGTTAAAAAAAATTTATTAAAAGGCATGTTTTTTCAATTATTCACCATGCCTATGGTTTATATTATCTTCCAATGTATTTCTTACTCTTGCTGAGAATTTGAGCTAACCCATTTCATATGTTTCTGTTTCCCAGGATATGATGAAGTAAGCTATGAATGACTTCCATGCAGAATCTAAGAGGCATGGATGATTATAATAGAACAAATTAGTGTTGTATTTCTTTTCTGAATGTAATATTGATATAATATATGTATCTTGTTTCCAAATATGCTAAAATATATGTTCCTTCTAGATATGAAATTATTGTATTCAATCCAATGTAATGTAATAAGGCACCATCTCTGTGAAACTAGGGTCGGGTAATTACAATTTTATTATATATTTTCCATTAGATTATTTCTCCACTGATAACATGATTTAAACACAACCATAAAGAGAAAAAAGATGAGAAATATTTGACTAATATTAGTGATAAAACATATATAAAATAAATACTATATAAATTTATTTTAATCAATTATAAATTATCAGAAAAATATGATTAAAATTTCATAATATCTTCAGTGTGGTTTTCAATTAATTCAGGTTTTCATATTACATTATAATTTCATCTAGAAGATAAACATATTAATTTTTAAATTACTAATTTGAGAAAATATAATTAAATATTTTATTTGTAATGATAAAATAATGTTGGGGATTGTTTTTATGATTTTTTTTAAAAATGACATTTATCTGAATTTTGAAAAAATAATCCTTTTTCAAATATCTTTACGTTGCTATAATTATAAAAATAAAAGAATGACTTAAAATAGTTGAAAACTTATTTTGTATAAAAATTATATATCTATGAAAACAAATCATTTTGAAATAAATCAATGTAATTACAAAACCCCAGATTAATGTGTTAGAATCATAATAATATTTTACTCTAAAAATAATTTTTATTTTATTTCATTAATAATTATTTTTCATCATAAGTATAATATAATTTTAAAAAACATTTTCATAATTTTGATAAAAATATTAATATCTTTTAAAATGATTAATTTCATTTTATTAATTGATATACTATCATAAATAATATTTTTAATATACAAGAAAATAGTGAAAGTGATGTATTTCGTAAATTTTTTAATATTGTGTAATTTTAATCATTCAAATTGAACCATAATATTTTATATAATGTCCCTAATAAGAATTTCAAACATATATAAAAAATATAATCTCTCTTGAAATTGAAAATTATTATTATTAATGAAAAAAAAGTAATGGTTAAAATATAATTTTTCTAATTTTTATATATTATATATATTTTAATTTTATAATTAATTTTTAAAAATTTAAAAATAGATTTTTAGAAAATGGACAGTAAATTGGTTTTCATAAAATAAAAATTTTGTATTATTGGATATATTTTTTATTTTTAAAAAAATTACATAATTAAAAACTAGTTAGCAAGAAAAAACCGAAAAGGTAAATTTTAAGAAATGATAAATGGAAAAAATGAAAAAATAAGGAAAAAATTATTAGTGGAGGGAGTATTGACAATAATTCATTCGACATAAAAATATATCCAATTCTGAAACAACTTATACTTAATTAATGTCATTTCTTCATTAATAATGTAATGAGTAATTATGAAAATTCTATTTTCATCACATATTAAGGAAGATAAAAACCTCAAAATTTATTATTATTTCTTTTCTAAAAATGAATAATATTTTTTTTGAAAATACTCCCATGTGAAAAGAGATTCAAGACAAATAGAAAGTGTTTTCGGATCAATTTTGTTTCATTAAGATATGTTTTTTATTCAAAATTTGTTAGTTTTTTGGGGTAACATATTGTACATGGTTTTATTTTTTAATTATTGATTATGAAATATAAATTATTTAAAAACCTTACTCATTTTAGACCATAAATTGATTTCTAATTCATAAAATCATGAAATTATATGTTTTATTTATATTGAAATTAAATTAAAAGTTAAATGTTTTATGTTTCTCAACATAATTTCATTTAATTGGAGTATTCAATTCCCTATTGACATTATTTATAATGAATATCATTCATTTAATAATATTTTGGTGTCTGTTTCATTTTATATCTCTTTTTTTCATTTGATTCATCCTTTTCCATTATAGTAAATGTTTTTTATTATAAAATTACATTCATTCAACCATTTTTATTTCTATGCACCTATTATCAATTATATAATGTGTATATATACTATTTTACATATTATATCACTATTTATTTTTTAGTCAATTTATATTAACTTTATTTTAATTATATGCCTCTTAATGGATTTTGATTGAAATATTTCCCATGTAGTAAGTGTTTCATTTCAATATGTATTTCATATCTATATTTTCATTGGATGTTAATGAATCTATTGATTTTTTATTATTTATTTAAAAAACAATTCATTTTTTATTCTCCTCTAGTATATCTTTTATTTTTTAAATTTTCTTTCATTATGTCATTTCCCAATTATCTCTCTTTTTCTCATTATATTAATGTGCAACCCATATATTCTTTTTATTGTAAATTAATATCTACCATGTTTTATTCAGTAGATTCATTTTCTTATTTACTTATATATTCATAAAAATATAATTTTTATAATTTTCTAAAAATAATAATTTCTTTTAAATTTTAATTTTAATTTTATAATTTTTAGAATAGGATGTTTTTGATAAAATGAATTACTTTTTCACATTTCCAACATGAACAAGTATTTAAAACATATTTTTATTTTTCCATAAAATACCCCTTATAATAATAAATGGTTTTCTTATTGAAATTACTATTATACTTTTTTATGTAAAATATTTCCATATAAATAAATTATTTTAAAAGTCCAAGGATGATTCTCAATTTATATATGATTTTTTAAAACGATCTTAAAATGTATTTTCAAATATTTAAATCCATATCTTTTGACATAAAAAGTCATTGATCAAGGATATTATATACTTATAAAATTGTCTTCTGTCTATGTATTTTTTGTATGATTATTTTTTTATTAGTGTAATGATCCATCACATCCATTTCCTAAACTAATCATCCACCATGTTTAGGCACGAATTTTATCCAATTCCATTCCTCTCTGGATTAACAAAACATTTATTTCCATGTTTTATTGGTGTCCATCAATTGTTTGATTTGGGAAATTATTATTTAAACTCTATACCATTTATCAATATGTTTTAATTATTATGTACTCCATTATTTTAATTAAATGGTATTTACCTAGGATGTTATTTTCTAGATTTATGTACCAAATTTATTTCCATGATTAAAAAAATTTATTCTTATTGAAATATATATTAATTTATAAATTACTAGAAACCATTTTAAAAGGATATAATAACAATCATTTCATAGCATGGGTTTTATATGATGATTTATATCTGGAGTCAGACATTGTTATGATTTCAACTATGTGATAGTGGGGCCTATAAATATTTAGACGTCCAATGGATTAGTGAAAAAAATTATATTTCATGAGATTTCATGCATGGGATTAGGGACTGAACCTAACATACCATGTGAATGTATCAAATATATTACAATGTTCACTGTAGTAAACCATGATTATTCTTACGAAATCATGTTTTCTATTGTATCCAAATATTTATGATTATATTATATTATGGTATCTTTTCATTATTATATTATTATATGATTATATATCATTATTATTGAATAGAAATCCTTAGTTCATTTTAGATTGCATGTTCTACTATCATGAATTGTGGAAAACTGTAATTATTTCATATTAATTTTAATATTTTATTTCTCTCACTATCTTTATTACCGTATTTTTATTATATATCCATATATGAACTTTTGATGAGATTACCTTCATTAGAATTCTATACCACATGAATGTTATGATTCTATTCCCCATGTCATGAATATTATTAAGACATTTTAATATTAAATTATGCGCTTCTGTTTCTCAATTATGGAGAAATGTTCATTAATTTTTGAAAATATTTTTTTCATGTAACATATCATCAAAGAAACATAATAATTTTTCATTAGAATTAGGAGATAATTTTGATATTTAATATCTTTGTTGTGAAAACAATATTAAATATATGTATGATTTTTTATTTTAATCAAACATTGTATCAATGAAAGAGTATTGATTATATCTATTATGAATTTAAACCAGTAGTTTTTGTTTTGGTGATTTCAATGAATATTAATATTACCATGACTCAACCCCCATATTAGGGTATTTAAACCCACTTGAGACTATTAATTGTTTCCAAATAATATGTTTCTTTTACTATTTTTTAATATTAGTGCAATATTCTTTTCATTATTGTGGTTTAAATACCATTTCTCACTTATATTTTACTCTTAAATAGAAAATAGCTGAAATTCATTGAAGAATAAATAGTTTTGTGGAACTTCTAATATGGGTAGTTTTAATGGAGAGTTTGATATTATGTTGAAGTTGATAAAAAATATAGAGAAACTTTTATGGATAGATCATATTGTGAGTTTTTTCTCTTTAAATGATATCACATGAATGATTTACAATCATTATCTTCCATTTGGTGTTAGAACCACCGATGATCAGAAGATTACATAGAGGATAAATATGGACGTTTTTCACTTATTGGAGGAGGATAAATATCATTTTAATGGGGATAATCATAAACTAATAGTGGTGAAAAATTACCAAAATATAATGATCCATCTACTAGAAGTTGATATTGATATATTAAAAGTCATAACTATAGATATGAGATGTTTTTCTATCCTAAGGGGCAATAAAGATGACCCAAAATAAGAGTTTCATAAGATATCCACTGAGTGGAAACACTCAAATATAATATCAACGGGATTAATAAGAAATTAAATTAGGTATTAAATTTTCATGATAATAACAATGAACTCACTTCACATCTTATAGAATATTTTTAATGAAAAAAATATTCAATAATAAAAGTATTTATGAAAAACATTATTACACCAAAATATTATAAAATTAAAGAGAAATTTGGCAAGATAGAATAAATATATCACACATTTAAATATTATATTTCTGTTGGGATGAAAATCATAAAATAAATTAATTATTAAATTGAATTAATTTTAAACGTGATTAAATATTGAGAAGATGAATAATGTTTATATGAATGTAGTTTCTTGAAAAAGGTATGGATAAACATGAGGAAACATTACAATTATTATTGAGTCATCATTCAATATTAGTTGATCAAATAATAGATCGATTTTTTTATATCTTGTAATATCCATTTAATAATTTTCATTTTCCAATTTTAACACACTTTTGTAATATCATGAATTTCTTATAAAAGAACATACTCCTAGAATCATGAAAAATATCATATAGAAAAACTCAAAAAGATTATAAATATTGTATTTTTTTATAATTTGTATAAAATGGTATATAAAAGGATTTAATGAAATATTGTGAACACTTATAAAAGCAATGGAATGTTCAATTACATCTGGGGGATGCTTGTTCATATTTAATATTTTTATGTTGATACATTTTTAGAATATTTCATGACCTGATGTTAGGTGAAATATAAAAAAAATTAAATCTCATAATATAGTATATCATTAAAATTCCAGTTATTCTTACCAATCCATTCTCATGTGGAGTTTATTTATGAAATTCATTAGGAATAGAATCAAAAAATAAGTATGAACAAAGTTATAATATAATCCACTTGATTATAATGTTGAACCATTATATATACAATACTTATGATGAAATTGGTGATAATATTATCTATAAAATTTGTTCTAATATAAAGAAATCCTATAGATATTAGAAAAAAAATTGTGGGCATGAGAATAATTTACATATATCAAAAAATAGAAGGGTCCATATAAAAGTGTCATCTAAATGAATATTTTTTATTAAATAATATATTAAATTATATATAAATAAATAAATTAAAATAATGTTTTGGATAAAAAAATTCATAAATTATTTGAAATGAGAAATAATTTGCGGTAAAAATACAAAATGAATCAATTTTTATAACTTTGGTTGTGTAATAGTGAACAAGAGGAAATGGGTGGAAAAACAATTTTATTACAATAAAATTATTTTAGACAATAGAGTCGTTTGAAATGGGAAATATAATGAGAATTATTTGTACCTTAGATACTCAAAATCTTATTAATCTCAAGGAATGTGGATAATACACATCACCCCAATGTATAAAATAATTCTGACTTGTTTGAATATAATCAGGGTTTATGAATGTGAAAAAATATAGGGGGGAAATTTTCTATTAATCACTATAAATGATCCTGAAAATAGAAATTATATTATTTGCGTAGTTATTTATTTAATGTTTTAGTTTAGGTCCATTAGGAGAAAACATAATGGTGCATGTAAGGATGAGGCTTATTGCAATATGTGATATGGAAAATTATAGTATCGGAGGAAATATGGTTCTCTAGGATTGACCTGATGCAATCTCATTTTTAATGATGAATCTTAAATATAATTTATTCTATTCATGTTATGATGGATCATCCAAATATTTGTGAATATATGATTAGGGGAATGAAAAAAATGGATACAAAATGTAATGCCCCGACCCCAGTTACCTAGAGTCGGTGCATTATTACATATCATTGGCATGATCACAAGAAAGATCAAGTCTCTAAAGACCGATTAGTTTAGTAGCCTTGGAATAGCTAGATACATTCATGAAGTTTACGTTACATCATAAAGTGAAAAAATACTACAAAAACATATTGTCTCCATAGTCCACACTATTATCCCCTCATAATATCCCTGCAGGTCATTCATAATTTACTTCTTCACATCCTGGGAAAAATAAAACATAGAAAATGGGTGAGCTCAAATGCCCAGTAAGGATAACAATATAGAGGAAACTTTCGTAAATAAGAATAAGCATTTAAGGTAATGTATAAAGAAAACAAAATACTTTTAGACTTTAACTTAAACATAGTATGGGAAAAATAAAATGAAATAATGCCATTAACTTATTCACATGGATATTCTACTAAACGAATAATCACATGCAATATCAATAACCACTTTCATAATGATGGAATGTATAATGCCAGACTATCATAACCACATAGACAAGGCCTCGTGCCAAGACTAAAAATAATATTTTGTCAAGGCCTTGTGCCAAGACAATAGTTTGTCTCATGAGACCTACCAATGCATCGAGGAGCTATAGCAGGCTCCACCCATCACATATTAAGTCCAACGCATTCCCATATGAAAAGGTTTAAATATAACATAAAAATTCGTATTAAAACAAGCATAAAAAATGTAAATACATCATCCATTAACCATGAATGGTATAAAAAAACACATCCACAGTCAAACATATTACAAAACCTTCAATACAATATAGAAGTTTTGTATCATAATAAATCAACTTCAAATAAGCGTAAAATCCAACAAAGGATGTTGACATAGATGAAATAAAAACTCTTTTTAGAGAAAAATCTCTTTCTATTTTGAAATCATTTAAGAGTCATATATTTATAAAATAAAACATTTTCATTGAAAATAGTCTTATAATCTTATAATGGAAGATTCGACGATTTTATAACGGTGGAAAATAGCCGCACCCGTTGTATAAGTTTAAAAAACATTCTTACCTTAATTCTGTCGAAAAGGATAAAAAAACCTTATTTGGAAAACGACGGAAAGATTACTTTATAAACCTCTAATAAAAAGTCAAACAAGGGTATAAATTACTTTAACCCATATTCTTTTAAATATTAAAAATGTTTTGAAATACATTTTTAAGAAACATGGATGTGGATGATAAAGAAATCCAGTAGATTATTACATATAAACAACCTCGGATAATGAAGATATTGCGAAATAAACCCTTACCTTGTACTTTTACTTGGTAGGGGTAGGTTAACCTCCTGTATAATGGTGAAATAATTGTTATTAAATTATACAAGAATCATATATATTATTATGTTATCATATATGATCTTTTAACATTTCTTTGTTAATAATATCTTAGTATTATTGTCATTTTGGGTGTTAACTTACTCGTTTTCGTTTATATGTTTTGTTACGTAAACCTTGTTTGTCATGGATAGGTTGTATCTTATTCATATCCAGAATGATATCAAGTCCTTAAACATTATTTTTAAATCAATATGTGATAATTATACTTGAATGGATACGATGGAGAATGAATCTCATCGCGTTCGTGGAGACGGTAGTCCATACGTACGCACGAGCGACAATATCATTCTTTTGATATTCAAATAATATATAATTGGATGGTATATCATATATAAAGAATCATTATCATGTTATATTTATTATTTAAATGAATTACAAGTCATTATTATACCCATCCAAATAATAATATATTGAATAACAATTACACCATGACGTGGAGTCAGTAAGCCGTACGCACGCATGTATGGTGACATGTCATTAAAAGGATGGATATAATACTGAATATGTTTGTACCATATTTATAAAAATGTTACATTATATAGGAGATACTGGATTCATTATTTTATAATGGTAATAAAAATTAAAGAAGAAGTGGAAGAAGAAAGGAACTTGAAAAAGGGTGGTTAAATCATTACCTCTTTTCGGTTTCTTCCTTTTGATTTGATCAAAAGGGATACCTAGGTGGGCTTTCTGACTAAATGAAGGACTCTAGGATGAAGTGAGAGAAGTTGAGAAAGTATTTGGGTAGGGTTTGGCCGACCAAAAAGATTTGAAGGTGTGAATTAATGAGAAGGAGGAGTGCCATTTTATAAGAGGGGTGAGGGGCACCTTTGGAAAAGCCAGAAATATTATTTTATAATAAATTTATATTCGGTTTCTAATGGCTCCAAAGTGGATTATTTAAATATTACGGTGGGTATAGGTCGAAAACCACTCAACCAATAGAATTTAGACAGGTTTGGGTCATTATATTAACCTTATCTTTTAGTTTTGAATCTTAGTTAATTAGTTTGACACTTTCCATGTCAATTTGTATTTTTATATAATATAGTTAATAAACAAACTATATTCATCCAAACGACCCCCAATTGGTCCATTAATAATAAACCTATCATGATATAATTCTCTTGGACTAACTTTAGATTTTTAGGAATTTAATATCAATTAATAATATAATATTTGTTTTAAAAACTCTTTTATGTCAATTTTGACACTATTCAATAGTTGATTTTTGTAAAACTCATAACAGAATTATTAATTCGAAAAAAGTTAATTAAATCATTACTAACATGTCATATTAACCTATAAAATTAGTTTACTTAATTAAAAGTCTCAAATTATATTTATTGGGTATTTATAATATCAATTAGTTTAATTTTCCACTATTATGGTAATTACTGCATCATCATTGTGTCATAAATAAATTAAACTATTTAATGTCTAAAAATTATAAATAAAATATAATTATCTATTAAATCTTTTTATCTTTCTAATTAATATTTATAGTCGAAAATACAACATATATAACCCTTTGTAAAAATTGATTTTCTAAAAGATATATGTTTTTGTCATTTTTGTATTTATTTTAACTTAATTAAAATAATGTGTCCCTCTCACCTACAAGTGGCTCAATGGGGTCCCAAAATCGACCCAAAGATACCCATGGTTAGAAATGAATAATCCAATAATGTTAGGACACGTTTTAGGGTAATTTAGTATTATGATAATATTATTTTTTAACCCTTATATACCGGATTTACCCTTTAACCGTGATAAAAAATATATTTACCGAAATAATTATTCAAAATGACTAAAAATAAAATTTTCCTATTTACCCAATTTGGACATCCTGATTCCAAATATGGAATCCATTTTTCCAAATTCAAAACACAAAAGTGGAAGAAATTAATTTAAAATTAATTCCTGCTGTCAAAACAAAAATCATGTTTTTAAGATATAATAAATATCAAATGATTGGTACTTGTTTATGTCCTGTTTAATTGAGAAAATTATGTCTAATGACCAAAATTGTATTAAATGGAAAAACTATATTCTAAATATACTTTAAAACCACTCAAATTCATAATTTATGACTATTAATTATTTTTATTAAAAAGTTGTTTTTAATTAAAATTTAGTAATTTTCACTATTCATCAAAATATTAATTTTATCCGAAAAGTACCAAAATATCACCTTAGGCTAAATTCGATACTCCGAATCCAAAAATGAAGTCCATTTTGAGAGATAAAATTTCTAAAATTTTATAAAGTAGGTATTACTATTCATAATGGCTAGTTTGATCGGTTGTGGTGTGTGTTAGAACTCGATGTTGCGTACAACACACGCTATTGCATTATTCAAAGGGAAACGTACCGTAGAAGCTTGGGGTGTTACATTATCCCCTCATTAAAATAATTTCGTCCTCGAAATTTCTAGAATACTACCACATGAAAAGACTCGGGTGGTTCTTCATCATAAGTTCCTCGGGTTCCCACGTTGCCTCTTCCATCTTATTGTTTCTCCACAAAACTTTTATCAGACGAGTCGTCCGGTTTATCAGTACTTGTTCTCTCGTATCAAGAATCTTGACGGGCTCTTCGCAATAAGACAGATCAGGTTCCAGTTCTAATTCCTCATAGGTGAGTACATGTGTTGGGTCAAGCATGTATTTCCTCAATATAGATACGTGGAACACATCGTGAACTTTGGAGAGACTTGGCGGCATTGCCAATCGGTAAGCTATAGCCCCAATTCGTTCTAGATTTTCGAAAGGTCTGATGTACCTGGGACTCAATTTACCTTTCTTACCAAAACGTATGACTCCCTTCCATGGAGATACCTTCAACAAAACATGATCACCGACTTGAAATCCCAAATCCTTCCTTCGATTATCGGCATAGCTCTTCTACCTACTTTGAGATGCTTTGATATGGTTTTGGATTACCTTTACCTTTTCCATCGTTTCCTCCACCAGTTCTGGGCCTACTAGTTTTCTTACACCAACGTCATCCCAACAGGTTGGTGTGCAACATCTATTTCCGTATAACGCTTCATATGGTGCCATCTGAATACTCGAATGGAAGCTATTGTTATAGAAAAAATCTACCAGAGGTAAATATTGATCCCACATACCCTGAAAGTCAAGTGAGCAGGATCTCAATATGTCTTTCAAGGTTCGAATAGTTCGTTCTGATTGTCCATCTGTTTGAGCTTGGTAGGCAGTGCTCAAATTAAGTTCAGTATCCTAGGCTTTCTGAAGACTCTTCAAGAATCTTGAAGTAAAATGGGGATCAAGATCAGAAACAATAGATAGGGGTACTCCATGAAGTCTCACAACTTCATCAATATATAGTCTTCCTAGATGTTCCAGTGGTAGATCTTCTATTATAGCAAGAAAATGTGCTGACTTGGTAAGACGATCAAAAATAACCCATATTGCATCATTCCTTCGAGGAGTCTTTGGTAGTCCCATGCCAAAGTCCATCGTGATATTATCCCATTTCTACTCAGGTATGGGAAGAGGATGTAATACTCCACCAGGCTGTTGCCTTCCAGCTTTCACTTGTTGAAAAACCAAACATCTTGACAGAAAATCAGCAATCTCCCCCTTCATGTTGTCCCACCAAAAATGTTCCTTAAAATCTCTATACATTTTGGTGCTCCCATGGTGTATAGATAAATTGGAACTATGAGCATCATCCACCAATTCCCTTTTTAGATCAGGTATATCGGTAACACAATGTCTCTTCCCAAATTTCAAAATTCCATCTTCGTACACAAAGTCTCTCAATCTCCAATCATTCATAGCATTAATCATCTTTTGAAATTCTTCATCACTGGTCTGAGAACTCTTAATCCTTTCTAGTAATGATGGTTTGGCAACCATTTGAAAAAGCATTGATGTTTAACCTTCCCTGGTTATTCCCACGTCCATCTTCACTAGATCCATGAAAATTGGATCCCTTTCAATTCTCATATTGTTCAAAACTCCATGATCTTTTCTGCTCAAATCATCTTCCACCCTGTTCGCCTTCCCCGGTGGTAGTGTATCATGAAATCATAATACTTGAGTAATTCAAGCCATCTCATTTGCCTCATGTTCAGTTCTTTTTGTGAGAAAATATACTTCAAACTCTTGTGATTAGTTTAAATCCCACATTTTTCACCATAGAGGTAGTGCATCCATATATTCAAAGAAAATATCACAGCTGCTTACTTGAGATCATGAGTAGGATAGTTTTGTTCATGAATTTTCAACTGTCGTGATGCATAGGAAATAACCCTATCATTCTGTATAAGGACACAACCAAGTCCTTTATTCGATGCATCACTATAAATAACGAACCCATAATTCCCTGATGGTAGAGTCAATATAAGAGCATTGACTAATCTTCTTTTCAGTTCTTCAAAACATTTATCACAATCTTTTGTACAAACAAATTTAACCCCTTTACGTGTTAGCTTTTTTAATGGGCTATCCAACCGGGAAAAATTCTAGACGAAACATCGATAATAACCTGCTAAAAAAATAAAACTACATACCTCAGTTATACTCGTCGGTGCTGGCCATTCATGGATTTCCTTGGTCATAGAAAGATCAACATAGATTCCATCATTAGAGACAATATGGCCAAGAAAAGAAATCTCATGAAGCTATAATTCACACTAGTTAAACTTCCCATATAATTCATGTCTTCTCAGAGTCTTCAGGATAATGCACAAGTGATTTTCATGATCTTCGTAGATTTTGGATTATACCAATATATCATCAATAAATACCACCAGAAATTCATCGAGATATTCCTTGAAAACTCTATTCTTCAGATCCATGAATACAGAGGGTGCATTAGTCAATCCAAAAGGCATTACATTAAACTCGTAATGCCCATACCTAGTTCGAAATGATGTATTCGGAATGTCTTCCTTCTTTACACACAACTGATGGTATCCAGATCGAAGGTCAATATTGGAAAAGTATTGAGCTCCATGCAGTTGGTAAAATAAATCATCAATGCGAGGTAGGGGATACTTGTTCTTTATTGTTATAGAATTGATCTCCCTGTAGTTGATACATAACCTCATAGATCCATCTTTTTATTTAACAAAAAGAATAGGGGATCCCCATGGACAAACACTAGGGAGAATAAATCCCTTATTAATCAATTCCTCTAGTTGTTTCTTTAGTTCAACTAATTCTACAGTGGCCATTCTATAAGGGGTCTTCGATATAGGCCTTGATCCAGGAATTAAATCAATGGAAAATTCAACTTCTCATTCTGGAGGATGTCCAGGTAAATCTTTCGGAAACACATCTACATATTCTTTAACAATAGGTACATCCTCTATTTGAAAATTCCATTCCTCACCCACTATAATTTCATCCTCTTCCTCCCCAATAATTGAATGTAGTTGAGCTACTGGGGGTGGATCTAGATAAGAATTAGGTGGTGACGATTCTGCTCTAAAGATAAGGTGTTCCTTATCATCATCATCAAAAATCGTAACCTCCTTTTTCTTACAATAAATCCTCACATCATGGTCCGAAAGCCAATCCATGCTGAGTATTATATCAAACTCAATCATAGTTATGACGATGAGATCAGCGGATAAAGAACATTTATGTGCTCTAATGGGGACTGATTTACAAAACATTGTTGCAATGATACTTCCCTTAGGAGTTTTAACTAACAACTCCCTTGTTAAATCAAATTGGAGATATCTAATTTTTGTAGCAAACGAGGAATATATGAAACAATGTGATGATACTGAATCAAATAATGCATTTTCTAAACTTGAGGAAACCATTAAATTACCTGCCACCGCGTCTTTCAGAGCTTCTACCTCCGCAGTAGTGATAGCATAAGCTTGGCCTTGATCCCATGGACTTTTCCTGAGGTTAGGTCCTCTGATGCTTAGGACATTAATTTTCATAATGTCCCATCTCCCTGCAATTGTAGCACTGAAAATTGATAGCTTCCTTCTTCCCTTTGCAATCACGAGCTTGGTGGCCTTTTTCACCACACTTTTAACAGACACCCATTCCCTTCAAGCAAGTACCGGGGTGTTTCTTCCCACATTTACCACAGGATGGATATTCAACCTTTCCCTTCTTCCCCTTATTTTCATTCACAAATTGATGATCATTTCTCTTCTTCTCTTTCTTTGCTTTAAATTCATAAGACTTAGATAATTCCTTTTTAGTCTTGATAGCACATGAGAAAATGTCTTCGTACAATGAGAAGGATTGTGAGACTAATGCTCGATGAAGAAATGGTTTTAACCCATCAAAGAAACAATCAATCTTACTTCTTGGGTTACATATATAATCTCCAGAATACCTTGATAACCTTTTAATGTTAGCCTCATACTTTGCGACATTCTCATCCTCCTTTTGTCTCAGACTCAGAAATTGCCTTTCCATATCTGCTCAATGATCACGAGAAAATTATTTTTCTAAAAATATATCTTTAAACTCCCTCCATTCAATATTTGATACCTCATCATAATCCTTCATGTTTTGAATCAATTACCACCATTGATTAGCATCTCTAGTGAGGTGGTAAACTACCATGATAACTTTTTCCATTTCACTACTTCCCAAAGCCTGAAATATTTTCTCCAAGGAACTTATCCATTTCTCAGCTACCAATGGATTTTTATAGCCATTGAACGTTGGTGGTTGTTTCCTCATGAAGTGATCTAACATTTATGCTCCATGCTATGCATCAGGATGCTCCATACGGGTAAGGTTATTATTCATAACCTAAGTTAGTTGTCCCAGTATGGTGATTAGATGATCGGAACCAGTTGCATCACCAGGTCCACTATAATTATCTTCAGCAGGAGGTAAATCCCTACATGGAGTGTGTTCATTGATATGGTTTCCATTTCTTCCACTAGGTGCCATTTCTAAACAATGGCATAAACTAGATCAGTTTATGAATCAAAATACAAAATTCCATATTTATAAAACACTTAACTTAAATTGAACTATTTATGGATATAATCCATAATCATAAAAATGTTTTCTTTGAGGAAGTATATACTCATAAACCCTTCATAATGATTTTTAAAGAAAATTAGAGTTATCCTAAGCATATCCCCCAGGAGTGTCATAAACAAGAGTGCATCAAGTCCCATTGTCGTGCACCAGTTACCGTTCAAGTTTAGCTCAAAGTAGTGTTTTTGGGTTTTACCCCTAGGTACATCTGTGCCAGAGCCGCCTCTACCTACTCGTATCCAGACAAGGATGTATTTCTTAGAAAACTCACAAAATCTTTACAATACCAAAATTCTAGGATGTTATTCTATACTAATCCTCAAAGTCCATATTAGGTTTATGTGCTCTAATCAGAGTTTTTCTAAATCTAGCTTCCTAGGTTTGTACTAAACTTCCTCTGATACCAACTGTAATTCCCCGACCATAGTTACCTAGAGTCGGTGCATTATTACATATCATTGGCATGATCACCCGAAAGATCATGTCTCGAAATACTGATTAGTTTAGTAGCTTTGGAATAACTAGATACATTCATGAAGTTTACATTATATAATAAAGTGAAAAACTACTACAACAACATATTGTATCCATAGTCCACACTATTATCCCCTCATAATATCCCTGCAGGTCATTTATAATTTACTTCTTCACATCCTGGGAAAAATAAAACATAGAAAATTAGTGAGCTGAAATGCCCAGTAAGGATAACAATATAGTAGAAACATTCATAAATAAGAATAATCATTTAAGGAAATGTATAACGAAAACAAAATCTTTTTAAACATGAACTTAAACATAGTATGGAAAAAATAAAATGAAATAATTCCATTTACTTATTCACATGGATATTCTACTAATTGAATAATCAAATTCAATATCAACAACCACATTCATATTGATGGAATGCATAATGCCATACTATCATAACCACATAGCCAAGGCCTCATGCCAAGACTACAAATAAGATTTTGTCAAGGCCTTGTGCCAAGACACTATTTTGTCTCATGAGACCTTCCGATGCATCGAGGAGCTATAGCAGGCTCCACCCGTCTCATATTAAGTCCAATGAATTCCCATATGAAAAGGTTTAAACATAACATAAACATTCGTATTAAAACTAGCATACGAAATGTAAATACTTCATCCATAAACCATGAATGGTATAAAAATAACAAATCCACAGTCAAACATATCACAAAACATTCAATACAATATAGAAGTTTTGTATCATAATAAATCAACTTCAAAGAATCATAAAATACATCAAAGGATGTTGACACAGATGAAATCAAAACTCTTTTTAGAAAAATATCTCTTTCTATTTTGAAATCATTTAAGAGTCATATATTTATAAAATAAAGAATTTTCTTTGAAAATATTCTTATAAGATTGTAAGGGAAGCATCGGCAATTTTATAACGGCGTAAAATAGCCACACACACCGTATAAGTTAAAAAAACATTCTTACATTAATTCTGTCGAAAAGGTTAAAAAAATACCTTGTTTGGAAAAAGACGGAAAGATTACTATATAAACCTCTTATAAAAAGTCAAACAAGGGTATAAATGACTTTAACACATATTCTTTTAAATAGTAAATATGTTTTGAAATTCATTTTTAAGAAACATAGATGTGGATGATAAAGAAACCCCATTTGATTATTACATATAAACAACCTCAGATAATGAAGAGATTGCGAAATAAACCCTTACCTTGTACTTTTCCTTGGTTGGGGTAGGTTAACCTCCTGTATAATGGTGAAATAATAGTTTTTAAATTTTACAATAATCATATATATTATAATGTTATCATATATGATCTTTTAACATTTCTTTATTAACAATATCTTGGTATTATCGTCGTTTTGGGTTTTAACTTACTCGTTTTCTTTTATATGTTTTGTTACGTAAGCCATGTTTTTCATGGATAGGTTGCATATTATTCATATCCAGAATGCTATAAAGTCCTTAAACATTATTTTTAAATCATCAAATGATAAATATACTTGAATGGATATGATGGAGAATGAATCTCATCGTGTTCGTAGAGACGGTAGTCTGTACGTACGCACGAGCGACAATATCATTCTTTTGATATTAAAATAAAATATAATTGGATGGTATATCATATATAAAGATTCTTTATCATTTTATATTTATTATTTAAATGAATTAAAAATCATTATTATACCCATCAAAATAATAATATATTGAATAACAATTACACCACGACGTGGAGTCGGTAAGCCGTACATACGCATGTATGGTGACATGTCATTAAATGAATGGATATAATACTGAATATGGTTGTACCATATTTATAATAATATTACAGTATATAGTAGATATTGGATTCATTATTTTAGAATGGGAATAACAAATAAATAAGAAGTGGAAGAAGAAAGGAACTTGAAAAAGGGTGGTGAAATCATTACCTCTTCTTGAGGTTCTTATTTTTGATTTGATCAAATGGGCTCCTTAGGATGGATTTATGACTAATGTAAGGCCTCTAAGATGAATTGAGGGAAGTTTAGAGAGTATTTGGGTAGGGGTTGGCCGATCCAAAATGCTTTGACGGTGTGAATTAATGAGAAGGAGGAGTGCCCTTTTATAAAAGGGGTGAGGGGCACCTTTGGAAGAGCTAGAAATATTATTTTATAATAAAATCATATTCGGTATATAATGGCTCAAATGTGGATTATTTAAATATTAAGGTGGGGATAGGTCGAAATCCACTCATCCAATAGAATTTAGACAGGTTTGGGTCATTATATTAACCTTATCTTTTAGTTTTGACTCTTTGTTAATTAGTTTGACACTTACCATGTCACTTTATATTTTTATATTATATCGTCAATAAACATACTATATACATCCAAGAGACCCCAAAGTGGTCCATTAATGATACACCTATCATGATATAAGTCTCTTGGACGATCCTTAGATTTTTAGGAATTGAATATCAATAAATAATAAAATATTTGTTTTAAAAATGATTTTATGTCAATTTTGACACTATTCAATCTTTGATTTTTGTAAAAATAATAACAGAATTATTACTTCAAAAAAAGTTAATTAAATAATTAATAACATGTCATATTAACCTAGAAAATTATTTTAATTCATTAAAAGTCTCATATTATATTTATTTGGGTATTTATAATATCAATTATTTTAATTTTTCACTATTATTGTAATTACTGCATCATCATTGTGTCATAAATAAATTAAACTATTTAATGTCTAAAAATTATAAATAAAATATAATTATCTAGTAAATATTTTTATATTTTAATGTAATATATATAGTCGAAAATACAACATATATAACCCTTTGTCAAAATTGTTTTTCTAAAAGATATATGCTTTTCTCATTTTTGTATTTATTTTAACTTAATTAAAATAATGTGTCCCTATCACCTACAAGTGGCTCCATGGGGTCCCAAAATCAACCCCAAGATTACCATGGTCGGACATGTATCCAAAAATAATTTTAGGACACATTTTAGGGTAATTTAGTATTATTATAATATTATTTTTAACAATTATTTACTGGATTTACCCTTTAACTGTGGAAAATAAAATATTTACCGAATTAATTATTCAAAATGTCTAAACATAAAAGTTACCTATTTACCCAATTTGGACATCCTGATTCCAAATATGGAATCCATTTTTCCAAATTGAAAACACAGAAGTGGCAGAAATTAATTTAAAATTAATTCCCGCTGTCAAAACAAAAAGCGTGTTTTTAAGATATAATAAATATCAAAAGATTGGTGCTTGTTTATATCCGGTTTAATTGTGAAATTATGTCCATTGACCAACATTGTATTAAATGGTAAAAATATATTCTATATATACTTTAAAACATCTCAAAATTATAATTTATCACTATTAGATATTTTGATTAAAAAATTTGTTTTTAATTAAAATTTAGTAATTTTCACTATTCATCAAAATATTAAAGTTATTCAAAAAGTACCAAAATTTCACCTTAGGCTAAATTCGATACTCCGAATCTATAAATGAAGTCCATTTTTAGATACAAACTTTCTAAAATTTTTAAAAGTAGGTATTACTATTCATAACGGCTAGTTTGATCGGTTGTGGTGTGTGTTTGAACTCGATGTTGCGTACAACACACACTATTGCATTATTCAAAGGGAAACGTACCGTAGAAGATTGGGGTGTTACACATAATATATCTTCCTTTATTCTAAAATGTTTTTTTCCATTGACTATAATTTTAGGGAATTTTTAATCACTGAACATTAAGTTCTATCTCTCAAAAACTGTTCTTGGAAAACATGAAGAGAATTAATAGATAAATTTTTAAAATCAAGGGGGAAATAATTTTAAATTATATTGGTCCATTAATCCTTGTCGCTGATTTACTTAATATGTGAGATCCAAGATGGCATAGAAGGAAAATTTTATAATTTTTATTTTATATACTATAATAATTAATTATACAAATTGGATCGCATTAATACTTCATTTATTAAATTATTTTTCCTATCATGTTTATTATATGTTAGGGTTAATTAAAGTGTAGAGGTAATTTGCAATAAAGGATAAAATTAATTTTTTATTCCTATTTGATAACACCGATATCCTTGTAAGAGGTATATATTTACTATGTTTTCCCACACTCATACATTGATGAGTATTATTAGACAATTTTATGATATATCTTATGAATGGGAGTAATTGTTATAACATGGTTTCATCTGATATTGGTGAAACTATTTATGAAAATTTGGTATAAAGTTTTTTACGTAATTTTTTTTAGGATTTGTATCATCTACTAGATTTTAATTATATTTAACATCAAATAATGATGTAAATCAACTATTTATAATGTATTGTGAAATTCAAGCACAAATGGAAATTTTTTCATTGAATTTATAATTAAAGCAGGAGTAAAATAATATATAATAATCCTATTTTATTTCAGTTTCTTTAATGTGGATAAATGAACTAGATTTGGATTTAATGAGATATTAAAAACTATATCAATGTAGGAATTGTTGATCCACTATGAGTTTGGAGTAAATTTGATGAATGTATGTATTGAATTGTAGATTTTGTATGATTCAATGCTTTAAATTTATAGTGATACATGTAGGGCTATTAATAATACATTAACTATATAATATTGAGGTCTACATATTTTAGAATGATATTATAATAAAATCAATATATATATATATATATATATGTAAATGTTCAACATTTGTTCTATTTTTTGTTATGATTGATAAATTTTTAATTTTATGAATTATATTTTTTCAAATTTATTGATATGTATGTTTGGAAGAAAATCAATCCCTAAAAATCAAGGAAAACACCCATGAATCCACCAAAGAAGTCGTTGGATGAGCTATAGTACATCACCCTCGAGTGAGCAGTAGGTAAGGATATATTTCATGGGATGATCCTTGTAAGGAGGTACGGGTTCATGTGAAGTATATATGGAGTGAAGATTGATGTGTATATGAAAATTGGTTTTATAGCCCCTCATATATGTGGAGGCACGAGAGGTATTATGTGAGATATATTCCAACAATAATGAGTTGTTGGGAGATAAAGAGAATTATTAATCTGTGTACTTCTGAGTAGTTTTCTGTCATGGGACAATGAATTTTGTGGGAATTATGGATTCATTCTAATAAACAAAAAATTAATGAATGCCTTTAATTTTGAAATATCTTCAACCTATCAATTGATATTTTCTTTGTTCTTAAGTTGAAACCATTGGTCCATAAAAAATGTTGAATATCTCATGAACTCATCATCATTTAAAGAAGCTAGAAGGCATTTTCATGATAAAATAAAAATTATTATTATTGATGATTAGGAGATTTTGAGGTTGTGGAAGTGAATAACACAATGAATTCCCTAAGGCGTACCCACATGAAGGTAAATAAGTGCTTGTGTGAGAGTATGTAAAGGCTAATGTGAGGGTAAAATGAATCTAATGGCTGTAAATTTGGAGGCCTATATTAAGGATGTCTATTACTAATAGAAACATGAATAAAATATGTGGTAAGGTAACCTATAATAATTTTAGGATGTTTCTTGAATATAAGAAGTAAGGAATATAAATTTCTTTCAATGGTTGGATGAAATACTTAATTCCATGTGAAATATTGAAATACATGTCTTGATATATTACATCCATTATAATAGGAATCATTAACAAATGTTGACATGAATTTTCTTGATCTAATATTAACTATACTAATAATTCATAGACATAATAATATGGTGATATAAAATATAGTGACCCTTTTTCCTTATAATTAATTGAAATATTTAGAAAATATCTTTTTAGCTAGGTGTTGAGATGTAATAATATTTCGATGCCCGGTGAGCCTGAAGTTGATATAATATTAATATTAAATATATTAATATCAATAATGTGTTATTAATGTAATATAACAAATTAAATATTTAATAGTTATTTTTATAAGAAATTTGATACAATAGTTTATTCTATATTATTGGTTATTCCCTAGGAATAACTTATGGTTGGTTGAAACTGAAAGACGGATTGGGGTTGCTATAGGTGGATGAGTTTAATGAAGTAAATAAATAAAAATTCATTTATTTTATTTACTAACAAAAATATAATTATCTATAATTTAAAATATTATGATACTTATATACTATTAGACCCATAACATTTAAAGGATTATAGGAGAACATTCATTGTTGGTGGATCAAGATCAATGAATTCCAATGCCCAAATTGAGGTGGATTGAGATGCTGAGAATTTATTTGACATTATTCATCATTGGATGACACAATGTTCACCAAAAATTGATGATAAATAAAGGTATGTCTAATAATTTTTTCCCTCTATTTCTATCAAAATATTGAACATGGATTTTATATTTTTTTGTTTCTGATTCATTGATCATTTACATGATCCATGTTATCTTTTGTTTGGGGGATTTGATAACTCCCCCTTGATTCACACTTTATAACCCATTATATCCCAAATTAATTATATTTGAATGTAAATTATCATGAAGTTACAAAATTACAATTATTAATGTGTTTTACCCCACACATTATTAATTTTCATTATCATTAGACATTTTGGTGATGAAACGACAATTCTAGTGAAGAATTGAGCATGGTAGAAACCATATTCAATGTTTATTTGAAAATGATGAATTATATTGAGATATTTTGATTGATTTTAATAGATCATGTGTTTTCTAAAAAAATCATGGATCTGAGAACTGATGAGTTGATGTGATCATGAAGTATATGATGGGAGGCCCGACAGGTGGTGTGCAGGCTTCGTAAAGATTAATGTAATATTTTTTTCAGAACATAAGTAAAGAATCGTTGAAAATTGAAGAAACCAGTGATTTTTGAGTTTAGGAAGGTAAAAGAACTATGGTGATTATGGATCAAGAAATTTTTTCAGGAATTATGACATTCTATGAAAAAGGAGAACACACACCCTATAGTGTGGAATAAAAAAAGGTATGTCCATAAAATTTCAAAGAGGATAGTGGTTCCTACTTAGTTAAAGATCAAAATCTGTATAGTGTTAAATCCATGAAATTTGATCCCAAATTGGTATCCTTGTGTTTATGATCATTTTCACACATCCAAATGAATTGTGGATGGACATGTCATGTAATCTAGAAGTATAAGGGCATGGTTAAGATTAAAAGGTGTATAACCCGTGTAGACATGAAATTTCATGTATACCATATTAACACCTTCTATGATTTCTTGTATTCCATGATGTTTCTGGTGGAGAACATGAGAATTTCTCGGGGTAGGGTCATAGGTCGTGTGACCTCCCATTCTTGCTATTTATTTCCAATAAATCATTTATTTCTGCCATATATCCTTTTTCTCGACATGGATTTATTGACATTTGTAAACTGCAATGATTTGTTTCCCTAATATAAGGTGATGTAGGACTTCATTTTGGAATACATGGTATTATGAAGAGTGTTCCATGAATGATTATTCCTTAGGTATTTCATGATGATGGAAATTACAGGGTATGATCATCCAAGATAGGTAGGGGTTGGAAACCATATATTGTACTCGGGAATGTGTCCCTCAAATTTCTTAGCAGATAACTATAACCCCATAACACACTAGAAAATGAGTCCCATATATTCTATGTGGCAACCGCATGATGCACTATGTAATGGTTCCTCTACATTCTAGTCTGAACCCCTTTGACACACATGAGCATGATTCCACTATCTTTCGGTGGAAACCACCACTACACTAGGGCATGGGTATTTTATCTTCAATGTGTAACCAACATAATGAATTAGTGATAAGGTCCTCTATCTATCAACAGAGTGGTACCCCACACAATAAACATCGTTTGGGAAATATATGTGCTGATTGAAACTCTATATCGTACTGGGTGGGAATGTCCCCTATTTGATAATTTTCCCCCTAAACTATGAGTCATGGCCAAGAGGAATGGATCAGTCACATAGTTACATCATATAGATACATAGATATTGGGAATCTGAGATAGACCATTGGATTTATAAGAATATTATTCAAATTTGGATGGGATATTGATATGGGGATCCCATTTTTCTCTTTTCTGGTTTTCTTTGGTGTTTATATATGTATGTATTTGTTTTTTGTATAACTCATTATTTTTATTGATCCAAACATTTATTGTATCTCTATATTTCTCCCCTCATGATTTATGATGCATCATACTATGTATGTATATACTCACCCCTATATGGTATTCTCCCACACATGTTGTGTCTTATGAAGATAGTAAGGACATAGATTGTGATATCATAGGTTCATAATGGTATTTTTGGGTGAATATACTACTTCTGGTTCTTGATCTATGAGTTAAATATTTGGGATGTCCTACCTTTCTTATTTTCTAGTATTTCTAGTGTAGGAAATCTATTATATTTAGCTGTGTGTTTTTACCCCATACATATTTTATTATACTATCTTACTCTGTTATATTACCTATTGGTTCTTGCATTCATGGATTACTTTGTATGTGACATGAATATTTTATTTCCACATCACTTTTTGATTGATATTTATGTATGTATTTGTGTACAGTAAAAATATGATAAGGCCCCTAATTTTGAATTATTTCATATCATAACATGTCGGTATCCCCTAGAAAATTCTAGGTAGGCATGGGGTTCTAATGGCTTGGAGTGACGCCAACCAAGTGGGACCTAGTGGGTTGTGTCATTATAGAGTGGTATCAAAGAACATTATTACTCAAAATATTTCCTATTGATTTAACCTTACATGGAATTTTTTAAGACATATTCCATCAGTGTTAGAGTGTATTAAGTTCATTTTTGATGTCATGAAACTCTGTTCTAGTGTGGAAGCAGACATATCAATAATTCAAATCTCTATCTTCCTCCATTTTGAATTTTCGTACCAAGACATTGGACTCATGGAATAGTTGTAGAAGGATTTTATATGAATGAATCCATTGAATATCATTGATGACTAATACCCCTATATATATATATGCTCATCTGAATGTGGTAATAAATGATGATTTTCAATATGCCTCTACGTAGAATGCTAGCAATGTAACTAATTCTAGATCATGATGATAATCTGACCAGTTATGAGGTATTACATTGGTAGAAATATCATGATGTTTTTACTCCAAGAGGTTATGAAGAATCACCCCCATCAATCGAGCAGTAGATAATACTAATTTAATAGGATGATGAATTGTACATACATCTCCAAATCAATGAGTTCCACTACATTATATACATGATATTTTAGGGAGATTAAAATAACCAATAAATGGTGGATTTTATTCAGTTGATGATTTGACTCTCTATTTTTTGGGAAGATTATCTGATCATATGGTTGCGATGGAAGCATGTAATTTCCATAGAGTTTCATTGTAATACAATAATATGGTCACGTAGAGTCATGGAGAGATGATACTTTCATTGTATGAAACTCATTAATTATTTTGTGACAAGTATTTCCCCATTTTATGGATCTATGTTCATATACATGAGCTTGAACATCTATAAGAGGGTTGTTGGATAGTTTTTTATTTTTCCATGACATTCAATGAGTATACATGACACACCATTTAACTAGTTATGGATGGAAAATATCAAAAACTTAATATCAAGAATTCCATATATAGATAAATCTATGTTATTGTGGTCCTCTTAAATGTTTACTCATTTTCTGGAGTGACAGTAAAACATATTTTGAAATAAATCCTACTATATAAGAGATTCCATGAAATTGGAGATAGAAATGGGTGTCCTCATGGTGAGTTATCAATAACCGCTAGAATGTTTTAGTTGGAAGATTATCATCACGAGATATCATCTCATCCCTAGACTCAATTCTATGAGAACTTGGTGTAGGGATCACCTATACGACCATGTAATCTTATAGACTCTTGGTTCAATTCATGTAATTAATTAATACACATGGAATTTGATTTATTGAAACAAAATGTGGATGAGGGAAGACATGAATATGGTGGACTACTATGGGAGAGAAAAATATTCTAATCAAAGATCTCTCTTGAGAGGATATGGTGTACCCTAGGAAGAATGTGTACAAAAATGATAATGGGTATCATCATATGTATGAGATTTAGGTGGAGAATGAATCTAAGAGATACCACAACCACAACCACTTGGAGTCACATGCTAGGCTCTGGAGATAGTAGTCAGGGATGAGGGTAGTAGTTGGCTATTGAGGTATGTGACCAGATTTCACAAGAGTTGATTTGTGTTTATTACATTATTTTTCATGTATTAGTTGAAATATGATAGAATAGTTACATCATATACATATTCAATGATTTATATATGAATCTTCTTGTATGTTATTTATCCTTATGGTCATGGATTCAGGATCCAAAATGGATCACTTATTATCTATAGCTTATCTGCGAGGAATGCGAGCTGGTTCTCCATGGAGATTATTTTACGAGGGAAAAAATGGTCATCATGATGAAGCCTTATCACATAATATTGGGTATAGTTTTTTCCATGATCTAATATCAAATAGAGTAATAATATAGATGATAAAGATTACATCGAACTGATGAAACGATATTTGGATTTCTGGGCTTGTAAAATCACATGATAGAATGGGCATGTCTTGTATGCATGAAGAGACAATCCATCACCCTTAATTTGTGAGTTTATCCCATGGTGAGGTTTATACTTCTAGCATATATATACCATTGTTACTAGAGGATTATATTTATGTCATTCCGAGGAAATGTAGGGACTTCCATTGTAGTAATATATGGGTTTTCAATGACTTAGACCGAGCTAGCATGCAAATTTGTTCTAAAAAATTTCTTGTCAACCCTACTGAGCTGTGAGACACATGGTTTTAGTTTTATGTTCGTTGTGATAAGCGATTTATCCAACCTGATGTTGGCCCTTTGGAAGACCTTATTTTATCGTGAATGTGTAGAATGAGATAAGGGTAATTTCCTTCTGATTTTCATCACCTGAACTATGTAATGATAATTAAAATTACCCCTTTACAAGTATAAATGAACTATGTAACCAGTTTTATGGAGATAGATACATCATAATTATCAATCTTGGGTCCCTCTACAACTAGTTGGGTGTTCTTGTAGCCTATATTTGAATTTTTTTAAAATAATTCCATTAAAAAAACTATGAGATCTTGGTGATTCATTTTGGTGTAATGAATTCCCTGGATGTTTTATAGATATGATGAAATAAAAAATTCATCTATAAATGATCTAATTTTTTGTTATCTTCATTGAGAAAATACACATCTACTCTATGTCAGAGCGGGATCTGGAATAGCGCTTTGCCATACTCCATGATTTTCATATATAGAAGAAAATATATTGTAATCTATTGATGTTCTAGTTCATAATATTCAAGGGTGAAATTCAGGGTCTTGTAAATTCATAACATTATTCATCTATGTACCTATAATATATTTATATAATGTGCTTTTGGGATCCAAAATTTATTGTGATAGAGTTATAGAGCATCCATGGATTCGTAGGGTACTATAAGAGGTTGGGGGCTAAATTTTCCAAAGTATCATCCATGTTGACTACACAAACCATGATCTGGTATATGTCGGTCTATTAACTATTAAGTTAGTATTTTGTTGAGTAGTTAAGGCTGGGGTTGACTTGTTCTATGGTGTATAGGTAGTACAATGAGGTCATGGGGTGTAGTTTTTGTTGATTCCTAAATTACTGGGCTCGAATGCTTGTTGATGCATAGGCAAGAAGAGATCATATGGGGGTAAATGTCATTTAAACCCCCATTATAGGAACTATGAAACTCAATTACAAGAGTAGGAAAAAAATTCATCACTTTGAAGAATGAGGGTCACTACCTTCATGGAAATAATATTTTTTGTTTACACATACAATAATATTCATAGGTACATCATCTCATAGAGAGATCTAAATCTAAGGAAAAATGAAATTTATCAGAGTTGTTGTACAACTCTGACATTGAGATTTCCTATAATAAAAGGAAGGGGAATTTTTATGAATATTCCCTTACTATAAATTTCCATTATTCGTATTGTAGAAGTTTTTTGATTAGTTGTCTTCAATACATTTTACCCCTATTGAGAGGAGGGGATCATATTTTCTTTAGTCATTGGTGTGGACAGACGAACTTTATCAATATGTGATGGATGCTCATTTGGGAGACATAGGCTATCATGTAATATATGGAATGGTTTCATCTGTGGATTCACAAGATGGATTATCTGATAGTGGGGAGAAAATCATCCTATTAAAATGAAAAATAGTTTATTTGGTCCAGTTCAGAGAGTAGGTAATGAGGGTGTATCAATAATTCCCCATTATATGTACATGACGATGTGTAAAATATGTATAAGTAACGTATGTTATATTTTTGGTGGGATGGAATATTGTTGTGTGTTATTGTGATTGTCAATCAGTGTCTCATATATCAGTAGGTGAATAATCAGAACTATATTCTGATAGAGATTACACAACCTCTTGAGTTCTTGAAATGGAAATGAGATAAAAATATATATAGTCTTTGTGATAGGGATTCTAGGATCAGTTAGAGGACTAGATTCTATATGGGTGATTATTGAAAAATTGACTACGTTTCCACCATTAATTTCTATCAAGGAGTTGAGTTTCAGTTATAGTATATAGATGTTGTAGGGAGGGAGATCACCTGGCTTCATCAGGATCTCATAATGATTTTATTTTACCAGGATGAAAGATTCATGCTATGTATGTGAAGAGTCCTACTAGACACATTTGAAACCCAGCTGAGGATGAGTATGGTGATCCCCCGCAAAATGGATGGGAATAAATGATAACACTATCCATAAGAGAAGGATATGATGAGGGTTTTTTGGATAAACATCTGTTGTAGATGGGAGGATCAGTCTACCTTTATGGAGTTATAAAATAATAATATCTATCACTCTACTATAATTATTACACCATTTGATAATTTTTCTACGATAACATAAAGGTCACCATTTTTTGGTTTGAGATTTCTGATGCATCTCTTTTAGGAACATAGAAGTTACAGATGATGAAAGAGAGTGCCAATGTGATATGTGTGCATATAAAGAAATCATAGAGATGATATAAATAATACAATGATCGATGACATTTTCCCGTGGAGTTTGTGTAGGGAGAAAATGATTTACTAAGTGTCTCCCTAAGATGATTATTGTAAAAAAATTAGGGGCACATGAAATACTTGAGGTTCATTGGGTTTATCAATATCATACATAGAGTTGGCAAGGAATCACATAACTATGACCATACACCACCCTTTGTCTAAGGTCATGACTTTTTCCATGTATCAAAATATAGGAGATATATGGATTACCATATGCATGTTATTTTTTTGGGGAATGTTGTACACTAATGGTGGAACCACATTTGCAGAGTACATGATGGTTATCGATGATCAGGGAGGGAAAAACATTCATGGATGGATCATAACTATTGTTCGTATGTGTTTGCAAAATGGGAACATTCAAGAGATATCTTGAGACTGTGAGAGTCATGTGTATGTTCATTACCCCCCCTATTTGTACATAGTATTATTTTTTGGAAGAATATAATTGAAGGAGTGGAAAATATAGAGACTATAGTTTTTCTTAATAATACATTTATATATTTTATATAATTTTCTTAGAAACAATATCTTAGAATAATTTTTATTACTAGGAATAATTAGGGGATACTTAATATTATTATAATTACAAATATATTAACGTCACACTAAAAATGTATCTGTCATATAAGTGAATAACACTTGAACGAATCCATGAATGAGAATGTCAAGACGACGGTTTAATCTAGAATGTGGGGTTTTCCATTATTCCACCCTATAACTAGTTGGTTTTTAACATCTAATTTGGGAATCTACTGGAATTTGTGATTAATGAATGAAAAAATATTTATTTATTTATTATATTAAATGACATATCTATAAATATGTAATGACCCAAACTATTATTAAGGGAATTTAACCTTTAATATAGTATGTTATTATATTATAAATCAAAAAAATAACAAGGATATCATAATAGAAACATTATAGATGAATAATTAATGAAATTAGATGTATTTTTAGAAGGTAAGGAACCAATACCTATGAAATAGTAACAAGACCATTGGAATAGCAATTCTTTCCCAATTAATAATAAAAAAGATAAATGATTGGTAACCCTATCCAAGAAATTATAACTAGAATATCGTCATCTTATAACTGAATTTATTATATAATTACACCATTGACTAGGTAAATAAATGTTTTAAAAATTGTTAATGAGAAAACACATCTAATTTCATTAAAAAACTAAAAATATAATAATGAGAAAACACTTATCTCCTCCACTATAAATACAACCCTTCACCACCTATTTTTCTCACATGTCTAAAACATTAAAAAATATTAAAAAGTTATTCCAAAGAAATTACCTATACCCTCCCCCACATATAATATATATTGGTATCACTAAAATAAAAAAACCTTCTCCATAGTAAAGTTCTTGAGGAGGATAGATTAAAACGTAAAAATGCACTTTCTTTTTTCTTTTAATTTCAATACTTTTCTTGTTCTATCCTCACCTCACTTAATAAAAACGGAATTATTTCTATATTTCATTAAATATAATTTAATTATATCAATTTAATTGAATATCAATCATTAAACTCCTCTACCTCTCCATCTCTCTCTCTATTATTTTAAAAATGAAATCATCACTCAAGATGTGTCAATTTACAGACATTATGGATAATGTGCTTTCAATTTACATTAACTCCATCAAGGATGATAATAATAAAATTTAACAGTTGAAAATTGATTTTATATTTTATTTTATATATTTTTATGTTCTAGAACCATATTATATACATAATACTAAATAATAAAACATTAAGTTTTTTGTGATTGAAAAATATCCAAAATTAACCGAAAACAATCATCATTAACATTAGTGTAATGATTAATCCCCCTAACATATAACCAAATTCATTATCATATAATTTAAACTGATTTATGATCACTAGTAACATATAATAATAATTATGGATTGTTATCCACATGTCACATGAAATTCCAGTCATGTATACGTGTTAACTAATCATGAAAACTACAAAAATGATCACTCTCAAATGATGAAATTAACAACTATAAATCATCAAATGGCCTGTTAATGAACTTAATAGAACAATAATGTATAATATTAATGTATTAAATGTTATTTATTTTTAATTAATCAATATATTTTTATTATACAAGAAATTAATGCGTATAAAGCATTCAGACGCACGGTCATGGGAATTTTCGGACCCAACTCTCTTTCATTGGGTTTTCCCTCTTTTACTACATTTTTAGTATTTATATTCCTTAAATATAATTTCATTATCATTAATATACCTTTTATATGAAATACATTTTTTCTTGTTGAGATTATTACAAAAACAATGTTTTCCCAAAAAACTATTCAATAAAAAACACACCTTTTACTTCTGAAGACTGTTTCTTATTCACTAAATGTTGATGATTTATATATCAATTATGTTATTCCCTTTTTAATTTTGGAAAACAATTTTTATGAATTTATTTTTAATTAAATTAAACCCATTACATTCCATGAGTTATTTTATATCCAATATTGACATACGGTCTATGTGGTATGCATGATAATGTAAATGTTATAATGTGATAGGTGCGCCTTGAATTATATATTTAAATGTAAATGTTATACTATGGTAGGTGATCTGTGAATTATATGGTTCTATAAGTCATTTTTTAATGAAATTTTTAGCATGAGAAAAGTGAAATATGCATGAACATAATTAAATCTTTCTTCACAACTATGTTTAGTAGTTGAACACTAAGACGTGATGTTTTATTTTTATGCATTTCCACATTCCATGAATTTTTTTAATGCTTCATCTCACAATTATGATGATGATGTTGTGATTATAATAACCCCATTTCATATTGATTCATGTTATTATCTATCCTATTACTAGGATTTTACCTCACCCCTTTTTTATATATATACTTAGGTGATTACTTATTTTATGGAGAAAATGAGGAGAAATTATAAGCTATAGTAGAAGTAATAAAATAATTGTTTATGTTTTATTTTGAATTATTATGTATGTTACTAGTTTTCCCAATACACTAAACCTTTGGATCCTGGTTTTGTAATTATTTTATGTTTTTTATATAAAGTTATGTAATAAGTTATTTAATATAAATCAGGGTCTCTATATTTGGTATCAAATAATGGTTTAGTAAATTTTTTAATAATGATTAGAGAACATTAGGGAAAACCATTAATATGAGACTAAGTATAATTAATCACCAAAAAATATTTTTTTCAAAAAGTTCTAAACATAGGGATCCCACAAGATATTCATAAATAATTAATTTGAAAAGGGAACAAATTATTTATTCATGAAATGTTGAATTATTTTTATGTGAATCTCTTCTATTTTAGAAAATGTTTGGAACCATGAAAGAATAGGCCAAGAACCCGTGTGAGGGGCAATACAACAATTTCTCAAATTCCATCCCAAATGCTTTGGGAGGTGGAGTTCAAAATATCAGGGTTATACTTACCTATCAATATATGGTTATGAACTGTAACCATCATAATGTGGAACGTTCTCTTACACTTAAGAGGCAGATACACAAAATCGAGTGTTTTTTATGGAAATGATCACCAACATTTAGTGAATATTCTGATAAACTAGTCGCAGAATAGTGGGTAAAGTCATTATAGAATATCTATTTTCATAACTCCAACTTAAGGAGACCTTTTGTTCATATAAAAAGGAATCACCCAAAGAAGAGGTAATTATTTCATCACCTCTTACAAAGTTTTTTTATTCTTCCACTTCCTCTTTATTTGTTGTTTCCATACTAAAATAATATATCAAATACCATCCACATTCTGAGATGTTATTGTAAATATGATAAAATCAATTTCATTATTCTATTCATCCTATGAATGGAAGAGTCACCATACATGCGTATGTATGGCTTACCATCTCCACGTTGTTGTGTAGGTTGTTATTCAAGGATACATTAATTGGATGGGTAAAATAATGAGTTTAATTAATTTAAATAATGAATATTAAATGGTAATGATTATGTATATATATTATACCATCCAATTAAACACCCTTTCACCATCAATAGATTGATATTGGCGCTCGTGCGTATGTACAACTTACTGTCTCCATGACGCGATGAGATTAATCTTCAACGATCAACCTTCAAGAAATTTTATAAATAAATATATATTGATTAATAATTAGGGATATTAAATAATATTGGTACTGGATTAATATATATTTATGTATATAAATCTATGTTGTTTACTTACTTCCATGTTATACGGTAAGAAAATGGAAACAACGTTCATGCGTACGTATAGACTACCGTAACCATGAACGGTGTCTCCATTTCCTATATCTAACTATTAAACATATTTATATTCTGAATATATATGATATATAAATCATGTTTTAAATCCTAGAAGTCTGTAAATCATTATCTAAGTGATACGATCAAGAATAACAAGTTAAAACACGTACGATAAAGAATGTGATTACTACCCAAAATGTTACTTAAGAATAGAAATTATTATAGAATGTGTGGAATAACGTCATAGATGAACATATGATATCATAAATATTAATATGGTTATGTTATAATTTAATGACATACTATGGTCATTATACGGGAGGTTAAACATACCCTTGACAAAAGGAAAAGTACATGGTAAGGGTTAATTCATAAATCCCATTATTATCCGAGATTGTTTATGTGTGAGTATTTCAAGAGACATTTTTATCATCAATTTCTATATTTCATAAAAAAAACTTTTCAAAAGGAATATTTTAAGGTTTTATGGAAGGGTATATTTCACTGTTTCATCAGTTTAATTGTTTTAAAATTTTATTTTTCTAAATATTTATAATTAATGTCCATGTTTTCAATTTTTTTGGAGGATTTAGTTATATGGACATAATTGTTTCAAAATGATAATAAAATTAAATAATTTCAAAGTGGTACAAGACACATTTATTGAAAAATTACTTTTAAATGAATTCAATTATAAATTATGAGACATTTCAATGATTTCCAAAAAAATAGATATTTCTGTCAAAGAGTTTTACTGATCATTTTTAACTATGTCAGAATCCTTTACATAATATTATTCTTGATTGAGGTTGATTTATTATAATACAATCTTCCATAAATTATTGAATTAGTTATGATATCTTTGAGTATGGATGTGTTATTTTTTATACCCATCATGGTTTATGGTAAAATTATTGACATTTTGTATGCATGTTTTAATACGAATGCTTATTCTACGTTTCACCCTTTTCAAATGAGGAATGCATTATACTTAGTAAGTGACGGGTGGATACTACTATGGCTCCTCGATGCATTGGTAGCTTTCATGAGACAAACTAGTGTCTTGGAACAATGCCTTGAAAAAATTTACATTTAGGGTCATGGCACAAGGCCTTGAATTTGTTCTTATGATGTCAAACATTATGAATTCCATAATTATGAGATTAGTTAATAATGTTACTTGTGATTATTCGTCTAGTATATTATCCATGTAAATAAGTAAATTTAATTACTTGATTTATCTTTTCCATATTATATGGATGTTTATGCTAAAAGGGATTGTATTTCAATTTTATACCTTGCTATAAAATATTATGATTATTTATGATATCATCCGCTATATTGTTTATCTTTACCAAGAATCTGAGCTCGCCCCTTTCTTATGTATTATTTTCCTACTATTCTAATATGTGTATTATGATTTTTATACAGGGTAATACTAAGGGAATAATGGATTTCTCTAATTATTATTTATGATGTGTTTTATGTTAGAAAGTGTAATGTAATGTTCATGTAGGTAATCTATTTTCCTAGACAACTAAACTGATCGGCCCTTCAGGACATGATTCATTGTAATAATTAAAATGTATTAAAATAATTCACCGACTCAGGGTAACTGGGGTTGGGGCATTACACACATGTTCAATGAGCTTAAATGATGAGATAATTACATTGCTTAACGAAATGGGATGTAGAGAGTGTTTCAGAGTATAATTCTACCTTCACAATACTAATTAGTTATTCTATAGTTTTCACATGTAATTATAATAGAAAAATTGATGATGTTATTGGAGGTCTTAAGTGATGTATCCATAGGGCATTGAAATCCAAAACATTTTTTTATATGATAACATATTATTAAGTGCTATCAATGTAGAGAGGGAATATTATTGATCAAAGATGTTAAAGGGAAATCAAGACAATAAGTGGCATTTGGATAACCATTGGAAAGGATAAAAATAAATAGAGAAGAATGGAATGAATAATTTTCCATTATGTTGAAATTGATGAAGGAATCATCCTGATAAATTCATGAAAAACAATTGTGTTTATTAAGAGTGTTAAGAAAATATTCATCCAGCTAATTATTTTATCTGAAAAAAATAAATGATGTTCTATTCATCAACTTTAATGAAATGGGGCATTATTAAAATCAATGTCTCAAGCTTTATGGTAATCTATTATAGATTATGAAATGTGGAGATGACCAAGCATATATGATCACTAAAGCTGAGTCATATGTACCCAATGATGTGATTCTAGGTACATTAATCCAATATTCAAATCTTGCCTAATATTTATTCGATTCTAGATCATCTCAATCTTATATATCTACCCAAATTATAAAATAAAGTATACATTTCCATTTTTATAATTAGGGTGTAATCTATCAAATCTCCTAAGAGACGATTCAATAAAAACATTCTACTCTTAAATCCTATTTAAGACACCTAAATATGATTTAGTTGATGAACATATCATCATATCCATTGTATAATTTTATATAATCATCAATATGGACTGGATTTCGAAATATGATGTAAAATATTATTACGAGAATAAGGGAATTCAAATCAATGATGGTGATATATAATTTTTTATCATTAGAGTATAAAACTCATCATCTGCATCATATCTAGATTCACCCCAAGTTACTCTACATAATGAAATTCTTTGTTAGTAATATAATACAACATCTGGGGATGAGGAATGTAATATTTGAATTTGGTATGTTTCCATTCTTCATGAATATATTGATTAATTTCATTTGAAATATCATGGGCACCCCCTAGATCATGAAATTGAATTTACAAATAATATAATCCCTGATTCAAGGCCAATTTCAAAGACTCGTTATATAATAAAAAAATAATTAATGTATATGAAGAATAGAATATATAACTATAGTGATTGGGTAATTATTTTCCCTAGTGTTTCTCCATGGGGATCCTCCATTCCATTTATTTAGAAGAAATATGGATCATTGAGGCTATGCATTAACTATAATGAACTTAATGCTTTTATGATGATGAACAAGTTCCCTCTACCAAACATTGAAGATTTATTTGATCAATATCACTGAGATCAATATTTTTGGAATATTGAACATCATAATGGATATCATCAATTACATGTAAATATTGAAAATATTCAAAATTATTTATTTTGGAATAGTTATAGACATTACATGTATACATTAATTCCATTTGGACTAATAATTTACCCTATGTTTTCATGAATCAAATGAATATATTATTCAAGAAATAAGATGAGAAATATTTCTGGTATTTATTGATGATATCATGGTATACTCAAAAATATATGAGGACAATGAGAACCACATATATATTATTTTGATTACTCATAGAAAAAAAGAGTTTTATGGGATGTTTAGGATGTGTGATATCGATCTTCATATGTTTCTTTTCTTGGACACATTGTTTTTAAGTATGGAATATCAAATTATCATGTGGAAGGAATAGTAATCCAAGAATGGCCTCTTCCACTAAGGATAACCAAGGTATGTAGCTTCCTTGGTTTATAAGGTTAATATAGAATTTCAACCATATTTTTTCTAGATTTTCTATCCCATTAACCAATTTCACATAGAAAGGGGTTATGTTCCATGGGAAAAAGGAATTTAGAAAATGTTTTGAATAATTGATGAGATGTATTGGCCAGTTCTCAAATTATAAAAATTACATCTAGAAATGATGGTTTTTTCATATAAAATATTTCATCAAAGAATGGAATGAGTTTTTTCCTTATAAAAAATGATAAATGTCTTTTTTATGAATCAAGGAATTGAAATAAAATGAAAACATTATATACCTCATGATCTTGAGTTACTAGTCATATTATTTTCCATTAATAATTGGAGACACTATCTCTACGGTGAAATACGTTAGGTATAAATATACCATAATATTTTTAAATACATATCTACATATAGATAAATCCATATGATGTAATGTAGATTTTGAATTCCCAATACATTACCTTTCAGGAAAAGAATATTAGGTACTAGATTCATTAAGTAGGAAAAATCATGGACATATAACTGAAATGGGGATTGAGAAAGATAGTATGATAATGGATCTTGAAAATATGTATATTGGAATTGTTATGTGAGAGGAAATGTCACTTCCTTTTCAAATTATTTTGAAAAAATAATTACTGGAGGAGATAAAAATCTTTCAATGTGATGGTGATAATTTTCAAAATAAAATTACTGTTGTAAAGGATGGAAGAATGAAATACTCCATGTATGTGGATGGATTTATGAAATTTGGAAAAAGGTTATGTGTTCCATAAATACATGAGGGAAAAAGGAATCTATTATATGTTATTCATTTCTATGTTTTTCTATACACCATGGATGTACCAATATGTATATATATATGAAGGAAACATTTTGGTGGGATAAAATTAATTGGGAAATTGATGACTAAGTGTTAAGGTGTATTGTTTTCTAATAGGTAAAGGTTGAGAGACAAAATCTTAAAGGATTCAAAAAACCTCAACCTATTCCTATGTGGATGATTGATGGCATTACGATAGAATTTATCATATTAATACTAATGAAACTCATAATGAATGATGTAATATGGGTTATTGTTGATAATATTACAAAATCCAAACATTTTCTTGATAAAAGAGAAGATATACATCTTGAATGACTTGAAATACTCCATATTAATAAATTTTTCCGATATCATGGTTGTAACAACCCGAGATTTTATAAGGTACATTCTTTTTAATTTCATTCATATTTTCTATTGTACGAAACACCAAGATTATCTTGCGCTATATGAAACACCGTATTAGCTTGCAGTATACGCAACACTTTTCTTGGCTCTTGTTACACACAATTTCATGTTCGTTTGATAGAAGTTATTCTACACAACATTGAGTGTATATATATATATATATATTCAATTTATAAATAAAATATGGTTGGATTCTGTTATACGCAACAACAAAGGAGTTGTGCACTACACGCAACCCTGACTTGGCTTGCATTACACACAATCACGACCTTCCTCGATAGCGTGTCCTGTACACAATACCGGGTTTTACTAAACAACGATATATTATTATACTATTGTTATGAACTAGCCGTTATGAATAGTGTTAACTAAATTTTGAATTTTATAACATTATTATTAATCTTACACATTTCTAGAACATGGTATAAGAACAAAATAATTTTTGCGGATAAAATAAGTATTTTTCAAAAAATGCGGTTTTGCCGCCTTTTGATGGCGCACCCACTTTAAATCTAGTTTTTCACATGTTTATAAGTTCAATTTGAAAAAATAAAATTCTTATTTTGAATCAGGATATAAAAATTTACATTAGATAATGTTTTGATAATTTTCCGATAACTTTCAATATTTAATGAATAGTAAAAACACGCTATATTTTAATTAAAAACAAATTTTTTCATCGTAATATCTTATGTGGTTAAATTATAATATTTAATGGTTTTAAAGTATAAATAGAATATATTTTTACCATTTAATATAATGTATGCCATTAAAATTAATTTTACCTTGAATTCGTAGGTTAAATCAATTCAATCTCTTGCAATGTTTTAAAGAAAAACATGTTTTCTTTCGACAACGGGATTAATTTTAATTTAATTTTTGCAACTTTTGTGTATTGAATTTGGAAAAATGGATTCCATATTTGGAATCAGTGGATACAAATTATGTTAATAATCTACTTTTTATTTTTGGGAATTATGAATAGTAACTACGGTAAATTTTGTTTACCATAGTTAAAAGGTAAATCGGGTAATTAAGGGTAAATATAATATTTTAAAATTACCCTAACAAATTTCAAAATCCTATTGGATGACTATAAGTATACCCATATCACCTAAGGGTCGGATTAGATTCATTTAATTAAATTTTGTGAATGAAAATAATTTAATTATTATTAAATCCAAAGAATGTGAAAACATGTCACTTTCCTAAAGCTTATAAGTATAATAATTTTAATTTAGTGATAAACTTCATGAAACGCCAAAAATGAATAGTCTCCAGAAATCTAATACAATTATCTACATCATAGGAATTTATTTATAATTTTTAGGGATTAAATAATTATCATTTATTATGACACCAAGATGATGCAGTAATTGTCTTATTAATGAAATATTGACATAATTGATGTTATAAATGCCCAAATAAATGTAATTTGAGACTTTTTATGACATAAATTAATTTTATAGGTTAATATGACATGTTATTGTTGATATACGTAACTTGGTTCGAACTTATCATTCTGTTATAAATTTCATAAAAATCGTGTACCAAATAGTGTCAAAATTGACATAAATTAGTTTTTTAAAAATATATTATATTATTAATTGTTATTTAATTCCTAAAAATATACGGTTCGGAAAAATGACTTAGATAAGAATAGATATATTAATAATAAACAACTTGGGGTTCTTTTGACTTGTTATGGTAAGTTTATTAACCATATAGTGTAAGAAAACAAAAAGACACGGTAAAAGTTAAATTATTTAACTTAGAGTTAAATCTAATTGATAATGTTAAAATAATAACCTAAACTTGTCTAAATCCTATTTGATGAGAGTATTTCGACCCATCCCCACTTTAGCTTCGAAATAAGACACTTTGGAACCATTATGAACTGAATTTGACCTTAATATAAAATAATATTTTGAGATTTTCCTAAGGTGCCCCTCTCCTCCCTTATAAAAGGGCACCACCTCCCTCTCCTCCTCACAACAATTTGAGAATTATAGCTCAGACAAACCCTGCCAAAATATCTTCTCCAATTCCCTAGTATCATCCTAGGGGTCCTGGTATTTTTCAATGACCATCCTTAGTTCTTTAAGTGGATGTTAAGAGAAGGCGCGTCAAAAAGAGGTAATATCCATTACCGATATTTTTCAATTTCTTTCTTCATAAACTTCTTCTTCTTTAGTTATTTCATGATAAAGTAATAACATCAGTATTTCTTATATACTGATATTTTATTATAAATATGAAACAACTCTAATTAACCTTCTATACATCCTACGGAAAAAGGAAATCACCTCGCGTGCGTACGTACGGAATACCGTCTCCACGCCGTGGTGTAATCTATTTTCCGCCACCACCTTAATTGGATGGGTATAATGGTGTAATGAATAAATATATATGATTATTATAAAGTGATATTGATACTGAAATATTATACTTACACTTCAACACAATTCCACGACCATGGGAACGATATCATCACTCGTGCGTACGTACGGACTACCGTCTCCACGACGCAATGAGATTCATTCTCCACGTTAACCGTTCATGAATGATTATAAAGTATATATAATAAGTAACCATAAAATATATGACATAATAATGATACTGGATTTATGTGTATATATATGTATGTCTTCTACTTAATTCCATTCAACTCAATAAGGAAACGAAAACAACGTTCATGCGTACGTACGGCCTACCGTCTCCATGAACGGTGTATTTCTTTCCATTTACTGATTTATTATATATATGTATATTCTGAATATATATTATATATAAATCATGTTTTATATTCTGGAATTAAGTAATCATGATCTAAGTAATCATATGAATAATTACAAGTCAAAACACGGACGACAAATGAAACAATTTTACCCAAAACGCTCTTTAACATGGAATTTACAAAAGAACGGGTAATATAAAGTCATAAGTGAACCATATATGATATCCTAACAATGAGTATGATCCTGGAATAAGTCAATTACATTATTTAAATCATTATACAGGAGGTTCGGACACTTACAAAGAAAATCGGACCTAAGGTAAGGGAAATATCACAATCTCATTTTTATCTGAGATTGTATATACTTTGGTATTTACTGGGGTGTATTTTATAATACACATCCATGTTTACTCAATATGTAATATTATTTCCATCCACCTACAATTTTTTAAATCCAATTTTACCCTTTGGTGAGTTTTTAGTAAAATATATGAACAGAATCTTTTGTCATTTTTTTCGTACGAGGTACTTTTTGACTTTTCCAACAAAAGTACGAAAAGAATGTTTTTTAACTTATACGGGATGAATGGATTTTTAAAACATTATTTACAAGAAGCTTCCTTTACAGGTTTTCATGTTTATTTTTAATCAACTTTTTTTAGTTTAAAATTGTATGACATGTTAAGAAAAGAAAAGTGTTTTTGAAGTAGAAAGGATATTTTCCTCAAGAATGGAGTTCAAGTATTTTATCAAAATTATTTTACATCTAAGATAATATAGGGATCTGTTTCTATCCCTATTATTACATTGATTTGATTATGTTGTGATGGAATTATTTTTATGAATTCCTTTATCTTATAAGAATTTTTTTATGATGTCATGTTTTTTTAGGATTCCCATTTTTATTTCATGGGTTATGCTATGATGTATGGTTTATGATTTTGTGGCACACATAAGAATGGTATCATTATGAGATGGGTGGGACCTATATCTCCCTCCAATGCATTGGTTAAATATTTTATATATCATGAGATAGACATGGATGGAATGGTATGTTATACCGGTTCTGTGAAACAGGACTGAAACGAGGGTGACTCGGTTCAGAAATGGACTTTTTCCAATAAGATAGTCTTGGAAATGAGTCTTGACTAATAAGAAATGATTCTATATGATTATGTGTGTATGCCACAAAGTTTCATGTTTTATGTTATGATTATTGGGATTCCATTTCACTACTATGATTTATCCCATGTTATGAAATTATGCTCTCTTTTGCAGGTTAAGATTTCCAAAATGTTATGTTCTTATGAATATGATGTGATTAATATTTTTTTTGTTTATCCTTACTGAGAATTTGAGCTCACCCTTTTATGTTTTCTTTTCCTCTGGATATAAAAAAAGGTTTTAGGTAAAAAAATAAGGAAGATCTTTATGGGAGATGTTGAAGATCTTTCACCATGATTAGAAGATTATATTCCGAGTTTCCAAAGACACTAAACTATTACGATCCTTGTGTGTGTGTTTTTGTTATGAAATAAGTATTATGCAAAAGTAATTTCATTACCATGTACGTTAAGCTTCGGGTCTCTACAGTTGGTATCAGATGAAAGGTTTAGTCAACCTTTGGAAACTAGGATGCGAAAACGATAGTGAGATCCCTAGAGATATTTCTAAGGTATGTCTAGGGATGTCCCTAAGGATAAGTATACGTATAGGATATAGTCCTAGAACTATGTTAACGATCTTAGAATTAAACCAAAGATTTTAGATATTGCAGTTACTCCCCGTTTATTATGATTTTTTCCTCTCACACTATTATTTTTGGGTTTTAGAAAATGGCTGGAAACAAGATGATTCACGATAATAGAGGATATGATGGACAATGGAATGATATTTTTCATGAGCAACCAAATGAAATGGGATTTGAAAGTCCAAACATCATTATTATACCGAATCAGAAATCTCATAATATGATCAATAAGGTAAAATTTGGTAAGTTTCCTGACTCAGCTAATAAGAGAAAGATGGAGTTTCATGATGATCATAGAGGAAAATGTTCAGTTAACACCGAGGATGAGGATAATGGTATTGCTACGACATCAACAATGGTTAAATGTTTTAAATGTGGAATGTACGGGCATTATGAAAACCAATTACCTAAGGGAAAGTCTCATGAAGATAATCAGTATGGTCGTATGGGTAGTATTTATGTTGATGATGATGAAGAGACTACAAATGATATGTGAGATGAAAGAATTGTTGAAACTCGGTCAATGGTTTAAGAATGTAGTGGAATGATTTCATGTTTATCATGTGTAATGTTGTATAAGTAATCTCATGGTACTATGGAATAAAGAGACATCTAAGGATTGTTACACTGTTGCCTTTCCTTGAGTTTTGAAAGTGTATGATTAATGGTACCAGTATCCATGAAAGATTGTTCAGATATTTTTGGAATGTAGATGATATGAGTATAATGAAGGGATAAAGAGAAAATTAAATGTTTGATAGTATTCATGATCTCATGACTGATATAAGGAGAAGGTTATATCATATTTTGAGAATATAGAATTTTGAGGATTTGGGTATGTGGAAAGTGTTAACGTTTAACTGCATTCATGTTTTCACTAAGGTTCAATGGGTATTCAAGAGAATACATGATTAAGGCCTTTGAATGTTTAGAATGTGACCAACAAGACATATCTTATGATATATGGGGATCAACGATGATATTAAATCCCTGGTAATCGTTTTCACTATATTATTAGAGTGGACTGCAGTATTATGGATAATCCTAAAGATTGGAATGGATTATGTTGGACATAAGTTTGTATTGTTTATGGATATAAGTTTTTTCGATATTATTTATGGGATGTTATAGTAATATAGTTTTAGAAAAAGGAAAACCTGTAGGACGGGCGACAGCCCATCGCGTCGGACAAGACCGTGGGAATCGAACCCACAACTGAAGTGCGACTGGCCTTTATTGCCTACCACTGGCCTATTGGAAGTCCATGTTTAGTATAAACTAGTTTTATTTTATTAAGCGGTATGATATATGAAGTATAAGTTCATTTTTGGAACCATATACGATTAATCTAACCACAAGATGGACTTATAACTTTTTCTAAACTTTTGTTTAAAAGAGATGGAATGACCCATTATTCTATCACATGATCTGCTAACACATCACGAATAAAAAATTCAACTTCATTTCTTTAAGGTATGAAGTGGAAATTGTTCAATTCACGAACAACAGTGAGATTGTACCAAAATCAAGTAAGTATTTATTCTAATTCCAATATCATCAACTTTAGGGAAATGATTATGAAAACCAAAAATGTTGTCCTAGTGCTCTTAAATATGATGAATCAGATGGTACCTTAGATAATCACAAATCTATGGCTTTGTGATTGTTGTCTTTTTCATAGCCATGTTCTCTACCACTCTCCATCAGAACATGATCGTTAGATTTCTCTTCCATATCCATATTTTCACCTATGTGGAAACCCAGTGATTAGTTTATTTGGGTAACCGTTACGTTTCATACTTTTGTTTTTAAAGATTGATTTTGGTATTCCTTTTTAAGATGTGGGTTTCTATTAAAGAAACTTTCGAATAGTAAATCATTTATAACCCCAACGAATTTCGAGGGAGAAATTCCTTTTACGGGGGGTAGAATGTAACAACCCGAGATTTTATAAGATACATTCTTTTTAATTTCATTCATATCTTCTATTGTATGACACACCAAGATTATCTTGCGCTATACACAACACCGTATTAGCTTGCAGTATACGCAACACTTTTCTTGGCTCTTGTTACACACAATTTCAAGTTCGTTTGATAGAAGTTATTCTACACAACATTGAGTGTATATATATATATATTCAATGTATAAATAAAATATGGTTGGATTCTGTTATATTCAACAACAAAGGAGTTGTGCACTACACGCAATCCTGACTTGGCTTGCATTACACGCAATCGCGACCTTCCTCGATAGCGTGTGTTGTACGCAATAATGGGTTTTACTAAACAACGATATATTATTATAATATTGTTATGAACTAGCCGTTATGAATAGTGTTAACTAAATTTTGAATTTTATAACATTATTATTCATCTTACACATTTCTAGAACATGGTATAAGAACAAAATTAAATTTTCAGGTAAAATAAGTATTTTAAAAAAAATGCAGTTTTGCCGCCTTTTGATGGCGCACCCACTTTAAATCTAGTTTTTGACATGTTTATAAGTTCAATTTGACAAAATAAAATTCTTATTTTAAATCAGGATATAAAAATTTACATTAGATAAAGTTTTGATATTTTTCCGATAACATTCATATTTTAATGAATAGTAAAAACAAGCTATATTTTAATTAAAAACAAATTTTTTCATCGTAATATCTTATGTGGTTAAATTATAATATTGAATGGTTTTAAAGTATAAATAGAATATATTTTTACCATTTAATATAATGTATGTCATTATCATTGATTTTACCTTGAATTCGTAGGTTAAATCAATTCAATCTCTTGCAATGTTTTAAAGAAAAACCTGTTTTCTTTCAAAAACGAGATTAATTTTAATTTAATTTCTGAAACTTTTGTGTATTGAATTTGGAAAAATAGATTCCATATTTGGAATCAGTGGATCCAAATTATGTTAATAAGCTACTTTTTATTTTTGGGAATTATGAATAGTAACTACGGTAAATTTTATTTACCACAGTTAAAGGTAAATCGGGTAATTAAGGGTAAATATAATATTTTAAAATTACCCTAAAAAATGTCAAAATCCTATTGGATGACTAAAAGTCGACCCATATCACCTAAGGGTCGGATTATATTCATTTAATTAATTTTTTTCAATGAAAATAATTTAATTATTATTAAAACCAAAGAATGTGACAACATGTCACATTCTTAAATCTTATAAGTATAATAATTTTAATTTAGTGATCAACTTCATGAAACTTCGAACATGAATAGTATCCAGAAATATAATACAATTATCTACATCATAGGAATTTATTTATAATTTTTAGAGATTAAATAATTATCATTTATTATGACACAAAGATGATGCAGTAATTGTCTTATTAATGAAATATTGACATAATTGATGTTATAAATGCCCAAATAAATGTAATTTGAGAATTTTTATGACTTACATTAATTTTATAGTTTAATATGAAATGTTATTGTTGATATAAGTTACTTGGTTCTAACTTATCATTCTGTTATGAATTTTATAAAAATCATGTACCAAATAGGGTCAAAATTGACATAAATTAGTTTTTAAAACGATTATTATATTATTAATTGTTATTTAATTCCTAAAAATCTAAGGTTCGGAAAAATAACTTAGATAGGAATATATATATTAATAATAAACATCTTGGGGTTATTTTGGCTTGTTATGGTAAGTTTATTAACCATATAGTGTAAGAAAACAAAAAGACACGGTAAAAGTTAAATTATTTAACTTAGAGTTAAATCAAATTGATAAAGTTAAAATAATAACCTAAACTTTTCTAAATCCTATTGGATGAGAGGATTTAGACCCATACCCAATTTAGCTTCGAAATAAGACACTTTGGAACCATTATAAACCGAATTTGACCTTAATATAAAATAATATTTTGAGATTTTCTTAAGGTGCCCCTCTCCTCCCTTATAAAAGGGCACCTCCTCCCTCTCCTCCTCACACCAATTTGAGCATTCAAGATCGGCCAAAACCTTCCAAAATCTCTTCTCCACTTCCCTAGTATCATTCTAGAGGTCCTGGTCTTCTTCAAAGACCATCCTTAGTTCTCTTAGTGGAGGTTAAGAGAAGGCGCGTCAAAAAGAGGTAATATCCATTACCGATATTTTTCAATTTCGTTCTTCTTCAACTTCTTCTTCATTAGTTGTTTCATGATAAAGTAATAACATAGTTATTTCTTATATACTGATATGTTATTATAAATATGAAACAACTCTAATTAACCTTCTATCCATCCTACGGAAAAAGGAAATCACCGCGCGTGCGTACGTACGGAATACCGTCTCCACATCGTGGTGTAATCTATTTTCCGCCACCACCTTAATTGGATGGGTATAATGGTGTAATGAATAACTATATATTATTATTATAAAGTGATAATGATACTGAAATAGTATACATACACTTCAACAGAATTTCACGACCATGGGAACGATATCATCGCTCGTGCGTACGTACGGACTACCGTCTCCACGACGCGATGAGATTCATTCTCCACGTTAACCGTTCATGAATGACTATAAAGTATATATAATAAGTAATCATGAAATATATGACATAATAATGATACTGGATTTATTTTTATATATATGTATGTCATCTACTTAATTCCATTCAACTCAATAAGGAAACGAAAACAACGTTCATGCGTACGTACGACCTACCGTCTCTATGAACGGTGTATTTCTTTCCATTTACTGATTTATTATATATATGTGTATTCTAAATATATATTATATATAAATAATGTTTTATATTCTTGAATTAAGTAATCATGATCCAATTAATCATATGAATAATTACAAGTCAAAACACGGACGACAAATGAAACAATTTTACCCAAAACGCTCTTTAACATGGAATTTACAAAAGAACGGGTAATATAAAGTCATAAGTGAACCATATATGATATCCTAACAATGAGTATGATTCTGGAATAATTCAATGACATTATTTAAATCATTATACAGGAGGTTCGGACACTTACGAAGCAAATCGGACCTAAGGTAAGGGAAATATCACAATCTCATTTTTATCCGAGATTGTATATACTTTGGTATTTACTGGGGTGTATGTTATCATCCACATCCATTTTTGCTCAATATGTAATATTATTTCCATCCACCTACAATTTTTTAAATCCAATTTTACCCTTCGGTGAGTTTCTAGTAAAATATATGAAAGGAATCTTTTGTCGTTTTTTTCGTACGAGGTACTTTTTGACTTTTCCGACAAAAGTATGAAAAAAATGTTTTTTTAACTTATACGGGATGAATGGATTTTTAAAACATTATTTACAAGAAGCTTCCATTACATGTTTTCAAGTTTATTTTTAATCAACTTCTTTTAGTTTAAAATTGTATGACATGTTAAGAAAGGAAAAGTGTTTTTGAACTAGAAAGTATATTTTCCTCAAGAATGGAGTTCAAGTGTTTTATCAAAATTATTTTCCATCTAAGATAATATAGGGTTCTCTTTCTATCCCTATTATTTCATTGATTTGATTATGTTGTGATGGAATTATTTTTATGAATTCCTTTATCTTATAAGAATTGATTTATGATGTCATGTTTTTTTTGGATTCCCATTTTTATTTCATGGGTTATGCTATGATGTATGGTTTATGATTTTGTGGCACACATAAGAATGGTATCATTATGAGAAGGGTGGTACCTATATCTCCCTCCAATGAATTGGGTAAATATTTTATATCTCATGAGATAGACATGGCTGGAATGATAGGTTATACCGGTTCTGTAGGACAAGACAGTGGGAATCGAACCGACAACTGAAGTGTGACTGGCCTTTATCGCCTACCACTGGCCTATAAGAAGTCCCTGTTTAGTATAAACTAGTTTTATTTTATTAAGCGGTATGATATATGAAGTATAAGTTCATTTTTGGAACCATATACGATTAATCTAACCAAAAGATGGACTTATAACTTTTTCTATACTTTTGTTTGAAAGAGATGGAATGACCCATTATTCTATCACATGATCTGCTAACACATCACGAATAAAAAATTCAACTTCATTTCTTTAAGGTATGAAGTGGAAATTGTTCAATTCACGAACAACAGTGAGATTGTACCAAAATCAAGTAAGTATTTCTTCTAATTCCAATATCATCAACTTTAGGGAAATGATTATGAAAACTAAAAATTTTGTCCTAGTGCTCTTATATCTGATGAATCAGATGGTACCTTAGATAATCACAAATCTATGGCTTTGTGATTGTTGGATTTTTCATAGCCATGTTCTCTACCACTCTCCATCAGAACATGATGGTTAGATTTCTCTTCCATATCCATATTTTCACCTTTGTGGAAACCCAGTGATTAGTTTTTTTGGGTAACCGTTACGTTTCATACTTTTGTTTTTAAAGTTTGATTTTGGTAGTCCTTTTTACGATGTGGGTTTCTATTAAAGAAACTTTCTAATAGTAAACCATTTATAACCCCGACGAATTTCGAGGGCGAAATTCATTTTAAGGGTGGTAGAATGTAACAACCCGAGATTTTATAAGATACATTCATTTTAATTTCATTCATATTTTCTATTGTACGACACACCAAGATTATCTTGTGCTATACACAACACCAAATTAGCTTGCAGTATACGCAACACTTTTGTTGGCTCTTGTTACACACAATTTCAAGTTCGTTTGATAGAAGTTATTCTACACAACATTGAGTGTATATATATATATATTCAATGTATAAATAAAATATGGTTGGATTCTGTTATATGAAACAACAAAGGATTTGTGCACTACACGCAACCCTGACTTGGCTTGCATTACACACAATCGCGACCTTCCTCGATAGCGTGTGTTGTACGCAATAATGGGTTTTACTAAACAACGATATATTATTATAATATTGTTATGAACTAGCCATTATGAATAGTGTTAACTAAATTTTGAATTTTATTACATTATTATTCATCTTACACATTTCTAGAACATGGTATAAGAACAAAATAAATTTTTCGGGTAAAATAAGTATTTTTCAAAAAATGCAGTTTTGCCTCCTTTTGATGGCGCACCCACTTTAAATATAATTTTTGACATGTTTATAAGTTCAATTTGTCAAAATAAAATTCTTATTTTGAATCATGATATAATAATTTACATTAGATAAAGTTTTGATATTTTTCCGATAACTTTCATATTTTAATGAATAGTAAAAACACGCTATATTTTAATTAAAAACAAATTTTTTCATCGTAATACCTTATGTGGTTAAATTATAATATTGAATGGTTTTAAAGTATAAATAGAATATATTTTTACCATTTAATATAATGTATGTCATTAGCATTGATTTTACCTTGAATTCGTAGGTTAAATCAATTCAATCTCTTGCAATGTTTTAAAGAAAAACCCATTTTCTTTCGACAACGAGATTAATTTTAATTTAATTTCTGAAACTTTTTTGTATTGAATTTGGAAAAATGGATTCCATATTTGGAATCAGTGGATCCAAATTATGTTAATAAGCTACTTTTTATTTTTGGGAATTATGAATAGTAACTACGGTAAATTTTATTTACCATAGTTAAAGGTAAATCGGGTAATTAAGGGTAAATATAATATTTTAAAATTACCCAAACAAATGTCAAAATCTTATTGTATGACTAAAAGTCGACCCATATCACTTAAGGGTCGGATTATATTCATTTAATTATATTTTTTCAATTAAAATAATTTAATTATTATTAAAACCAATGAATGTGACAACATGTCACATTCTTAAATCTTATAAGTATAATAATTTTAATTTAGTGATCAACTTAATGAAACTTCGAACACGAATAGTCTCCGGAAATCTAATACAATTATCTACATCATAGGAATTTATTTAGAATTTTTAGGGATTAAATAATTATCATTTATTAGGACACAAAGATGATGCAGTAATTGTCTTATTAATGAAATATTGACATAATTGATGTTATAAATGCCCAAATAAATGTAATTTGAGACTTTTTATGACTTAAATTAATTTTCTAGGTTAATATGACATGTTATTGTTGATATACGTAACTTGGTTAGAACATATCATTCTGTTATGAATTTCATAAAAATCATGTACCAAATAGTGTCAAAATTGACATAAATTAGTTTTTAAAACGAATATTATTTTATTAATTGTTATTTAATTCCTAAAAATCTAAGGTTCGGCCAAATGACTTATAAAAGAATAGATATATTAATAATAAACATCTTGGGGTTCGTTTGGCTTGTTATGGTAAGTTTATTAACCATATAGTGTAAGAAAACAAAAAGACACCGTAAACGTTAAATTATTTAACTTAGAGTTAAATCAAATTGATAAAGTTAAAATAATAACCTAAACTTGTCTAAATCCTATTGGATGAGAGGTTTTAGACCCATACCCACTTTATCTTAGAAATAAGACACTTTGGAACCATTATAAACCGAATTTGACCTTAATATAAAATAATATTTTGAGACTTTCTTAAGGTGCCCCTCTCCTCCCTTATAAAAGGGAACCTCCTCCCTATTCTCCTCACAACAATTTGAGCATTCAAGATCGGCCAAAACCTGCCAAAATCACTTCTACACTTCCCTAGTATCATCCTAGAGGTCCTGGTTTTCTTCAAAGACCATCCTTAGTTCTTTAAGTGGAGGTTAAGAGAAGGCGCGTCAAAAAGAGGTAATATCCATTACCGATATTTTTCAATTTCTTTCTTCTTCACATTCTTCTTCATTAGTTGTTTCATGATAAAGTAATAACATCAGTATTTATTATATACTGATATGTTATTATAAATATGAAACAACTCTAATTAACCGTCTATCCATCCTACGGAAAAAGGAAATCGCTGCACGTGCGTACGTACGGAATACCGTCTCCACGCCGTGGGGTAATCTATTTTCTGCCACCACCTTGATTGGATGGGTATAATGGTGTAATTAATAACTATATATGATTATTATAAAGTGATAATTATACTGAAATAGTATACAGACACTTCAACAGAATTCCACGACCATGGGAACGATATCATCGCTCGTGCGTACGTACGGACTACTGTCTCCACGACGCGATGAGATTCATTCTCCGCGTTAACCGTTCATGAATGACTATAAAGTATATATAATAAGTAATCATGGAATATATTACATAATAATGATACTGGATTTATGTGTATATATATTTATGTCATCTACTTAATTCCATTCAACTCAATAAGGAAACGAAAACAGCGTTCATGCGTACGTACAGCCTACCGTCTCCATGAACGATGTATTTCTTTCCATTTACTGATTTATTATATATATGTATATTTTGAATATATATTATATATAAATAATGTTTTATATTCTGGAATTAAGTAATCATGATCTATGTAATCATATGAATAATTACAAGTCAAAACACGGACGACAAATGAAACAATTTTACCCAAAACTCTCTTTAACATGGAATTTACAAAAGAACGTGTAATATAAAGTCATAAGTGAACCATATATGATATAATAACAATGAGTATGATTCTGGAATAAGTAAATGACATTATTTAAATCATTATACAGGAGGTTCGGACACTTATGAAGAAAATCGGACCTAAGGTAAGGGAAATATCACAATCTCATTTTTATCCGAGATTGGTTATACTTTGGTATTTACTGGGGTGTATTTTATCATCCACATCCATGTTTCCTCAATATTTAATATTATTTCCATCCACCTACAATTGTTTAAATCCAATTTTACCCTTCGGTGAGTTTTTAGTAAAATATATGAAAGGAATCTTTTGTCGTTTTTTTCGTACGAGGTAATTTTTGACTTTTCCGACAAAAGTATGAAAAGAATGTTTTTTTAACTTATACGGGATGAATGGATTTTTAAAACATTATTTACAAGAAGATTCCTTTACATGTTTTCAAGTTTATTTTTAATCAACTTCTTTTAGTTTAAAATTGTATGACATGTTAAGAAAGGAGAAGTGTTTTTGAACTAGAAAGTATATTTTCCTCAAGAATGGAGTTCAAGTGTTTTATCAAAATTATTTTCCATCTAAGATAATAGAGGGTTCTCTTTCTATCCCTATTATTTCATTGATTTGATTATGTTGTGATGGAATTATTTTTATGAATTCCTTTATCTTATAAGAATTGATTTATGATGTCATGTTTTTTTAGGATTCCCATTTTTATTTCATGGGTTATGCTATGATGTATGGTTTATGATTTTGTGGCACACATAAGAATGGTATCATTATGAGAAGGGTGGTACCTATATCTCCCTCTAATGAATTGGGTAAATATTTTATATCTCATGAGATAGACATGGCTGGAATGGTAGGTTATACCGGTTCTGTGAAACAGGACTGAAACGAGGGTGACTCGGTTTAGAAATTTACTTTGTCCACTAAGATAGTCTTGGCAATGATTCTTGACTAATAAGAAATGATTCTCATTGATTATGTGTGTATTCCACAAAGTTTCATGTTTTATGTTATGATTATTGGGATTCCATTTCACTACTATCATTTATCCCATGTTATGAAATTATGCTCTCTTTTGCAGGTTAAGATTTTCAAAATGTTATGTTCTTATGAATATGATGTGATTGATATTTTTTTTGTTTACCCTTACTGAGCATTTGAGCTCACCCTTTTATGTTTTCGTTTCCTCAGGTTATAAAGAAATGTTTTAGGTAAAAAAATAAGGAAGATCTTTATGGGAGATGTTGAAGATCTTTCACCACGATTAGAAGATTATATTTCGAGTTTCCAAAGACACTAAACTATTACGGTCCTTGTGTGTGTGTTTTTGTTATGTACTAAGTATTCCGAAAAAGTAATTTAATTTCCATGTACGTTAAGCTTCGGGTCTCTAAAATGGTACACCTATATCAATTGTGTCTTATTGATATCCACTTTTTACATAAAAAATCATGAAGATTATTCAGAATTCTCAAGATATCGATCTTCACATGAGTACATCATATAACAACCAGACCTATGGATAGTCTAAAAAGATCATTCAACCCCTAGAATACATGTTGTGATCTTGTTCACATGACTTTCATGGTATGTGGGATCATTATCTACATTTTTTTATCGTTTTCCTAGAATCATAGTTTCCATTATACTATTCAAATGTGTCCATATAAAGTATTATATGGACTGAGATGTCAAGCTCCCACAAGTTAGGATGAATTCGGTTAGAGGAAGCTTATCGGCCCATAACATATAGATGAGACAAATACAAAAGTAAAGACTAATCTGGATAATATAAAAAATGGAAAACATAGGAAAAAATGTTTTCTGAAAATTGAATAATGGTTTTACAATTTGATTTGGGTGATCAAGTCTTTATGATGTATCTCCATCAAAGGTTGTCAATAAGTTTGATAAGAAAGTGATACTAAACCACATGTACGTCAGAAAATTTTGAATCCTGTATAGAATTGGAGTTGAATCATTCAAAATAGTAATTCACCCAATTCTGTCCAATATTGATGATTTGTTCCACTAATCGTTGTTTAAGAAGTAAATTCCAAACTAGAAACATGTACTCAACTGTGAGAAAAAATAGAACGAACCAACCTTTTCTTACAGTGAAGTGACTTTCGAGATTCTTGACACAAGAGATGAAGTATTGATAAATCAAATTACATTTCTAGTAAGTATTATTTCTAAAAACAATTAATTAGAAGATGAAGTGAGGGAACATCGAGATATTATGAAGAATAACAACCCACATATGTTTAGAATGAAATATTCATGAAAAAATTAGATGATAAAATTTCCTATGGAGGGATCAATATAACACCCAATGATATTATGATATGTATCATATTAATTAAATTAAATTCACTTGATTTCTTATATTGAATACAATACCATTCATAAACAAACTATAATATAATATTATTTAGTAATGTGATTATTGGAATAGTAATGTGACTATTAGGAATAGTAATGTGATTGTTAGAATAGTAGCCTAACCTATGAATGTATAGATATAACGTCAGATTTATATTAATAGAAATATTATATAATTATATCAATGTTTAATTAAATAAATGTTTTACAAATGATAAATTCATTATTGGTAATTTTTTGAAACATGAAATTTCATTTACAATTTCATAATTAATATAATCAATGAAAAAAGTATATATTTTCTAAAATATATTCATGAATTAATAAAATTATTTCTTTTGATTAGACAATAATTTTATGTGGCATTAAATAATTTTTTGATGTGTAACAAGATCAGTTATAATTTAAAACAGGTATTTTTGAATAAATGATGATATTAATGAAAAAGGAAAGTTATCATAAAAATATAATTATTTTCATAAAATAAAGTTAATTTTAGAATTCTGCTTGTTGAAAACTAGATAGGTTGATTTTTTTAATTATTCAATAATAGTTGATTTTTTTAATAGTGAAATGTGGTAATTGGTTGTATAATTAAATATATAAGTTATCGAGTCCTGGATGATTTATGGATGAGGTAAGAACCCATAGGATCATACTATAATGGATTATTTACATTATCAAGTCATAATAGACATTATTGTTGATACCCTTGAGGCAAAATGGTTGATTAATGAATAAAATTATCAAAAAAATCATATCTCCTCTACTATGAATTCCACCCCAACAACACTTATTATCAGACCTTCTAATTCATGAATAATGACAAATTTCATTCCAATCCTCTTTCCATGTCTCTCCCCCATGTCTAGGTGGTATTTTATACTTAAATTAAAAAACCAAAGTCCCTTAGGGAGGTTCTCATGGAGAATAATTCATGAGGTAATACACTTAAACATTCCCATTAATTTAATTTTATTTTCTTTTCATTTCCCCACCTCATCTATAAAAATATGAATGAAAAAAATATTATATTATATAACATGTAATTTTATATGTTAATTGAAAATGCATCCTCCAAACCCTTATCATCTCCTTTTTATTCTAAAATGTGAATATATCATTTGTGATGTGTCGATTTACCGTCATCATGAACAATGCGCTTTAATTTTCCATTACCACATTAACAATTGGACATAAAATCATTTTTATTGTTAAGTAAAATTTTATAATACATATTACAAGTTAGATAATTTTCTAGAACCAGTTTATATACAAGATAACAATAAATAAATAAAGTAGTTTGTAATTATCAAAAAATGCCAAAAATAAGAAAAACAATTATCATTAAGATTTTAACTAATAAATCATCCCCATATATGGAAAAATAATATATATATATATAATTATTTAATATTTTTTATATCATTAAAAACATATAATTTAAATTACTAATAATTAATCTCATATTTCATGATCATTCATAAATTTCTACAAGTTAACTAATCATGAAATACAAGGAAACAAATACTTCTGAATGGAAAAATTGAATCTTATAACTCCAAAAAGGACATAAATGAACATAATAAAATCAAAAATAAATTAATACAAGTTTATAAAATTTTAAATTATTTTTTAATGAATATAAATTCATTATCTATGATTTTATGTGCATGTTCGAAACACTCTCATACATAAAGTAATGAATTCCCCCAAAACCTCCAATTTTCCTTAAGGATAGGATTTGTCTATATTCAGCCAAATACAATTATATAATAAATTTTTATTCATCATATTACATATTTTTATGTTCCAAATATATGTACCTAACTCGATTCTTCTTTATTTTGTTGGAAATACATCTTTTATAAAGATTCATTTTCAATTCCTCCCATTGAGAAAGCCTAATTAAATGAAACATTCCAATTTAATACCCATTTTCATGTAAAATACATAATCTATTTTATGATTATAATATTTTTATAGTATAAAACATTGTATCTTAAAAAACTCTCTTTTTCCAATTCTGTTTTAATAAAAAAAATTATTAATTTCTCCATTTTATAATACTCTTTAGTAATTTCCCTCAAACAACAGTAAAGAGGTTAATTTCTAATGTTTCATAAACACTCCTTTTACATGTTTTAACATTAGTTGTACAAAATTTCATATGATATATGACCATTTTTCTTTATTAATTTCCATGTATAGTTTATGTGCATTATTTATGGACACAAGTACTATATTACATTTTATTATGCCTTATTAACCACTTTTTCCATTTTTGTGTTGTATGTATACTTCACGTTCATTTGTGATCATCATTAATTTTTTATTTTATTTAATATACATATTTATTTTATCATGGATATTATTATTTATTTATCCATGTACAATTTTTCCACATGTAATATTCATTTAATGTTCTTTTAATTGGGTATGTTTTGATGAATATGTATCCTATTCTCATTATGTATATTTTGGTAAGTAATATAGTTGATTAATTGAATATATGTATGAATAATTATTTGTACATCCCATAATGGATGGGGGCCGCTATAGACCATTTATTCATCATCGAGTCTTATGATATGATACAATTGGAGATAAACCCATCATGTTTGTTTTTGTTTATAATCAGATGAGTTTTTACCCACAGACATAAACCATAATGACATTATAATGGTTCATGTTATAGATACGTGATTACAAATGATTACTAATTATTTTCATTCAGTATTTAGTAATTAAATTCCATTATATTTTCCCTATGAAAAAATATATTTATTCGTTTATGTTCTTAGTTTACTGATAGGATTTTTTTATGTTATTAACGTTGCCATTATGATTATGAATAACTTAATTTTCATAACTTATTTCTGATTCTTGTAAACCTTACTAATCTTATAAGTTCACCAATTTCATTTTTTTCCTACCCCATTGATATATTGATGAAATATTTTTTTAGAATCAAGTAACTAGTTTTATTTTTCATTTTTTATGGTCTACGTTTAGTTATAAATTAATAAGGGAACCATGAATGCATGTAGTTTTTCAAGACTACTTAATTGATCGATACATGGTGATGTGATCTCTTATATATATATATATATATTAAATTTTAATAATATATCCACATTCCATGGGATAATGGGGATGATATTACTATAGGGTAAAAGTGATCCTGTATTGGGAAATGTTTCATAATTGAATGAGTGTAGGTGAGTCTTAATCATGTGTTTATAAAGTTAAATTGACTAATTAATAAAATAAATGTGTCAAAATGTATTAAAATGATTCCTAGATTTAAATAAAAGATATGATGGTGACCCGCTAAACATCTAGTCTCACTCTAGTGAATACATTTCCAATGGTAAGATTATGGAATTCATGTGGACCTCCATCAGAGTTCTGGTGGATCCCAAAGAAGGAAGACCTTTTTCTTTTCCTATACTAAGAAAACATGAACCACAATATAATATTTTGATCCTCCTATAAAATTTCAACCCCATATGAATAAACATAACACTATATATTCAATCATATAAAATGAAATCTTGATTTGTATTTCTGAAAATCCTATCAAATGTACTACGAAATTTAAATGGTTAATCTTTATGCCCAAATTAAAAATATATATAACATGGGTCATTTCCTTTTCATCAACAAAATAATTAAATGATTCATAGAAATATTGTAACACCCTGAGATTTTATGAGAAATTTTTTTATGTCTTATGTTATACGCAACACCAAAAAAATCTTTCACTACAGAAAACAATGACTTAGATTGCATTACACTCAATAACGACCTTCCTCGACAGCGTGTGTTGTGCACAAAACCGAGTTTCACTAAACAATGATATTTTATTAAAATATTATATAAAATAACTGTTATAAATATTATTTACTACATTTTGAATTTTATGTAACATTAGGATTCATTTTACATATGATACGAGAAAAAAATCAATTTTTCAAATAAAAGAATTATTTTTTTTCAAAAAAGTAGTTTTCCACCTTTTCATGGTGCAAAAATTTTAAATCTAATTTTTGAAATGTTTATGAGTACAATTTGACAAAATTAACTTATTATTTTGAAATAGGATATAAAAATTTACATTGTATAAATTTTTGATACTTTTCTGATAACATTCATATATTGATGAATAGTAAAAATACGCTAATTTTTAATTAAAAACAACTTTTTTCATCAAAATAATTTATAAGGATAAAATATATTATTGAATGGTCATAAAGTATAAATATAATATATTTTTACCATTTAATATAATGTATGTAATTAGAAATGATTTTACGTTGAATTAATAGGTAAAAACATTTCAATCTTTGGCAATGTTTTACCTATTAAAATTTGTTTTCTTACCAATGGGATTAATTTTAAATTAATTACTGCAACTTATGTGATTTGAATTTTGAAAAATGGATTCCATATTTTGATTCAGTGGGTCCAAATTATATTAATATGTTACTTTTATTTTATTATGAATAGTAACTATGATAATTTTTATTTACAACAGTTAAAGGCATATCATGTAATTAAGGGTAAAAATGAGATTATAAAATTACCCTAACACTTTCCAGTATTATATTTGATAAATAAATGTCAACCCATATCACCTAAGGGTCGGATTAGATTCATTTTATGTAATTTAAACCATGAAAAAATTTAATTATTATTAAAACCAATGAAAGTGGCAACATGTCATTCTCTTAAATCTTATAAGTGTAATAATTTTAATTTTGTGATAATATTCATAAAACATAGAACATTTATATTATAAAGAATGATAATACAATTATATACCTCATGTTATTTTATTCATAATTTCTAGAGATTAAATAATTATCATTAATGATGATACAATAGTGATGTATAAATTATTTTATTGATTGGAATATAAAATAAATGGTTTTAAAAATATTAAAATAAATATTATATTAACTCATTAATGTTCTCCAATAATTTTCTAGATAAATATGAAATGTTATGAACCCATTAAACCTTTTATTTTGAACATATCCTCTATGTGGATTTTATTTAAAATCAAATAAATTAATATGGTCAAAATTGACACTATTGTAATTTTATAAAAATAATAAATTATAAAATAGTTTAAAAATCACAAAAATATTTACTAATTATAAATTGAAATTTATATCGTCTAAAATTTCATAAAGTATCCAATTAAGGACAATTCAAAACACATGAGTAATTATTTATAACAATTTAAAATTTGGAAGATTGTTACCACAAATAAAATTAACTAGATTAAATAAGGATAAATCTAGTTGATAATGTTTAAAATAAATTAAAAATGTAGAGACCCGAAGCCTGACGTACATAGACTTTACATTACTTTTGCGGAATACTTAGTACATAACAAAAACACACACACACAAGGATCGTAATAGTTTAGTGTCTTTGGAAACTCGGAACGTAATATTCTAATCGTGGTGAAAGATCTTCAATATCTCCCATAAAGATCTTCCCTTTTTTTTACCTAAAACCTTTCTTTATATCCTGGGGAAAAGAAAACATAAAACGGTGAGCTCAAATGCTCAGTAAGGGTATACAAAAGAAAAATCAATCACATCATATTCATAAGAACATAACTTTTGGAAATCTTAACCTGCAAAAGAGAGCATAATTTCATAACATGGGATAAATCATAGTAGTGAAATGAAATCCCAATAATCATAACATAAAACATGAAACTTTGTGTCATACACACATAATCATAGAGAATCATTTCTTGTTAGTCAAGACTCATTGCCAAGACTATCTTAGTGGACAAAGTCCCTTTCTGAATCGAGTAACCCTCGTTTCAGTCTTGTTTCACTGAACCGGTATAACCTACCATTTCATCCATGTCTATCTCATGAGATATAAAATCTTTAACCAATGAATTGGAGGGAGATATAGGTCCCACCCATCTTATAATGAATCCTTTCTTATGTGTTCCACATAATCATAAACCATACATCATAGCATAACCCATGTAATAAAAATGGAATTCTTAAACAACATGACATCATAAAACAATTCATATAAGATAAAGGAATTCATAAAAATATTTCCATCAAAACATAATCAGATCCATGTAATAATATCGATAAAAACAGAATCCTTTATTATCTTAGATGGAAAATAATTTTGATAAAACACTTAAACTCCATTCTTGAGGAAAATATCCTTTCTACTTTAAAATCACTTTTCCTTTCTTAACATGTCATAAAATTATAAACTAAAAGAAGTTGATTAAAAATAGACTTGAAAACTTGTAAAGGAATCATCTTGGAAATAATGTTTTAAAAATTCATTCATGCCGTATAAGTTAAAAAAACATTCTTCTCGTACTTTTGTCGGAAAAGTCAAAAAGTACCTCATACGAAAAACGACAAAAGATTCCTTTCATATTCTTTACTAAAAACTCACCGAAGGGTAAAATTGTATTTAAACTATTGTAATTTGATGGAAACAATATTACATATTGATGGAACATGGATGTGGATGATAAAAATACACCCCAGTAAATGCCAAAGTAAAAACAATCTCGGATAAAAATGAGATTGTGATATTTTCCCTTACCTTAGGTCCGACTAGCTTTGTAAGTGTCCGAACCTCCTGTATAATGATTTAAATCATGTTATTGACTTATTCCAGAATCATATTCATTGTTATTATATCATATATGGTCCACTTATGACTTTATATTACCGTTCTTTTGTAAATTTATGTTAAAGAAGCGTTTTGGGTAAAATCGTCTCATTTGTCGTTCGTGTTTTTAACTTGTAATTATTAATATGATTACTTAGATCATGATTAATTAATTACAGAATATAAAACATGATTTATATATATATACTCAGAATATACATATATAATAAATCAGTAAATGGAAAGAAATACACCGTTCATGGAGACGGTAGTCCGTACGTACGCATGAACGCTGTTTTCGTTTCCTTATTGAATTGAATCGAATTAAGTAGATGACATACATATAAATATAATAATTCCATTATCATTATTATGTCATGTATTTCATTAGAACTTATTATATATACTTTATAATCATTCATGAATGGTTAATCATTGAGAATGAATCTCATCGCGTCGTGGAGACGGTAGTACGTACGTACGCACGAGCGATGATATCGTTCCCTTGGTCGTGGAATTGTGTTGAAGTGTACGTATACTATTTCAGTATCAATATGAATTTATAAAAATCATATATAGTTACTCATTAAACCATTATACCCATCCAATTAATGTGGTGGCGGAAAATAGATTACACCACGGCGTGGAGACGGTATTCCGTACGTACGCACGCGCGGTGATTTCCTTTTTTCGTAGGATGGATAGAAGGTTAATTAGAGTTGTTTAATATTTATAATAACATATAAGTATGTAATTAAAACTGATTTTATTACATTATCATGAAACAACTAAAGAAGAAGAAGTTGAAGAAGAAAGAAATTGAAAAGATCGGTAATGGATATTACCTCTTCTTTGAAACGCTTCTTTGAATCCTCCACTTAGGGAACTAAGATTGGTCTTTGAAGAAGACCAGGACCTCTAGGATTATTCTAGGGAATTGGAGAAGGGATTTTGTCAGGGGTTGGCCGAGCTTGAGTGCTCAAATTGGTGTGAGGAGGAGGGGAAGGAGGTTCCCTTTTATAAGGGAGGAGAGGGGCACCTTAGGAATATCTCAAAATATTATTTTATATTAAAGTCAAAATCGGTTTATAATGGTTCCAAAGGGTCTTATTTCGAAGCTAAAGTGGGGATGGGTCGAAATCCTATCAACCAATAGGATTTAGACAAGTTTAGGTTATTATTTTAACCTTATCAATTAGATTTAACTCTAAGTTAAATAATTTAACTTTTACCGTGTCTTTTTGTTTTCTTACACTATATGGTTATTAAACTTACTATAACATGCCAAAAGAACCCCAAATTGTTTATTATTAATATATATATCCTTATCTAAGTAATTTGGCCGAACCTTAGATTTTTTGGAATAAAATAACAATTAATAATATAATATTCGATTTAAAAACTATTTTGTGTCAATTTTGACACTATTTGATATATGATTTTTGTGAAAGTAATAACAGAATTATATGTTCGAACCAAGTTGATTAAATCAACACTAATATATCATAGTAACCTATAAAATTAGTGGAATTCATAAAAAGTCTCAAATTACATTCATTTGAGCATTTATAACATCAATTATGTTAATATTTCCTTAAGAGGGTAATTACTGCATCATCGTTGTGTCATAAATAAATTAATTTATTTAAAGTCTAAAAATTATAAATAAAATATCATTATGTAGGAAATATCTTTAGCTTTCTAATTAATATTTATAGTCGAATTTATCTTATGTATAACCCCATATTAAAAATTATTTACTTATTAAACTTTGATTTTAACTATTTTAACCCTTCTTTAAATAAATTAATAATAAATGTCCTAATCTAACCCAAGTGGGCCTAAAAGGTCATATTTTATTCCTAAGTTTGTTTTTGGTCGAATTAAACTTATACAATAGAATTAGGACATGTGTTAGGGTAATATTAATATCATTTTTACCCTTAATTACCCTATTTACTTTTAACCGTGGTAAATAAAAGTAAAAAGTTACTATTCACCAAAAATTATTTTCATCTCATTGAACCACATTTTACTTACTGATATCAACCGTGTCTCTCGGATTTTTGAAATTCAATTCACAGAAGTGGTAAAATTAAGTTTTATGAAAAATTCAGTTTTCTAACTACCACTTAGTAGTTTCACTATTCATCAAAAATTGATGTTTTTTAGAACAATGCCAAAATTTCATCCTAAGCTATATTTTATATTCCGAATTCAAAAATAAAGTCTATTTTACCAAATTCATAACATGGAAGTTTCATTAATTATTTTTATAATTAAATCCCGTTGTTAAAACAAATAGCGTGTTTTTAAGAAACAATATCTATCAAAAGATTGACACTTGATTATGTCTAGTTTAAATGTGAAATTACAACCAATGACCAACATTGTATTAAATTGTAAAAATATATTCTAAATATACTTTAAAACCACTCAAATTAATAATTTATCACTATTAATTATTTTGATTAAAAAAGTTGTTTTTAATTATAATTTAGTAATTTTCACTATTCATCAGAATATGAAAGTTATCCGAAATGTACCAAAATTTCACCTTAGGCTAAATTCAATACTCCGAATCCAAAAATGAAGTCCATTTTGAAAAATAAAATTTACAAAATTTCAAAAAGTGGTTATTACTATTCATAACGGCTAGTTTTAATAATATCTTAATAGCATATCGTTGTTTAGCGAAACTTGGTGTTGCGTACAACACACGCTATCGTGGAAGGTCGCGATTGCGTGTAATTCAAGCCAAGTCAGAGATGTGTGTTGTGAAAGCTCTTTTTGGTGTAGCGTATAACACAAGACATTAATGAAATTAAAAAGAATATTTTTCATAAAATCTCGGGGTGTTACATTCTACCCCCCTTAAAATGAATTTCGCCCTCGAAATTCGTCGGGGTTATAAATGGTTTACTATTCAAAAGTTTTTTTAATAGAAACCCACATCGTAAAAAGGAATACCAAAACCAATCTTTAAAAACAAAACTATGAAACGTAACGGTTACCCAAATAAACTAATCACTGGGTTTCCACATAGGTGAAAATATGGATATGGAAGAGAAATCTAACCATCATGTTCTGATGGAGAGTGGTAGAGAACATGGCTATGGAAAAGCCAGCAATCACAAAGCCATAAATTTGTGACGATCTAAGGTACCATCTGATTCATCAGATATAAGATCACTAGGACAACATTTTTTGGTTTTCAAGATCGTTTCCCTAAAGATGAAGAATTTGAATTAGAATAAATACATACTTTATTTTGGTACAGTCGCACTATTGTTCATGCCTTGAACAATTTCCACTTCATCTCTTAAATAAATGAAGTTGAATTTGTTATTCGTGAAGTGTTAGCAGATCATGTGATAGAATGACGAGTCATTCCATCTATCTCAAACAAAAGTTTAGCAAAAATTATATACATAAGTCGATCTATAGTGAGATTAATCATATATGGTTCCTAAAATGGACTTATACATCATATGTCATATAGCTTAATATAATAAAACTAGTTTCTACTAAACAGGGACTTCCTGTAGGCCAGTGGTAGGCGATAAAGGCCAGTCGCACTTCGGTTGTGGGTTCGATTCCTACAGCCTTGTCCGACGCGATGGGCTGTCGCCCGTCCTGCAGGTTGTCCTTTTTCTAAAACTATATTACTATAACATCCCATCAATAATATCGAGAAAAATTTGATCTTTAAACAATACTAACTTATTTCCAACATAATCCATTCCAATCTTTAGGCTTATCCATAACACTACAGTCCGGTCTCATAACATAGTGAAAACGATTACCAGAGATTTAACACCATCGTCGATCCCCATATATCATAAGATATGTTTTTTTGGTCACATTCCAAACATTCAAAGTCCTTAATCATGTACTCTCTTGAATACCCATTGAACCTTAGTGAAAACATGAATGCAGTTAAACGTTAACACTTTCCACATACCAAAATCCTCAAAATTCTTTATAATCAAACCATGATATCACTTAGTCCTTATATCAATCATGAGCTCATGAATACTGTTAAACATTTCATTTTCTCATTTTACCTTCATTATGCGCATATTGTCTTATTTCCAAAAATATCTCAATCAATTTGAATACCACATTAGACCAATACATAAATATTCCAATACTCCATGATAAAACATTATTTTGGAATCCCATTATATAAACACTTAATCATTCCACCACATCGTTGTCATATTCAACATCGCCAATAGTGATCGCATGTGACTTCCCTTTGTCCTTTGCCTTAAGTGGTTGCTCATGTTGATCATCACTAACCCTTGGATTAGGGCATTTATTAGCATAATGCCCCATTTCATTGCACTTAAAGCATTGAAGTGTTGGTGGTGCATTCTCTGCAGTGTTTGCTTTATTCACATCATTAGAAACCCTTTTTCCATTACTTCGACACTCAGCTGCTCGATGACCTTCTTTTCCACACTTAAAAAATTTTCTAGTCCCTTTAAGACAATCTCCACCATGCTTCTTTCCACACTTTGTGCATAAGGAAACATTCATCTTCTTTTCACCATTATTTTGAGATTTCTCCTTGAACTCCATCTTTCGTTTCTTGTCAAAACTATGGGATGGATAAGTAACACCAACTTCCATTTCTACTTTGATAGCACAACGCACAATTTCTTCATAGCTACTGAAGTCTCTTATAGCTAATGCCCTTCGAAGACTTGGTTTTAAGCCACTGAAAAATCGATCAACTTTACTTTCAGGTTGGATGATAATGCCAGATGCATACCTTGCAAGTCTTGTAAAATTCGCTTCGTATATACCAACAGATTCATCATCCTTCTGCTTTAGCTCAAGAAACTCCTTTTCCATCTTTGTTCGAAGAATACGAGGGAAGTACTTACTGAAAAACATGTTCTTGAACTCGTCCCATTCCATGGACTCAATTTCATCTCTTGGCCTCGTATTCTTGATAAGATTCCACCATTGATCAGCTTCACCTTCCAAACGATACAATGATAAGATGACTTTATCATGTTCAGAACATTGAAGAACTGAAAATATCTTTTCAGTGGTACTGATCCATTGTTCAGCAACAAGTGGATCGGAAGTCCCACTGAAAGAAGGTGGATGTTGCCTCATGAAGGACTCAATAGAATATTGTTCCCTTCTCTGCTCATTTGGAAGTCCAGAATGATTCATAGCTTGTGTAAGTATAGAAATAAGATTTTGCACTCCATATCCCATAACATTTGTTTGTTCATGAGGGCAATCATTACATTGTCCATTACATTGATCAACACGGTTCCTTCGGGTTCCAGCCATCGTCTAAAACCCAAAAAGAATAGTGTGAGAGGAAAAAATCATGCTAGGGAAAAAACATAGTAAAAGGGGAGTACCCTTAATATCTAACATCTTAGGTTAAATTCTAAGATCGTTACCTTAGTTCTAGTACTATAACCTATACGTATACTTAACCTTAGGGACATCCCTAGACATACCTTAGAAATATCACTAGGGATCTCACTAACGTTTTCGCATCCTAGTTTCCAAAGGTTGACTAAACCTTTCCTCTGATACCAACTGTAGAGACCCGAAGCCTGACGTACATAGACTTTACATTACTTTTGTGGAATACTTAGTACATAACAAAAACACACACACACAAGGATCGTAATAGTTTAGTGTCTTTGGAAACTCGGAACGTAATATTCTAATCGTGGTGAAAGATCTTCAATATCTCCCATAAAGATCTTCCCTTTTTTTACCTAAAACCTTTCTTTATATCATGGGGAAAAGAAAACATAAAAGGGTGAGATCAAATTCTCAGTAAGGGTATACAAAAGAAAAATCAGTCACATCATATTCATAAGAACATAACTTTTGGAAATCTTAACCTGCAAAAGAGAGCATAATTTCATAACATGGGATAAATCATAGTAGTGAAATGAAATCCCAATAATCATAACTTAAAACATGAAACTTTGTGGCATACACACATAATCATAGAGAATCATTACTTATTAGTCAAGACTCATTGCCAAGACTATCTTAGTGGACAAAGTCCCTTTCTGAATCGAGTAACCCTCGTTTCAGTCCTATTTCACTGAACCGGTATAACCTACCATTTCAGCCATGTCTATCTCATGAGATTTAAAATCTTTACCCAATGCATTGGAGGGAGATATAGGTCCCACCCATCTTATAATGAATCCTTTCTTATGTGTGCCACATAATGATAAACCATACATCATAGCGTAACCCATGTAATAAAAATTGAATTCTTAAACAACATGACATCATAAAACAATTCATATAAGATAAAGGAATTCATAAAAATATTTCCATCACAACATAATCAAATCCATGTAATAATAGGGATAAAAACAGAATCCTTTATTATCTTAGATGGAAAATAATTTTGATAAAACACTTGAACTCCATTCTTGAGGAAAATATCCTTTCTACTTTACAATCACTTTTCCTTTCTTAACATGTGATAAAATTATAAACTAAAAGAAGTTGATTAAAAATAGACTTGAAAACTTGTAAAGGAATCTTCTTGGAAATAATGTTTTAAAAATTCATTCATGCCGTATAAGTTAAAAAAAACATTCTTCTCATACTTTTGTCAGAAAAGTCAAAAAGTACCTCGTACGAAAAACGACAAAAGATTACTTTCATATTCATTAATAAAAACTCACCGAAGGGTAAAATTGGATTTAAAATATTGTAAGTGGATGGAAACAATATTACATATTGATGGAACATGGATGTGGATGATAAAAATACACCCCAGTAAATGCCAAAGTAAAAACAATCTCGGATAAAAATGAGATTGTGATATTTTCCCTTACCTTAGGTCCGACTTGCTTTGTAAGTGTCCGAACCTCCTGTATAATGATTTAAATCATGTTATTGACTTATTCCAGAATCATATTCATTGTTATTATATCATATATGGTCCACTTATGACTTTATATTACCCGTTCTTTTGTAAATTTATGTTAAAGAAGCGTTTTGGGTAAAATCGTCTCATTTGTCGTTCGTGTTTTTAACTTGTAATTATTTATATGATTACTTAGATCATGATTACTTAATTACAGAATATAAAGCATGATTTATATATATATATTCAGAATATACATATATAATAAATCAGTAAATGGAATGAAATACACCGTTCATGGAGACGGTAGTCCGTACGTACGCATGAACGCTGTTTTCGTTTCCTTATTGAATTGAATGGAATTAAGTAGATGACATACATATAAATATAAATAATTCCAGTATCATTATTATGTCATATATTTCATTAGAACTTATTATATATATTTTATAATCATTCATGAATGGTTAATCATTGAGAATGAATCTCATCGCGTCGTGGAGACGGTAGTCCGTACGTACGCACGAGTGATGATATCGTTCCCATGGTCGTGTAATTGTGTTGAAGTGTATGTGTAACAGCCCGAGATTTTATGAAAAATATTCTTTTTAATATTATTAATGTATTGTGTTGTACGCTACACCAAAAGGAGCTTGCACAACACGCATCCTTGACTTGCCTTTCATTACACGCAATCACGACCTTCCTTGATAGCGTGTGTAGTACGCAATACCGAGTTTTACTAAACAACGATATGCTATTAAAATATTATTAAAACTAACCGTTATGAATAGTAATAACCACTTTTTGAAATTTTTTAAATTCTATTTTTCAAAATGGACCTCATTTTTGGATTCTGAATATCGAAATTAGCTTAGGATGAAATTTTGGTACTTTTCGGATAACTTTCATATTATGATGAATAGTGAAAATTACTAAATTTTAATTAAAAAAACTTTTTCAATCGAAATAATTAATAGTGATAAATTATTAATTTTAGTGGTTTTAAAGTATATTTAGAATATATTTTTACAATTTAATACAATAATGGCCATTGGATGTAATTTCACATTTAAACCACTTATAAACAAGTTTCAATCTTTTGATATTTATTATCTCTTAAAAACACGCTATTTGTTTTAACAGCGGGATTTAATTATAAAATTAATTAATGCAACTTCTATGTTATGAATTTTGTAAAATAGACTTCATTTTTGAATTCGGAATATGAAATATAGCTTAGGATGAAATTTTGGCATTGTTCTGAAAAACAGCAATTTTTGATGAATAGTGAAACTACTAAGTGGTAGTTAAAAAAACTGAATTTTTCATAAAACTTAATTTTACCGCTTCTGTGAATGGAATTTCGAAAATCCGAGAGACACGGTTAATATCAAGGACTAAAATGTGGTTCAATGAGATGAAAATAATTTTTGTTGAATAGTAACTTCTTACTTTTTTTTACCGCGGTTAATAGTAAATAGGGTAACTAAGGGTAAATATGATATTACTATTACCCTAACACATGTCCTAATTCTATTGGATAAGTGTAATTCGACCAAAAACAACCTTATGAATATAATATGACCATTTAGGCCCACTTGGATTAGATTAGGACATTTATTATTAATTTATTTAAAGAAGGGTTAAAAGGGTTAAAATCAAAGTTTATTTACTAAAACATTTTTAATATGGGGTTATACAAAAGATAAATTCGACTATAAATATTCATTAGAAATATAAAAAGATTTACTACATAATTGTATTTTATTTGTAATTTTTAGACATTAAATAATTTAATTTATTTATGACACAATGATGATGCAGTAATTATCTTATTAATGAAATATTGACATAATTGAGGTTATAAACACCAAAATAAATGTAATTTGAGACTTTTTATGAATTCCACTAATTTTCTAGGTTACTATGATATATTAGTTTTGATTTAATCAACTTGGTTTGAAAATATAATTCTGTTATGACTTTCACAAAAATCATATATCAAATAGTGTCAAAATTGACACAAAATAGTTTTTAAACCAAATATTATATTATTAATTGTTATTTTATTCCTAAAAATCTAAGGTTAGGCCAAATGACTTAGATAAGGATATATATATTAATAATAAACAATTTGGGGTTCGTTTGGCATGTTATGGTAAGTTTATTAACCATATAGTGTAAGAAAACAAAAAGACACGGTAATAGTTAAATTATTTAACTTAGAGTTAAATCTAATTGATAAGGTTAAAATAATAACCTAAACTTGTCTAAATCCTATTGGTTGATAGGATTTCGACCCATCCCCACTTTAGCTTCGAAATAAGACCCTTTGGAACCATTATAAACCGATTTTGAATTTAATATAAAATAATATTTTGAGATATTCCTAAGGTGCCCCTCTCCTCCCTTATAAAAGGACACCTCCTCCCCCTCCTCCTCACACCAATTTGAGCACTCAAGCACGGCCAAACCCTGTCAAAATCCCTTATCCACTTCCCTAGAATAATCCTAGAGGTTCTGGTCTTCCTCAAAGACCAATTTTAGTGCCCTAAGAGGAGGTCTCAAAGAGGCGTTTCAAAGAAGAGGTAATATCCATTACCGATCTTTTCAATTTCTTTCTTCTTCAACTTATTCTTCTTTAGTTGTTTCATGATAAAGTAATAACATAAGTATTAATTACATACTGATATGTTATTATAAATATGAAACAACTATAATTAACCTTCTATCCATCCTATGGAAAAAGGAAATCACCGCGCGTGTGTACGTACGGAATACCCTCTCCACGCCGTGGTGTAATCTATTTTCCACCACCACCTTAATTGGATGGATATAAAGGTGTAATGAGTAACTATATATGATTATTATAAATTGATATTGATACTTAAATAGTATACATACACTTCAATACAATTCCACGACCATGAGAACGATATAATCGCTCGTGCGTACGTACGGACTACTGTCTCCACGACGCGATGAGATTCATTCTCAATGATTAACAATTAATGAATGATTATAAAGTATATATAATAAGTACTAATGAAATATATGACCTAATAATGATACTGGAATTATTTATATGTATGTCATCTAATTAATTCCATTCAATTCAATAAGGAAACGAAAACAGCGTTCATGCGTACGTACGGACTACCGTCTCCATGAACGGTGTATTTCTTTCCATTTACTGATTTATTATATATCTGTATTATGAATATATATATATAAATCATGTTTTATATTCTGGAATTAAGTAATCATATGAATAATTACAAGTTAAAAACACGAACGACAAATGAGACGATTTTACCCAAAACGCTACTTTAACATGAATTTACAAAAGAACGGGTAATATAAAGTCATAAGTGGACCATATATGATATAATAACAATGAATATGATTCTAGAATAAGTCAATAACATTATTTAAATCATTATACAGGAGGTTCGGACACGTACAAAGCAAGTCGGACCTAATGTAAGGGAAATATCACAATCTCATTCTTATCCGAGATTGTTTGTACTTTGAAATTTACTGGGGTATATTTTATCATCCACATCCATGTTTCCTCAATATGTAATGTTATTTACATCCAACTACAATTGTTTAAATCCAATTTTACCCTTCAGTGAGTTTTTAGTAAAAGATATGAAAGGAATCTTTTGTCGTTTTTCATACGAGGTAATTTTTGACTTTTCCGACAAAAGTACGAGTAGAATGTTTTTTTTAATTTATACGGCATGAATGGATTTTTAAAACATTATTTCAAAGAAGATTCCTTTACAAGTATTCAAGTTTATTTTTAATCAACTTCTTTTAGTTTAAAATTGTATGACATGTTAAGAAAGGAAAAGTGTTTTTGAAGTAGAAAGGATATTTTCCTCAAGAATGAAGTTCAAGTATTTTATCAAAATTATTTTCCATCTAAGATAATAAAAGGGTTCTGTTTTTATCCCTATTATTACATGGATTTGATTATGTTGTGATGGAAACATTTTTATGAATTCCTTTATCTTATATGAATTGTTTTATGATGTCATGTTTAAGAATCCCATTTTTATTACATGGGTTATGCGATGATGAATGATTTATGATTATGTGGCACACATAAGAAAGGATTCATTATAAGATGGGTGGGACCTATATCTCCCTCCAATGCATTGGGTAAAGATTTATATCTCATGAGATAGACATGGCTGGAACAGAAGGTTATTTCAGTTCAGTGATACAGGACTGAAACGAGGAGTGAACTCGGTTCAGAAAGGGACTTTGTCCGCTAAGATAGTCTTGGCAATGAGTCATGACTAACAAGAAATGATTTTCCATGATTATGTGTGCATGCCACAATGTTTCAAGTTTCATGTTATGATTATGAGGATCTCATTTTCACTTCTATGATTTGTTCCATGTTAAGATATTATGATCTCTTTTGCAGGTTATGATTTTCAAAAAGATATGATATGATTTTTATTTCTTTTGTTTACCCTTACTGAGCATTTGAGCTCACCCTTTTATGTTTTCTTTTCCCGAGGATATAAAGAAAGGTTTTAGGTAAAAAAAAGGAAGATCTTTATGGGAGATTTTGAAGATCTTTCACCACGATTAGAAGATTATATTCCGAGTTTCCAAAGACATTAAACTGTTACGGTCCTTGTGTGTGTGTTTTTGCTATGTACTAAGTATTCCGCAAATATAATGTAATGTCCATGTACGTCAGGCTCCGGGTCTCTACAGTTGGTATCATAGGAAAGGTTTAGTCAACCTTTGGAAACTAGGATGCGAAAACTTTAGTGAGATCCCTAGAGATATTTCTAAGGTATGTCTAGGGATGTCCCTAAGGTTAAGTAGACGTATAGGTTATAGTACTAGAATTACGCTAACGATCATAGAATTAAACCTATGATGTTAGATATTGAAGGTACTCCCCATTTATAATGTTGTTTTCCCTAGCGTGATTTTTGCCTCTCACACTATTCTTTTCAGGTTTTAGACGATGGCTGGAACCCGAAGGAACTGTGTTGATCAATGCAATAGACAATGCAATGATTGTCATCCTGAACAAACAAATGTTATGGGAGATGGAGTGCAAAATCTTATTGCTATACTTACACAAGCTCTGAATCATTCTGGACTTCCAAATGAGCAGAGAAGGGAACAATATTCTATTGAGTCCTTCATGAGGCAACGTCCACCTTCTTTCAATGGGTCTTCCGATCCACTTGTTACTGAAAAATGGATCAGTACCACTGAAAAGATATTTTCAGTTCTTCAATGTTCTGAGCATGATAAAGTCATCTTAGCAGTATATGGTTTGGAAGGTGAAGCTGATCAATGGTGGAATCTTATCAAGAATATGAGGCCAAGAGATGAAATTGAGTCCATGGAATGGGACGAGTTCAAGAACTTGTTTTTCAGTAAGTACTTCCCTCTTATTCTTCGAACAAAGATGGAAAAGGAGTTTCTTGAACTAAAGCAAAAGGATGATGAATCTGTTGGTATATACGAAGAGAATTTTACAAGACTTGCAAGGTATGCATCTGGCATTATCATCCAACCTGAAAGTAAAGTTGATCAATTTTTCAGTGGCTTAAAACCAAGTCTTCGAAGGGAATTTGCTGTAAGAGACTTTAGTAGCTATGAAGAAATTGTGCGTTGTGCTATCAAGGTAGAAATGGAAGTTGGTGTTACATATCCATCTCAGGGTTTTGACAAGAAACGAAAGATGGAGTTCAAGGAGAAATCTCAGAATAAGGGTGAAAAGAAAATGAATGTTTCCTTATGCTCAAAGTGTGGAAAGAAGCATGGTGGATATTGACTTAAAGGGACTAGAAAATGTTTTAAGTGTGGAAAAGAAGGCCATCGAGCAGCTGAGTGTCGAGGTAATGGAAAAAGGGTTTTTAATGATTTGAATAAAGAAAACACTGCAGAGAATGCACCACCAACACTTCAATGCTTCAAGTGCAAGGAGATGGGACATTATGCCAATAAATGCCCTAATCCAAGGGTTAGTGATGATCGACATGAGCAACAACTTAAGGTAAAGGACAAAGGGAAGTCACATGCGATCACAATTGGCGATGTTGAATATGACAACGATGTGGTGGAATGATTAAGTGTTTATGTAACGGGATTCCAAAATAATGTTGTATCATGGAGTATTGGAATATCTATGTATTGGTCTAATGTGGTATTCAAAGTGATTGAGATATTTTTGGAAATAAGATGATATGCACATAATGAAGGGAAAATGAGAAAATGAAATGTTTAACAGTATTCATGAGCTCATGATTGATATAAGGACTAAGTGATATCATGGTTTGAGTATATAGAATTTTGAGGATATTGGTATATGGAAAGTGTTAACTTTTAACTTCATTCAAGTTTTCACTATGGTTCAATGGGTATTCAAGAGAGTACAAGATTAAGGCCTTTGAATGTTTGGAATGTGACCAATAAGATATATCTTATGATATATGTGGATCAATGATGGTATTAAATCTCTGAGAGTGGACGACAGTATTATGGATAATCCTAAAGATTGGAATGGTTTATGTTGGACATAAGTTAGTATTATTGATGGGATGTTATAGTAAAATAGCTTTAGAAAAAAGGACAACCTGCAGGACGGGCGATAGCCCATCGCGTCGGACAATGCTGTGGGAATCGAACTCACAACCGAAGTGCGACTGGCCTTTATCACCTACCACTGGACTACAGGAAGTCCCTGTTTAGTAGAAACTAGTTTTATTATATTAAGTAGTATGATATATGAAGTATAAGTCCATTTTAGGAACCATATATGATTAATCTCACTATAGATCGACTTATGTATATAATTTTTGCTAACCTTTTGTTTGAGACAGATGGAATGACCCGTCATTCTATCAAATGATCTGCTAACACTTCACGAATAACAAATTCAACTTCATTTATTTAAGAGATGAAGTGGAAATTGTTCAAGGCACGAACAACTGTGAGATTGTACCAAAATAAAGTAAGTATTTATTCTAATTCAAATTCTTCAACTTTAGGGAAATGATCTTGAAAACCAAAAATGTTGTCCTAGTGATCTTATACCTGATGAATCAGTTGGTACCTTATATCAGCACAAATCTATGGATTTGTGATTACTGGCTTTTCCATAGCCATATTCTCTACCACTCTCCATCAGAACATGATGGTTATATTTCTCTTCCATATCCATATTTTCACCTATGTGGAAACCCAATGATTAGTTTATTTGGGTAATCGTTACATTTCATACTTTAGTTTTTAAATCCAAGTTTTGGTATTCCTTTTTACAATGTGGTTTTCTATTAAAGAAACTTTCCAATAGTAAACCATTTATAACCCCGACGAATTTCGAGGGCGAAATTCATTTTAAGGGGGGTAGAATGTAACAGCTCGAGATTTTATGAAAAATATTCTTTTTAATATTATTAATGTCTTGTGTTGTACGCTACACAAAAAGGAGATTGCACAACACACATCCTTGACTTGCCTTTCTTTACACGCAATCACGACCTTCCTTGATAGCGTGTGTAGTACGAAATACCGAGTTTTACTAAACAACGACATGCTATTAAAATATTATTAAAACTAACTGTTATGAATAGTAATAACCACTTTTTGAAATTTTGTAAATTCTATTTTTCAAAATGGACTTCATTTTTGGATTCTGAATATCAAAATTAGCTTAGGGTGAAATTTTGGTACTTTTCAGATAACTTTCATATTCTGATGAATAGTGAAAATTACTAAATTTTAATTAAAAACAACTTTTTCAATCGAAATAATTAATAGTGATAAATTATTAATTTTAGTGGTTTTAAAGTATATTTAGAATATATTTTTACAATTTAATACAATAATGGTCATTGGATGTAATTTCACATTTAAACCACTTATAAACAAGTTTCAATCTTTTGATATTTATTATCTCTTAAAAACACGCTATTTGTTTTAACAACGGGATTTAATTATAAAATTAATTAATGCAACTTCTATGTTATGAATTTGGTAAAATAGACTTCATTTTTGAATTCGGAATATGAAATATAGCTTAGGATGAAATTTTGGCATTGTTCTGAAAAACAGCAATTTTTGATGAATAGTGAAACTACTAAGTGGTAGTTAAAAAAACTGAATTTTTCATAAAACATAATTTTACCGCTTCTGTGAATGGAATTTCGAAAATCCGAGAGACACGGTTAATATCAAGGACTAAAATTTGGTTCAATGAGATGAAAATAATTTTTGGTGAATAGTAACTTATTACTTTTTTTTACCGCGGTTAATAGTAAATAGGGTAACTAAGGGTAAATATGATATTACTATTACCCTAACACATGTCCTAATTCTATTGGATAAGTTTAATTCGACCAAACACAACCTTATTAATATAATATGACCATTTATGCCCACTTGGATTAGATTAGGACATTTATTATTAATTTATTTAAAGAAGGGTTAAAAGAGTTAAAATCAAAGTTTATTTACTAAAACATTTTTAATATGGGGTTATACAAAAGATAAATTCGACTATAAATATTCATTAGAAAGATAAAAATATTTACTACATAATTGTAGTTTATTTGTAATTTTTAGACATTAAATAATTTAATTTATTTATGACACAATGATGATGCAGTAATTATCTTATTAATGAAATATTGACATAATTGATGTTATAAACACCAAAATAAATGTAATTTGAGACTTTTTATGAATTCCACTAATTTTCTAGGTTACTATGATATATTAGTGTTGATTTAATCAACTTGGTTTGAACATGTAATTCTGTTATGACTTTCACAAAAATCATATATCAAATAGTGTCAAAATTGACACAAAATAGGTTTTAAATCAAATATTATATTATTAATTGTTATTTTATTCCTAAAAATCTAAGGTTCGGCCAAATGACTTAGATAAGGATATATGTATTAATAATAAACAATTTGGGGTTATTTTGGCATGTTATAGTATGTTTATTAACCATATAGTGTAAGAAAACAAAAAGACACGGTAAAAGTTAAATTATTTAACTTAGAGTTAAATCTAATTGATAAGGTTAAAATAATAACCTAAACTTGTCTAAATCCTATTGTTTGATAGGATTTCGACCCATCCCCACTTTAGATTCGAAATAAAACCCTTTGGAACCATTATAAACCGATTTTGACTTTAATATAAAATAATATTTTGAGGTATTCCTAAGGTGCACCTCTCCTCCCTTATAAAAGGACACCTCCTCCCCCTCCTCCTCACACCAATTTGAGCACTCAAGAACGTCCAACCCCTGCCAAAATCCCTTCTCCACTTCCCTAGAATAATCCTAGAGGTTCTGGTCTTCCTCAAAGACCAATTTTAGTGCCCTAAGAGGAGGTCTCAAAGAGGCGTTTCAAAGAAGAGGTAATATCCATTACCGATCTTTTCAATTTCTTTCTTCTTCAACTTCTTCTTCTTTAGTTGTTTCATGATAAAGTAATAACATCAGTATTACTTACATACTGATATGTTATTATAAATATGAAACAACTATAATTAACCTTCTACCATCCTACGGAAAAAGGAAATCACCGCGCGTGTGTACGTACGGAATACCGTCTCCACGCCGTTGTGTAATCTATTTTCCACCACCACCTTAATTGTATGGGTATAAAGGTGTAATGAGTAACTATATATGATTATTATAAATTGATATTGATACTGAAATAGTATACATACACTTCAACACAATTCCACGACTATGGGAACGATATCATCGCTCGTGCGTACGTACGGACTACCGTCTCCACGACGCGATGAGATTCATTCTCAATGATTAACAATTAATGAATGATTATAAAGTATATATAATAAGTACTAATGAAATATATGACCTAATAATGAAACTGGAATTATTTATATGTATGTCATCTAATTAATTCCATTCAATTCAATAAGGAAACGAAAACAGCGTTCATGCCTACGTACGGACTACCGTCTCCATGAACGGTGTATTTCTTTCCATTTACTGATTTATTATATATGTGTATTCTGAATATATATATATAAATCATGTTTTATATTCTGGAATTAAGTAATCATGATCTAATTAATCATATGAATAATTACAAGTTAAAAACACGAACGACAAATGAGACGATTTTACCCAAAACGCTACTTTAACATGAATTTACAAAAGAACGGGTAATATAAAGTCATAAGTGTACCATATATGATTTAATAACAATGAATATGATTCTGGAATAAGTCAATAACATGATTTAAATCATTATACAGGAGGTTCGGACACGTACAAAGCAAGTCGGACCTAAGGTAAGGGAAATATCACAATCTCATTCTTATCCGAGATTGTTTGTACTTAGAAATTTACTGGGGTATATTTTATCATCCACATCCATGTTTCCTCAATATGTAATGTTATTTACAACCAACTACAATTGTTTAAATCCAATTTTACCCTTCGGTGAGTTTTTAGTAAAAGATATGAAAGGAATCTTTTGTCGTTTTTCATACGAGGTAATTTTTGACTTTTCCGACAAAAGTACGAGAAGAATGTTTTTTTTAATTTATACGGCATGAATGGATTTTTAAAACATTATTTCAAAGAAGCTTCTTTTACAAGTATTCAAGTTTATTTTTAATCAACTTCTTTTAGTTTAAAATTGTATGACATGTTAAGAAAGGAAAAGTGTTTTTGAAGTAGAAAGGATATTTTCCTCAAGAATGAAGTTCAAGTATTTTATCAAAATTATTTTCCATCTACGATAATAAAAGGGTTATGTTTTTATCCCTATTATTACATGGATTTGATTATGTTGTGATGGAAACATTTTTATGAATTCCTTTATCTTATATGAATTGTTTTATGATGTCATGTTTAAGAATCCCATTTTTATTACATGGGTTATGCGATGATGTATGATTTATGATTATGTGGCAAACATAAGAAAGGATTCATTATAAGATGGGTGGGACCTATATCTCCCTCCAATGCATTGGGTAAAGATTTATATCTCATGAGATAGAAATGGCTGGAACGGAAGGTTATTTCGGTTCAGTGATACAGGACTGAAACGAGGAGTGAACTCGGTTCAGAAAGGGACTTTGTCCGCTAAGATAGTCTTGGAAATGAGTCATGACTAACAAGAAATGATTTTCCCTGATTATGTGTGCATGCCACAAAGTTTCAAGTTTCATGTTATGATTATGAGGATCTCATTTTCACTTCTATGATTTGTTCCATGTTAAGATATTATGATCTCTTTTGCAGGTTATGATTTTCAAAAAGATATGATATGATTTTTATTTCTTTTGTTTACCCTTACTGAGCATTTGAGCTCACCCTTTTATGTTTTCTTTTCCCCAGGATATAAAGAAAGGTTTTAGGTAAAAAAAGGAAGATATTTATGGGAGATTTTGAAGATCTTTCACCACGATTAGAAGATTATATTCCGAGTTTCCAAAGACACTAAACTATTACGGTCCTTGTGTGTGTGTTTTTGCTATGTACTAAGTATTCCGCAAATGTAATGTAATGTCCATGTATGTCAGGATCCGGGTCTCTACATTATGCATACTATTTCAGTATCAATATCACTTTATAATAATCATATATAGTTACTCATTAAACCATTATACCCATCCAATTAATGTGCTGGCAGAAAATAGATTACACCACGGCGTGGAGACGGTATTCCGTACGTACACACGCGCGGTGATTTCCTTTTTCCGTAGGATGGATAGAAGGTTAATTAGAGTTGTTTAATATTTATAATAACATATCAGTATGTAATTAATACTTATTTTATTACTTTATCACGAAACAACTAAAGAAGAAGAAGTTGAAGAAGAAAGAAATTGAAAAGATCGGTAATGGATATTACCTCTTCTTTGGAACGCTTCTTTGAATCCTCCACTTAGGGAACTAAGATTGGTCTTTGAAGAAGACCAGGACCTCTAGGATTATTATAGGGAATTGGAGAAGGGATTTTGGCAGGGGTTTACCGAGCTTGAGTGCTCAAATTGGTGTGAGGAGGAGGGGAAGGAGGTGCCCTTTTATAAGGGAGGAGAGGGGCACCTTAGGAATATCTCAAAATATTATTTTATATTAAAGTCAAAATCGGTTTATAATGGTTCCAAAGGGTCTTATTTCGAAGCTAAAGTGGGGATGGGTCTAAATACTATCAACCAATAGGATTTAGACAAGTTTAGGTTATTATTTTAACCTTATCAATTAGATTTAACTCTAAGTTAAATAATTTAACTTTTACCGTGTCTTTTTGTTTTCTTACACTATATGGTTAATACACTTACTATAACATGCCAAAAGAACCCCAAATTGTTTATTATTAATAAATATATCCTTATCTAAGTCATTTGTCCGATCCTTATATTTTTATGAATAAAATAACAATTAATAATATAATATTTGATTTAAAAACTATTTTGTGTCAATTTTGACACTATTTGATATATGATTTTTGTGAAAGTCATAACAGAATTATATGTTCGAACCAAGTTGATTAAATCAACACTAATATATCATAGTAACCTAGAAAATTAGTGTAATTCATAAAAAGTCTCAAATTACATTCATTTGAGCATTTATAACATCAATTATGTTAATATTTCCTTAAAAGGGTAATTACTGCATCATCGTTGTGTCATAAATAAATTAATTTATTTAAAGTCTAAAAATTATAAATAAATTATTATTATGTAGTAAATCTCTTTAGCTTTCTAATGAATATTTATAGTCGAATTTATATTATATATAACCCCATATTAAAAATGATTTACTTATTAAACTTTGATTTTAACTATTTTAACCCTTCTTTAAATAAATTAATAATAAATGTCCTAATCTAACCCAAGTGGGCCTAAATGGTCATATTTTATTCCTAAGTTTGTTTTTGGTCGAATTAAACTTATCCAATAGAATTAGGACATGTGTTAGGGTAATATTAATATCATTTTTACCCTTAATTACCCCATTTACTTTTAACCGTGGTAAATAAAAGTAAAAAGTTACTATTCACCAAAAATTATTTTCATCTCATTGAACCACATTTTACTTACTGATATCAACCGTGTCTCTCGGATTTTTGAAATTCCATTCACAGAAGTGGTAAAATTAAGTTTTATGAAAAATTCAGTTTTCTAACTACCACTTAGTAGTTTCACTATTCATCAAAAATTGATGTTTTTCAGAACAATAACAAAATTTCATCCTAAGCTATATTTTATATTCTGAATTCAAAAATAAAGTCCATTTTACCAAATTCATAACATATAAGTTTCATTAATTATTTTTATAATTAAATCCCGTTGTTAAAACAAATAGCGTGTTTTTAAGAAACAATATCTATCAAAAGATTGACACTTGATTATGTCTAGTTTAAATGTGAAATTACAACCAATGACCAACATTGTATTAAATTGTAAATATATATTCTAAATATACTTTAAAACCACTCAAATTAATAATTTATCACTATTAATTATTTTGATTAAAAAAGTTGTTTTTAATTATAATTTAGTAATTTTCACTATTCATCAGAATATGAAAGTTATCCGAAATGTACCAAAATTTCACCTTAGGCTAAATTCGATACTACGTATCCAAAAATGAAGTCCATTTTGAAAAATAAAATTTAAAAAATTTCAAAAAGTGGTTATTACTATTCATAACGGCTAGTTTTAATAATATCTTAATAGCATATCGTTGTTTAGAGAAACTTGGTGTTGCGTACAACACATGCTATCGTGGAAGGTCGCGATTGCGTGCAATTCAAGCCAAGTCAGAGATGTGTGTTGTGAAAGATCTTTTTGGTGTAGCGTATAACACAAGACATTAATGAAATTAAAAAAGAATATTTTTCATAAAATCTCGGGGTGTTACAAAAAACGTGTATAAATTTTATTGGTTGATGATATTACAACACTAACTCATATAATCTCTAAATTTTAGTAATTTTGGACGTTTTTATGTTGGGTTTCAATTTATTATAAAATAATATTTTTTAGGCTTCTAAAGGTGCCCCTCTCCTCCCTTTTAAAAGGGAACATCCTCCATCTCCTATTCACAAAATTATGAGCCTTAAAGCTTAGAAAACCCATTACAATTCCTATTCTCAACGTCTATAGTTATATCATAGAAGTCCTGGTCTTTTTCAAAGACCAACTTTAGAGCCCTAAGAGGAGGTTAATAGGAGACGTGTTGAAGAAGAGGTAATATACTTTACCGATTCTTTCAAACTTATTTCTTCCCATACTTCCTCTATATGAGTTGTTTAATTTTAATGTGATAAAATAATTATCACTCATATACTGATATATTATTATAAATATGAAACAACCCTATTTCACGTTCTATCCATCCTACAGAAAATGAAATCGCGGCGCGTGCGTACGTACGGATTACCGTCTCCACGTCGTGGTGTAATATATTTTCCACCACCACCTTACTTGGATGAGTATAATGGTGTAAATAAATAACGTTATCTGATTATTATAATGTTATACTGATTCTGAAATATTATACATACACTTCAATACAATTCCACAATCATTGGAATGATATCATCACCCGTGCATACGTATGACCTACTGTATCCACGATGTGATGTGACTCGTTCAACATGATCTTCATTGAATAACGATTATATAAATGATTTGAATAAATAAATATGTTATATAATATTCTAATACCATTCTGTAAATGATGTAGTTATAACCAGAAAAGTGGAATAAGAATTTATTCGACAAAACACGCATAAGAACTTAAAGCATTGAACACCCAAATAACAAGTATCAATGAAATATTACTAATAAGAATATAATAATATGATCATATATGATATCATTAAAATTAATATTATTCTGGAATAAGTTAGTGACATTGTTTAAATCATTATACATGAGTTTTGGATACGTACAAAGCATATCGGAACTAAGGTAAGGGATAATTTTGCAATCTCATGTTTATTCGAGATTTCTTATACATAAGTATTTACTGGGGTTATATTTTTCATCCATGTACATATAAAATGTTTTTAATAAAGTGTTTAATATTATTCCATGTATGTTTAATTTCATGATTACCCCTCTCTGACTTTTATATTGCGTTATGAAAGGAATCTTTCTTTTGTTTACCATATGAGGAACTTTTTGACTTTTCCAGAAAAAGTACGAGGAGAATGTTTTTTTAAATTTATACGGTATGAATTTATTTTAATTCCTTCAAAAAAATTATTTCCAAGAATATTACTTTACATGTTTTCATGTTTATTTTCAATTAACTTATTTTTGTTTAAAATTGTATGACATGTTGATAAAGGAAAAATGTTTATGAAGAATAAAGGATATTTTCCTCAGGAATGAAGATCAAGTGTTTTATCAAAATTATTTTCCATCTAATATAATAGAGGGTTCTATTTCTATCCCTATTATTACATTAATTTGATTATGTTATGATGTAATTATTTTTATGAAGTCCTTTTATCTTATATGGATTATGTTATGATGACATGATGTTTAAGATTCCCATTTTTATTACATGGATTATTCTATGATGTATGATTTATGATTTTGTGGAACACATAAGAATGGTTTCATTATGAGATGGGTGGGACCTATATATCCCTTTAATGCATTGGGTAAAGATTTATATCTCATTAGATAGACATGGCTGGAAGGACTAGTTAATCCAGTTCAGTGATACAGGACTGGAATGAGGAGTGAACTCAGTTCAGTAATGGACTGTGTTCGCTATGATGGTCTTGGCAAAGATTCTTGACAAATATGAAATGATTTTCTATGAATAATTGTGTATGCCAAAAAATTTCATGTTTTAAGTTATGATTATCGGGATTTCATTTCACTTCTACGATTTATCCCATGTCATGATATTATGATCTCTTTTGCGGGTTAAGATTTTCAAAATGTTATGTTCTTATGAATACTATATGATTGATATTTCATTTTTTTACACTTAATGAGAATTTTAACTCACCCTTTTGTATGTTTTCATTTCCCCACTTCATGAATAAGGGTATTAATTAGGATATTCCAAAACGGACCCTAGATATGATGAAATAAATAAGAGACAATATAGATGATTTATGAACATGTTGTTTATGATTCCCAGTTTCTAAATACACAATACCTATATGTTCCTATCATGGTTTTGTTATATGATGTAATAAGTATGCTTAAATTCTGAAGTAATAACCACGTATGTAATGTTTCGGTCATTATAGTTGGTATCAGAGGAAAGGTATAGTCAACCCTTGGAAACTAGGATGTGAAAGCATTAGTAAGAACCCTAAAGATACGATTAAGCATAAAACACAATATTACTATTTTAGAAATGGCCATTAATAACATATGATATGACCTAAAGTGTGAAATTTTATTACTGATTATGTGGTTTTCATGTTTTAATTATTGTTTCACACACTATGCTTCTTGGTTTTAGTCAGTGGCTAGAACCCGAAGGAACCGTGTCAATAATGAATGTGACGGGCAATGAAATGATTGTCACCCTGAGCAACCAAACGTTATGGGAGCTTGAATGGAATATCTTTTAGCCATTCTCACACAACGTTCTCAAGCTATGAATCATGCAGACCTTCCAAACGAGCAATGGAAAGAGAAAGATTCTATTGAATCCTTCATGAGGCAGCTTCCACCTTCATTCAGTGGGTCTTCTGATCCCTCAGTGGTTTAACAATGGATTAGTACCACTAAAAAGATATTTTAAGATCTACTATGTTCTGATCATGATAAAGTCATATTAGGTATATATTGTTTGGATGATGAAACTGATCAATGGTGGAATATTATTAAGAAAACGAGGCAAAGAGATGAAATCGAGTCCATGGAATAGGATGAGTTCAAGAATGTATTTTTCGATAAGTACATCCCTCATATTCTTCAAACAATGATAGAGATGTAGATTATTGAACTAAAGAAAAAGGATGATGAATCAGTTGGTACCTATGAAGACAATTTTACAAGACTTGCAAGGTATGCTTCAAGAATTATTATCCAACCGGAGAGTAACATCGATCGATTCATTAGTGGCTTAAAACCTAGTATTCAAAGGGCGTAAGCCATAAGGGACTTCAATTGTTAGGAGGAAATTTTTCTATGTGATCTCAAGGTTGAGATGGATATTGGAGTAACCTATCAGTCATATTAGTTCGATAAGAAGTGGGAAATAGAATTAAATGTAAAATATAAAGACCACACGGAACAGAAGATGTGTTTTCCCTTATGCTGCAAGTGTGGAAGGAAACATGGAGGGAATTGTCTTAAAGGGAAATTTAAATGTTTTATGTCTGGAAAAGATGGTCATCGGGCAATTGAATTTCAAAATAATGGGAAGATGATGTCTAATGATACGAACAAAGAAAGGGATACACATAATGTAGCTCCTACACTTCAATGTTTCAAGTGCAAGGAAATGAGGAATTATTCCAATCAATGCCCTAATCCAAGGGTTGTTGATGATGATCAACGTCAACAAGCTCTTAAGTCCAAAGAAAAATAAATTCACATGAAATTTCTATCGGCGATGTGGAGTACAATAACGAAGTGGTGAAAGGTACAGTTAATATCCACTCTAAAGTAGAAAATGTTTTAATTGATTTTGGATCCACCAACTCTTTTAATTTAGAAGAATTTTCTAAGGTTATCATTGTATTACCTCAACAATTAGATGTTGAGTAAGCTATGAAAACTCCTAATGGCACAATAGTCGCATCAAAAGTTTAAAATTCATCTCTAATTGATGATTGTGGGAGAGTGCTTCCTGAAAATCTTGTGATCCTTCCTATAGTTGAATTTGATGCGATTCTTGGTATGGATAGGATTTCATTATATGGATCTCATATCAATTTCCAAATAAGGGAAGTCACATTAAATATTCTGGATCAATCTATGATAATCTATCGATGCAAGGATGAATATATCCTTCCAGTGGAAATTTCTTCCATCTAATGGGTCTGGATTCCAACAAATGAAGGTTATTTATCTCAACTGGTTGGAGAGAATCTCACGATTTATAATATTCCCATTGTATGGTATTTTGAGGATGTATTTACATAGTAATTTACAGGTCTTTCACCAAATCGTGAAGTTAAGTTTTGAATAGAACTCATATCGGGTGCTATGCCCATTTCAAAGACACCTTATAGAATGTACCCAATTGAGTTGCAGGAATTGAAGAAAAAACTCCAAGAGAATCTTGATAAAGGATTCATATTCCCTATTTCATCACCTTATGGAGAACTTGTTCTCTTTGTTAAGAAGAAATATTGATCAATTATACTTTGCATTGATTATCGAGAACATAACAAGATCACTATCAAGAACAAATATCCTCTCCCGCGCATTGATGACCTATTTGACCAACTACACGGATCTCAATGCTTTTCCAAGATTGATCTTTGTTATGGATACCATCAACTAAGGTTCAAAAAGGAGGATATACCAAAGATGGCTTTCCATACAAGTTATTGAAACTATGAATTTATATTGATGCCTTTTGGTCTTACTAATGCCCCTAATATCTTCATGGATCTAATTAATAGAGTCTTTAGAGACTATCTAGATTTGTTTGTGGTAGTCTTTATAGATGATATTATTGTATATTGAAAGGGAAAGGAAGAACATGAAGATCACTAGATAATTGTATTAAAGACCCTAGGAAAGGAGAAACCTTATTCCAAATTTACCATGTGTGAATTTTGGCTTCAAAATGTTTCATTTTTGGGTCACATAATCTCAAACGAGGGGATATCTGTGGATCCAGCAAAATTAGAGGTTATTAAAAGATGGTAGAGACCAACAACAGTAACTGAGATCTGATGTTTTCTGGGTTAGGTAGGATATTATCAATGTTTTGTGAAAGATTTTTCACGATTATCTAATCCACTCACCAGGTTGACTCGAAAAAGAGTTTTGTTAATTCGGAAAGAGGAGTGTGAAAGAAATTTCAAGGAGTTAAAAAGAAGTTTATCCAGTGCACCTGTGCTCACACTAACTTATAGTAGAGAAAGGTTTTTGATCTATAGTGATGCATACAAGAAGGGATTGGGGTGTGTTCTCATGCAAGATTACATGGTGATAGCTTATGCCTCACAAAAGTTTAAAATCCATGAGGAATATTACCAAACTCATGATTTGGAGTTAGCTGCGGTAATCTTAAAATTAAATATTTCGAGGCATTACCTTTATGGTGAACGTTGTGATATTTATACTGATCATAAATGTTTAAAGTACATTTTCACAAAAAAATGAGATGAATATGCGCCAAAGAAGATGGTTGGATCTGATTATGGATTACGACTGCTCAATTCATTACCACCCTGGGAAAGAAAACAAGGTGGAAGATGCATTAAGTCGACAAGAACATGCTAGCTTATCCATGAAAAGGATCACAAAAGATCTAATATTTACGTATTTAAAAAGTATGGATCTTGTAATTATAATGAAAGGGGGAAAATATTATCATTCTCAAATGAATATTCAACCATCTATACATGTGAAGATTAAAGAGGCACAGAAAGAAGATGCAGAGTTACAAAAGAAGGTGAGAACTTTTCCTGAATTCCACATTGATTGTGATGAAATAATAAGGTTCATGAATCAGTATTGTGTTCCTCCCATCCCATAATTAAAGAAGGAAATATTGGATGAGGCTCATATTTCTTCATTCTCTATTAACCCTGGAATCACAAAGATGTATAGGGACCTGAAAGAGTAATTCTGGTCAGATGGAATTAAAAGAGATGTTGCTGAATATGTCTCTCGATGCATGGTTTGTCAGCAAGTTAAATCAGAGAGATAAAAGTCTATGGGTATGTTACAACCATTACCCATTCCATGATGGAAATGGGAAAACATCACTATGGACATTGTCACCGGACTTCCTAAAACATCTGAATGCAATAATGCTATCTAGGTTATAGTTGATCAACATACAAATGCAGCACATTTCATTGATATTAGCAAAGATTTCTCCCTTGATCAGATTTCTAAGATATATGTAAAAAAAAGAGGTAAGATTTCATGGATTACCACTTTCAATTTTATCTGATAGAGATCTGAGCATTACCTCGATGTTCTGGAATGTCTTCAGCATACTCTAGATACAGAGTAGAGTTTCAGCAATGCTTATCATCCTCAGACAGAGATTCAGTATGAGAGAACAATTCAAACTCTAGAAGACATGTTAAGTTCTTGCCCTATGGATTTCAAAGGGGGTTGGGATCGACAACTACCATTGGTGTAATTTTCTTATAATAATATCTTTCACTCCAATGTTCAGATGTCACCTTATGATGCTCTGTATGGAAAGAAATGCAGAACTCCAACATGCTGGGAGGAAGTTGGGGAATTAATGCTATTTGGACCTGATCTTGTTGATGAGATGCAAGAAAAGGTCAGATCTATTCAGCAACACATAACAGTAGCTCAGAGTCGACAAAAAAGTTATGCTGACAACTGATTAAAAGACCTAGAGTTTGAAGTGGGTGATAAAGTGTTCTTATGAATATCTCCTTGGAAGAGAGTAATGAGATTTGGAAAGAAGGGAAAGTTGAGGCGTAGGTATATCGGTCCTTTTAAAATACTGGATCTTGTTGGGAAGTTAGATTACCGATTGGTGCTTCCACTGAATCTCTCTCACGTTCACGATGTGTTCTGTGTATCTCTCCTGAGAAAGTATATACCTGATCCTTCTCATGTACTAAGCTTAGAAGTTTTACCGCTGGAGCATGATCGTTCTTATGAAGAACAACCGATAGAGATTCTAGATCATTGTAAAAAAGTTCTATAGAATAAGACCGATCACTTGGTGAATGTTTTATGGCGGAACCACCAATTAGAAGAAGCTACATGGGAACTTGAGGATATGATGAGGGAAAGGTATCCTCATCAGTTTTTTGCGAAGTGACAAATTTCGAGGGAGAAATTCATTTTAAGGGGGGTAGAATGTAACAACTTGGGATTTCATAAGAAATATATTTTTATGTCTTATGTTATATGCAACACCATTTGAATTTTCACTATACACAACACTGACTTGGCTTGCATTACACGCAATAGCGACCTTTCTCGATAGCGTGTGTTGTACGCAATACCATGCTTTGCTAAACAACAATATGTTATTATAATATTATATAAACTATCCTTTATAAATTGTATTAACCACATTTTTAATTTTATATAACATTAGGATTTATTTTACATATGATACAATAAAAATATCAATTTTTCGGATAAAAGAATTATTTTTTTTGAAAAATGTAATTCTCTGCCTTTGGATGGTGCAACCATTTTAAATCAAATTTTCAAAACATTTATGAGTTCAATATGAAAAAATATTCTTCTTATTTTTATTCATGCTATAAAAATTTACATTGGATAAATTTAGGTCACTTTTTGGATAACTTTCATATTTTGATGAATACTAAAAATACGCTAATTTTTAAATGAAAACTACTTTTTTCCTCAAAATAATTGATATGGTTAAAATATATTATTAATTAGTTTTAAAGTATAAATAAAATAAATCTTTACCATTTAATATAATTTATGTCATTAGCATTGATTTTACATTGATTTCAAAAGTAAATACATTTCAATCTTTGGCAATGTTTTAACTTCTAAAACCTGTTTTCTTAACAAAGGGATTAATTTTAAATTATTTACTACACCTTATGTGTTTTTAATTTTGAAAAATGTATCCCTTATTTGGATTCAGTGGGTCCAAATTATTTTAATTGGTTACTTTTATTTTTTTAATATTATGAATAGTTACTACGGTAATATTTATTTACTACAGTTAAAGGTAAATCGGGTAATTAAGGGTAAAAATGAGATTATAAAATTACCCTAAGACTTGCCAAAATTCTATTTTATGAATAAAAGTCGACCTATATCACCTAAGGGTCTCATTAGATTAATTTCATGGACTTTTGACCATGAAATAATATAATTAATATTAAAACCAATGAAAGTGACAACACGTCACTCTCTTAAATCTCATAAGTGTAATAATTTTAATTTAGTGATAAAATTCATAAAACATCGAACATAAATTGTCTCAAAAAATATTATAAAATTATCTACATCTTCTGAATTTATTTATAATTTTTATATATTATATAATTATCATTAATGATGACATAATAGTGATGTAGAAATTATTTTATTGATCGAAATATCAGATAAATGGTTTTAAAAATATTAAAATAAATATTATATGAACTCATTAAGGTTATCCAAAAATGTTCTAGAAAAATTTGACATGTTATGAATCCATTGAACCTTTTATTTTGAACATATCCTCTCTTTGTATTTTATTTAAATTCAAATAATTTAGTAGTGTCAAAATTGACACTATTGTAATTTTATAAATATAAAATATTATAAAATTGTTTAAAAATCACAAAAAAAAATTAGAAATTATAATTGAAAATTATATGGTCTAAAATTTTATAATTTATACAATTAAGAACAATTCACAACCCATAATAAATTTTTTATAACAATTTAAAATTTTGAATATTATTACCACAAATAAAATTAAATAGATTAAATAAGGATAAATCAAGTTGATAATGTTTAAAATAAATTCCCGACATGTATAAAATTTATTGGTTGATTTGATTACAACCCTATATAGTCTAATATCCGAATTGGAGTAATTTTGGAAGTTTTTATGTGGGGTTTGAATTTATTATAAATTAATATTGTTTAGGATTCCAAAGGTGCCCCTCTCATAACTTATAAAAGGGAACCTCCTCCCTCTCCTCTTCACAACATTCTGAGCCATCAATCTCGGAAAACCCTTGAAAATTCCTTTTCTCAACATCTGTAGTTATATCATAGAGGTCCTGTTCCTCTTCAAAGACAAGCATTAGTTCCCTAAGAAGAGGTTAAGAGGAGGCGTGTCGATGAAGAGGTAATGTTCTTTACCGATGCTTTCAAACTTATTTCTTCTCCTACATCCTCTATATTAGTTGATTAATTATAATGTGATAACATAAGTATCAATAATATACTGATATTTTACTATAAATATGAAACAACCCTATTTCACCTTCTATCAATCCTACGGAAAATGAAATCACCGTCCGTGCGTACGTACGGAATACAGTCTCCACGTCGTGGTGTAATCTGTTTTCCACCACCAAATTTCATGGATGGGTATAATGGTGTAAAGAAATAACTATATATGATTATTTTAAAGTGATATTTGTTCTGAAATATTATACATACACTTCAATACAATTCCACAATCATGGGAATGATATCATCGCTCGTGCATACGTATGGCCTACCATCTCCACGATGTGATGTGACTTGTTCAACATGATCTTCATTGAATAATGATTATATAAACGATTTGAATTAATAAATATGATATATATTATACTAATAAAATTCTGTAAATGATGTAGTTATAACCTAGAAACAGGAATAATAATTTATTCGACAAAACACGCATACGAACTTAAAGCAATGAACACCCGAATAACTAGTATCAATGAAATATTACTGATAAAAAGATAATAATATGACCATACATGATATCATAACAATGAATATGATTCTGTAATAAGTCAATGACAATGGTTAAATCGTTAAATAGGAGTTTCAGATATGTACAAAGCATATCAGACCTATGGTAATGGATAATTTTGTAATCTCATTTTTATTCAAGATTGCTTATACGTAAGTATTTACTGGGGTTATATTTTTCATCCATGTCCTCAAAAAAAGTTTTTAGTAAAGTGTTTAATATTCCTAAATGTATTTTTAATGTCATATTTCCCTTATTTGAATTTTACATTGTGTTATGAATGGAATCTTACTTTTTTTTACCATACGAGGAACTTTTTGACTTTTCTGACCAAAGTATGAGGAGAATTTTTTTAACTTATATGGAATGAATGGATTTTTATGCTTTCATAGAAAATTATTTCCATGAATCTTCCATTACATGTTTTATTTTTTATTTTAAATTAACATATTTTAGTTTAAAAATGTATGAAATGTTTAGAAAGGAAAAAAAATTTGAAGAAGAAAGGATATTTTCCCCAGTAATGGAGTTCAAGTGTTTTATCAAAATTATTATCCATATAATGTAATATAGGGTTATATTTATATCCCTATTATTACATTGATTTTATTTTTTTATGATGGAATTATTTTTATGAAGTCCTTTTATCTTATATATATTATGTTATGATGGCATGATGTTTAGGAATACCATTTTTATTACATGGGTTGTGTTATGATGTATGATTTATGATTTTGTGGAACACATAAGAATGGTTTCATTATGATATGGGTGGGACCTATATATCCCTCCAATGCATTGGTTAAAGATTTATATCTCATGAGATAGACATGGCTGGAAAGACAAGTTAATCTGGTTCAGTGATACAGGACTGGAACGAGGAGTGAACTCGGTTCAGTAATGGACTTTGTCCGCTATGATGGTCTTGGAAATGAGTCTTGATTAATATGAAATGATTTTATATGATTATGTGTATATGCCACAATTTTTTATGTTTTATGTTATGATTATCGGGATTACATTTCACTACTATGATTTTTCCCATGTCATGATATTATGATCAATTTTGCAGGTTATGATTTTCAAAATTTTATGTTTATATGAATATGATATGATTGATATTTCCTTTGTTTACCCTTACTGAGAATTTGAGCTCACCCTTTTGAATGTTTTCTTTTCCCCAAATCAGGAACAAGGGCATTAAGTAGGATATTCCAAAAGGGACACTAGATATGATGAAATAAATGGGAGATAAAGTAGATTATTTATGAACCAGTTGTTTATGTTTCCCAGTTTCTAATGACACTATACCAATACGGTCCTATCATGGTTTTGTCATATGTTTTAATAAGTATGATTCCATTCTGATGTAATAAACATGTATGTAATTTTTGGGTTGTTATAAATATATTAATCAGTGTTAAGAATCAAACGTTATTTTTATTTGAATAATATATATACTTTTTGAAAAATAATTTTATTGATTTGGAAATTAATTTTATAACATAAAAAATAAAATCTATTATTCATTAAATATAATTAACTTCATAAAAATTATTTTTAAAATTTTCTTTTAATAATCATCTAAATTATTTTTCATAAAACATATTCTATTCAAAAAAAAATTATTTCACAAAAATTGAAAAATAATGACAAATTAATAAATATTAGTCGAAGATAATTTTAATTAAATGATTTCAAAAAAATTATCCAAATTATCAAATATTTTTTTTAATTTATAAATATAAAATTTATATTATTTATTATCAAATGTAGAGGAAATTAATTTTATCATCAGTAAATCCTATTTTTGATTCTATGAGTGGTAATAATAATATTTTCATTTATTTAATATTTATTTTCTGGTAAATAATATATAATTTATAGAATATAAATTGATATTTTTTGGAATTATAATATTTAAATTATAATTTGTGACTATTAATTTTAATAAATATAAAAAACCACAACTTACAAAAAATGTATATGTGTAACGCCCCGACCCTAGTTACCCAGAGTCGGTGCATTATTACATAACATTGGCATGATCACAAGAAAGATCAAATCTCGAAAGACCGATTGGTTTAGTAGCCTTGGAAACACTAGATATATTCACAAGTTTTACATTACATCATAAAATGAAAAACTACTACAAAAACATAATGTCTCCATAGTCCACACTATTATCCCCTCATAATATCCCTGAAGGTCACTCATAACTTACTTCTTCACATCCAGGGAAAAATAAAACATAGATAAGGGGTGAGCTCAAATGCCCAGTAAGGATAACAATATAGCGGAACATTCAAAATAAGCATAAACATTTAAGGCAATGCATTACTAAAACAAAAGCCTTTTAAACTTGATCTTCAACATAGTATGGAAAAAGTAGAATGAAATGATGCCATTTACTTGTTCACATAGATATTCTACTAATCGAATAATCACATGCAATATCAATAACCACTTTCATAATGTTGGAATGCATAATTCTAGACTATCATAACCACACAGCCAAGGCCTCGTGCCAAGACTACAAATAAGATTTTTCCAAGGCCTTGTGCCAAGAAACTAGTTTGTCTCATGAGACCTACCGATGCATCGAGGAGCTATAGCGGGCTCCACCCGTCACATATTAAGTCCAATGCATTCCCATATGAAATGGTTTAAACATAACATAAACATTCGTATTAAAAATAGCATAAGGAATGTCAATAATTTCACCATAAACTATGAATGGTATAAAAATAGCACATCCACAGTCAAAAATATCATAAAACCTTCAATACAATATAGAAGTTTTGTATCATAATATATCAACTTCAAATAAGCGTAAAATCCATCAAAGGATGTTGACATAGATGAAATCAAAACTCTTTTTAGAGAAATATCTCTTTCTATTTTTGAAATCATTTAAGAGCCATATAAAATAAATCATTTTCTTTGAAAATATTCTTATATGATTGTAAGGAAAGCTTTGAAGATTTTATAATGGCAGAAAATAACTGCACCCGCCGTATAAGTTAAAAAAAGCATTCTTACCTTAATTCTGTCGAAAAGGTTAAAAGGACCTTGTTTTGAAAAAGACGGAAAGATTCCTCTTATAAAAAGTCAAACAAGGGTATAAATGAATTTAACCCATATTCTTTTAAATAATAAAAATGTTTTGAAATACATTATTAAGAAACATGGATGTGGATGATAAAGAGATCCCAGTAGATTATTACGTATAAACATCCTCGGATAATGAAGAGATTGTGAAATAACCCTTACCTTGTACTTTTCCTTGTTTGGGGTAGGTTAACCTCATGTATAATGGTGAAATAATTGTTATTAAATTATACAAGAATCATATACATTAATATGATATCGTATATGATCTTTTAATATTGATTTGATAATAATATCTTAGTATTATCATTGTTTCGAGTGTTAACTTACTTGTTTTCTTTTATATGTTTTGTTACGTAAGACATGTTTGTAAAGGATAGGTTGTATATTATTCATATCCAGAAGGATATCAAGTCCTTAAACATCATTTTTAAATCATCAAATGATAATTATACTTGAATGGATACGATGGAGAATGAATCTCATCGCGTTCGTGGAGACAGTAGTCCGTACGTACGCACGAGCGACAATATCATTCTTTTGATATTAAAATAATATATAAATGGAAGGTATATCATATATACTGAATCATTAACATGTTATATTTATTATTTACATGAGTTACACATCATTATTATACCCATCCAAATAATATTATATTGAATAACAATTACACCACGACGTGGAGACGGTAAGCCGTACGTACGCACGTATGGTGACATGTTATTCAAAGGGTGGATAGAATACTGAATAAGGTTGTACCATATTTATAATAACATCACAGTATATATATTATACTGGAGTTATTATTTTAGAATGGTAACAACAAAGGAAGAAGAAGTGGAAGAAGTAATGAACTTGGAAAAAGGGTGGTGAAATCATTACCTCTTCTTCGGGTTCTTCCTTTTGATTTGATCAAAAGGGCTCCTTAGGTTGGATTTCTGATCAAACTAAGGCCTATAGGTTGTAGTGAGGGAAGTTGGGAGAGTATTTGGGAAGAGTTTGGCCGAACCAAAAGGCTTTGATGGTGTGAAGAAATGAGAAGGAGGAGTGCCCTTTTATAAGAGGGGTGAGGGGCACCTTTGGAAAAGCTAGAGATATTAGTTTATAATAAATTCATAATCGGTTTCCAATGGTTCAAAAGTTTATTATTTAAATGTTAAGGTGGGGATGGGTCGAAAACAACTCAACCAATAGAATTTAGACAGGTTTGGGTACTTATATTAACCTTATCTTTAAGTATTAACTCTAAGTTAATTAGTTTCACTTTTACAATGTCTCTTTGTATTTTTATATAATATGGTTAATAAACTTACTATATATATCCAAGAGACCCCCAAGTGGTCCATTAATGATGAAACAATCATGATATAAGTCTCTTGGCCGAACATTAGATTTTTAGGAATTTAATATCAATTAATAATATAATATTTGTTTTAAGAACTCTTTTATTTCAAATTTGACACAATTCAATAGTTGAATTTTTTGAAACTCATAACAGATTGATTCCTTAGAAAAAAGTAAATTAAATCAATCCTAATATATCATATTATCCTATAAAATTAGTTTAATTCATTAAAAGTTTCATATTAAATTTATTTGGGTATTTATAATATCAATTAATTTAATTTTTTTCTATTTTAGTAATTACTGCATCATCATTGTGTCATAAATAAAATAAATTATTTAATGTCTAAAAATTATAAATAAACTATCATTATGTAGGAAATCTTTTTATCTTTCTAATGAATATTTATAATCTAAAATCCAACATATATAACCCTATGTAATAATTGTTTTTCTAAAAGATATATGCTTGTGTCATTTTTGTATTCATTTTAACTTAATTAAAATAAAGTGTCCCTATCACCTACAAGTGGCACCATGGGGTCCCCAAATCGACCCAAATATGCCTATGGTCGAACATGTATCAACCAATAAGGCTAGGACACGTTTTAGGGTAATTTAGTATTATTATAATATTATTTTTTAACCCTTATTTACCAGATTTACCCTTAACCATGGTAAATAAAATATTTACCACAGTAATTATTCAAAATGTCTAAAAATAAAAGTTACCTATTTAAACAATTTGGACAACCTGATTAAAAATATGGAATCCATTTTTCTAAATTCAAAGCACAGAAGTGGCAGAAATTAATTTAAAATTAATTCCCGCTGTCAAAACAAAAAGCGTGTTTTTAAAAATAATAACTATCAAAAGATTGACACTTGTTTATGTTTGGTTTAATTGTAAAATTATGTCCAATGACCAACATTATATTAAATGGTAAAAATATATTCTAAATATACTTTAAAACCACTCAAATTCATAATTTATCACTATTAATTATTTTTATTAAAAAAGTTGTTTTTAATTAAAATTTAGTAATTTTCACTATTCATCAAAATATGAAAGTTATCCGAAAAGTACCAAAATTTCACCTTAGGCTAAATTCGATATTCCGAATCCAGAAATGAAGTCCATTTTAAAATATAAAATATATATAATTTCGAAAAGTAGGTATTAATATTCATAACGGCTAGTTTGATTGGTTATGGTGTGTTAGAACTCGGTGTTGCGTACAACACACGCTATCACATTATTCAAAGAGAAGCGTACCGTAGAAGCTTGGGGTGTTACATTCTACCCTACTTCAAATAATTTAATCCTCAAAATTTCTAGAATACTACTACATGAAAAGACTCGGGTGGTTCTTCATCATAAGTTCCTCGGGTTCCCACATTGCCTCTTCCATCTTATGGTTTCTCCACAAAACTTTTACCAGACGCGTCGTCCGGTTTCTCAGTACTTGTTCTCTTGTATCAAGAATCCTGACAGGCTCTTCACAATAAGACATATTGGGTTCTAGTTCTAATTCCTCATAGGTGATTACATGCGTTGGGTCAGGCATGTATTTCTTCAACAGAGATACGTGGAACACATCGTGAACTTTGGAGAGACTTGGCAGCATTGCCAATCGGTAAGCTACAACCCCAATTCGTTCTAGAACTTCGAAGGGTCCGATGTACCTGGGACTCAATTTACCTTTCTTACCAAAATGTATGACTCCCTTCCATGGAGATACCTTCAGGAAAACATGATCACCGACTTGAAATTCCAAATCCTTCCTTCGATTATCGGCATAGCTCTTCTGCCTACTTTGAGCTGCTTTGATGTGATTTTGGATTACCTTCACCTTTTCCACCGTTTCCTCCACCAGTTCTGGGCCTACAAGTTTTCTTTCACCAACGTTATCCCAACAGGTTGGAGTACGACATCTCTTTCCGTATAACGCTTCATATCGTTCCATCTGAATACTCAAATGGAAGCTATTGTTATAGGAAAATTCTACCAGTGGTAAATATTGATCCCACATACCCTGAAAGTCAAGTGAGCAAGATCTCAACATGTCTTCTAAGGTCTGAATAGTCCGTTCTTATTGTCCATCTGTCTGAGGGTGGTAAGCAGTGCTCAAATGAAGTTCAGTATCCAGGGATTTCTGAAGAATTTTCCAAAATCGTGAAGTAAAACGGGGATCACGATCAGAAACAATCGATAGGGGTACTCCATGAAGTCTCACAACTTCATTAATATATAGTCTTGCTAGACGTTCCAGGGGTAGATCTTCTCTTATAGCAAGAAAATGTGCTGACTTGGTAAGACGATCAACAATAACCCATATTGCATCATTCCTTCTAGGAGTCTTTGGTAGCCCCATGACAAAGTCCATCGTAATATTGTCCCATTTCCACTCCGGTATGGGAAGAGGTTGCATGACTCCTCCAGGTTGTTGCCTTCCAGCTTTCACTTGCTGAAAAACCATACATCTTGACACAAAATCAGAAATCTCCCTCTTCATGTTGTCCCACCAAAAATGTTCCTTCAAATCTCTATACATTTTGGTGCTCCCATGGTGTAAGAAAAATTGGAACTATGAGCATCATCCAGCAATTCCCTTTTTAGATCAGGTATATCAGGAACACAAAGTCTCTTCCCGAATTTCAAAATTCCATCTTCATACACAAAGTCTCTCAATCTCCCATCATTCATAGCTTTAATCTTCTTTTGAAATTCTTCATCATCGGTCTGAGAACTATTAATCCTTTCTAGTAAAGATGGTTTGGCAACCATTTGAAAATGTATTGATGTTTCACCTTCCCTGGTTATTCCCATGTCCATCTTCACTAGATCCATGAAAATTGGATCCCTTTCAATTCTCATATTGTTCAAAACTCCATGGTCTTTTCTAATCAAAGCATCTGCCACCTTGTTTGCTTTCCCCGGGTGGTAGTGTATCGTGCAATCACAATCCTTGAGTAATTCAAGCCATCTCCTTTGCCTCATGTGGAGTTCTTTTTGTGAGAAAATATACTTCAAACTCTTGTGATCTGTATAAATCTCACATTTTTCACCATAGAGGTAGTGCCTCCATATCTTCAAAGCAAAGATCACAGCTGCTAACTCGAGATCATGAGTAGGATAGTTTTGTTCATGAATTTTCAACTATCGTGATGCATAGGAAATAACTCTATCATTCTGCATAAGGACACAACCAAGTCCTTTCTTTGATGCATCACTATAAATAACGAACCCATCATTCCCTAATGGTAGAGTCAATATAGGAGCATTGACTAATCTTCTCTTCAGTTCTTCAAAACATTCTTCACACTCTTTTGTCCAAACAAATTTAACCCCTTTACGTGTGAGCTTTGTTAATGGGATAGCCAATCGGGCAAAATTCTGGACGAAACGTCGATAATAACCTGCCAAACCAATAAAACTACGTACCTCAGTTATACTCATAGGTGCTGGCCATTCTTGGATTGCCTTGGTCTTAGAAGGATCAACAGAGATTCCATCTTTAGAGACAATATGGCCTAGAAAAGAAATCTCCTGAAGCCAGAATTCACACTTTCTAAACTTCCCATATAATTCATGCCTCCTCAGAGTATTCAAGATAATGCGCAAGTGATTTTCATGATCTTCGTAGGTTTTTGAGTATACCAAGATATCATAAATAAATACCACCACAAATTCATCGATATACTCCTTGAAAACTCTATTCATCATATCCATGAATACAGAGGGTGCATTAGTCAATCCAAACAGCATTACGGTAAACTCGTAATGCCCATACCTGGTTCGAAATGTTGTCTTCGGAATGTCTTCCTTCTTCACACACAACTGATGGTATCCAGATCGAAGGTCAATCTTTGAAAAGTATTGAGCTCCATGTAGTTGGTCAAATAAATCATCAATACGAGGTAGGGGATACTTGTTCTTTATCGTTATAGCATTGATCTCCCTGTAGTCGATACATAACCTCATAGATCCATCTTTCTTTTTAACAAAAAGAACCGGGGCTCCCCATGGAGAAACACTAGGGCGAATAAATCCCTTATTACTCAATTCCTCTAGTTGTTTCTTTAGTTCAACTAATTCTACAGTGGCCATTCTATAATGGGTCTTTGATATAGGCCTTGATCCAGGAATCAAATCAGTGGAAAACTCAACTTCTCGTTCTAGAGGATGTCCAGGTAAATCTTCCGGAAATACATCTACAAATTCTTTCACAACAGGTACATCCTCTATTTGAACATTCCTTTCCTCACCGACAGTTATTTCATTCTCTTCCTCCTCAATAATTGAATTATGTTGAGCTACTGGGGGTGGATCTAAATAAGAATTAGGTGGTGACGATTCTGCTCTAAAGATAAGGTGTTCCTTATCATTATCATCAAGAATCGTAACCTCTTTCTTCTTACAATAAATCTTCGCATCATAGTCCTAAATCCAGTCCATACTGAGGATTATATCAAACTCAATCATAGGTATGACGACTAGATCAGCAGATAAAGAACATTTATGTGCTCCAATGGGGACTGATTCACAAAACTTTGTTGCAATGATACTTCCCTTAGGAGTTTTAACTGACAATTCCCTTATTAAATCAAATTGGAAATATCTAATTTTCATAGAAAACTGGGAAGATATGAAACAATGCGATGATCCAGAGTCAAATAATGTATTTGCTAAACTTGAGGAAACCATTAAATTACCTGCCACCACGTCTTTCGGAGCTTCTACCTCAGCAGTAGTGATAGCATAAGCCTGGCCTTGATCCCTTGGCCTTTTCTGAGGTAAGTTCTCCTGATGCTTAGGACATGAATTTTCATAATGCCCCATCTCCCTGCAATTGTAGCACTGAACATTGGTAGCTTCCTTCTTCCCCTTGCAATCACGAGCTTGGTGGCCTTTTTCACCACACTTGTAACAGACTCCCATTCCCTTCAAGCAAGTACCAGGATGTTTCTTCCCGCATTTACCACAAGATGGATATTCAACATTTCCCTTCTTCCCCTTATTTCCATTCCCAGATTGATTAGCAGGTCTCTTCTTCTCTTGCTTTGCTTTAAAGTCATAAGACTTAGAGAATTCCTTTTCGGTCTTGATAGCACATGAGACAATGTCTTCGTACGACGAAAAGGATTGTGAGACTAATGCTCGATGGAGAAATGGTTTTAACCCATAAAAGAAACGATCAATCTTACTTCTTGGGTTACGTATATAATCACCAGCATACCTTGCTAACCTTGTAATGGTAGCCTCATACTTTGTGACATTCTCATCCTCCTTCTGTCTCAGACTTAGAAATTGTCTTTTCATATCTGCTCGATGGTCGCGAGGAAAGTATTTTTCTAAAAATATATCTTTGAACTCCCTCCATTCCATATTTGAATCTTCATCATCTTCCTTCATGTTTTTAATCAATGACCACCATTGATCACCATCTCCAGTGAGGCGGTAAACTGCCATGATAACTTTTTCCCTTTCACTGCACCCCAAAGCCTGAAATATTTTCTCTAGGGAATTTATCCATTGCTCAGCTACTAAGGGATTTGTACTCCCATTGAACGTTGGTGGTTGTTGCCACATGAATCGATCTAAAATTGATCCTCCACGCTGTGGATCAGGGTGCTCCATACGGGTAAGGTTATTATTCATAACTTGAGTAAGTTATCCCAGTATGGTAATTAGCTGATCGGCACCAGTTGCATCACCAGCTCCACTATAATTATCTTGAGCAGGAGGGAAATCCCTACATGGAGTGCGTGCATTGATATAGTTTCCATTTCTTCCACTAGGCGCCATTTCTAAACAATGGCATAAACTAGAACAGTTTATGAATCAAAATACATAATCCCATAATTATAAAACACTTAACATAAATTGAACTATTTATGGATATAATCCACAATCATAAAAATGTTTTCTTTGAGGAAGTATATACTCATAAACCCTTCATAATGATTTGTAAAGAAAATGAGATTTATCCTAAGCATGTCCCCCGAGAGTGTTGTAACCAAGAGTGCAGCAAGGCCCGTTGTCGTGCACCAGTTCCCGTTCGAGTCTAGCTCAAAGAGGTGTATTCGGGTTTTACCCCTAGGCACATCTCTGCCAGAGCTGCCTCTACCTGCTCGTATCCAGACAGGGATGTATTGCTCGGAAAACTCACAAAATCTCTACAATACCAAAATTCTAGGAAGTTCTTCTATACTAATCCGCAAAGTTCATCTTAGGTCTACGTGCTCTAATCAGAGTTTATCTAAATCTAGCTTCCAAGGTTTGTACTAAACTTCCTCTGATACCAACTGTAACGCCCCGACCCTAGTTACCCAGAGTCGGTGCATTATTACATAACATTGGCATGATCACAAGAAAGATAAAATCTCGAAATAACGATTGGTTTAGTAGCCTTGGAAACACTAGATATATTCATAAGTTTTACATTACATCATAAAATGAAAAAATACTACAAAAACATAATGTCTCCATAGTCCACAATATTATCCCCTCACAATATACCTGCATGTCACTCATAACTTACTTCTTCACATCCTGGGAAAAATAAAACATAGAAAAGGGGTGAGCTCAAATGCCCAGTAAGGATAAAAATATAGCGGAACATTCAAAATAAGCATAAACATTTAAGGCAATGCATTACTAAAACAAAAGCCTTTTAAACTTGAACTTCAACATAGTATGGAAAAAGTAGAATAAAATGATTCCATTTACTTGTTCACATGGATATTCTACTAATCGAATAATTACATGCAATATCAATAGCCACTTTCATAATGTTGGAATGCATAATCCAGACTATCATAACCACATAGCCAAGGCCTCGTGCCAAGACTACAAATAAGATTTTGCCAAGGCCTTGTGCCAAGACACTAGTTTGTCTCATGATACCTACCGATGCATCGAGAAGCTATAGCGGGCTCCACCCGTCCCATGTTAAGTCCAATGTATTCCCATATGAAAAGGTTTAAACATAACATAAACATTCGTATTAAAACTAGCATACGAAATGTAAATAATTTCACCATAAACTATGAATGGTATAAAAATAGAACATCCACAGTCAAAAATATCATAAAACCTTCAATACAATATAGAAGTTTTGTATCATAATATATCAACTTCAAATAAGCGTAAAATCCATCAAAGGATGTTGACATAGATGAAATCAAAACTCTTTTTAGAGAAATATCTCTTTCTATTTTTGAAATAATTTAAGAGCCATATAAAATAAAACATTTTCTTTGAAAATATTCTTATATGATTGTAAGGAAAGCTTTGAAGATTTTATAATGGTGGAAAATAACCGCACCCGCCGTATAAGTTAAAAAAAGCATTCTTACCTTAATTCTGTCGAAAAGGTTAAAAGAACATTGTTTTGAAAACGACGGAAAGATTCCTCTTTTAAAAAGTCAAACAAGGGTATAAATGACTTTAAACCATATTCTTTTAAATAATAAATTTTTTTTGAAATATATTATTAAGAAATATGGATGTGGATGATAAAGAGATCCCAGTAGATTATTACGTATAAACAACCTCGGATAATGAAGAGATTGTGAAATAACCCTTACCTTGTACTTTTCCTTGGTTGGGGTAGGTTAACCTCCTGTATAATGGTGAAATAATTGTTATTAAATTATACAAGAATCATATACATTAATATGATATCATATATGATCTTTTAATATTGATTTGATAATAATATCTTAGTATTATCATTGTTTCGGGTGTTAACTTACTTGTTTTCTTTTATATGTTTTGTTACGTAAGACATGTTTGTAAAGGATAGGTTGTATATTATTCATATCCAGAATGATATAAAGTCCTTAAACATAATTTTTTAAATCATCAAATGATAATTATACTTGAATGGATACGATGGAGAATGAATCTCATCGCGTTCGTGGAGACGGTAGTCCGTACGTACGCACGAGCGACAATATCATTCTTTTGATATTAAAATAATATATAAATGGATGGTATATCATATATACTAAATCATTAACATGTTATATTTATTATTTACATGAGTTACACATCATTATTATACCCATCCAAATAATATTATATTGAATAACAATTACACCACGACGTGGAGACGGTAAGCCGTACGTACGCACGTATGGTGACATGTTATTCAAAGGGTGGATAGAATACTGAATATGGTCGTACCATATTTATAATAACATCACAGTATATATTTGATACTGGAGTTATTATTTTAGAATGGTAACAACAAAGGAAGAAGAAGTGGAAAAAGTAATGAACTTGGAAAAAGGGTGGTGAAATCATTACCTCTTCTTCGGGTTCTTCCTTTTGATTTGATCAAAAGGGCTCCTTAGGTTGGCTTTCTGATCAAAATAAGGCCTCTAGGTTGTATTGAGGGAAGTTGGGAGAGTATTTGGGTAGATTTTGGCCGAACCAAAAGGCTTTGAAGGTGTGAAGAAATGAGAAGGAGGAGTGCCCTTTTATAAGAGGGGTGAGGGGAACCTTTGGAAAAGCTAGAGATATTAGTTTATGATAAATTCATAATCCGTTTACAATGGTTCCAAAGTTTATTATTTAAATTTTAAGGTGGGGATGGGTCTAAAACAACTCAACCTATATAATTTAGACAGGTTTGGGTACTTATATTAACCTTATCTTTAAGTATTAACTCTAAGTTAATTAGTTTCACTTTTACAATGTCTCTTTGTATTTTTAAATAATATGGTTAATAAACTTACTATATACATCCAAGCGACCCCCAAGTGGTCCATTAATGATGAAACTATCATGATATAAGTCTCTTGTCCGAACATTAGATTTTTAGGAATTTAATATCAATTAATAATATAATATTTGTTTTAAAAACTCTTTTATGTCAATTTTGACACTATTCAATAGTTGATTTTTTTTGAAACTCATAACAGATTGATTATTTCTAAAAAAGTAAATTAAATCAATTCTAATATATCATATTATCCTAGAAAATTAGTTTAATTCATTAAAAGTTTCATATTATATTTATTTGGGTATTTATAATATCAATTAATTTGATTTTTCGCTATTTTAGTAATTACTGCATCATCATTGTGTCATAAATAAAATAAATTATTTAATTTCTAAAAATTATAAATAAAATATCATTATGTAGAAATTTTTTTATCTTTCTAATGAATATTTATAATCTAAAATCAAACATATATAACCCTATGTAATAATTGTTTTTCTAAAAGATATATGCTTGTGTCATTTTTGTATTCATTTTAACTTAATTAAAATAAACTGTCCCTATCACCTACAAGTGGCACCATGGGGTCCCCAAATCGACCCAAAGATGCCTATGGTCGAACATGTATCAACCAATAATGCTAGGACACGTTTTAGGGTAATTTAGTATTATTATAATATTATTTGTTAACCCTTATTTACCAGATTTACCCTTAACCATGGTAAATAAAATATTTACCACAGTAATTATTCAAAATGTCTAAAAATAAAAGTTACCTATTTACACAATTTAGACATCCTGATTCCAAATATGGAATCAATTTTTCTAAATTCAAAACACAGAAGTGGAAGAAATTAATTTAAAATTAATTCCCGCTGTCAAAACAAAAAGCGTGTTTTTAAGAGATAATAACTATCAAAAGATTGACACTTGTTTATGTTCGGTTTAATTGTAAAATTATGTCCAATGACCAACATTATATTAAATGGTAAAAATATATTCTAAATATACTTTAAAACCACTCAAATTCATAATTTATCACTATTAATTATTTTGATTAAAAAAGTTGTTTTTAATTAAAATTTATTAATTTTCACTATTCATCAAAATATGAAAGTTATCCGAAAAGTACCAAAATTTCACCGTAGGCTAAATTCGATATTCCGAATCCAGAAATGAAGTCCATTTTAAAATATAAAATATATATAATTTCTAAAAGTAGATATTACTATTCATAACGGCTAGTTTGATTGGTTATGGTGTGTTAGAACTCGGTGTTGCGTACAACACACGCTATCACATTATTCAAAGAGAAGCGTACCGTAGAATCTTGGGGTGTTACAATATGTACTTATTCTTTTAATTTTATAATTTATAGAATCATTTTTTGGTGTTATACTATTTATAAATATTCATTTTGATCATTTCAAATTTTAATATATATGAATTTTATCACATTAATTAGAAAGGTTATTATTTCAATGATGTTTTATTATTTTCAATAGTTTATTACTACTCAAAAAAGTAGTTAATTTTTCTAATATTTAGTTACAATGATCACTAGATTCCTTGTACATATCACATCACAGGTAATGAATCCAATGACTTGGGAGAAATAATATCTAAATGGTGTCAAAAGGCACATCAGCGTGGTATGAAATATAAATCTCAGTAGGCTCTCACCCATGGTGTCTTGGCCTAATCCATTTCATGAAATTAATAATAAATTACAGTGTGAAACACATTATAAATAGATATTGATAACTAATTATATTATAGAAACATGGTCTAGTATCCTAAACATACATGCCTCTCAAACCACCTTCTTCGGCCCAAGACAGATATGAACATCTGTGGGTATATCCTCCTTCTTTAGGAAGGATTACCAAATTCAGAGGAATATTCTACTATCGTGGATGGATCATTTAGAATACAACCCAAAAATAGGGTCTCATCCCCTATGCTATCCAAAATACCACCCTCATACATAACTATAATTTCACCATCATTCTATCCAAAATCACACCCTCATACATAACAACAATCTCTCCATAATGCTACAAAAAATATCACCCTAAGGCATTACTATAATCTCTCCCTTAGGTTATAAAAAATATTTTACACAGTAATAACTTGATTCTCACCCTCCGGAATCGTGATATTTTACTTATATTCCTTAGGAATCCGGCATAATAAAATAATCTATCCTCATGTATTTAGTACCTGTGCACCTATACCTCAGTCGGTAAAAAGTAATTCACCAATCCCTCATGTGTCAACATCAATCATGAGTCTTTATACGTCCCATATAATCATGTAATTTTTCCTCAAGCATCAAGTACATATGCCTCTTTCATTCATGTATTATGAAATTAATGACCAAACCCTCCGCAATCCCAAATAAACATGACTTGTATCCTAAAAAAATCAACGTGCCATCAACATCAATCCCCCAGGTATCAATTACATCAATTTAATATAACCTCTAATTCTATGAATGTATTAATTGCAATGTGGGTATAAAACATCTATATGTATTATCATTATATACAATAATCACTTAATACAATTATCATATGTATTACAAAATTTGATTCTTTTAATTGGGTCCAAAACTATCATCATAAATTCATCAAAAACATTAAAATTTTAATTTAACCCAAAGGTATTTAATATATATATTAACCAAAATTATCCATGTTAATTCTTCCACAAGAAATCAATTTTTTTTTATCATAATTCCAATTCATATTTCTAGTAAATCAATCAATCAAATTATAAAATTTATAAAGTCATTCCCACGGGATGCTAACATGGTCTCACATATCAAAATTAGTATAAATAAATATTTCATATAAAAAGGTATTTATTTTAGATCACCTAAACATATTATATTAAGTATATTAAAATTCACAAGGTCTATTTCAATTGGAAATAAAAAAAGAAATGGTTTATTAATCGTTTATTTATGTAAAAGTTTAAAACAATTAGATTCACATATTCCATGCTGATTAAATTGACTAGATCCTTGGTCATAATACCGAATTCCATTCCATTTCCAACAAACCATTTATCAAAGGAAAGATATACACATGCCCTCTTAAATAGAAAATTAAACTATAAAAATAAATTCAATTAATTTAATGAAACATTGAAATTGTATTTTTTTTATTGGAATGGGAACTTATAATGTTCTATTAACAGATGGGAATTTTCCTACATAGGAAAAATTGTATTTATAAAACAATATAGACCCAAGAAAAATATAGGCCCAAAATAAATATAGGTAGGAGTGTGTCAAACATGAAGTTAGAAGTTGTAATGGATAATGAAACATTTTAATAAAGAAAACATCCATTTACAAACATTAATGAAGGGAATGTACAAGCATGTGTCATATCTGAAAAAGACATCAACGAATAGAAAAAGACAAATAAATAATTCATTAAAACATAAAATCAAATACATTACTTTTTATTTTGAATACAAATCACCACTATTGGAGTGGCCTTATCAATAAATCCTAAAATTGATTCAAGAAAATTCATTGTTCAATTAATATTCACTTTCAATTAAGAAATGGGGAATTTTTTTATAAAAACTACAATATGTTGAAATTAAATAATTTAAGGTGATTAAACAACTAAATAGTGAATTATTAAATTTAAGGGTAATACAGTGGTACCCAACCACAAGGAGGAACCAAGACAAACACATCACATCTTAACAATATCTAATTAGAAGATACTACTTCCCCCAGTGAGCATATACACCTTCACATACATATAAGGGAACACAACCCCTAGGAAACTATTTCAATAGACCATGAATATGTTAAAGTGGATCATTAAATAAATTATTATATGCATACATCAATATCCACCTATCTATGTATTCATTTCACATATATATATAAATAGTCACACCTAGCCCCATATATAAAAACACATTTCCATTGGTGAATATACACATTAAAGGGGAACCTATATATATACATACCAAACTATGAATAAGAATACTTGTTAACTTAGACTATAGAGACTCTAAACCACAATGTAGGGTCCCAATCACTACAATATAAATTCTACTAACCATAAAACCCCATTATGATGAAATATTATAATGGAGAAACCATGAAGTAGGTATATATATTTACCTCAGATTGTAGTGGTGACCCAAATCGACCTAAAACCACACAAAACAATCCAACACACTATTGATTAATTTTATGGAATTCAAAAACACTTATGACCATATTAAAAGAGTTCTAAAAAAACATAGCCGAATAAACCCTAACAACAATCCATTGGTAGTGAACCAAAATGCCGTGAACCACTTACCCTTCATGGGTGATTGCCATAATACACAAAAATGGGTCCCATGAGACCATTGTCACATACATTAATCAGATATTGAATGAAAAATTCATCAACTCATAACCTAGTATTTAATCGAAATCATGTATGGGGATGGGAAGGCCAAAATACGCCAAAGTGATGGTGGAGAATAAGGGATAAGGCCATACCTCATCAAGACGAATGTAAAAGTGGCGATCATCACACCGAAGGACACCGCATGGTGTGAGGTCATGAGGATGGAGGTCGTACGCTAGTGGGTTTGACAATTTTGGGTGGGGGTGTCACGTTAGTAAGGACGTGGGAGGGGAGGTGTGAGTGGAGGGGTAAGGGAAACCCTTTTATGGGTTTATAAAAACCCTATATAATAATAATAAACATAATAATAATAATCATTATAACAATAATAATAATATTATTACTAATATATATTTGCATAATATTATTTTAAACATAAAATAATCTAATTTATTTTTAACTTACTTCATTTATTATATTTAATAAAATACACTACAAAACCCCCCCTCTCGTAATTTTTTTTTCAAAACCCAATTTAATGAAAATACTATCCAGTAAATGTAAAAATCATCCAAATTCTGCGGGTTTTCATCTGGTTCAAAAACATGGGTCTTTAAAATTACCATCATAAGGTTCAAATTATCCAAACTGAAAACTATATAGCAATTAAATATCTTCATTTTTTCTATTAAAAAATTTCATTCTATAAAAATTTCATTCTTTTAAAATATATCGAATATAGTGGGAATAGTTTGTCTGCTTTAGAGTCCATTCATGGTAATGTGATTTGTGTTTGGAAATGTTTCCATCATATAATTATAACTTTTCTAGGGATGTATACATACTTCGAGGTAATTTTAATTATTGAAATGTTACAGGGTGGGATGTGGGTGCCAAGAAATTATATTTTTATCAACAATATTACAAGGGGGTCTATGATACAATAGGTAAGAATAGTTTTTTAATCTTTTGGAGGTGGGTTTTGGTCAGATGTTGAAAATAATACTGTAAACATTCAGGGGGTGGGATGCATATCCTATCATTGTAAAAATCATGTAAATTATCCATGGTGGGATGAATTCCCCTTGTAATGATAATTACGCTAATAGTATGGGGTTGTTTGTGGGTCTTGGGCAATGATAACATAGAAAATGTTCCAGGGTTGGCTGTTACAGCATGGTAATGATAAACTAGAATATTTTATTATTCATATTTCCTTGGGTAATTTCAATATGATATGTGATATGAGCTGGAATAAAACACCTTAGGTACTGGTAATCAAAATATGTTCCTTGGTTAGATATAGAACAATCGGTATTTATATTCCATAAAATTAATGGGGAAGGAAATTATCTCCCTATGTGTATTATGGTGTTATTTGTAACACATCGTGATTTTATGGAACCTTCTATTTTAATAATAATTTAATTGGTTCTGTGTCACCCAACATTGATTTCAAACATTCCATGATCAATTAATAAGTGGTTCTTATAAACTATCCGTTAAAATATATTGAAATAATAGAGTTACAAAAAATATCAAATTTATATAGTTAAATGTTTTTACATTCATCCAAAATATATTATAGGAATAAGATTATAATGAATCAAATTTTACGCATTATAAGGATATATATATTTTAAGATATTATTAGCACCTTTTGATGGTGCACTTATTTTAAATCTAGTAATTCAAACAATTTTAAATTATACACCAAAAAATAATCTTCATATTTGAAATTTGAATATCATGATTCATTTTTTAGGATTTTTTAATTTTTCTGTTCAGATTAATGTTTTGGTAAATAGTGACAATGTATTTAATTTTAATTTAAAAAAAATTCTTATAAATAATTTATAGTGTTAAAAATGTTTTTAATTGGGTTTAATTTATAATTGATTTAAATATTAATCATTTAATACAATATAAGTCATTTTTGTCAATTTAACATTGAATTTTGAAATAAAAACATTTCAATCTTTTGAATAATTTACTATAAAACAACATTTTATTGTTATATCAATGGGATAATTTTAAAATTAATTTTATACAGTTATGTGTTTTCATTTTTTATCAATTAATACAAAATATGTAATCGGACATTCCAAATCTAGAAAATAGGTCCATTTTATTTTTGAACATTATAAAGAGTACATTTATTAATTTTTATTTATTAATTAAAATATAAAATTATACAAATTGATATGGATACAGGTTAATATGAAATCCATTACTAATTTAATGTTTTTTCATGGTACAAGTAACTTTATTAACTGCTAATAAATTTAACCCATGTTTTCATGATAAGAGTTGAAAAATTAATGAAGGGTTAATGAGAATCTATAAGGGTAATATTGAGACCTAAACTAATATAAAAATAAAATTTTATAGTATTTTGACGCCTAATCATCTTTTATATGAAATAACTCTAATTTTATATATTTTTAATTGGATTTTAATTTATATTAATATGATATTTTGAGAGTTCCAAAAACATACCCTTTACTCAATTTTTAAGGTAATCCTCCTCCATCACTTACTCACACCACATTGAGTCATCTTACTCAACCAAAAACTAAAAATTTATCCTCCTAACATTATTATACAATTTATCTAGATAATGGTATTCCCAAAAATACAATCCCAGTATAAATTAATAATAGATCGAAAGTATGTATTCCAAATAAAGAGGTAATCATTTTTTCCAAATCATCAATTTCGTTTATTTATATACTTCATCTTCAAGTGTTGTTTCCATTTTAAATTAATAAATATATTATCATATATATTTATGAAATGTTATTATTATTTCTATAATTTATATTCCACCTTTTATCCATCCAATGAAAAATTAAAGCATCGCATGTGCGTACGTACGACCTACCATCTCCAAACGATGGTATAAATTGTTTTTAATCGCCAAATTATTTGGAGGGGAATAATAATGGATGTAATGGTTATAAAAAATAAGTATGAAATGTTAATTAATCTTTAATAATTAATATACCATTCAGTTCCATTCCATTTTACCATCAATAGAATGTTATCATTGCTCGTGTGTATGTACGACCTATCATCTCAAGTATGTGATGTGATTCATTATCCATGATAGCAACTCAAGAATGATTATAAATATGTATATAATGATTATATATCATGTAAATGAAAATAAATTAATTATTTATATGAATTAATTATATAAATTTCGTTAGAAACATTAATTAATTGAAAAAATAGGCATAGGAAAATGATGTTGTTAACACCAAAAATAAGGGTAATAATGAAATATTGACAAGAAATGGGTAACAAAATAATATAATATAATCTTGTATGATATAATAAATATGGATATATTTCTAGAAAAAATTAATAACCTTTTTTAAACATTATATAAGGGGTTAAAGAGATTTTAACTAAAGGATAGTACAAGGTAAGGGTTAGTTTCAAAATCAAATTATTATTCGGGGTTGTTGATACATAATTATCTACTAGGGAATATTTAACATCCATTTAAATGATTCTTATAAATTTTTCCAGATTATTATTAATATTATCTTACAATTGCTTAATATCTTTTTATCCAAATTTTATATTTTATAAAATTGTCTGAAAGAGATCTGCTTCACACATTCTAAATGAATTACCTAATGAACACTTCAAAAAAAATATGGAAGTAATGTTTTTTTAACTTATATGAAAGGATAATATTTTACTACCATCATGAACCAATAATTTTTTGACTATTCCTTTACTTGACTAAAATATTATTTTAAATGAAATTATTTTATTTAAATATTTTGTGAATTTTTAAATAAATTATTTCAATATAAAACGTAGTATTTCCCTAATGAAATATTAAATTTATTAGTAGACATATTCATCTATGTCAAAATCCATTTCCATATTTAATTATTAATTATGGTTGATCTATTATAATACCCTCTACCATATTTTTCTTCAAGTCATAATGTTCATTTTCAATGTGGATGTCATATTTAAATACCCTACATTGTTTATGGTTAATTTATTCACATTTTTTATTCTAGTACTTTAATACAATTGTGTAAGTTGTCTATGTATCACCATTTTTATATGATGAATTCATAGAACATATTACCTAAAGGTTGGGGCCCTCTATATCCCATCGATACATCGGTAGGTCTCATGAGACAATCTAGTTTGGGTATTGGATGATTTATTAACTATTTGTGTATGTTGTATTGGACGAAGCATTAGAGGTATGTTTAATATGTTTTAAATTATGAGTTCCCTCACTCTGTTATTAGTTGATGATATTCCATGTTATTATTATATTATTAGAATATCTATGTTGTTATTTATAGTAAATTATTATTATCTATATATTTTTTACATGTTTTCCCAAGATTATGTTTAAAGGGATTGTTTTTTATTAATACACATTTTCCAAATGTTTATTATTATTTATTAAAAATTGATTCTATTGTATTATTACCATTACTAAGAATATATGTACACTCCTTTATTATTATTTATTTTTTCCCAGATTCATATATGTTTATTACAACTAATATGTAGGGTTAGTTTAGGAGAATAATGGAATTATAAAATATTTTCTATTTTGTTTTTTTTTTGATTTAAGTTATAATGTAAGGATCATGTATTTAATCAGGCATCCAAATCATATTAACATATCTATCCTTTGGGATTAAAATATAATATCTATTCCAATGTAATAATGTGAGTCACTGACTCTAATCTATGGGTTTCAAGGTCTTTAAAATTTTTATTAGTGAATATTTTTAAAAACCATTGAAACATGATTTTGAGAAATCATATTAGGGAATATAAGATAAATATAGAAATTACCGGTTAGAAAATAAGAACATACTATAATTTTAGATTGTAATATATTATATTTGTCTTCAAATAAATAAATCCATTTCTGGATAGTATAAAAAGATGTGTTTCTGGGACATGTGTAATAAGTGGTAAAAACACTAAACTGGTGTGTTCGGAATGACTCAAAATATCCTAGTACATGAAAACCGGCATTATTAAGCACATGGTATGACACTCCTAGTGGATATTCTTAGAATAATTAAATTTTTTACAAATAATTATGAAATATTTAAAAGTAAATATGTACACAAGGAAACCATGTTTATTATTATGATATTAGATATGCATAAATTATATAATTGTGTTATGAATATTTATAGTTCAAAATGAATAATTATGATTCATAACCTAATTTAGTGAATTCAATTTTTTTAGAAATGGATACTTGTTTAAGGAATAGAAAAACATATCAAAACACATAATCCATGTATGGATTTACAAATATGAAGGTAATGATTTTGGAACTAGAGATGTAATTTGTGCTGAGAAACATATAAATATACTAGGATAACTAACTCAGGTTATGAAAAATATCCATTCCTATATGGATCAACCATATCAACAATGTAGAGGAACAATTTTATACCTCTTCATGAGAAAAGAAACAATATCACTCAATGAGACTAAAAATCTACATGTAGGTGACAAATAGATAAGTTACATAAAAAAGATATTTCATACATTCTGAAGTAACAAAAATGAGAAGGTTGTCAAATAAATTTCTCATCTCTCACGAGGTAGAGATTAATTGTGGTCATTTATTCAAATATAAAATGTGGAAAATTAAATAGAAAATAATTAATTGTAATATTTTATGGAACGTTTCATGGAATAATATTTCCAATGTAAAAAATGAGCGGATATCAAGAGTTAATTCTTGAATCTGAGGATAAATGAGGATAAAAATGTTTATATTTATGAATCTAACACTAAATTTTTAGAATGTCATGTTCTGTATTACTTAAATAATATAATGAGAATTATTAATCAATTTTTATGGGTTAAAATAATAACTCTATAGAGAACTTCTCTCCCACAAATTATCATTATATGAATACATAGTATCATGTGCTATCAAGAAAGATATTGTAATCTCCATGTCGTATCACATTAAATGAATTCATGAGAATATTAGAGATGTCGAACTCTCTTAGAAATGTAATATGGAAACGGGTAATATTTGAATATTTGACTTTTCAACCTTCAAAAATTTGGTAATAAACATCACAGGGAATGGTTTTTATTGATGTGATATTGTTAGAACTATGGGTAAAATTCCACCAAGATCATGATTTCATCTGAAGAGAAAGATGATACAAATGTTCAATGTAATAATTTTAATTATTTGGGACATTATTAAAAATATTTCCTAAAGACACAACGAAACATTCCCAAGAAATGGATTAGGGTGCAAGGTCAATTATATGCAATTACAACTTCTGAGAAAGAAGTTCTAAATGATATGTTGGAAGGTACGTTAAGTTTACCATTTAACATATATAAATATTTTTTTTGATTATGGATCATCACATAAATTTATATCATCAATATTTTCCAAGAAAATAGACATTTTCTATTTTATTTACTAAAGTAGTAGTCTGTAAAAAATACTAAGAGATGAATCATTGTAATAATTTTTTTTTCTAGAAGTACCATTTATTACACAAAAATGTAATTTAATTTCAATTCGTTTCATCATATCTATTTTTTTTCGTTTATATAATCATAGGAATGGATTGGAATTCAAAATATGAAGAAAATTTTTATTAAAAGAAGAAGGTAATTATGATTTTTGAGGATGAAGACGAATATAGTATCATTAATGAAGAAACATCATCATATTATTCTTATCTAGATCCAAACCTAGTAGATTTAGTAAATTTCATTCTTGTGGATAAAGAGAGATAAAAATATATTAATTAATATGGTAATATTCAAATTGAGGATTCACCTATTGTAATATAAAATATTGTTGTATTTCCTGTAAAATTTCTAGGATACCCCCAATATATTGAAGTTGAGTGTCCTATTGATTATATACCCAATTCAATAATGTTATCAATGAATCCCAATAGAATAGATGCATTAGTATTAATGGGGAAGATGAAATAATTAGGGGATTTTGGTAAAAAGGGATACCTTCAACCTAGTATTTCTCCTTGGGGAGCCCTTATTCATTTTTTATGAATAAATAATTATCCATGAGACTTTGTGTTTATTATATGAATATAAATTATATTACAATTATGAAAAAGTATCCACTAACTTGCAATGATGATTTCATTGATAAAATTCACGGAGAACAATTTTTTTCAAATATTTACATTAATGTTGGATATTGTCACCAATGAGTAACGAAGGTTGATATTATGAATATAGAATTTTAAAAAAGGTCGAGACATTATGATATTAGATTAATTCCATTTTGATTACCTAATTTACTTTAGGTTTATACTGACCTAATGACCTGTTTTTTGAAGGAATATCTTGATGATTTTGTTGTGGGTATTCATTGATGATATTCTGGTGTATTCTAAAAGTTATCATGACCATGAGAATCACATGTGGATCAATATTGAGACACTTGAATGGGAAGAGTTTTATTGTAAATTTATAATATTTCAAATAATACTTCAAAAAAATTTATCTCAAAGCCATATTGTCTTCATGGATGGAATCCCTATTGATACTATAATGAAAAATTAAATCCATGAATGGCTTGCAACAATGAGCATAACTGTGGAACAATGATTCATGGGTTTATCAAGGTACTTTCATCTTTTCATTAAGAGTTTTTTAATTATCTAGACCATATACCATGCATACATGTAATGGGGTTATGTTTTTATAGACAAATTAATGTAAAGATTATACTCAATAAGAGAAATAAGATTGTCTGATGCCCCAATCATGAATTTACCATCCGAAAATTGTTGATTTTTGATTTATTATGGTGCATCAATGAAAGTAATTTGTTGCCTTGTTAAAAAAATGATAGTGTTAATTCATATGAATAATTTGAGTTGATAACTAATGTATAGAACCTTAAATCAAATAATCTTGATGTTGTAGCTATAATACTGTCTCTGATGATATATATATAGTAACTATATATTGAATTGTGTAAGATATAAACAGATCAAAACTGTTTGAAATATATATTATCTCAGAAATAAATATATATAAGAAAATTATATGGAACCATATACTCAAGGATTATGAATGTAGAATAAAACACAACCTCAGGAAGGTGAATGATGTAGGAGATGCATTAAGCTAGAATGATCATGGAGTTTTGAACAAAATGAGGATTGATAATGATCATATGATCACGGATCATGTAAATTTAGTCATGGGAATTATTTAGGAAGTTGAAACATCATTACTATATCAATTGATTTCAAAAACATCCTTATTGGAAAAGATAAAATGTTCTCAATCTAATCATGTGGATTTAATAATTCATATTTCAACAATGAAAGATTGAAAATTGACAGACTTCGTATGTGATGCTGGTATTTGGAAACTTGGAAAAAAATATATGTTTTCCCTCTATACATAATCATAAATGGGACTAATTGGATGATGCCCATATCTCTAATTTCACTATACATCATTGAATGGCGATGATTTATATATATTTGAATTAAACCTTCTGATGTGACAACATTAAGCCAGAAATTAGTGATTTTGTGTCAAGATGTTTAGTTTTTTAGTTTGTAAACGTTGAAAGGAAACCCACTAGAGTAATCAAGAAACCTCTCGATATACCTACAATAAAATTGTATGACACTAATATAGAATTATTCACTAAAACATTAAATTCCCCCATAAGAGAAGATTTTATATGGGTTATTGTTGACTGTCTTACAAAATAAACACCTTTTTATTTTATAAAAGAATATTTTATAGTATAGAAACTAAAAAGACTCTATATTAATGAATTTAGAATAATCTAAGATACATCTCATTCAACTCGGTCTGATCGAGAGCCTTATGTGGAGCCAATATTTTTGACGATTCTTTAGATGGTCATTGATACTGAACATCATTTTAGCACCACTTATCACACTCAGAATAATGAGAAATTATAAAGGACTATCCAAACATTAGTAGACTTGTTTAGTACATTATCACATTAAATATAGTCGATGTGGGATAAATATTTACATTTTTTTAATTTTCCAACAATAATATCTTCCATTATTTTATTCAAATGGAAGCGTATGAATTGAAAAATTGTAAGAGATGTCATACACCAACTTCTTAGGTGCAAGTTGGTGAAATAAAGCGTGTTCGGATAGAACATGTAGGGGAATCAACCTCAATACTAAGGAATTTTCAAACCCTTATCAATGCAAATCAAATTATGATAAAGAGTTATACAGATCATAAGAGGAATGATTTGTAATTTCAAATGGGTGACCATGTCTTACAGAAGGTATCTCTATGGAAGGGTATTATATATATTTTTAAATAAAATAAAATTAATCCCCACGTACAATAGACGTTTTTAATATATAGAATGAATTGTAATTTTGGATTATCATTTGGAAGTGCCACAAATCCTTTTTGAAGTAAATGATCTATTCCATACCACTTTGATAAGTACATAAAAGACCAAAAACATGTTATAACTTATAAGAAAAATAATTTCATCCCTTTTTATCATACATTCCTAAGAATATCTAGATTTCGTACACTATAGGAAATGTTTTCAGGATTTAAATGACACAACTAGTTAATGATCATCAGTGAAACCATAAAATGGAAGAAGCGACATGGGAAACTCAGAAAATTATGATGAAGAACTACCGATATCGTATAATGATGTGATATTATGAATGTATTGAGGATTGGTGTGTAAGTATTTATGAATTTAACACCCTATAATATTATGCTATGGTTTATTTATAAATAAATCTAATGAAATTTGTACCAGGAAACACTAAGTTCAAAAAAAACTGTGATCTATTAATATGTTACTATTATAACCAAGATGCTAAAATATAAAAAATGAATAGTGTTATCCAGGTTATGATTTTTATATATTTAATGTTGTAACATTTATCCTAAAATTTTTAACAGAATATGATAATAATGAATCCAATTTTATGCATTAAAATAAATATATTTCTAAAGGCAGTTTTACATTATTTTGATGGCACAATTGTATTAAATTTTCCGTTTCACACTTTTTTACAATTTACTGGAAAACATAAAAATCATATTTGAAATTGGGATATCTAAATATACTTCTGATGATTTTTTGGTAAATTTATTACAAGATTCATGTTTTGATAAAAACTGATAATTATTCCATTTTAATTGAAAACAAAATTTCTAATAAATAATTAAAAATTTTAAATTATATTTAAAATATTTTTTAACATAAATATAAAAAAATTATCATTTAATCCATTTTATGTCATTAGAATCAATGTCACTTTAAATTTGGATATAAAAATATTTCAATATTCTGAACGGTTAACTTTAAAAATAAGTTTTCACATTCCATTGATGGGATTAATTTTAAAATATTTTTATCCAATTATATTTTTTGAATTTCCCAAAAATGATTCCATATTCATTATTATAATTTAAAAAATTATAAAATGGATCCCTTTTATTTTGGATCATTTTGAATAAATTTTTTTAATTTTTATTTTCATGGTGAAATGTAAATCAGTTAATTAATAGTTATAAATAATATTATAAATTTTATCAATTTACCTGAAAACATATGATAATTATGTTGGAAAAGTTTGTTTGGACCAAAATAATCATTAGGACTATTTTATGGCAATTTGGAACCACATGGACTACTATAACCCTTTTATAGAATTTTATTTTAAGAAAACATAAATATGTCATATACATGTTTATAATAAGTATAATTTTTTTAATATATTGTTATTTTGAATATATATTAAACTATAAATAGTATTTTTTTTAGATAAATCTTTTTCCTTCATCATGATCATTTATTTTTACTTTTTATGAAGTAAATATTTAAATTTGGGGATTTCAGATTGATGATATAATAATAATTCAATTAATGTAAATATTTAATAAATTATTATAAAAAATATTTAAATAAATATAATTTTACATAATAAATGTCATAAAAATTTAATAGATATAATTGACATGTTATTGATACATTATATGTTTTTCATATATGATATATTGTTGTATTATTTTTTGTAAAAGTCAATTGAAGGAATAGTAACAAAATTGTCATTAAGATTATATTAAAATAAATAATATTTTATGAAATGATATAAAATCCATAAAAATGTATAAATTTTCCATTTTATTAGGATGATGTTAATTATTTCATATATGAATATTTTATGGTTCATTTTTAATTTTTATAGTAAATATATTGACCCTTATGGAATAAACACACATGTTATAATGCTATTAGATAAATGCATCAATTAAGTGTTAAAGCCAAAATATATTGGTAATAATAAGCCCTCAACCTGTCTAAAAATTGGCGTAGGAAATGATTTAGACCAATAATATTATTATATTATAAATAAATCACATTATATCAATTTATAATTGAATATTAATTTATATTAGTTTAATATTATGTGAGTTTCCAAAAGTTACCCTAACCTCAATTCTAAAAGGTCATATACCCCCTCACTTCCTCACACCACATTGAGACTTCTATCATAAAAAAAACTTCCCATTTATACTCCTAACATTTTTATCCTATTTCTGGATATATTTTTCTTCCAAAAATATGATCCATTTATCCCTTATGATGAGATCTAATGGTAGTTTTCCAATGAATAATATAATCATTTTTACCAACTCATTCAAGTTCATTTGTTCTTCTGCATACTATTCATGTGGTTATAAGATTTTAAATTATTTTCAATAGTATAATATATATTATAATATGTTATTATGACTATGGGACAACCATATCTACCAATTAAAAATGCAATGATAAATGAAAGTATCATGTGTTCGTTCATACGACATACCAACTCCTTGTTGTGGTGTAAATAGTTTTCCATCAACAATTTATTCGGATGGGTGTAATGAAGTATATATTGGACAGAAATAATAAATATGACATGTTATTGGTTATTTTAAAATTATTATTCATCACATATCCTTTTCTTTATCCATTATGGGAATTATAGTTCCTCTTATTCATACGTACAATATATCCTATCCATGATGTGATGGGATTTATTTTCCATGGTAACCATTAAAGAATAATTTTAATGATGTATATAATGATAAAATATAATATATATGATCTTAATATCTTTCTTTATAGGAAAAAAATATATCAGATTCATAATAAACATGACTTTCATAAAAAATCATGCATAGGAAAATGATGTAGTTAACAACCGAAATAGGGGTAACAACAAAATGTTTTTATCAAACACGAGATAAGATAATATAAAATGATTATATATGATAACATAAATATGGATATGGTTATGAAATAAGTTAGTAACATTTTTTAATCAATTATTCAAGATTTTAAAGAACATTAATAAAAAGGGAAGAACATGGTAATGGTTAGTTTCACAGTCACTTTTTGATTTGGGTTTGTTTGAATATAAGTATGGACTTAGGATTTTTTATCATCCTTGTCCTTGTTTCTTATAATATTTTTCCAAAATATATCCCATAATATGATAAAAATGTTCAATGTCTTTTTCCTATGTTTTAATTTTAATAAAATGGTATGAAAGGAATCTTTATATCATTTTCTAAATGAGGTATGTTATGAAATATTAAACACAAATATGGAAGAAATGTTTTTTAACATATACATGAGGATGGGATTTTACCACCATCATGAATTATTAATTTTTTTAATCTTACTTTAATATATTAAAAGATTACCTTCAATGAATCTATTCCTTTTAAACTGTATGAATTTTGAAATAAATAATTTCATGTAAAATGTGTTATTTCTATCAATAAATTTTATTGATTTTGTTAGAAAATGATTATCTATGTCATCATACATTATTGGATTGTATTTTTAATTCATTTTGATAACTTATTATATTAGATAACATATTTTATTTAAGGTTTTAGGAATAGTTTGATAGTGGATGTTTTATTTTTATACCATTCTTCGTTTATAGTTAATGTATTACCATTTTTTATACTAGTTATTCAATATGAATATGTATGTTTTTTTGTTTCACCCATTAAATAAGAGGATTGAAATGGAATTAAAATATGATGGTAATGGAGCATAATAGTCCCTCAATGCATCGGTAGGTCTCACCAGACAATCTAGTTTGGGTATTGGCCAATTTATTACAAATTTATGTATGGTGTCTTAGCATATGCATTGACAGTATGTTTATGATGTACGAAATTCTATATTCCATAACTACGAGATTAGTCACTATTATTCCATGTGATGATATGATTTGTCCAATACCCATGTCATTATTTATATTTATTTATTTGAATTTAATTTATTCTTTCTATATTTTTCTCAAGATTATGTTTAAATGGATTGTGATTCAGTTATACACCATTACTTAATGTTTATTCATTTTTTTCATGATTGATTCCACTATTGGATTACCTAACTATTCATATGAGCTCCCAAATTTTATAAGTCTTATTTTTTATAGGATTTAAAGATGTTTAATTTGATTGATATGTAGGGTTAATCTACGAGAACAATTTATTTCTCAAATGATTTTCAATGTTGTATTTTATGGTTTAAATTTTATTGTAATGTTCATGTCTGTAATCTAGATTCCAAAACCTATAAAATGATTTTTTCCTTTGGTATTAAAATATTGTATATATGGAAATGTATTAATGTTTGGAATAATACCATGAATGTGGTGTTCGGGGATTTACATTATTTTTAGTCACCATTCCATATAATAGTTCTGATACATTATTTACTAAGAGACATATGACTCTGGCCAAATTTGTATGGTCCACCTATGGTTTCAAAATTGAACCCTTTAAATTATTGGGATTTGTTTTAATGTTTTTTGGAAATATTTTAATTATTTTGAACATGTCACATTTTACATGAACTGTATGTAGTAGTTATGTATAGGAAACCATTGGTGGTCACCTACTAGTATGTACTCACAACCTTCTCTGGTGGAGCTTGAACATTGGTATATGATGAAATGTCATGGTCAGTAGTACATGTTGTAATGAATACCAATATAGTATTATTCTGATTGATATCATGGGAAATGTGGGGATAATGGAACTGTATTGGAACTCATGAAATGGTGGTGGTAGATTATGTTTTATTATTTTTATTCTCATATGTTAATGATATGACCCGGTGATATATCATTATTTTCTATCAATGTTATATGAATTTTTTGATAGATCATATTGATATAGAATGTGATTTGTTTTTGATTTTTTATGGATCTTGATGTGGTATTTCATTAATTCTTTAATGTATTATGGTGAATAGTTTTGAATTATTTGATATGGTGTTTCATTAATTCTTTTTATAGAATATGGTTTTTAAACTCTTAAACGATGTTATGTAACCCTAATGGTATCACCTTAGATACTAACTACTAGTTGGTTGCCTCAGGAAACACAGAGCTGTGACCGAGGTCCCTTGAGACTCCAATACAGTTACAATGGAGTAAACAAAGATAATACATTATACTTATGAATTGAAATTATAATAAGAGGCCAATCCATTTGATAAAAAGAATATGTGATAATTTCTACAATCTAACGGGATCACACATTTCATGTTTTGAGAATATAGAAATGTTTTAGTTGTCAATGTACTAAATAAGGATATACATTTAACAACAATTTTTACCCATCATAGAACTCTAAATAAATGTGATTGATGATGACCGAAATAAAATTTGAGGATGATCTATGATATTGAGATTCATTACATGGTAATAAAAATTATTTTTTTCATATCTTGAGAAATTTTCAATTGATATACAAAAATATCATGCACCTCTGTTCAATAGAGGATTTATTATGATGTTCGAAAATATGATTCCTTCGAATGATCCATGAAGATAAAATTTTGATTTCTATTACAATAATAAATCTCAACCAATTCCATATTGTAATATCATGGTCCCATAAATTCAATGTAAAATAAATTAATCATATCCATTGAAATATGGATCTCCTACGCTACTTATATATTTATTTAGTAATGATAATTCATGGATATCTTAATTTAAAATCAAATAACAAGATAAATTCCATTCAACATTCATTATTATAAAAGGGTTATCTTTCAAAAATTATATAAATTTTAACCCTATATTGTTTTATAATATACTATTTACCCAACTACCCTGGATCCATAATATTTAGGATTTTTTAATTAAATAGAGATGAAGAAATTTAACAAATTGATCAATCACAACCAAGATACAGTTCTTCGCATGAGAGGTATAAGGTAATTGGACAATATAATCATTGGATAACACATTTTATTTTCTAAAGGGAACAAGAATATAATCTAGAGAATAATATTTTTTCTAAAAATCTTCATTTTCTTGTTGAAAACTATACAATTGTGATATTATATTTTATATGTCGCATCTTATACTATTCCAAAACTATTTGTTTCTCATCATATAATACATCATGGTATATCATGAATGTACTTCCCACATGTTCGATGAGATGAATTCATAATTGTTATTTGAATGTATAATGGAACCTTATATTGACTTATAAAACATGGAAATACCTCCTGATATATTGAACCTCACAAGTGGTCTACCCACAATATAGACCAGTCAAAAATAGTGAACACTTCATATTAGGATGATTACCTTGATGAATGATCTTAGAAACAATATGGGTATTCTAAATATTATTAAGTCACATGTTTCCCTATTATTTTATCACATAACAATGAATTTAATTAATGAGGGCCATCATCTTCCAATAATCACTAGATTCTTTAATGTCTTGGGACGATAGTTTCCTATTAGGATAATTGGAAACACCATGTCTTTTTTTAGGATTATGGGAAATTAAAAAATATATATTTTATGGTTTTCCCACCACAACCACTCATTATATCCATGTATTTATAATGAAATATAATAACTCATAATTTTATGATAGGAAAATACAGTGAAATTTTCAGTGAAAATATAGTGTCCTGAAAACATTAGAGAATGCACAAGTAGCACTAAATAAATATTATGGTGCAGCTAACTCAATCATGTGTATGGATATAAAGAAAATAATATTAAACCACATGATCACCTTATATAAGTCTAAAACCCAAATACATTGTTAAATAATCCCAATGAACATAACTTCCCTATCTATAAATTGGTAGAATTATAATGGGGTTCGATGTCTAACACCACAGTAACTCATGAAATAAGGAATCACATTCAGGGATATATAAAAAATTCACACATTTTCACCTGATACTATTAAATGGATATGAATTTATAGATAATACCTTAATAAATATCTTATAATAATGCAGACGTACAATGAAACTACATGTCACTATGAAATGTATTATTTCATCATAAATAAATAAAAAATTCTTTTTAACATGGTCGATTAAAATTCAGTGGTTTGATTCAATGTGAACAAATAAAGTAAAATCTTATATCCAGAATCTACACTATGATAAAATTGCATAGAGGATATATCCAAGAAGGGTTCCCAAGGAAATCATTAATTAATTACTATTAACCACCAGTGTTTTTGAATAAACAATGATATAATTCATCAAATCCATGATAATGGATTTGAGGTATTGATGAAATATCTTGTTTATAAGATCCCTGAAGACCATAATATCGTTAGTCAAGACAAAGGGAATCCTTACGCACAAAAAATTACCATAACAACTTATAGAATATTTGTTTGGAATTTATGTCTCCTACACCATGTGATGTTGGTATACCAAGAAAATTTCTATCATTGTGAATGAGATTTCACTTGAAAATTGATAAAAAAATATCATCATCAGAATTCATGGGGTAATTATTTATCATGGTCACATGGTTTAAGATCTTGTATTCTATGAATTAAATAATATTCGAACCATTATTCATTAAAGAGATAAACATGGTGTCTCATATAAATTATTTTTTATGAATAATTTCCTTGGATGGATCCTTATCTATTTCAACATTGTGTGTTCCATGTGATGTATTATAAATGAAATAGGTATCATATTTGGAACTAGATAAATAGAAACTTCTACATCCCACTTAGGATAAAAATATGTGAAATAATTTGTGAAAAAGTTTATGAAACTCTATGTCATTGGGAGGAATAACACTCTTGAAGTTTCAATCACTAGACTCTACTAAAAGACATTACATTGGACATATCATCTGTTGTCCTTAGGATGAGGAGTTCTTGATATACTATATCGAGTATAACATTATACATGAAATTAATGATATATATCGCAATTTGTACTAATGGACACACAATTATGATATCTATTAATATGTGAATAAATAATTTCATCCATTCATTCTAAGAATAATATTGACATATTTAATCTATGGAAAGAGGAAGTCCCACAATAATATAATGTCGTATATGGAGATAATTAATAATATAAACCTAATGCCACTCGTAATTTTATTCCTAAGTGTTTTATATATTTATATAAGATTTATAATAAGATTATATAAATAATTCATAAAAATCAAGGAATTTGGTATATATAAGAGAAACATAAACACAAATATCAAACAACACATTAACCATAGATTATGTAATAAAATTTGTATATAACATATTTTTTCATATATTTAATTCTATTGAATATTACTATTGGTAAATCTACATTTTTGTTCTTTAAAAATGGTTTATGGCAAACTGGTATCTAAATGAACATCCCATAACTTACTCTCCCATCTAATGAACTGACTCTTACTCCATGACTATATGGTTGGTATCCCATTTCTTTATATATGTTACACAAACAAATGTGCCCACATTGAGTCAATAATCATATCACATATTATAGATTGGGGTATTACTTATAACACATATAATATAAACCTTACACACTAAATCCTTGTAATCCATTGGGAAATTTGAACAAGAATTAAATATATTCCGAATGATATGACAAAAAGTCATGGACATAGGTTTTCTCACTAATGGGGTGGGAGAAACTAATAGTGATGGATTCTTAGTTCCCCCAGCACCACTCCGTGTAGGTTCATCATTATTCATGTTAGTTTTTTAATGGAAACACAGAATCCTACTAGTAATTGACAAAATTCCAATCATCCAATGAATCCCATATTGATCTATCTCACAGAATATATATTAGTACACCACATTATCATAAGTATAATGATTCTGTAAGATCATATGAAATCAAATATTATGTAGATGGACCATATAAATTTATCAATAGTTTACAATTTCATTCAAAACAATCTATAGTGAAATATATTGACCTCAAAACCCCAATTTTTAAAAATATATTGTATTTTTGTTTCACTATTAGAGGCACACAGACTCCCCTGACTAGATTATAATAATACATATAGGAAATAACATCCCACTGAACAAAATATTAAATGACATACCCTATAGTTTATTTATTATAATATATTAAAAATAACTACCACAATTTAAATCTAGGGCCTTCATGCATAATCATTAAAAACATCATATACAATGATTTGTTCATTTCATGAAATTAATTGATTCAATCGATATTTTAAAACCAGTTATATTACACAAGATGATAATTGTTCCCATGATGATATGTATGCTTATGGTGAATATATTCATAGGAATAGACATTATCAAAATTTAGCTGAGGATCTACCACTTTAAAATGTGCGCAAAAAAAATGTGACTTGGTATATTTCATGATCAATTCTAACCATTATATCAATTAAATTATAATCCACCTAGGGATTAGCTAATGGAAATAATTTTACAACCCCAATAGGATGTTTTGATGGGGTAATCATGGTGGAATAATTCATCATTAATTTAAGGGGATAAATTTATAAGGCCTATTAAACATGAAAATGAAAAAATATTAAATTAGATAAATTCATAGAATAACTAGACAAATCAAGAAAATTAATCTAAAATTGATGTTATAATCCAAAATTCAGAAAACCAAATTGAAAATGTTTACAATACCCAATTCCAAACAACCCATGTGGACATAACAATAATTACAATGGCTGTTTTCCATGCACTTACTCATATCATTCCCTTCATGTCCTAACAATATTAAATATTCTATAACATATGTTCTAATACCATTTTTCCATTAACCAACATAGGAAAATAATTTCTCTACACCATATTCATCCCTTGACAAGGATTGAATGGTGTTATAAATCGATACATTCAATATAACATTTTAGAGAAATAAAAATAGAAACATAGGAATCATTTTTTCAATATATAAATACACATGTAAATGGTTCATATCAATATCCATTAATGGAATCACTATATTTTATAGAATCATGAAAACCAATATATGATATCACAATATATATTAATCAACAATGAATGTAAATTATGTTGAAGAGAAAATAATTTTTATTTAAACTCATAAAAAATATACCTATGTAGATTGATACAATGTAAGATAAAATGAAAAATGGATGGGAATACGATAAGGTGTTATGAAAACAGTATACCAAATAAAAGTGATTTTTGAAAAACATTACCTCTTATTTGGGAAATTACTTTTTTTCTATATAAAATGACGTTCTTGGTTGGATTTATTCAAAAAATATTGCTTCTATGATGAGGGTATTGAATATATGAGATTATTTGGGCTAGGTTTGGGATATCCAAAGTGATTGAGGGATGTTAATGCGTGGGAGGGTGATGGTCTATTAATTTTGGTTGAGGAGTGGAATTATTTTAAATACAAAAACGTAACAATACATGACCTCATCATCACAAGGTGTACCCTTCCTTGGATAGTAATGTGAGAAAGGTGATAGTGACACCCGATTCATGCCTCTAGTAGGCGATGGGGTGATGTCTAGCACTGAGGGTATAATAATCACATAGATGAGATGCATTGAACTCTAAGTGAAAACATGTTAAAGGGAGAGATAAGATATAAACCAACCATCCCCAAATCATACTAAAATATAAAAAAAAACCCATATACACATATGCAATGTCATGCAATGACTACTACTCCTGAAAAGGGGAAATTCCATGTACCAAAAAGAAGTAAGATAACAATGACCACAAAGCCCGAATAGCTCTTGCAACCCGAAGCTAGTAGTAACAAGGCTAATATCCAACCTACTCCAAGTAACCTGTAAATAGTTGTATATACATAGGTTTAGTATACCAGTATACTCAGTAGGATCCTCCAATGGTCATCTCATGTAAAAGTAACTAAATCATCTTCAAGTATAGTGAACAAAAAGTTAAACTAACTCACCACCTAAATATGTATTCTATATTCCCAGCCTCACCATGCATACTATCACCACATATATCTTACAAGATTATATAATATAATAATGTAAATCAAGGGTAACCCACTACCACGTCCCCAATGGTTTGCTGTTATTCCCCAATGTCACGTGTCTTAAAAATGTCTCTCCAAAAATGCATTCCCACAGACACCTGGGCGTAGCACCAGAACAAAAACCTCATGAATCACCTCCACTGCATCCACATAACCAATTTTATGAGGTATTTTCTGGGATCCACCATAGCTTTCATAACATGTATCATATGATGACCATTAATCCTCAAGCCATTACAGCCAATACACTGAGTAAGGATCCTTAAACAATGATAACCTATACACATTACACCTATAGTAATCCCTACATAACTATATCAAAAATATATTTGTGTGAATAACCACAATACATTACAGCCATGTACATACATATTTGGGGAAAACTAACTGTTGTTCCTACCACCACAAGTAACTACCTAGAGAATATAGAGGGGCCAACAGTTGTAGTTATCCATCCATCCTCCCACTGGAACTTTGGGAACCCCACCTAGGGCATAGAATCATCAGGGTGTTAATTTCCCTAAGCAACAGGTTTACGTAGCATATGGAAAAACAAAAGTAAATAATATAATAAATATCATTACCACACTATGCGAAAACCATTGTATTAGACTCAACTACAACTGACGTATCTTGGACTCCCAGCTTCCACTCCTATGAATTGATATCCTATAATCATATGACCATTTAAAAATCAATATTATGTTACTTATCCCTTTTTACCAGTTTCAAATTACATAATTAATTCTTTATCCATTAATTAACCATTTTTTCCACATTTTATTTCATTATCATCACACCACGTTCCATGCCCATCCGTCATAAAGTAACCAAGTCTATAGATTTTTAGAAATATTACCTCAGCATTTCCTCCTTGTAATCTCTAAACTCATGGGACAATATCATTTATCCAATCATTTATTAACAACATTATTACTTTACAATAATTCATGGAATTATTGAAATGAAAAACTAATCTACCAAACTCAAGGGGAACAACATGTTGAGTATATGGGAAACCCATCGATCCTTTTCCACCTATAGAAGGAGCATAGACCCCTCCATACTCAAGAGAGTACACAAATAAATAACGTGGAATAACCCACGTGTGTTCGTCACATTTGGAATGAGTGTAAACAATATCAAATAACTAGTGCAGTTATGGATGTAATGAAGATAAACATTCACCAAAATTAAACAAGCATCCAACATTCATAAGTAAATAATTTCATCACCACTAACATTCTACCAGACACCCACATGCATAAACAAATGCATCTCGCTAGTCTAGGCATCAAGTAATACCCCAAACTCTGGGCCTCCCTTCCCCACATACCACAATAACGTCCTAGGATTAGCCATCCTATGCTCAAACCACAACACATGCAAAGAGATAATAATCAATAAGAAATTGGGATCTCAGCCCCAAGAAAGTTAACTAGCCTTCTCAAACAATGAGTACCCACGAGTCAACACATAAGGCTCATATCATTTAAAAGAAATATGGTAACTCTGAAACCTACCATGAATTATCTTTTATCAAATTACTTGTTATTTAATCAATCATGAATTAGCCTGTTCATTTAAAAACGGATAGTTGCATCCATTCAATTAACAACAGTTTACCATTGCAACCAATCGATTCAAAAAAATCCTCTTTATCTTTGACAAATTAATTTAAAATTATTCCCATATTTAATTTCTTTATAAATTTCCATCAAAAAATAAATTATAAAAAAATCGAGCATAAATATCACACTATCAAGCAAAAAAAAGAGTCAACAATGTGTGATCGATACCAATTTATTTAACTTCAAATATTTATTATGTTAATTCCATTGTGATCTCGCGGCTAAAACATGATGACTTTATAATTGAATGTAAGATAAAATGGAAGTTAAAAATCCCCTGTATCAAGAGTTTATTAACGTTATTTAAGAATATGACAACATTACAGATCATGATCACGTCTCCCCACGACAACTGCATTCACCCGAGGACACTGTGACATGGCTGCACCAACAGAAACACTGGAATACTATATTTGAAACATATAGAATACATTCTGTAACATTTCAAGGGAAAATGGGAGATTAATTATCTATGAAAACATAATAAAATAGGTAGATCCTACATTCTATTGATGAAATATTGAAACATCCTTATTCCACCAAAATAGGGATGCCCTTGGAATAGAAAGTCTCTAAGAAAATGATCCAATGATCACTGTTTGATATGATGAATCATATGGGTGAAAGAACATTGGGAACCTCATATTGAGATAAATGAGATGTAATGAAATAAGGGAAGGTTCCTGACATTGAAATATTATATCTGAGATTAACAGGATTTGAAATGGAATTGAATTTCCATTAATACGAATCACATTAAACCACATTGTTTGACCACGTACATGTATCCTGAGCCATATAAATAATAATATAGGTGTTATGTGATTTTAATTTTACATAAGCCCACCGATCCAAGGGTTAAATGTGTTTTAAAACATAGAAAACATCAATGGTGTGAATGTATAGGAAGATAGAAAAAAACAAGAAATTTGACGAAGGGTGAGTCGTCAATTAGTGTGACACCATTTGGGTGTGCCACAAACACGGTGCAACATTTTGGTGAGACTGTGTCGATGTGTCACTATCACGGTACAACCATTTCGGTGTGCCATTTTTATGGTTCCACTATTTCTATGTGCCACCATATTTGTGTTCCACTGTTACAATGACACTTTTCAGTGTGCCTCTGTTATGGTAACAAAATCTCAGTGTTCCACCATCGTAGTGCCACCATTTTAGTGAAACATTAGTTTTTGAAACCTCCCAAAACAAACCACTATAACCCCAAAGAACACTACAAGATTTTTACTTTCACCAAGTAATGGCCCGAGGAAATCTGGTCCATTACATTAGATACCTAACACACTATTCTCATCCTCAATAATTAAAAACCATCATTGTGACGAACCAGAAAAACAAGGGGTCTGAACAAACTCCATTCTAGATACCTCTAAAGTCTCTCACCACTATGAGGACCTTAACCAATTACTCTAAGGAACAAAACAAAACCATGTGGAAACTGCAACTAGCTCCTAAACACTCTCCCAGAATATATTTCTCTCAAAAGAGAGAACGTCACAACATGCAACAAAAGAAATCCATCTCATTACAAGAAAACGTCTAAAACCGAAAAACAATCATCATTAAAATGAAAGAGTTAAATATCAAATAGATATGGGTACTAAGAATGTATATATGATTGGCATTCCATTGAACTCTCCTCTATGACTCAATGCGACCACAAGATATAAACCATGGGAATAATATGCCCACGCAACACCTTCTCTTTATGATACTAGATATCTACAAGCCACTACACTAAGGTTACATCATCATCATCATCAACCTCACCCCAATTGATGACATGAGAGTAGTCATGAATATAATTACATAGGTGTGAAAAAATAAAAACATCGTGTATCCAGATCATATGTGGGGGAAGTGCTACCCAATATGTAATAGCTCCAATACGAGCCAAAAACATGAAAGGGACAAAAAACCGGGGAGAAAGCTTACTCACTCAACCAATTCTTCACCTCCCATGATATGGATTATCCTTCAAAAAAACGTGATCCCTGACATAAAACTCTACATGTATCCTCTTATAGTCAGCATAGATCTTCTAATGATCCATCATTATTTCAACCTCTCGTGAATCACCTGACCCATCTATGTTGTATTCTATACCAATTTCATCATGAGAATTGATTACATTCTAAACCCAGTCTAGCAAAATAGATAATAGAATAGTCATTCTTACAAGGCGTCAAACGTATCTATACCAATGGTGGAGTAAAGCCAATTGTCATCAGCAAACTCTACCAAGAGAAGGTGCCTCATCTACAAACCTCCAAAATTCAGGGCACCAGATCTCCTCATGTCTTCAAGAGTCTGGATGGTCTGTTGTATCTAACCGTCTGTATGAAGATGAATAGTTGTTCTAATAAATAATTGAGACCCAAAATAATGTCGGAGGAATCCAAAAAACATGGAGGTAAAATGAGGATCTCTATTATAAATTATCATCCTCAGGACTGCGTAAAGTCTCACCATATCATCCAGATAATGTCTGGACAAAACCTCTAAAGAGCATGAAACCTTGATCGCTATAAGCTGTAAAGACTTCGTAAAGCGAACCACTACCACCCATATAGCATCACAACCTCCTTGATCTAAATGTAAAATGGAAAAAATTTCCATCGAGATTCCCTCTCACTTCCACTAAGGAACATCTAATGGATGGAGAAAACCACTGGGAACATGGTTCCCATCCTTCATCTTTTGGAAGACCAAACATCAAGACACAAACAATGCTACTGCATGCTTCAACCCAGGCCACAAAAAATGACTCCTAAATTCATGGTAACTCTTCATCATACCACGATGTACCGCAAAAGGTGAACCATGGAACTTCCTGAGAACCATCTCTTGCATCTCCATTGGAACGAAAATCCATCCCTGAAATGGCAGGCATTGTTTTACATCCTCATACCAACATTCATGTGCATCGTCACAAACAACATGGTCTCTTCAGACCTCCTCCATATGATCCGCACACTAAGACACGTCTACATGCTACAATAGATTTGACTGCACCATCAATATGAAAAAAACCCTTTACCCCAAACCTTTCCCATATCCAAATATAATGTTGAATGTTCTTCCATCACCCTATAGGAATCACCTAATTCATGGAATGAATAACTACCTGAGATCCTTCTTAGATCATTAGCTATATCATGGGCCTTTCAAGGTGTATAAGAAATTTTAAAATTGTAGTCATGTAGGAACTCCATCCACTGATGTTGTCACATGTTCATGTCACGCTGGTAGAAAACATACCTCAGGATATTTTGGCAGGTTAAAAAAAGTGCTCTCCAATGAGTTAATGTCTCCACAACTTCAAAGGAAACACCACAACTTCCATCTAGAGATCATGGGTGGTAGTTTTACATTTTTGAGGGAGTAACTACCAAGACCCAGAAGAAATGACTGATCATTACTTCATTAGAACATAGCCTAACCCCAAACGTGAAGAATCATAGAAAATGTCAAACAAAACAACCTCTACTAGAAGACAATGAAATGGAGCCACATCTAAATCCTACTGGGATACAACATGCCCCAATAAAATAGTTGTTGAGCCTAAAACCCACACTTAGAGAACATCCCAAATAGCTGATGTTAATGAAGAACTCCTGAAATGGCTGTTGATTATCTAAATATTCCTCCTCAGATGTGATGTAAATAAGGATGTTGTTAATGAAAACCACCATGAAAATACATAGGAACTCCATAGACAAAGAATTCATCAACCCCATGAAAAAAGATAGATCATTTGTCACACTGAATGGAATCAACAAGAACTCATAATTCCCATGACGACAACAAAAACCGGTCTTTGAAATATCCTCATCATTCACTCACAAATCATAATACCCATACCAAAAATCAAGCATCAAGAACCAAATTTATCCCCTCATCAGATCGAATAAATCATCAATTTGTGGAATTGGACAATGTTTTTCACTGTCACTTTGTTCAACAGATGATAATCGGTACACATCTGCAAAATCCATCATCCTTTTTCACGGACAAAAACGGTTCACCCTATGGGACACACTCAGATTATCAAAACCGCACTACAACAGACCATCAATATGTATAAGATGCTCCCATGACTCAGAAGGTTCCAATATATATAGATACATAGAGATATGAGACATTATTGGCTGGAGCATGATACCGAAATCGATCACCCTTAGAGGGGGTAACACTACAACCTCATTTGAAAAGTCATCAGGGTACTCTTCCAGGACCCTGGGGAATGTTGACTGTTGAACCTATAAGAACTCAACATCTACTCATTCATCAAGGATGACAAGGAAGGAATACGCCTCAGACCCATCAGAGGGTCTCTATCACCAACGAACACCAATGGATCTCCATCAGCATCGAAGAATGACACATTCATCCTAAATAAATTCACAATATTCTGCACCGAATATAGCTAATCCTTATTAAGGATGACATCGTTTAGTTATATTCGTAAATATAGTGACCCCCCAGATAAGTGATTCCCCAACACTAGCTCACTAACTCTAGATACATGAAACAAGTCTGCTCGACCTCCAAATGGGGTAGTCAATGCTAGGGGCACTAGAAGCCTCTCTACATCAAGTCTTATGGAATGGAAAATAGTAGTTGAAATGAAGGATTTCATAACTACTGATTCAATCCATGCATACACCCAAGTAGAAAACAAGAAATGGGTACCTCAAACTATGTCTATCTCGCCCAACGCTAGCAACGCTAAAGCATTAAAAAGACCATGACATGTTTCATGACCTCTGTGAATCTAATGGGGACCACCACCACTACCGTGATATACATTCTAAGTAAGGGAGGCATCCCAATGCTGTCCTTGGCCTGCCCAATCTACTATCTAGTAATCCAAAGCTAGTGAGTCCTACTACTACTTCCTCGGCTGGAACAACCTCAATAGAGGAACCTGTAGTGGAACACTTGGTGCACATTGACCATTCTAAATGGTCGGTCACTCTTGCTACTAGTGACCTCTGTATTAACAAGAAAAAAGAGTCCTTAATTCCTTGGATTAGTTCTAAGATCTATCACCCCCGTAGAAATGAGATACTGTAGGCTGGGAACTACCCTCGGCCAAACAAAAAACTCTTCCTCCCTGATAACTGGGAACCCCAGACCATAACTCTACTTCATGAGGAATCATAAAGATACCCCTATCAAGAATATATGGTTATGGATAACATTCTCTTGATGACCTATTTTCTAGCCAATACCTCAATATATGTCTTCAAAATAAACAGAGTGACCTAGTGCTGGATCTATAGACACAAAGCGTCAACGAAATGACTCACCCTCACCTCATCATCTAGAAATTGGTCTAAAGAATATTTTAAAAGGTTCTTGAAATAGATTCAAAAATCTCACACACTGAAGATCCCATGTCGATGGTTAAGAAACTCATGGTGACTGGACGCCTTCACGGTCGAAGAAAGAAATTCAACTCTAAATGTGTCTCGAATCTCCTCCCATGGGATAGTTGACTCCTTATGATCCCCAAGGAACATAAACCACCACTTCCTCGTTGTCCACATCAAGAATCATTACAACCAACAACCCCTAGAGCTTCTTCTAAGAATCTATCAATCTGAAGGCTATCTCTACCTCCTCCAAACAGTCTTCTATAACTGCATCTAAAATAGATCCCTCATACATTTGTTGACTATCGTGTTCAAACTCTCAGATTTTCCTCCTCTAAGTGTCGTCATCGTCGACTTCCACTCTATATTAATCTGCTCGCATAGCCTGCTGGACATCTTCTAAGTGAACATGATGAGCCTGTTGACCTAGATTAATAAATGCAAAATAAAAAATATCTAGAGCTCCTAAACATGGAATAGGAACGACTAAACATTAATTAATTGTATTCTTTTATTCGTACTAGGTTATCTTATCTCATGATCTACACATCCATACATAGTCACAAAGAATAATTATGCATGATCAATTCCTAAGTCTCTACCCTGCAACCATCATCACTTTTTTTAGTAGCCACTATAAACATATCAATCCATGGATTAGATCATAAGGGGCCCTAAATACTTCTATCTCAACCAGTCTCTTGTTTGTACTGTGATTTCTAAACATCTATGTCACAGTTTCCCTACCATACCATGAAACCTGACCTATTCCTAATTCCAAACTCCATCATATCCATCAACCAGACCTCTGATACCACTCTATCATGTCCCCCTCCCCAACAAGGGTACCCCACATTGGCTGACAAGGTGAGAAGGGGGATAGTGGAACCCGAGTCCTGCCATCAGTAGGCCATAGGTTGGCGACTAGAAACAAGGGTATAATAATCACATAGATGGGATGGATTGACCTCTAAGAGAACACATGAAAAAGAGAGAGATAATACAGAAACCATCCTACTCCAACTCATACTGCAATATAAAAAGAAACCCATGTGCACATATTCATTGTATTTCAATGACTACTACAATAGAATAGGTAAAACTTCAAGTACCAAAATGAAGTATGACATCAGCCACAACCAAGCCCAAATAGATCATGAAAACCAAATATAGTAATAACCAAAATGATCACCAACCTTCTCCTAGTGACTTGAAAAAAATTTATATATACGTATGGGGAGTATAATAATATAATCAGTAGGATCCTACCTAGAGCCTCTCATTCAAAAATGATGAGAACATGCTAAAGCACATTGAACAACAATTGAAACTAACTCGCTACCTAAACATGTATGCTGTTTTCTAAGCCTCACAATGTCTATTATCACAAATTATTGAATACAATATAACTTAATATAATAATGAATATCACGGGAACCCCGCTTCCACTTCCCCACTGCTTTGTCTCTTTTCCGCAACGTCGCACGTCCTATGAATCTCTCTCCAAAAAAGTCTTGACTGAAGACACAATGACGTAGCACCATAAAATGCACCTCATTAAACACCTCCACTATTTACACATATCCAAAGTAACCAGGTATTTTCTAGAAGCCACTACATCTCACATAACATTTATCATACATCGGGAATTATACCTCAAGCCATTACAGTCTATATGCCGAGTAAGGAACCTTAATCCATCCCAACCTATATATGTTACACCTATAGTAATCCATCGGAAACAATATCCAGAATATATATGTGTGAATAACCCCAATCCATTACAACCATATACACAAAAATATTGGGTAAAATAAACATCGTGTCTACAATCACATGTAACTAACAAGAGAAGAGAGAAGGGACAAAGGGGGTAGTCGTCCATCCTTCTCCCACAAAAATTTAATGGAAAACACCCCCACCACCACCCCAACCCCCAGGGCTCAAAATCCCAAGGGTGGAAGTTTCCCTGACAGACAGGGTGGAGTAGCGTATATAAATAAAAGAATTATAGAAGATAATATAGATCACAACCACATAATGGGAAAACTTAGTTTTAGACTCAACTGCATCTAATGTCTCTTAGAATCCCAACTGCCACTACTAAGACTAGTTGTCCAATAACCATATAACCATTAAATGAAATATATTATTCTACTTATCCCCTTTTATCAGTTTCTCTTTACGTGAATAACTAATTAACCATAAATTAAATATTATTGATTCCACATTACATTTCACTAGAATCACACCAAATTTCATGCCCTCTAGGAATAACCAAACCAAGTCCACAACTTCTCAGAAATATAACCTCAGCATTGCATCCCATCACCCTACACCCTCATTGGTTAATACCATTTATTCAATCATTTCTAAACGTCATAATTACTTTCTCATAATTCCAGGCATTCTAAAAACACCAAATTAATCTTCCAAACACAAGTGGCTTAACACGGTGAGTTGATGGACTACCCATCAAAAAATTTCCACCAATAATAGGAGCATAGACCCATAAATTCTCGAGAATCTAAACATAGAAAGATCATGGGATACCACATGAGTTTTCACATTCATTCAACATAGGGTAAGAAATAATAGTATCTTTAGGTGGTGGGGGAAGTAAATAAGTTAAACAACTAACATGATTCAACAAGTATCCAACATTCAAAACTGACATGTTTCATCATCTTGGGTATCCTCCCTGTCACCCACATACACAAACCATTGAATCTCTACACTCTAGGTGTCAAATGCTTACCCAATCCCTGGGTATCATTACCCCACATACTAGAATAGCCTCCCAGACTCATCCATCCTATGATCACCCCAGAACACATGCAGTCGAAAGACAATAAATAGAAAACTAGGCTCTCATCCCCAGGCAAGGAATCTAGCCATCTCACAACAATGAGCACTCACAATTCCAAGCATAAAGATCATGGACATTACATTAAAGTGGTTAACAGAGAACCCTTACAGGATAAATCTTTTATAAAAAAACTAGTTACATATTCCATATTTAATTTTTCGGTTCATTTAATCATGCATAACTACATCCATTCGATCATCAACAGTTTACTACAACAACAACTAGATTGAAAAACATGCCACTTTATCTTTATCAAAATAATTGATAGTTTATCCCATATTTAACTCATTTACCAATTTCAATCAATATTGATATCCTACACAAATAAATCATTTATATCAGTCAATCTAGAAAAAACAACAGGAAACAATGTATGATCGATAATTTTTTTATCTAGTGCAAATATTTATTATGTCAATTCCATTGTGATCCAGCAGCTTAAACATGATAAATCTACATTTTCACATTAATGATTATTAAATCCATGAATACCTTACTTTAAAAGGTTCATTAAGTTCTTTACGAACATGACAATACAACATATCCGGATCACCTCTACCCACAACAACTACATCCTAGGAAACTGCAGCATGATGCACTAACAGACACTGAAGAAAACACCATTATAAAAATAAAGATCACATTCCATAACACGCCTTGGTGAAATTATGGAATAAGGATTAAAAAACACAATAATAGAGGTAGATCATACATTCTATTAATGACAGATCAAAAATTCCTTATCGCAAGAAAACAGGGGGTGTTTTTGTAGCAGGTAGACTCCATGACAAATGGATTCCAGTTTGATTGCATGAATCCTGTGTGAGAAAGAAATATGGTAATATTGTACTAAGAATAATTACAAGGAATTAATGATTATAGGGTGCCCAAAATTGATGTATTATATCCTATACTAATGGGACTGAAATGGCTTAGAATTTCCATTAATAGAGATCACATAAAACCACACGGTTCGACCAAGTAATCGCATCTCGAGCATTAGGAAAATTCTGATAGAATTTTTGGCCATTTAATTGGACAAAAAACCCGTAAAAAAAGTCTGTAAATTAATTTTACATTAAAGAAAATGTAAAAGGGAGAAACTATAATAAGATGTAAAAACTACAAATTTGACAAAGGGTGGGCCACCGTTTCAGCATTCCTCCATCACAGTTCCACTGTTATGTGGCCACTATTTTAGTGTGCCACCATTTAGGGGTGCGACATTTACAGTGCCACCATTTCGGTGGGGAAACATTTTGGAGCTTCACCATTTCGTTGGGGCACCATTACAATGACATTGTTTCATTGTGCCTCTATTATGGTGCACCCTTTCTGTGTACCACAGTGAAGGTGACACGGTCTCTATGTGAAACCTTCACAATTCCACCATTTTGGTGAAACCGTTTGGTGATAATATATTTTTGTAATCCTCTCAAAACAAACCACAACCCCCCCCCCCAAAAAAAACACCACAAGAATTTTATTTTCACATAGTAATGACTTGGGGAATCTAGGTCATCACAAATAACTATTGAGAGGTATCCCTAACAACATGTTCCTCAATTAATGATCATAATTCAAGAAAAGGGTTGAGATGGTAAAAAAGTGCCATAAAATAGGTTATTGACATGTTCAAAGATAATTTTTGCCTTTATGATTTAGTTTTAGTCCATTTTTAAACATAATATTCCATAATCACTATAATTAATTTTAAAACCATTCACTAATATTTATGATAATAAATTATTTTGATGTTATTATTATAAGGTATCATCCTTAAACATCACATAATCTATTGATTTCAACAAGATTTAAGTTCATTACATTCCCAAAGATCATTTTAGTTTATTGTTATATAATGTTAGGTAATAAATCATACATATCATCCCACATGCTTACAAAGAGGGTAACATTAAACCATTATCCATTTTATCCAAAACATTGATTTTTGAACACAAAACAATATCATGATGTCCTTGAAAAATCATCATAACATTTTACATGACATAATTATTTATTTAACACATCCTAATATCCTATGAATAATATTTAAAAACATGGGATTATCATAAAAATATTAGTAAAGGACATTAAAAGAAGGAAAGAAACTATTACTAAATGAATACTTATAAACACATGAAGTCATTTTAACAAACACATACATCTCACCCATATATACATACATTGTGAAAAATTAGATTTATATAAAACATTATAGAAAATATATAAAAACATAGAGGTATATTGGGGTATTAAATACTTATATTGTAATCCATGCTGATACCTTATGATTTGTTTCCCTCATAGCTACCTAACAATGCAACCCTCACAGCTATATTATAGTCTAACCATTGTTGTTACCCATAGAGTAACCATACGAAAGACCTATAACATACACATACACAAGGAATTGGTGGGAGATATAGGTCATATCCTTCATTATAAATAAATACCAAGAACTATAACATAATCATAAAACAATAATAGTTTCATAAAAATATTGCTTTTGAATTTTGAAAAAAATAGAATTTCAAAAGAGGTTTTTTAAAGGAATTTATTTACAAATATCATATGATTTATTTGTGAAAAAAATGATGAATGGAATATGTTTATATGATATAAATACACATAATAAGACTGAATAAAAAAATCATTACACAAATATTCTTAGTACCATATAATTGATGATGTAAAGTTTGACCCGAAGAATGGAAATTGCGTCAAGAATTCCCTTACGTCATGTTCTTATTACCTCAAACTTTTTGAATCCTCTAGTATAATGGTTAATAAATTGTTATTAATATCTTAAATAAATATAATAAGGTTTATAACACCTTATATGATCATTTTATAACAACATTCATCCCATTTATTAATAATATTTTGTTATTTCCATTATTTTGGGTGCAAGATTTATATGATTTCCAGGGTCCATTCGTAAAATTATTTATTGTCGAATGGAATTGAAGAAAAAAAAGTGTAATGATATGGTTTTAATATGTTTCCAGAATATAAAATAATTCCATAAATCATTTTTAAATAATATGAGGATGAATCATTAGATAAACCATTAGTAAAATCTGTTTAGATCATATTGGCGGTTCTTCGATAATCGTGAACTTGTTTCATTATATAACATAAAATTATGTATATGATTCAAATAAAGAACATAGAATGGATATTTAACAAAATATAAAATATTTATCATTGAATAAAATGGTTTTATGACCATAATTGAAGGAATTAATGGAATTTTAAAGCACATCATCCACCATGTCAGTAAATCGACACACCACATGCATTGTTTTTATTTTTAAAACAATTGGGGTTGGGGAAGAAGTATGTTGATGAATTTCTCCAAGAACATGATAAAATCATGAAAATATAAGATCTGGGAGATTTAATGCCTCTTGTATAGGGGTAGGGGAAGTTATTATAATAAAATTAAAGTAATTGGAATAGAAATACAAGAAAATGAATGAGGATTTTTACCTCGTTATCTCTTCTCCATTAGATCCTCCTAAAGGCCTTTGGTTTTGGACTTTTTATTATAAAAGAAGGTCTTGGATGTGGGTAAAATCCTTGTAAAGGGTATTTGGCTAAATTTTGACAATTATAAAATTTTGGGAGGTGTCAGTGGAATAATGGGGGAGGTTTGGTATTTATAGTAGAGGAGGGGAGGGTTTTTCCATTACTCTAATCATTATATTATTATTTTCTCAAGACATGATATATTATTGGTTACAGAGACTAAAAATAGTAATAAGTGATTATTTTTTTAACCAATGACCATTTACATCATCCATGACCCAAGAAAGATGTATAAATTCATTTATTTAGCATATTTTGTAAATTCATGAAATTCACTATTCACCAAAAATTCATGTATTATGAAATATACCAAAAACTCACCCCAACCCTTTTTCGACATGTAAAATTAAAAAATGAACTAATTTTTATGATACTAATTTTCTAAATATGAGGAATTTAGTATTTCAATAAAATAATAATTTATTCAAAAAATAACATTATTTCAACTATAATTGATTTTATACCTTCTTGGAAATGAATCATGGCCTCATTAAATTTTCTTATAACCATAAAACAATAAAATATTTATTTATGATTACACTCTATGAAAATAAATTCAAATATAAATTATTAAATTAACCATTAATTTGTAAATTAATTTTTATGACATAAAAAAATACTAACAATTATATAATGATCATATTGTAACTTATAAGATGCCTTTTTTACTATATATTCATTGGTGAAGATTCAATTAATTTGTCTGATTTACTATTCCTAAGGTGAAATTACTATTAACAAGGGTAGGTAAATATTCAAAAAAATATATGTTTGTCTTATCAAACTTCAAATAAAATATTGATCACAAAAGTGTATATCTCTTTTTTAAAATTGAAATCATGGAAGCTGAAAAATTATTTTTAAAGGATAATTTATAACTACCTCATTAAAAAATGTTTCAATATGTAGTTACTTAGAGATTCATACATTTTAATTTATTTTTAAAACCTTGTGGTGTTACATTCTCCCCACCTACTAGAAATTTCATCCTCACAATTTTATTTACATATTAAACAACTGAGGGTATCCTTACCTCCTAGAATTTTTATATTCCCATGTTTATTCTTCAAACATGTAGTTTATCCACAAACCATTATAGATGGATTTTCTTATTCAACAATACATGTTTTATTCGATCAGGAATATGAAGAGGTTTCTCTTCATAAGAAAGGTTCTCTTCTAAGTGAACTACTTCTGGGATCAAAACATGAGATGAATCTATCATATACTTTGTCAACATTGGAACATTACCAACATTATGTACCTCAGATAAACTCAGAGGCAATGCTATTAGGTATGAAATTGGTCCAAAATTCTCTAGGATTGCATATGGTCCAATGAACCGTGGACATAGGATTCCTTTCTTACCAAAATACATTACACTTTTCTGTGGATAGATTCAATGAAAAACGTGATCAATTACCTCAAAAGAAAAGAATTTCCTCCTATTATCTGCAGAAATGTTTTGGCTACCCAATGTAGTCCTCATGAGTTAATGGATTATATAAACATTTTTTTCCATTTTCTATTCTAATTCTTATCCAATAAAATGAACTTCTCCTACGTCATCCAAATATTCTTTAGTGCGACACTACTTACTATATAATTCCTCAAATGGTTCCATTTTTATACTAGAATAAAAACTGTTATAATATGAAAACTTAACAAAAGAATTATGATGGTCCCAAATTCTGTGGCATTACATTGAAGAAGACCTAAGTTTACCCCCTATCATCTAAATTGTTCTCTCGGTCTGTCCATATGGGTGAGGATGAAAATGTGTGATGAAATTTAATTTTGTTCCCAATGACTTCTGAAGACAATTCCATAACATAGAAACAAACCTGAGATCATGTTTAGATACAATGTAAATAGGAACTCCATGTAACCAAAAAATATTTTAATGATATTTTTGATAATGTTGATCCAAGGATATAATATCTTCAGTATGATGTAAATGTGCATATTTAGTCATCCTATAATTATTATCCCAAATCATATTGTTACCACGATATGTATTTGGTAGTCCCAACACATTGTCCATATATATGTTTTCCCATTTCCATTCTAGTGCTAAAAAAGGAAGAGATATCCCCTTTTGAAGTTGTATCTCTTCTTTAACCTATTGACATGTCAACCATTTCATCATTAAATCAAAAATACATTTTTTCATTTAACCCACCAGTAATAATGTCGATGGTCTTTATACATATTAGTACTTATAGGATGAACTAAAAATGGATAACTATGGGCTTCACACAACAATTATTTCTTCAACTGAGAATCAAAAGGCACATATAATATCTTCCCAAATCATAAAAATCATTCTTTATCAAGGTTTAATTCTAGAAACATACACATTTTAACCAATTCTACCATTTTATATATCCAAAGGTCTTTCTTACGTGCATTCTAAATTCAATCTCATAGATAAAACTACCCTAACACCTGAAACAAATTAGGGGACCTTCCTACAACAACTTCTTCAAAGAGAAAACTCATTAGATCATTAATCAAATGATCTTTTTCCAGTCATAACATAGTTGATGATGCATGCTATTTTGTCTGAAAGGATCTACAACTTTTCTTCCTTTCCCAAGTTGGTAATTGATCGAGCAATCATAATCCACAATCAATTAAATCCAACTTCTCTAACTCATGTTTAATCCATTCTGAGTGAATATATACACAATAAATTTGTTGTAAGTATATATTTCACATTTGGTTCCATATAAATGATGCCTCTAAATTTTCTAAAACCAAAACCACAGATACTAATTCCAAATCTTGTGTAGGATAATTTAACTCATGATGTTTTATTTGTCTTAAAGCATAAGAACTTACCAGATCATTATTCATCATAAAAATCCAAATCTCTTCAATGAAGCATCATTGTATATTGAAGAACACATGATTTTTTGAAGGAAGGAAAAATACTAGAGAATTCGCCAATCTCTTCTCTAGTTCTTGAAAACAACATCACATTCTTCTGTCTAAATAAATTTAATCCCTTTACGTGTTAAAATAGTTAGAATGATAGATAGAAATGAAATGTATTTAACAAACAATATAAAAAAACCTACCAATACAAGAAACAAATGAATCATTGTAACATTTTTAGGTCTTAGACATTCTTCATCCACATTTTTTTTGGTATGATCAACATTTATTCTATCCTTATTAACAATGTTCCAAAGAAATAAAATCTATTGCAACCACAAATCACATTTCCTAAAAATTTTGAATGACATATCTGATTTTATAGTATTTAATACAATACTTCAATGGTTTTCATGTTCCTCCTAAAAAAATTGAAAATCAAAAAATATAATCAAAAAATAGAACAAAATCATATACTAATATTCATGGAATATTCAGTTCATTATATCCATGAATACAATAGGGGAATTTTTGAATTCAAAGAGCATAATAATAATCTCATAATTCCTATATCTAATAGGATAATATATTATCAGGATTTCATCCTCCATCACTATAAACTTATGGTATCTAGATCACAAGTCAATCATCGTAAAATGCTGAGCTCCATGTATCTGATCAAACAAATCATCGATATGAGAAAAATGATAGTTATTATTAATAGTAATGTCATTCAAAGCTCTATAATCAATGAAAAGTCTTATAGAACCACATTTCTTTTTAATGAAAAATAATAGAACACCAGGGTGAAATCTAGTATGAATGGTTCTTTTAACAAGAAACTCCTACAAATGATTTAAAAATTCAAGAAGTTCCATTTGAACCATTTGATAACGGGGCTATAATAATGTCTTACCTTCAGGAACTAAGTAATTTGTGAATTTATCTTTCTAATCATGTATAACACTAGGTAACTCATCATGAAAAACATAAAGGTCTTAATTTACCACTGGAATATCATTAATCTGAATAGTATCCTTGGTTTCAATGATATGAGAAAGAGAACATAAATTTATATCTTTTAACAACTTCTGAGTTTCCAGATATGTTATCAATTGTATGGGCTCATTTATATATACTAACTGAAATTAATTCTTTAAAACATATTCTTTAGCCCAAAAATCAATCATATCATTATAAACTGAAAGCCAATCCATACCTAGAATAACATCAACCTCCACTTGGGAAAAAACAATAAGGTTTTTAGGTAATTTTATTTTATAGAAAACATTAGGAATATTCTAATAATGATTTTTTTCTATAATATTTTCCCCTTGAGTTTTAACCACAAGATCTATCCCCATTTATTGAAGTGAAATTTTCATTTTAATATAAAATTTCATCGAAACAAAAGAATGTGTGGACCATGTATCAAAAAAGAAATTAGCAAACTCAAACTAAAAACAATATTGCTAATACCATATCATTGGATGGACTGACATCTGTAGACATAGTCAAAATGGATCTCACTACAACTTTCTAATTATACTATGTTCTCTTTCTATCATACCAATCTCTCATTGGGAGGGCATTTGCATAATGACCCCTCTGAGAGCATTGGAAACACTTTTCAGTTTTTATATCAGAATTTCTGTTAATATCATTTTCATTACAATAATGGGCCATATTTCCCAAAATACCTCATCGAAAACACTTCCCATTGTTGGTAAGACATTCCCTAGGGGGATTTTTACCACACATTTCAAATACTATAAAATAGAAATTCTGACCATCATATTTCTTTGATCGATTCGTACCCATCACTTGACATATGGTCATCATCTTCTTCTTATTTTCAAAGTAAATGTGATCATAAGAAAACTCCATTTCTACCCTGTCACCACATTAGAAAACTTTCTCAGAATGTTTCTATTATTTGGTGGCCAATACCCTTTAATATATTGTGTTTAATAATGAGAAAAAATTATTTACTTTAATAAGAGGATCCTGAAAAAGATTTTGAGAATACCTGTCTAGTAGGTTATAGTTTTCTTTACAAAAAACCACTTAATCTTGCTACTTTTTCTTCAATTCATGGAATTTTTTCTCCTTCATATGCTAAAAAAATATTGGAAAGTATATTTCAAGGAAAATAATATTAAATTCATTTCACTCTAAGGATCCAATATCCTTATATACCTGATATTCTTCACCATTGACCACCACATATAAGATTCACCTTCATAACGATACATTGAAAGACAATCATTTTGATTATCTAAACATACGATAATATAGAATCTATTTTCATGGGATTTAATCCATTCTTCAAATGTCACGGGGCTAGAATATCCACTGAATGCAGGAGGTTGTCGACTCATAAATTGGTTCACTATCATCATGTTCCTTTATGGTATATCTAGTATTTATCTTACATGGATTACACTACCATATATTACTTATGGAAGTTGAGAAATTTCAGTCACCAATAGGTCAGTTCTAATTTCCACCATTCCCGGTGTGGATTCAGAAATATGTCTACCTCTCGGATCCTTCCAACATCATATTCCATTTTTCATCTATAGAAAACCATTCTATGAAAACATATCATAGATTAAGAAACGTGGTAGTATTAAAATGATATATAATTTCAACCAAAACATAAGGTAAAAACAATTTATGGTATTATTTTAAGAGCATTATTACACCTAATGTTATCTAAATTTTTCTCTGAAACCAACTATAAGGACCCAACCTTATAAATTACATAATATTGTTATTTCCACAAGATTTATCTTTTTTACATTCCCAAATATCTATTATATTCATAGTTATATATCATTATTACATAACTCATACATATCAACCCATTGACAAACAAATTGGGTACACTATAAGAGTATCAATTTCATCCAACACATAACTTTTTTAATACAAAACAACAACATGATTTCTTTAAAAAATATTTATAGCATTTAACATGAATTTATTATTTATTTTAAACATCCCTATCAGCAGTGAAAGAAATTTAAAAACATGGATTTAACATAAACATCTCATTAAGGGATATAAAAATAAGGAAGGAAAAAATTATTACATTAATACTTATAAATAGATGACATCATTTTCACAAAGACATAATTATCACTCGTTTATAGTTACATTGTGAAAAACGAGATTTCCAAAAAAACATTAAATAATATAAATAAAATTATATAGGTATCATAGGGAATATCTTACTTATGTTGTAACATCCTGACTACCTTATGATTTTTTTCCATCATGGTTACCTTACAATGTTACCCTCACGTCTACCTTATGGTGTAACCATCAAAGTTACACATGAAGTAAACATATGAATGACCTCAAACTCACACATACACAATGAATTATAGGGAAACATAGGTCCCACCATTCATAAAAAATAATTCCCAATAACCATAAAATAATAATAAAAAATGAATAATTGTACTTTTGAATTTTGAAAAAAATATATTCTAAAAGAGGATTTTTAAATAAATGTCCTTTATAAATATCTTAAAATTGATATGATAATTTATAGGATGAAAGGAATATTTTATGAACTATGAATCTAAATTATAAAACCTAATAAAAACAATTCATTATACCAATATTATTAGTACCATATAATCAATGAAGTAGAAGGTTATCCCCAATAATGGAAATTGGGTTAACAATTCAATTACCTTGGGTTCGTCTTACATCAAACAAAATTTAAAACTACCTATAACTATTAAAGTAGATTTATCTAAATATTAAATTAATATATTTATGTTTATAACACCTTATATGATCATTATTTAACATTATTAGACCCATTTATTAAAAATATTTTGTTATTTCCATTGTTTAGGGTGCGTGCTTTACATAATTTGCATGATCTGTTCATAATGGGTTTTCTTGTCGACTGGAAAAAATCTCCATAAGAGGAATGAAATTATATTAATAAGTTTCAAGAATATTAAAATATTCCATAAATCATGTTTTCAAATGCTATCTGGATGAATAATTCGATAAATCATTAGTGATATCCGTTTAGATCATTTTGGCGTTCATCGATAATCACAAATTGGTTTCGTTATATAACATAAGATTCTGTATATATGTAACTTCTTCACATAAATAAGTTATATCATACACATTAAAATATGTTTCACCTATTAAAATGGGTTTATTAACATATTTGAAGGAATTAATTGAATTTGAATAGACATCTTCTACGATGCTGGTAAATCGACACACAACCGAGAATTTTTATTATTATTAGAATAAGATGGGGAGGAGAAGAAGTATGTTTATGAATTTTTCAATCAACATGATAAAATGTAATATATATATAAGATTATATATCTTTCAGGCCTATTGTATAGGGTGAGAGAAATAGAGTATAAGAATAAAAATAGAACTCAAATGAAAATAAAAGAAAATGAATGTTGATTTTTATCTATTGATTTCTTCCCCTTGAGACCCTCCTTAAGGCCTTTTTTTACCCTTTTGATGAGACTAGTAAGTCTTGTTAGTGTTGAAGGTACTTGGGAAAGGAATTGGTCATAATTTAGACAATTATAAATGTTTTATAGTTGTGAGTGGAAGAGGGGTGAGGGGTGTTATTTTTAGTATAGGAGATGAGGGGTTTTCCATTATTTTAATCATTATTTTATTAATTTTCTCAAGACAATAAATTATTTTTATTTCAGTTACTAAACATAGTAATAATTTCGCTTGAGTTCGAATGAATTTATATTTATGTCATCTATGACTTAAGAATGATGCATAAATTAATTTTTAGAAAATTTTGTAAATTATTAAATTTCACTATTAACCAAAAATCGATGTATTTCTGAAAAATGCCAAAAACTCAACCCTTCCATTTTTTTACATGTAGAATTAAAAAATGAACTCATTTTTTTGAAGATAATATCCCAAATATTAGAACGTTAATTTTTAAATAAAATAATAATATATTCAAAAAATATATAAAACCTAACGAATTTTATAACACCGTGAAGATTAATCAAGGTCTCATAAAATTCTAATATAACAATAAAAGAACATAACAAAAATTTATGATTACACTTCTTGTAATTAATAGTTTATTAAAATTACCATACTAATAGCAAAACTATAATTAAAGTTTTATGAATTTAAAAAATACCAACACTTATATAAATATCATATTGTCACTTATAATAGGCCTTTTTATTATACATTCATTTCTGATGATACTTTTCATTTAGCTAATTTACTATTCTTTAGAATAATATTATTATTTATAAGGGTATGATTACAATTCATAAGGGACAATTACTATTCAACAAAAAATATGTTTGTCCTATAAGATGACAAATAACATAATGATCAATAAGGTGTATATCTTTTATCCAAAAATTCAAATAATAGAAGCAGTAATATTATTTTTACCTTCTACTTTATAACTATCTCCTTCAAAAAAGTTTCATTATGTAGAGACTTAGTGTTTCATGTATTTTAATTAATTTTTAAAACCTTGGGGTTTTCTAATTATATATTAATTATTTTTATGATTCCAAACATTGAATGAGTTTTTTAAAATTAAAAAAATAGAAGATACATAAATTAATTTATAGTTAATCTCAGATATGGGATAAAAAGTGTGTTTTTAATGTAAAAATGATGACATTTGTGAAATGTTTTTTATCCAATTTCAGTATAAAATTTATTATAATTACATATAATAGACTATTTAACATATTATTGAACTAATTATTCATTAAACCCGATTCAACTTAATAAATTAATTACATGAAAATATGTATTCAATTAAAATTCATTATTTTTTACTATTAATCTGAAAATTATAGAACATATAATATTTCAAAAAAATTACCCTATGAAAATTTTGACATGCTCCATTAATATTTTTTTGTTTATTTTGAAATATAAAAATTATTAATGTTTAAAAATTATGTATTACGATAGGTTATACATTAAGAGGTGACAACATTACCTTTAGAAAAATATATGTTTTTATTTTTAATATTGGGGTTTTTCTTCTCATATGACTATAAAATATATTTCATGACCATAAAAAATTGACTGGATGTAAAATAAATAAATTATCACAATTAGTTAATATTATTCATTCTCTTTAATTTAACGGAAGTGTTATATATAAATTTATTAAAAAAATAAGGTTTAAATAATATATTATTGTTCAGTAAAACAAAATCTTGAGTGTCATGCAAGCCATCACTGAATTTTTGTTACATGTGATGTAAGATAACTAATTATTTTATGAATTACATGATAAATAATAATTAAATTTGATTTTAAATTTTAAATATATGATAATTTATGAGAGGTTATACACCTTTCTACATTTCGTGTTGAATTCAATACGTGATATCCTATAAAATTTACTCTTTTATAAATTTTGGGGTGTTACAAAAGATGATCCTAATAGATTCTTACAAAGTAAATTTTGAAAATTTTTCCAATAATATATTCCTAAACTATGATGATAGCCATTTAGATAAAATTAAATTACTAATGGGTTTTTTCATTTTTTTTCAATGTTGGGAAATAATAAAAAACTAGAAGTCGATATTTTTTTAATATAATTGATGTTGATGATAATGTCCTAAGATTAATTAAAAATTATTGAGAATTGTTATTGATATCCATGTTGAGAATGATATTCTAAAAAATTCTTGAGATATGTTAGGTTATTATAAAATAGATTTACAGTGGTCAAAACCATAGATTTTATGATATGTTTCTTATCAAATAAAGATAATTTATTTGATATATTCCAATAAACACAAAAACGGATTATAAATGAATATTATTGTAATATAACATTATAAAATAGCTAATAAATTTATATATTGAATATAAATAAATATAAATTTAATATATTACATATTTTTTAAGAAAAAATAAATTTTTTTGATAAATAAATAATCACTTTTTATTAAATCCATATTGTACATGAAGATGTCATTTTTCCTAAAAATGAATTTAATAGATTTGTAGGAGAAAAAATATAATTAATTTTATCTAATTTTAAAAAATATATTTTCAATAATGTAATTTATTTTTCAAATAATAATGCCAAAATTATGGTATAATTAAACTTTGATAATTTTATAAATGATTTATTTTTCAATTACCATTGAAAAAGACATATTTTTATTGAATAATCAATTTTAATTTCAAAAAAAATTCCATTTATATAATAATTCAAAAGTAAAAATAAGTCATTTATAATTTTATTTATTTAATTAATTATATTTGATTAAATTTTATTTCTTATTTTGGAAAAATAAATTTTTATATTTAACAATAGTTTTTTCTGGAAGAAATCATTTCAACGTGTTTTTATTTTTTAATATTTAATAATATTCATCCAATTTTTTTAAGTGAATTTTTATGTTTGGATTCTATATTTGGAATTATGAGTATTAATTTTGGATATTATGGCATATTTATTTTTCTAATTATGAATATTATTTTTGGTTATTATTTTTCACCTCAGTAATGGTAAAATGAGTAAAATATGTTCAATCCAATGACATAAGTTGTTAAAAATAATCTAAGTCATACTTTAATTTAATTTTTACTAGTGATGTTAGTCTATAAACATAAAATACTCTAAACTGTGTATAATCTGTACCATTATTCATTTAAATTTACTTATATATTATTTTATGATTGGAAGAAATTATAATTTTTTTCTCAGAACATTAATATATTAAATTATTTTTCATATGGATATAACATAACATCTTAAGAAATTATATAATAAATAATTTCTATTTATTAATTTTATTTATAGAGTTAAAATAATATTACGTAATTTTTCATTCAAAATGAAAAAACAATTTTTTTAGCCAAATTCATTTATCAATAATTATTGTATTTTATATAAAATTGAGATATCAAAATTATATATCTTATATTTTAATTAATTCTCATATATATTTAATTAGTCATTTCAAAATTTTAGTATTGTGAATATTTTTCATTTTACTAAATTGACTAATTTTTTAATTAATAGAGAAGAAGGATTTTTTTTAAAAATTGTAGGTTCATTTCCTAAATATAAAAAAATATTATTTGAATAAAGATAAGTTAAAATAATAATTTAATCAATATTATTATTAATAATAAATTTAAAGGTTCTATAATGGATTTTATATGAGAATTGAGTGTGAAATCAATTTTACACATAAAAGATAATTGTCTGAAATGGAATTTTTCATCATGCTTTTTAGGATTCATTTAAAATTAAATTATTCCACCTCCACAAATTAAAAATAAACAAATTAATTCGATATTTTCAATTAGAATAATGAAGTTTTGATAATATTGTAAAAATAATTTTTTGACCTAATGAATTGTAAAAGTAGAAAAAACATATTTCCATTGGTAAAAAATTTCATCTCATTTTCCACTCCATTACGATATATTTTTTATTATGAAAATAATTACATTATATTGTTTATATAAGTCCCCATTGAAATATTTAACAAGAATATATATTTTCTCATTATTAATAATGATTTAATTAAATGTATAAAAGAAAAAATTATATTAATTCAATCTTCATCGAGTCATTTTTTCAATATTCATATATTCCAAAATTCTTTTATAAATATCCATTTATTTTCTCAGGTGATTTATAGAGGGAATGTTATGTTATCAAATAATTTTGATTTCGTTTTAAGGGAATAATTTTAATTTCTCATGAATGGTTTATTTAAAACATTATTTATAAAAAATTAAATTTTATCTTTTGTAACATATATGTCGTTAAGATACATTGTGTCCACCATAAAAATTGTATACACTTTAGCTTATTCTATGTTATTTCAATTGATTTTCTAATAAAAAAATAATGAAATATTAAATTAATATTAATATTGAATTTAATTTTTCCCTTTAACATTATTTTATTATAAAACATGTATTTATGATGAATATATTGATTTCTAGGCCATTTACATTCACTGGAAGGATTCACTTTATTATGATCAATATTAATTGAACATTGTATTTCTATTAAATATATATATTCATTATATCATTAATATAACTATTTCCTAATTCGTATGTCATTTCTATGTATGGTTTTTTTCTTTTAATTAATTTTAATTTACAATATAATTACAAATATTTTATATCCATTACATAATATAACAATTTGTTGATCGAGAATTTTTTTATGGATTAAATTGTTTACTAAAAATATGAGAATTGCATTGGAAATATAGTCACATGTTGGACTTGTTATAGATACCCCCTTAGTGAATCGATGTGTCTTATGGGAAAAAAATATGAATAACATTATTTAAATGGTGTTCGGGTGTAAATATAACAATTTTTTTATAATATATATGAATATGGCCTCCACATTAATGATATCATGAAGTGTGATTACATAATGTATAATATAACTAATTACCATCATTGAAAATTCATGTATTATTATTCATGAGATTATTGAATATGATATTATCCACGAAATAATTTCACACAAAAATTAATGATTAAATGGAATGTTTTTATATCACATTATATATTTATTTTGGATTATATATTCATGATATAATTATTTGTATTTATCTCTTTCCGATCACTTATTATAACAAACCAACTGTTTTCTTTTTAGTAGAATATAAGGAATAATATTATAAATAATATCATGGATGAATGAATGTTTTTATGATATGTATTATATAATTTAAATTTAATATGTGAATAATGAATTTATCTGGTCATTCTAAATACTAAAATTCTTAGTCATTTGAGATGATATCATTTTTATCTTATACCAATATATTAATGTAAAAACTGACTTTGGTTTTCTGGATTTGGTGTTGTTATTTTTTCTATTAAAATATGATAGAAGAAAACATGGGTATTGAATTTTAAATAAAAATAACTGATATTAGAAGCATGTTAATCCCTTATATAATGTGTGAAAATTTAATATGATTTGAATTTTATTTTATGGATTAATATTCTTGATGATAACTATTTTACCTAAACTGTGACATTATTCAGTGATTGAACTTAATAGACTATAAGGGATTTCCACCTATTGAAAATATACATATTACCCTACTAGGGACATCAACAAATATAGTATTGGAACTAAGGAGATCATAAACATATTAAGGAAGTGTATTGTGGTTCTGATTAATATATTTGAATTAATGTAGTCTGATTTTGTTCCATAGAATTATTCCCCAATGTTAAAGGGTTTTATTCTATTGAAGCCTCCATCATATAGTTGAACAACTAACCGATTTGTAGATGACAAATGGTCTAAGTCACTCAAAATAATGATCATCACTATGGTATGTAATGATGTTGATGATTTTGTTATAGAAGTGTAATATTTTAATGACGTAGTTGATAATTTTTTTTAATTAATTAAAAACATTTAATATCCTTAATAGGTAGAAATGGTAGACAAGAGATCATTTAATTTTATTTTCATTGAGAAATAGTTAACTCAACAATAGAGAGATTAAATGGAGATTTAGTTCCTCAAATTAATGAATTAGTAAGAAAATAGTTTTGAAGAGATATAGGACAACTTTATATGATTATATATAAAAGATTAAGAGGACATATGTAATATGGAATGAAATATTGACCATTTCCTTTATGATATTTTGTAGAGTCTTCTATGGGAAATAGTTTCTCAAATATTTCAATAATATGATTATATTGTATCTTGTTCCATTATGGGGGAGAAGGAATTTTATAGATCCTATATATTCAATGGAAATTAATGAATTTAGATGTTGCATGAACAATGTTAAATGAGGAAATAGTCATTGAGGAATAATATAATGAATAAATTCCAATCATTTGAATATTTCCAAAAGAAACATTTTATATAATGATTGAATCACATAGATGATTTTTAAACATTAATAGAAATATTTTATCGAGTTAATGGATATAAGGAAAAAAATTCACACTACTATCTAAAGGTTAAACTATAATCAAATAAGGAAATATTCAAACCAATGTCCAAAATGTCAGGATATCATCTGCAGAATAGGCAAAAAATAGAGGGACATGTTTATGATATCACTACAGCTGAGGTTGATGTTAAAAATGATGTGTTGGTGAATAATATAATTATATACAAATTTTTTTTACTAGTTTATGTGATTCTATACCATAGAAAATTGTAATAGGTTCATGGATTTCCATTAAAATTAGTTTTATCTTTAATAACATAGGAAGGGTGTTTTGATTCAAAATTCCATGTGGAAATATCTTGACAATAAGGATGTGTTCAAATTTTTCCTTTAAGAAACATAAATTTCCCCTATTTAATGACATTATTATTATACTTTTGATTAATGGAATGTCTATATATAAGGATCTGGTTTTCCTATCAAAAAGAATGTCTATATATAAATATGATATTATTTCATTTCTGATCTGGTAGATTTTTCTTATACATACTTATTTCAATATTTATGTAGAATCCACCATTTATTTATTAAAATGATTTATTAAGGAAATTATAGGGTATTGTTGATTTATAATATTATGTCAACATAATCATTATAATTTTATCATAAAGGTTAATATTCATATTTCAAAATAAATTGCTAATATAAATGTGTTGTTTTATAATGTATGAAGCCTTAATGAACATTCCTACTTATATAACATTTTTATGCCTTGTAGATTATTTATTATGTTTTCAGCAATTTCGTGAAGATGAGTTCATAATGAAATATTATTTAACTATTTTAATTCCAATTTCTTTATTTCTCTAATTGACATCATTTTTTCTAAAATCCTAAATTTCATATGAATATATGAATTTTATATTCATTAACATTCTATTGAAATATTTACATTATAAATATCATTAATTAATTGAAATTATATTTCCAATAAATATAAATAATGATTTTATGATGGATATGATTATTTCTTAAAGTATATACCTTTTATACAATGGTGGTTAACTTTTAATATTATATAATTGACTAATCAAATATTTTCTTCCATGTTATTTAATAAATATTTTTTTTTTGAATGAGAATATTTTTTTGAATTAAATTATTTATTCAATATATGAGAAATTAAATATACTTGTTGTGATGGGTGGGGCAAAATTGTAGATATCCCATCAATGCATCGATTGGTCCCACAAGATAAATCAATTTTCTATACATATATAAATTTTTTTAGTTTAATCCAACCCATATTATAAACTATATTGGAATAAGACCATAAGGATATATATATCATGATGTTTAATATAGTGATATCCAATAGTATTAATTTCCTCAATTGAGAATTTATTTATTAATGAATTTTATATTATTCAAGTATGAATATCATTGTCAAATTTTTTATAAAATGGTATACATTTATGAAAAATACCTCATTATATTGATTATACATTATTCATTCATGATATATTCTATAGTACATAACATATATAAGGAATTTAAGATCACACATTATTTTTATTATTTTCCCAAAGAAATAAAGATGTATATGATCAAGAATATCAATGAAAATGGAATATTTTTATGCAATGTATTTTATTTTTCCAATTTAATAATAGAATAATATATTTATATTTTTCTTCAAGAAAACTAAATTGATCAGTCCTTCGGGTTGAGATACATTCAATCATATACCGATGTTATCAAGTAGACACTGAATATTAGTCAATTGAGTTGGGTTTGTGAAATAAATATATTTTATATCTGGTTCTATATTATTATTGTAAATATTAATCGACTACATTTTTGTGGAATTTTAATTTTAATTTTTAGTCCTTAAATAATTGGATTAAATTCTTATGAAACTCTTGAAGACTTTTTATTCAATTGATATAAAAAAAACAAATGACACTCAAAATTTTTATTGTAATATAATTTCATAGATTTTTTGCTTGCATGAATTTTATATATGAATAAAAAATATTTTTTATTTGATATAAGTTTATATTTTAATTCCATTTTTATCATGATGACATTAAGGCTAATGAAAATAAATATTTAAAAAAATTACAATCATGGTATTTTATCCTAATAAACATATTATCGAATGATTTAAAGTGAGAAATTCCAATATCCTTTTGAGAAAATTAAATATGGTTTAAAATAACAAACACAATAAAATTATGTTTTATGATTCATTTTATAAAAACATTCATTATCAATAAAATTAAAAAATATATAGATATTTTGGAAATTGTAAAAATGGATAATGAGGGGTTAAAACTAACCGATAAGGGTCCAATTATCACCTAAAAATATCTAATAATATTTTATGATCGTATATATAATTATAATCGTTGTAAATAAAAATTATCATTTTGGGGCCATATTGTTGTGAAAATTAGTTTTCATTAATTTATTACTTTATGAAATTCTATGAGTCATCGCACGTCACTTTTAAAAGGGATCATCCTCTCCTATATTCCTAACATATTTTGATCATTACATATATTGGAAAATACCTTCAATAATATCTTAATTGAACCATTCACCACATAAGAGGGTATCTAGACTTTCCAAAATTCCATCTTTTCATGTAATAATTAGTATTTCAAAAGTGGTTTCTGGAAATAGAGGAATATATCTTAACTGAGTACAGTCGATTATATTTTATCCTATAAATCTATTACTCATTTTTTAATGTTTCTAATATTTTCAATTAAGTATTATTAAAATGATGAATTTTTATTTTGAAAATGGAACAATCATTATATAACATGGTTCTATTACATGGGGAAATGAAAAATCACTAGTGCATTCATATAGACTACCACTTGAACGAACTGTTGTTTTTTATCACTCCTTCAAATTAAGGAATATAATGATATAATAATATATATGATATAGAGTATATAATAATGATTATTTAATGTAAGTTTTTATTTAACATTATTTTTTCAACCCTTCAAATTGTGAAAACAATGTTAATGCATACGTATGGCCAACTGTGTAAGGAATCATAATTTTCGTGGGAATTTTATTCATAAATACATGTGAATTTTACGTGTCTACTAAAATTTACGGCGCTTGATTCTGAGGACCGGTGTGCCTGGAATCAATTTTTAATGTTTTGTTCAGGTATGTTTAGTAAATGTACAAGAGGGATTCTATAACTTTTGAACAGGTTCAGGGAATAGAAATCTGAGGGTATCGTTGAACTTATAGTATAAGGCATCGGCCTTAAACCTTACTTAATCTTGAGTTACTTCAAGAATACACGTTGAGGATCTTTTCAGGTTTAGAGTTTTAGAGAATTAAATCATAAAACATGCATTACATTCCACATTTAAACAAAGTGGTTACATAAAAGATAGTACTCATTTTTCCCATCAATAGAAAAATATTTAAAATAAAACATGGATTCATTCTTGACACTTCATTAACATTATCATCACATCATGTACCTTTCCCTTGACCTGTGAAAAAACAATTCAAAAACATGGGATGAGGATAACAAGCTCAGTAAGGGATATAAAAGTATGAAGTGGAAAAAATAGTCCATTATTGAAATCATACTTTACTCATAAAACATAATCACGTTAACATACCTCATCAAATCATGAATAAATCATAGAAATCATAAGACATAAAGTTAACTTGAGGCATTCATAACATTCTTACGTAGGGAGTTACCCTCTTGGTAACGTTTGGAATACCCATCACAGTATATTCCCTAAATCTCTTCGGAGAAACCTTAACATTTAACTCATTCGTGTTACCCAATGCATTGGAGAGCTATATCGGGCTCACCTGCCCATAGTTTATCACGGAACCACCCGTCTTCATAATAATTCCCATGAACCATAACATAATCGTATCACATAAAACATACATAAAGGAAACATAACATTTCCACATTTCAATTACAAGATATCAATACCACACATTGATATAATAAAAACATTATGAAAACCATTTTCAATACAAAAAAAAAGAAAAGTAAAACATGGTATTTATTTTTCTTTTAAAAAAATTATGGCTAGTAGAGGATGCTGAAACTCAAATAATGGCCACAGCGGCGGAGAAGACATTAGTGCCGCATTCGTATGACAAAAACATCCCCTTCTATTGTTTAGTAAAATGATTTGTATAAAAAAGATTCATTTCGGATAAATGTAAAAGTCAAAGGGGTTTATACACCGTATAAAAGAAGGTTGTGTATAAAAAAAATATTTCTCAATGAAAGGAGATTGAGACGAAGTCCCATACCTCGGGTCCGACTTGACTCGATCATTCTTTAACGCCCTGAATAATAAACTTGAGTTAATTTATACTTTCTTAAGAACCGTCTTCATGTTTATTATTACTTTTATATCACTTATTACCATGTTATGAACCCTATGTAATTATTTATGTTAATAATGGTTGTTTTGTCGATCATTAGTACTTGAGTCGAAAATAAACTATTTATAATTACAAGTTGTTCATGTGGTAAAATATCCACTATATCAATAATTATATTCATGATGTAGATATCATATATATCATATATATCCAGTATATACATGCATTTATAATATTACATAGTCATTTAGAGGTAAGAAATGAAACACACCGTTCATGGAGACGGTAAGCCGTACGTACGCATGAATGCTACTTTCATTTCTACGTCATATTAATGGAATTAAAACTAAATGAGAGATAATTATATTTTAATTCCATAATTATATTCATCATTTAGATGTAACATACATCATATATATCGATTATATATATGTACTTAAAATAGTACATTACATTTGGGGACAAGAAGTGAAATGCACCATTCATGGAGACGGTAAGTCGTACGTATGCATTAATGCTATTTTAATTTCTATCTCATAATTTAATGGAAAGAAATAATAATGATATAAAGGTATATTATAATTCCAGTATAACATCATATATAATAACTTTAACTCCATCCTTTATACGTCCCACATATGGAATTAACGAATCTAATCACTTTGAGGGGGCGGTAGTCCGCACTTCCTAAAATGAAGATATCGTGTTTACCCATAATGGAAATCATAAAGGTATTCCATAAATGAAAAATACAGAAGCTTAAGGAAAACCTAAACATATTATATATCATATATAAATATAGTGACATCTTAATGGCCACCTTTGAAGGTGTTATATGAGTGTTGAACAATCATCGTTTCGTGAGACAGAAATTCGCCATCCACAGAAATAATATGTTCTGTAACCATTAGATGTAGTTGTGTGTAAGTGTAGCTCGAATACTTCACATAAAAACATCCTAGTATATTGAAGATACAGGTGTTGTTATAAAATAAAGGAATAAAAAGAGTTTAGGGGGTTGGGGAAGCAAAATAAAACATAATAACACAATAGAAAACACTACCTTTAAAACGGGTAACTCTTTTTGATTTGAGCTCAAAGGCTTCCTTGGGAAGACTTCTGCTCAATGTGAGGCTTCTAGGACTAAGAGAGGTATGTGGAGAGAAACAATGGGCAGAGTCTGGTGGAGAAAAAGGCTTGAGAGGTGTAGTAAAGGTGGTAGAGGTGGGGGCCTTTTATAAGAGGAGAGGAGGGGCACTCTTGGAAAGTTATAAAAGGTTACGTTATTATAAACTTCTTTTCGTATTTTAAACGTCCCAAAATTAAATATTTCAAGTATTATGTGATAAGAGTTCCAAATCCACCCATAAAATCGGTTTCTTACATGTGTAGGTCTTTGATATTACATTATCTTTTCTTTTTATTTAAATCGTTAAATAATGAGGTAATCGCTACATCATCTTGGTGTCATAAATAATTTAATTAATATAATGTCTAGAAATTATAAAAAAATATCATGATGTAGAAAATATTTTTATCTTTCTAATAAATATTTATAGTCAAAAATATGACTTGTATAACACCATTTAAAAATTGTTTTAGTAAAAAAAACTCATGTTTGTGACATTTTTATTTTAACATTAAATAAAAAGTTATTAATCCATTTTCCTACCAATGTGGTACCATGGGGTCCCCAATTTGACCCATGGATTGTCTTGGTCGACCATGACACATCCAATAAGGGGCGGACATGTTTCAAGGTCATTTCATATTATTAAAACATTATTTTTACCTTAAATTACACCAATTACCTCTAATTGCGATTAAAAACATAAAAAGTTACTATTCACCAAAAAATTATTTTAATCCCATTGAACTAAATTTTACTTCTTAGTGACAACCATGTATGTTGGATTTTTGAAATTCAAAACACAGAGGTGGTAAAATTTCATTAAAACAAAAAATCAGTTTTTTTAACTACCACTGAGTGGTTTCACTATTCATCGAAAATTGAAGTTTTTCAGAAAAATACCAAAACATCACAATAAGATATATTTGATATTCTGAATTCATAAATGATATATATTTTTCAGAATTCAAAACATATAAGTTACATTAATTAATTTAATAATTAATTCCCGTTGTCAGAGCAAATAGCGTGTTTTTATGAAACAATAAGTATCAAAAGATTGACACTAGTTTAAGTCCAATTTCAGAGTGAAATTAATTCCAATGACCACCATTGGATTAAATGGTAAAAATATATTCTAATTTCACTTTAAAAAAAATTCAAAAGATAACATAATCATATAAATAAATTAGACTAAAAAGTGGTTTTGAATTAAAATACAACATTTTTCACTATTCATTAAAAAAATGAACTTTATCAGAAAAATTCCAAAAATTAACACAAAGTAAATATTGATGTCCCGATTCTAAAGAAGAGTTATGTTTTGTCCAATAGAATGTATAAGAGTGAACAAATATATATTTTAAGAGGTTTCTCCATCAAAAGGTGATAGTTCGACCTTTTAGTGAATATTAGAGTATCTATGCCAAAAATTGAATTCTTTTCTTATTTTAAGCCTTTATCTTTTATTGGATAAATATAAAACCATTTAAAAAACATATATAATCATATTTTAGTTATTTCTATTCATTCCCGCCAATACAATGGCTACGTGTTAACTACAATTTAAAATAACATTATTTTATTACTAGTGTGCAACGTAAAATTTCAAATAAACTCTTTGTTGTGTATCGGGTACGCTATCGAACATAGAAACTCATTTAAAGTAAAATTAATATTTAATTCATAAATATTAATAAATATGAAAATTCTTTATTCTTTATTTACCTGGGATGTTACACATAGGGCCGGTATTCTCTTTAGAAGACATTCACCTCGACGACAAATGGTCAGGAATTAAAGTTAGTTTTTGAGTTTTTAAGAAAAATTTAAATAAAAATAAAGTGTTACTTTATTTTTATTCATGGTGGTTAAAACCACCAAGAGGAGGTTAAGGGTCGGGCCACCACACCATAACCTCCCATGAGAGGTTATGGTGGTGCCCCCCCCCCCAAACATAACCTCCCTTGGGAGGATATTTTTTGTGGGGAGCACCAGGGCCTGTAATTCCTTGGAAACCCCCATTTCAGGTAGAGAAACTCTCCACATCTCCCCTTAATGTATGCCAACCCTCTCCACTTAATTGAGCCAACTCCACCCCATTTATTATGTATGTTATCTCATTTAATTAAACACGACATTTTGATTTCATGCATACAATAAAAATAATATACAATCTATTATTTCATTTGGTTGGATTCATTGTTTTGTTGGAAGGGATAATTGAGGAGCTCTTGGAGATAGAACCCCAAGGAGAAGAAAGAACTCTACAATAAGGAACGACCACTGAAGAACAACCTACACCTTATTCCTTCTTCAACCGGAACAATGTAGGGAGCGTCGTCTTTGAAGAATGCCGACGACACCATCCTCAGCTCATCATTTCCAACATCAACGAATCGACGTCCGCCTTTCCTCGACATCATCAACAAATAACGAACCCGAGGTAGGGGATTATTCCAAGTTGGTGATTTCCTTTTATTTTCTTCTCTTCGTTGAAAATAATCATTTCGATGTATTATAAATGATTGATGTTCAACTTCTTTCCTCTTTGTTGAAAAAATGTTATCACCCCTAAACGCAGAGGGTGTGGGCCAAATAAAATGGTTGGACTCCCTCTGTCGATCCTTTGGTGATGTTCCTTCGGCATGGCGACGTAAATACGATGAGGTGACGAAGTTGGCGACGACAAAGGCCATGCTACCCACAGCCTCCGCGAATCACGCTGCCCTGTGGCGCACCGGTGCTCCCGGTCGAACAACGCCGGCCCGAGCGGCACCCGACCCGCCTCCCTACGGCCTACCCGGCCCCACCGACGCCCATCCAGGCAACCCGCGAGCAGCCTGGCGCCCCCGCGCGCTGCCCGGTTCCCTTGGTCGCAGCCCGACATCCCCGTGCAATACGCAACACTCATGGGTGCTGCCCCGAGCAGCCCTGTGACCTGCCCGGCCCCACCGGTGCCCTACCCAGTGCCCCCGAGTGCTACATGGTGCCCCCATGCGCTGCCCACATGCCCCCGCGGCCTGCCCGGCCCCACCGGCGCTCTGCCTGGCACCCCCGTGCACTACCCGCTACCCGCACGTTACCCGCACGCTGCCCGTGCGCTGCCCGGTGCCTTAGCGGCTTTCCCGGAGCACCCGCAGCCTGCTCGGCATCCAACCGGCTTGTTCAGCCCCACATCGGCCTTCCCACGACATGCCCACACCCCGTGAGGCCATCCCGCTCACCAATCAGCCGACCGGATAGTTGGGCCAAGTCACCCGAGCTATGCCCCTCGCGGTGCAGACCGAACCGGCCCTAGCCTTCAGGCCGAGTCACCTACGTGGTGACCTCTAGGACGAACCGCCCCTACAGTCCATTGGATCGGGCCCAGTGGACCGAGAAAAACTAAGTGGGCTGGATGGGGTGACCCAGACTAGGTCGGCCCAGTCTAGGTTGGGTCGAGTCGGTCCGATCGGGTCGGATCGGGCCCAGGCCCACTACATAACCCCTTTTCTTACATTGGCCATATCTTTGGCGCTGGACGTCCGTTTGAAGAACCGTTAGCGGTGCTGGTAATCTCAATGAGATACGGCCCCTTTGAGTATAACCCACTGGAGTTCGGGGTATAGTTGAAATATGGTTAGGTTGGTTCGTACACGAATCCAACGGGGCCCCTGAGACTAAAAGGCTAATATCTAACAGACTGGGCGTCTGATTGACGTGTCGTCTGTTGCATTGATACCCCTATGACAGATCGGGAATTTGAGATACTTCTTCGTGGCCCTTTGTGACAGTTGGAGTATTGACTTGTAGCTCGTGAAGAGGACCCTCCCGAAGACGAGTGAGCGGAGTACGAAGACCTAGTAACTGGCTGGGACCTGACGACTGCTTGACCGTTTCGACTCGGAGTGATTCGACTAGCCTAGTGGGGAGCACCTGGTAGTTGGTGGCAGACCCACGGCAGAGGAGTGCCTGGTAGTTGGCGGCAGACCCACGATACTCGACACGAGGAGTACCTCTACAGGATATTAGGGGGAGCGCCTGGAAGTTGGCGGAAGACCCTTCTCGGAGGAGCACCTAATAGTTGGCCTAAGACCCGCGGTACTCAATAATAGGAGTACCTCAACAGTCTAAGGTTAGTGGGAAGTGCCTGTTAGTTAGAGGTAGGCCCACCGTACTCGGAGGAGGAGGAGTTCTCCTACAGCCGTGGTTTCGACAATGTGACTAAAAATCCTGGTTGAACTAATTCAATGAATTTTGTGTTTTCCTCATGATTGATATGGGTTACTTGATAACATGGGTATATGTAAGGTCATATACCTGAATAATGGTTATTTATTGATTTAATACATTTTGGTTTATCCTTGTTGGATTTTGTGAGACCTTGAGGGTCTAGGGGTCTCTACTGAGTATCGTTATACTCACCCCTGCACATGATATGCCTGCACCTCATTGTGTTGGGTTCAGATGACAGACAGTGCTGACTAAGGCAGAGAGTCGCAGGACTAGATGGTACCCTGAGGTGGATCACTCGGTGTGACAGTACACGGAGCAGACAGACGGACGTGGAGTTCTAAGGAGGCCACTTGTAACTACCTTTCTTGTAGGAACCCCTGTAGATGACTAAGTAACTGCTTTACCTTTCTTCAGTTGTACTTTATTTTCTGTTGTACATGAACTTTCCAGTTGGGATTGTATTTCCAGCCCCTTTTACTTCCAACACTTATTTGTATATAGTTATACTTTGTTTTTTCTTCCATTTGTTTACTCTTTTGTGTTTTTTTATAGTTATAAAGACAGTGCCTTCCTAATATTATGGATTTATGCCTTTGGTACTAGTTTTCGGCACCTGGACTATAGAAGGCGGTCTTGGGGTGGTGATGACATGGGCCCTGGGGGACGGATCGTGACAAAATGGTATCAAAGGAGTCGGTTCTACTGTAGAACATAGAACTCTAAAATTATAATTCTTTGAAGTAATAATGTTAAGGGTACTAACTTTTCTTTTCAGTTCAGGGAGTCCAGTGTTTGTTCGGGTGGCCGATGTATCCATACACCATGACCCTGACCTCTGATTTCCGACTCAGTGCACGAAAACACTGATTGCATGTGTGTTTTCAAAATTTTCTTTATGTCAGATCAACCAGGTCAGCTCACCAGGTATAATATTTTGACCGTGTCACATCTGTTTCATTCAGGACGCCTCCTCGCAGACGACTAGTTAGAGCCTCAGAACTTGTATGCACTGACAGCTCACTAATCGACAAGGCCTCAATGCAGGGCCCTCTTCCAGTTGAGGCACCATCAGAGGCACCAGTGGTACCACTCCCCATTGGGCCACCGATGCCACCAGCCCCATAATCAGAGAGTACACACCATTTGAGCATGTTGCACGAGTTCTAGCGCCAGATGCCACCCACGTTCAGGGGATATAGGGACCCGTAAGCAGATGAGGATTGGCTAGAGGCTGTGGTGAGAGTCTTCAGACTGGTAGGGACACCGGAAGACTTTATGGTGATCCATACTGCCAGCCTCCTTCAGGCAGCAGCTAGCAGATGGTGGAGCTTGATGCTCCAGGTGCATGATGAGGCAACGCTAATCTGGGAAAATTTCTAGAGCCTGTTCTGGGTGGATTTTGTACCATCCACTCTGTACACTGTGCGGATACAATAGCTACTTCATCTGCAAAAGGAAATCATGATAGTAGCACAGTACTCAACGTGGTTCACCGACCTATCGCACTACTCCATAGATATGGTGTGGGACCCATTCTTCAGGGCCTAGACCATCGTGAAGGGGCTCAGGCGAGGGATCAAAGCTCTGATGATCTCCCTTCGCATCCTAGTGAAGACGGGGGTGCATTAGAGATCCCTCTTGGTGAAGAGTTTCCTTACTGATCATTCCCCAATAGCAAGACCCAACACTAGCTAACACGCAGCGGATTTTTCTACAACTGGTAGTAGACAGATGACGTAGAGGTCTCGGAGGACCATACCTATAGGTCTGTGACTGCATGACTCAGGATCGATTGTTCGGGGCACCTAGAGTGGAGAGAGAGCCAGACATTCTAGGAGAGGACATTGTTACTCATGCGGCGGGCTTGGTCACATGGCTCGTAACTGTCCGACCCACCATTCTGATGATCAACAAATAGTTGAGGGACCTTTTAGGAAAAGACATAGGTTTGATCAAGATGGTCCAAAGGGAGTAGGTGAATGTGGCAGAGGAGTTGCATGTGTAGCTGGTGGTGGATGAGGTTTCGAGGTGTTTCCACGACCACCACCCGGAGGTCCACCCCGACCATAGGGAGTAGGTGGATATGGGAGAGCTCAGCTTTGGGAAGCTGAGGCCTGTGATCATGGTGCTCCGGAGATGATACGAGGTACGATCTATGTCTATTCCACCTTAGCTGTAGTTATTATAGACACAACATCCAATCACTCTCACATTGCCACATCCCTTGTTCGGAGCTCAAAGATTCATAATGAGCCATTAGTTTGATCCTTATGTCTAGATACTCATACGGGAGCTGATTCGAAGATTACACACTAGTGCCGATAGTTCGAGCATACTCTAGGGGGAGAGAGAATTGGATGGGTTCTCCTAGTAGCTGCATCGAGGCCTTATGAAGTAATCTTGGGTATGGACTGGTTATCTACATTCCATGCCCAAATAAAATGTATTTAGAGAAAAGTGTGGTGTGCCCACATGGATGGGACCAGGTTTACATTCAATGGAGAGAAGGGAAACCATGCAACACATGACAGATTTACTCGGAGGTAGGGGCAACTGATCACTCATCAATACGCATGCCTTACCCTGAGAGCATTTGATGTAGAGAGTCTGAGCAATCCTATAGTGGTGGACCAGTATGTGGATGTTTTCATTGACGATGTTCCAAGACTAAATCCTTATAGAGAGGTGGACTTTTACATTGACATATACCATACGATGGTACCGATATCTACTTCAGCATATTTGTTGGCTCCCGCTGATCTTTGCGAACTGTGGGTACAACTAGAGGACTTCCAAGGAAATGGATTCATCAAGCCCAATGTTTCTCCCTAGGCATTCCATATTCTGTTCACCAAGAAGGCGGATGGGAGCTTGAGGCTCTGTGTTGACTAGCATCCCCTGAACCAGATGACTGTGAAGAACAAGTACCCACTTTTGAGGATTGAAGTCCTCTTTGATCAGATAAAGGGAGCACAATGGTTCTTGAAGACAGACCTCTGATCAGGCTATCACCGACTCAGAGTTCGAGACGAGGATGTGTAGAATATGGCCTTCAGATGTCGTTACGGCCACTACATGTTCTTGGTTATGCCTTTTGGCGTAACCAAAGCTCTAGCAGTGTTCATGGGAATCCGGAACAGGATCATACATAAATACCTCGATCTATTTGTCGTAGTCTTCATGAAAAACATTCTGATCTACTCGACTACTAAGAAGGAGAATGCCTACAATTTTTAGGTAGTATTGGACACACTCTGAGAGCACCAGCTTTATGGTAAGCTCTATAAGTAACAGTTTTGGATTCGAGAGGTTCACTTCTTGAGACACATCATCTCAGAGGCTAGATTTGCAGTAGATTCAGTGAAGAATGAAGTCGTACATGCTTGAGAGACACCCATGAGTATGATTGAGGTATAGAGTTTTCTGGGTTTGGATGGATACTACCGGAGATTCGTTCCAGACTTCTACAGAGTTATAGCACCACTATCAGCCCTCACGAAGAATGGGAAAACCTTCATGTGGTCGGAGAGATGCCAGCAGAGCAATCAGGAGTTGAGGCAGAGGCTAAATATTTCCACCATTTGAGGCTTCCAGAGGAGGGCGTAGGGTACGTTGTTTACTGCGACACATCAGGGACCGGAATTGGGTTTTCCTAATGCAAGAGCAGGCAACGATCGCATACGGTTCTCTCCAGCTGAGACAACATGAGCAGAACTATGCTACCCATGACCTGTAGTTAGAAGCAATGGTCTTCGCCATGAATATGTGGTGGAACTATCTGATGGGTGAATGTTTTACTGTGTACTCTGATCACAAGAGTATCTGGTATATCTCTCTCAGAAGGGCCTGAACATGAGACAGCGATGTTGGCTTGAGTTCCTCCAGAACTATGACTATGAGATAGTCTATACTCTTGGGAAGGGGAAAGATGTTGCAGATGCACTCAGTTAGAGATCCGATATATAGCTACATGGTGAAGCGATAGAGCAGCTGGCTACTTTATAGATATCTTTTATGGATAGAGATGGAGAATCCTTCCTAAAGTCTCTTATAGTCACTACCCCACTTCATAAGCGAGTCAGGGAGGCACAGCATGGGGACACTGACTGTGAGACATGACGTGCTCAGATATCCATAGGGCAAGCACCTAACGGATTATCTGAAGGTGGGGAGCACATAATCATCTTAATAGGATGTACCTTGGTACCAGTGGAACTTCAGGAGGAAGTGTTGGGGGAGTTCCAAACATCCCCTCTAGCGGTACATCCAGTAGTAGCGAAGATGTACCAGGATCTTTGACGACAGCACTGGTGGCTAGGTATAAAGAAGGTGGTAGAAGAGTTTGTCTCACAGTGTCTCACTTGACAGCAAGTGAAGGCAGAGCACCAGGTACCAGCAGGCTTATTTCAACCTTTAGAGGTCCCAGACTAGAAGTGGGATGGGATATCCATGGACTTCGTGATTGGTCTTCCACGTACATCTAGGGGTCACGACTCGATGGGGGTGATCGTCGACCGACTCACCAAGTCGTCCCACTTCCTACCGATCAGAGAGCTAGGATAAGTAGAGATCTTGGGTTGCCTCTATATACAGGAGATTGTTAGACTACATGGATTACCTTCCTGTATTTTCTCTGACCATGATACACGGTTTACTTCTCAGCTATAGAAGTGGTTGCCGGAGGCATTCAGGAAACAGATTTTCTTGAGCACTGCCTTCCATCCTCAGATAGATGGTCTGACTGAGTGGACCATCTAGAATCTCGAGGACATGATACGTGCATGTGTCCTCGACTTCGGCCAATGCTGGGAGGATCACGTACCTTTGGTGGAGTTTTCTTACAACAACAATTACACTCTACCATAGGGATGGCACCTTTTGAGTCCTTGTATGACGACCTAGCAGATCACCCTTGTGCTGGACTAACCAAGGGGAGTCAGCACTAGTGGGACAAGAGATGGTCTAAGCTACCACCGAGAAGGTGCATATCTTCCCAGAGTAGATGAAGACTGCACATAGCAGGCATAAGCCATATGCTGACTGGAGACGGAATCCTCTGGATTTCGAGGATGGATACCACGTCTTTCTACGGGTCTCACCTCGACAAGGTCTACAGATATTTGGCCGAGGTGGCAAGTTATCTCCATTGTTAATTGGACCTTTCCAGGTCCTCAGTAGAGTAGGCGAGGTGGCTTACTACTAAGCTCTTCCTCCTCAGTTTTACTGGGAGGACGACGTCTTCCACGTATCTTAGCTAAGGAGATACGTGCAAGACCATACACACATTATTGACCACGGAGAGCTGGACGTCGAAAATGGGGTGACTTTCATGGAGGTTCCATTGGAGATTTAGGATCAAAAAGAGCAGGTCCTACATGGACGGTCGATACCTCTAGTGCGTGTTTGCTGGTAGCACGGGAACCTCCATTAGAGCACATGGGAGCGGGAGGCTCATATGAATGCTCAGTATCCCCACTTGTTCCCTTAGAGTGAGTTATGGCTTACGGGGACGTAAAGCCCTGAGGTGGGGAGAATGTAAAGATGCAGAATTTCCATGGTAATTTTTTTCTTAAATATATAGGAATTTTAGGAGTCTGTGAAAATTTACTATGCTTGATTCCAAGGCCCGGTGTGCTCGGAATAATTTTCTGATGTTTTCTTTGGGTGCATTCAGTAAAGGTACAAGCGGGATATTATAACATTTGAACCCATGATCAGAATCAAAATCTGAGGGCAGCGTTGAACTAATAGCTCCGGTATTCTCTAAAAAAAGACTTTCACCTCAATGGCAGATGGTCAGGAATGAATGTTAGTTTTGGAGTTTTTAAGAATAATTTTAATACAAATAAAGTGTGACTTTATATTTATCCATGGTGGTTAAAGCCTCCAAGAAGAGGTTAGGGGTTGGGACCACCACACCATAACCTCTCATGAGAGGATATGGTGGTGAGGCCCACCCGAACATAACCTCCGTTGGGAGGATATTTTTGGTGGGGACCACCCAGGATGGTAACTCCTTGGAACCCCCCATTTTAGGTGGAGAAACTCTCCATCTCCCCCTTTAATTTATGCCAACCCTCACCACATAATTGAGCCAACTCCACCACATTAATTAAGTGAGTTATCTCATTTAATTAAACAACACTGTAAAGACCCGTAAATTTCAAGGAATTTTTTTTCTTAATTCTATTTGGAATTTTACAAGAGGGCAGTTTCTGACGGCACCTGATTCCGAGGCCCGGTGTGCCCGGAATCATTTTCTGAATATTCGCTCGGGTACGTTCAGTGAACGGGCGATCGAGTTTTTCTAACTTTTGAACCGGTGCCCGGAATCGAATTCTGAGGGCACCAATGAAATCGTAGAGCCGGTTTTTGCTTAGAAACACCTCTTCCGGAGTTGCGTTTGCTCGGGTGTGGTTTTTAATTTTCGGGCTTAAAGATAAGAAATAAAATAATTTTGCGACAACTTTATTTTATTTCACTTAAGACACTTGGAAGCCACTTGAAGCCACTTAAAGGCGGCTTGAATTGAGTTGAACTGGATAGGATGCTATCCAGAAATATCCTACCCCCTTGGTAGGATATTTGTGAGGTGGGGCCCGCACGAGCCCCGCCGTTTCTTTCCGCTAAGAAACGCACCTGTGAAAACCCGTCTTATTGAAAGTCAACTGACGCGTTTTCTAAATTCTTAACAGACCATTTAATTGGGCGGTTTATTTCGTGAATTAAATGGCCTGTTTCTTTCGTTGGATTAATTCAACGAATTAATTCAATCGTTTCTTAACCTGTTTTCGTGTGTTGGCATATTAATAAAATAAGACCAACCCAAAATCTTTGGATAAGATTTGAGAGGATCCTTGTTTCTTCTTCTCCCTCGCGAAGAACGCGAAGAACGCGAAGAACGCGAAGAACACCGAACCCGGAAATCGACGACGCTTCCATCCGAGACGTCATTCTCCGCCCCGATCTCCGATCACCGACCGTTGAGGTGAGTGATTTCGGGTTTCCTCACAAGGTTCCTTCCTTTTTGGTGTTAAACACAGATTTAATTATTTATAATTTAAATCTGTTGTTCTTGGTCCGTTGAGCTCGCCGACTCAACGCCGGATTCCGCGACGACGCGACGCCTCCCCGCGACGACGCGACGATCCCTCTCTTCCGCGACGAGCTTTTCCGCGAAGAACGCCCACGCGCGATGATCAACGAGGTAGGGATTTTATAATTTTGGAATACCCCTCTTATATTCCCGTGAACGTTCTTTAAAAATTAAGGAGCCGGTTTCAAATGAACAATTTTATTTTATTAAAATTGTCGGATCATGTGTTGAACAATTTCTCCCGTTGTTTTTTTATCTAACGCGGAGGGTGCGGGTCAAACGAACACGGCCCGGCAACCCTCCGTCGTTCTTCGTGTTTTGCGGATTTGGCGGGCGACGACGGAACGTGCCGCAACGGGTGTTTGATGATCCCGCAGTAAAGAACAGAACTCGGGAGGAACAACGGCGCAGATGGGAAGGAAAACGGGCCACCGGAGCGACTCCGGCGGCCCGCGGAAGCCGGTGGTGGCGCGGGTCGCCGGCGCGGCGGCGCCGGCGGCCGGAGGCGGCGGCACCCCGGGGGTGTCTAGCACGACACCCCGCGGGTGCCGCGGGTGTCTGGCCGACACCCCGCGGGTGCCGCGGGAGTTTCCCGCGGGGCGGCGGCTTTCCCCCGCGTCGGCCGCTCGGCCGAGCCGAGCCGGACCGGCCCTGGCCGGGCCGGGCCGGGCGGCCAACCAGGCGGGGGGTCGGCCGGGGTCGGCCCGGGCCCGAACCCCCCGTCTTCGGACAAACTTCGTTCAAATGGCCGTATCTTGAACTACGGGCCTCCAAACGACCCGTCGTCAGCGGCAACACGATCCTTGGATCGAGACGGTCGTTTCGGTATATCGCACTCAACGTTTCGGAATACTTTGAGTTCGGCCGGGTTGGTTCGTACACGAAACCAACCGGGCCCTCGGAGCGGAAACACTCATATCTTGAGCCACGGACGTCCGATTGACGTCCCGTCAGCTTTGTTGAGTTACTCTTTGTGAGACGGATCTTTTGGCACCCTCCGACCGAGGTTTGGACGCAGGTGGAGTACGGTTGGGTTGGTTTGTCCTTAAAAACTAACCGGGCCCCTGGGACGAAAAATCCAATAACTCTCAGACCGGGCGTCCGATCAACGCGCCGTCTATTGCGTTAAGTTCCTGTTGACGATGCGGAACTTTTGGATACATCAACTCTGGACTTCGTGACAGTTGATGTATCAGCCTCTCGGCTCGTGGAGCGGACCCTCCCGAACGAGCTTGCTGTGTGTGGGAACCCTAGTGCTAGCTGCGACTGGTTCCTCGACGGCGACGACTGTGCAGAGATCCTCCGTGGACTCCGACGACGACCGTGCAGAGATCCTCAGTGGACTGCGGCGGCGACTGTGCAGAGATCCTCAGTGGACTGCGATGACTACTGCACTCAGCGATCCTACGTGGATCAGTGCTACAGGTCCTGCGTGGGCCCGGTCCTGTGTGGGCCCGATCCTGTACGGATCCGATCCTGTGTGGGTCAACACTCAGCGGCTCTGTGTGAGCCAACTCCTACAGGTCCTGCGTGGGCCCGATCCTGTGTGGGTCCGAACCTTTGTGGGTCACTGCAGAGATTAGTTACCTATCGATCCTTCGTGGGTCCGACGACTTATATGGATCAGAGATCATCTTTTCGTCATCCGAAGAAGTATACCTGTGTGAGCTGAATCTTGTGTTTCTCTCCTTTGTGGATTGTGTTGAGTTATCCTGTGTGGATTTACTGTTTACTCTCCTTTGTGGATTGTGTTGTTCTATCCTGCGTGGGTATGCGTTTTGCTTTCCTGTGTGGACTGGGTTGTGCTAGGGCTCGGACGTTGGAGCCGATCGGGGAATTGAAGACTTAGGTATATGTATGGGCATATACCTAAGCCGTGTCAGATGTTACTTCGTGATTGTATCTCTCCTTCGTGGCTTATCCATTGTGGATTTCGGGAGACCTTCAGGGGTCTCGGGGTCCCTACTGAGTAGCTTATACTCACCCATGCACGGGCTATGCCCGCACTTCGTGGTGTTGGTTGCAGACGACGGACAGCGCTGATCGTGGAGGAGGCGTGCGGAGCAGGACAGTACCTGGAGGTGGACCAGTGGGCGGGACGTCCTCGGAGCGGTTAGGTGGACCCGAGGAGCAGTGGAGGCTATCTGTACCCACCCTTCAGGTTGGACTTCCAGAGGATGGCTCGACGCTGCAGTTTTTCCTTTCAGTTGCTGTTTTTCCTTTCAGTTGTACTTTATAGTTGGGCTTGTATTTCCGGGCCCTTTTACTTTCAGCACAGCTTGTACAGTTTTTACTTAGTGTTTACTTTTCCGCTTGCTTACTCTGTGGTGCTTGTTTACATTTCAAAGGAAATGCCTTCCCTTTTTATTGGGATTTATGCCTTGGTGCTAGTCGCCAGCCCCTGGCCTATGGAAGGCGGGCTTGGGGTAGTCACGGCACGGGCCCCGAGGACGGGTCGTGACAAATTGGTATCAGAGGAGGTCGATTCTACCGCAGACTCTGATCTTTCTTCTATGTGAAGCAATAGTGTTTAGCGTATTAAGTGTGGTTATCAGTCCAGGGAGTCCAGTGTTGGTGAGGCGGCCGACGTATCCATACAACAGGACCCTGACTTCTGGTTTCCGACTTAATGCATGAAAATATTGATTGCATGTGTGTTTCAAGTTTTCTTTGTGATTACTTGTGTCAGCTCACCAGGTATAATGTTCTGACCATGGTGCACTTGTTTCCTTTTCAGGATGGCACGACGACAGCAGCCAGCTAGGGTTCCTAGAGTAGTGCGCGACGACAGCCCGCCGAGCGACGAGGCCTCGGTACAGGGCCCGTTGACAGCAGAGGCACCGGCGTTACCTTTTCCCGTTGAGCCCCCAATGCTTCCAGCACTGGCAGCTGACGACGCATGACGCCTCGGAGCTCTGCACGAGTTCCAGCGCCAGCGACCACCCAGGTTCCATGGGGAGTCGGACCCCCAGGCAGCCGAGGACTGGCTGGAGGCGGTCGTCCGAGTTTTCAGGCTAGTGAGGACACCAGCAGACCTCATGGTGATCCTCACGACGAGCCTACTGCACGTAGCAGTTGGATGCTGGTGGAGCCTGATGCTCCAGGTACACGATGAGGCCACCCTCATCTGGATGGACTTCGAGAGCCTCTTATGCTCAGAGTTCGTCCCGGCCACCCTCCGTGCGGTGCGCATCCAGGAGCATCTTCAGCTGCGGAATGGCATCTTGACGGTCACTCAGTACGCGGCGAGGTTCACCGACCTTTCTCGGTACTCGACAGACATGGTACGGGACCCCTTCTTCCGGGCCCGGACCTTCGAGCAGGGTTTGAGACACGAGATCAGGGCATCGCTGATCTCCCACAGCATCCCGACCTAGGAAGGAGTACTGGAGCGAGCCCTCCTGATCGAGAGCTTCCTGGCTGAGTCCACAGCGAGACCTACCGTAGGGCGGCAGATAGCGGAGTCTTCGGCAGCTGGTAGCCGGCGGATGACTCAGGGTTCCAGGCGGACCAGACCTTCCGGCAGGCGACCTCGGGACACTGGCTCAGCAGTGCAGGGCACCAAGCCCGGAGCCAGTCTTCCGAGAGGCAGGCAGTGCTACGAGTGCGGCGGGCGGGGCCACATGGCTCGTGACTGCCCGACCCGTCGTACCGAGGGTCAGCAGACGGTGGAGGGACCACCCAGGCAGAGGCAGAGGGTCGATCGTGGCGGTCCGCAGGGAGGAGGCGGATGAGGCAGAGGAGCTGGCCGAGCAGCAGGTGGTGGGCGACGCTTTGAGGCTCTTCCACCACCACCACCAGGAGGCCCGCCCCGACCACAGGGACCTGGCGGGCAGAGACAGGCTCAGCTCCTGGCAGCGGAGGCCTACGACCACGGTGCGCCAGAGATGATTCGAGGTACGATCTGTGTCTATTCCACCCTTGATGCAGTTCTGATAGACACAGGAGTGAGTCACTCTTTCATAGCCACTGCCCTTGTTCGGAGCTCGGAGATTCTGACAGAGCCGTTGACTCGATCCTTACGGCTAGAGACTCCTACGGGAGAAGACTCGACGATTACGCACTGGTGCAGGCAGTGTGAGCTTACTCTAGGAGGCGAGAGCTTCATCTGGGATCTTCTTGTAGCGGCGTCGAGGCCTTACGACGTCATCTTGGGCATGGATTGGTTATCTACGGTCAATGCTCAGATTGACTGCATTAGGCGCAAGGTGCGATGTGTGCGCACCGACGGGAGCAGGTTCACCTTCACCGGCGAGAAGGGAGCCTTAGCAGCACAGGATGGACTCACGCAGAGGAGAGGTCAGCCCATCACTCATCAGTTGGCTAGCCTCATCCTGGGAGCAGTTGACGTGCGGAGTCCCAGTTTTCCTGCAGTGGTGGATCAGTACGCGGACGTCTTTCCCGACGACGTTCCAGGACTACCTCCTCGCATAGAGGTAGACTTTTATATTGACCTGTACCCCGAGATAGCCCCGATATCCACTCCAGTATATCGGATGGCCCCCGCTGAGCTTCGAGAGCTACGGGTACATTTGGAGGACTTGCAGGGCAAGGGGTTCATCCGACCCAGTGTTTCGCCCTGGGCTTCCCCGATTTTGTTCGCCAAGAAGGCGGATGGGAGCTTGCGACTGTGTGTCGATTATCGTCGCCTGAATCAGGTGACAGTGAGGAACAAGTATCCGCTACCCAGGATTGATGACCTCTTCGACCAGCTCAAGGGAGCACGGTGGTTCTTGAAGATAGACCTCAGGTCAGGCTATCATCAGCTTAGAGTTTGAGACGAGGATGTGCAGAAGACATCCTTCAGGTGTCGGTATGGCCACTATGAGTTCTTGGTTATGCCTTTCGGCATGACCAACGCTCCAGCAGGGTTCATGAGCCTCATGAACAGGATCTTCCAGCCATACCTCGATCGATTTGTCATGGTCTTCATCGACGACATTTTGGTGTACTCGATGACGGAGGAGGAGCACGCCTACCACCTGCGTGTTGTACTAGACACACTCCGAGAGCACCAGCTTTATGGAAAGCTCTCGAAGTATCAGTTCTGGTTACGTGAGGTCCACTTCTTGGGGCACGTCATTTTCGAGGCGGGAGTTGTAGTGGATCCCACGATGATCGAGGCAGTGCTAGCTTGGGAGCCACCCAAGAGCGTGACAGAGGTGCGGAGTTTCTTGGGCCTAGCCGGATACTATCAGAGATTTGTGCCGGACTTCTCCAGAGTTGCAACCCCACTCTCAGCGTTGACGAAGAAGGGGAAACCCTTCGTGTGGTCAGACAGATGTCAGCAGAGCATCCAGGAGCTGAGGCAGAGGTTGACCAGTGCACCTATCTTGTGGTTTCCTGAGGAGGGAGTTGGATACGTAGTCTACTGCGATGCATCACGGACCGGACTCGGGTGTGTTCTGATGCAGGAGCGGGCCGTGATTGCCTACGGATCACATCAGTTGAGGCCTCATGAGAAGAACTACGCTACCCATGACTTGGATTTGGAAGCAGTGGTCTTTGCCCTGAAGACATGGCGACACTATCTGATGGGCGAGCGCTTCACAGTCTTTTCTGACCACCAGAGTCTCAGGTACATCTTCTCTCAGAAGGACCTGAACCTGAGACAGCGGCGATGGCTCGAGTTCCTCCAGGACTATGACTTTGAGATAGTCTATACTCCTAGGGAGGGGAACGTGGTGGCTGATGCCCTCCGCAGGAGGACGGGCATCCAGCTACTTGAGGAGGCGACAGAGCAGCTAGCCGCTTTGCAGATATCCTTCGTGGATAGAGAGGAGCAGCCTTCCTTCAGTCTCTCACAGTCTCTCCTCCACTTCTTCAACGGGTCAGAGAGGCACAGCGTGGGGACGTTGACTGTGAGACACGGCGTGCACAGATATCCTCGGGACAGGCACCTGATTGTTTCTCCCTTGGAGCAGAGCACGCTGTCCTTTTCAGAGGACGTACCTTGGTACCAGTCGCTTTACGAGAGGAGGTGCTGAGAGCGTATCACACTTATCCTTTGGCGGTACATCCTGGAGTGGCGAAGATGTACCAGGATCTCAGATGACAGCACTGGTGGCCGGGCATGATGAAGGATGTCGCAGAGTTCGTTTCACGGTGCCTCACCTGCCAGCAGGTGAAGGCAGAGCATCAGGTACCAGCAGGCTTGGTACAGCCCTTGGAGGTCCCGGAGTGGAAGTGGGACGGGATATCTATGGACTTTGTGACTGGACTTCCACGCACTTCTAGAGGCCACGACTCCATTTGGGTGATTGTTGACCGACTCACCAAGTCGGCACACTTCTTACCCTCCGAGAGAAGGGCTCAGTGGAGAGCTTGGGGTGTCTCTACGTTCAGGAGATTGTACGACTTCACGGTGTGCCATCGACTATCGTCTCCGATCGGGACGCTCGTTTTACTTCCCGGCTTTGGAAGGGGTTGTAGGAGGCGTTCGGGACGTGACTACGTCTGAGCACCTCCTTTCACCCTTAGACGGATGGTCAGATGGAGAGGACTATTCAGACTCTCGAGGACATGCTCCGCGCATGTGTCCTCGACTTTGGTCGCGGCTGGGAGGACCACCTACCCTTGGTAGAGTTTGCGTACAACAACAGCTACCACTCCACCATCGGGATGGCACCCTACGAGGCGTTGTACGGCAGGCCTTACAGATCCCCTTTGTGCTGGACAGACCCTGGGGAGTCAGCACTTGTTGGACCAGAGATGGTCCGGGCCACGACAGAGAAGGTCCAGGTCATCCAGGAGCGGATGAGGACAGCACAGAGCCGACAGAAGTCATATGATGACAGGAGGCGGAGGCCACTAGAGTTCGAGGATGGCAACCACATCTTCTTGCAGGTCTCACCTCGACGTGGTTTGAGGAGATTTGGCCGAGGCGGCAAGTTGTCTCCACGCTTCATCGAACCCTTCCAGGTCCTCAGTAGGGTTGGCGAGGTGGCTTATCGTCTGGCTCTGCCTCCTCAGTTGCACCGGGTGCACGACGTCTTCCACGTATCCCAGCTGAGGAGATATGTGCATGACCCGACACACATCATTGACTATGGGGAGCTAGACGTGGATGATGGAGCGACTTTTGCGGATGTCCCAGTGGAGATAGAGGATCGACAAGAGCGGGTCCTATGTGGGCGATCGATTCCTCTTGTGCGCATCAGATGGCAGCACGAGAACCTCCATGAGAGCACTTGGGAGCGGGAGGCTCGGATGTGTGCTCAGTACCCACATTTGTTTCCCTAGTTTTTGATGTATCTTTACGGGGACGTAATATCCTGAGGTGGGAGTAATGTAAAGACCCGTAAATTTCAAGGAAATTTTTTTCTTAATTTTCTTTGGAATTTTACAAGAGCGCAGTTTCTGAGGGCACCTGATTCCGAGGACCGGTGTGCCCAGAATCATTTTCCGAAGATTGGCTCGGGTACGTTCAGTGAACGGGCGAGCGAGTTTTTCTAACTTTTGAACCGGTGCCCGGAATCGAATTCTGAGGGCACCAATGAAATCGCAGCGCTGGTTTTCGCTTAGAAACGCCTCTTCCGGAGTTGCGTTTTCTCGGGTGTGGTTTTTAATTTTCGGGCTTAAAGTTAAGAAATAAAATAATTTTGCGACAACTTTATTTTATTTCACTTAAGCCACATGGAAGCCACTTGAAGCCACATAAGGGCGGATTGAACTGAGTTGAACTGGTAGGATGCTATCCAGAAATATCCTACCCCCTTGGTAGGATATTTGTGAGGTGGGGCCCGCACGAGCCCCGCCGTTTCTTTCCGCTAAGAAACGCACCCGTGAAAAACCATCTTAATGAAAGTCAACTGACGCGTTTTCTAAATTCTTAACAGACCATTTAATTGGGCGGTTTATTTCATTAATTAAATGGCCTGTTTCTTTCGTTGAATTAATTCAACGAATTAATTCAATCGTTTCTTAACCTGTTTTCATGTGTTGGCATATTAATAAAATAAGACCAACCCAAAATCTTTAGAGAAGATTTGAGAGGATCCTTGTTTCTTCTTCTCCCTCGCGAAGAACGCGAAGAACGCGAAGAACGCGAAGAACGCGAAGAACGCGAAGAACGCGAAGAACGCCGAACTCGGAAATTGACGACGCTTCCGTCCGAGACGTCCTTCTCCACCCCGATCTCCGATCACCGACCGTTGAGGTGAGTGATTTTGGGTTTCCTCACAAGGATCCTTCCTTTTTGTTTTTAAACACAGATTTAATTATGTATAATTTAAATCTGTTGTTCTTGGTCCGTTGAGCTCGCCGACTCAACGCCGGATTCCGCGACAACGCGACGCCTCCCCGCGACGACGCGACGATCCCTCTCTTCCGCGACGAGCTTTTCCGCGAAGAACGCTCGCACGCGACGATCAACGAGGTAGGGATTTTATTATTTTGGAATACCCCTCTTATATTCCCGTGAACGTTCTTTAAAAATTAAGGAGATGGTTTCAAATGAACAATTTTATTTTATTAAAATTGTCGGTTCAAGTGTTGAACAATTTCTCCCGTTGTTTTTTATCTAATGCAGACGGTGCGGGTCAAACGAACACGGCCCGGCAACCCTCCGTCGTTCTTCGTGTTTTTCGGATTTGGCGGGCGACGAAGGAACGTGCCGCAATGGGTGTTTGATGATACCGCAGTAAAGAACGGAACCCGGGAGGAACAACGTCACAGACGGGAAGGAAAACGGGCCACCGGAGCGACTCCGGCGGCCCGCGGAAGCCGGTGGTGGCGCGGGTCGCTGACGCGGCGGCACCCCGCGGGTGTCCAGCGCGACACCCCGCGGGTGCCGCGGGTGTCCAGCGCGACACCCCGCGGGTGCCGCTGGGTTGTCACGCGGCACCCCGCGGGTGTCCATCGCGACACTCCACGGGTGCCGCGGGGTTGTCCCGCGGCACCCCGCGGGTGTCCAGTGCGACACCCCGCGGGTGTCCAGCGCGACACCCCGCGGGTGCCGCGGGGTTGTCACGCGACACCCCGCGGGTGTCTGGCCGACACCCCGCGGGTGCCGCGGGAGTGTCACGCGGGGCGGCGGCTTTCCCCCGTGTCGGCCGCTCGGCCGAGCCGAGCCGGACCGGCCCTGGCTGGGCCGGGCCGGGCGGCCAACCAGGGGGGGTCGGGCCGGGTCGGCCCGGGCCCGGACCCCCCCGTCTTCGGGTAGACTTTGTTCAAATGGCCGTATCTTGAACTACGGTCCTCCAAACGACCCTCCGTTAGCGGCAACGCGATCCTTGGATCGAGACGGTCGTTTCGGCATATCGCACTCAAGGTTTCGGAATACTTTGAGTTCGGCCGGGTTGGTTCGTACACGAAACCAACCGGGCCCTCGGAGCGGCAACACTCATATCTTGAGCCACGGACGTCCGATTGACGTGCCGTCAGCTTTGTTGAGTTCCTCTTTGTGAGACGGATCTTTTGGAACCCTCCGCCTGAGGTTTGGACGCAGGTGGAGTACGGTTGGGTTGGATTGTCCTTAAAAACCAACCGGGCCCCTAGGACGAAAAAGCCAATAACTCTCAGACCAGGCGTCCGATCGACGCGCCGTCTGTTGCGTTGAGTTCCTGTTGACGATGCAAAACTTTTGGATACATCAACTCTGGACTTCGTAACAGTTGATGTATCAGCCTCTCGGCTCGTGGAGCGGACCCTCCCGAACGAGTTTGCTGTGTGCGGGAACCCTAGTGCTGGCTGCGACTGCTTCCTCGACGGCGACGACTGTGCAGAGATCCTCCGTGGACTCCGACGACGACCGTGCAGAGATCCTCAGTGGACTGCGACGACGACTGTGCGGAGATCCTCAGCGGACTGCGACGACTACTGCACTCAGCGATCCTACGTGGATCATTGCTACAGGTCCTGCATGGGCCCGGTCCTGTGTGGGCCCGATCCTGTACGGATCCGATCCTGTGTGGGTCAACACTCAGCGGTTCTGTGTGAGCCAACTCCTACAGGTCCTGCGTGGGCCCGATCCTGTGTGGGTCCGATCCTGTGTGGGTCACTGCAGAGATTAGTTACCTATCGATCCTTCGTGGGTCCGACGACTTATATGGATCAGAGATCATCTTTTCGTCATCCGAAAAAGTATACCTGTGTGAGCTGAATCCTGTGTTTCTCTCCTTTGTGAATTGTGTTGAGCTATCCTGTGTGGATTTACTGTTTACTCTCCTTTGTGGATTGTGTTGTTCTATCCTGCGTGGGTATGCGTTTTTCTTTCCTGTGTGGACTGGGTTGTGCTAGGGCTCGGACGTTGGAGCCGATCAGGGAATTGATGACTTAGGTATATGTATGGGCATATACCTAAGCCATGTCAGATGTTACTTCGTGATTGTATATCTCCGTCGTGGCTTATCCTTTGTGGATTTCGGGAGACCTTCGGGGGTCTCGGGGTCCCTACTGAGTAGCTTATACTCACCCCTGCACGGGCTATGCCCGCACTTCGTGGTGTTGGTTGCAGACGACGGACAGCGCTGATCGTGGAGGAGGCGTGCGGAGCAGGACAGTACCTGGAGGTGGACCACTGGGCGGGACGTACTCGGAGCGGTTAGGTGGACCTGAGGAGTAGTGGAGGCTATCTGTACCCACCTTTCAGGTGGGACATCCAGAGGACGGCTCGACGCTGCAGTTTTTCCTTTCAGTTTCTGTTTTTCCTTTCAGTTGTAATTTACAGTTGGGCTTGTATTTCCGGCCCCTTTTACTTTCCGCACAGCTTGTACAGTTTTTACTTAGTGTTTACTTTTCCACTTGCTTACTCTGTGGTGCTTGTTTACTTTTCAAAGGCAATGCCTTCCCTTTTTGTTGGGATTTACGCCTTGGTGCTAGTCGCCAGCCCCTGGCCTATGGAAGGCAGGCTTGGGGTAGTCACGACACGGGCCCCGAGGACGGGTCGTGACAAACACATTTTGAATTCATTCCAACAATTAAAATAATAGAAAATCTATTATTTAATTTTGTTGGCATCATTATTTTGATGGAAGGGAGAATTGAGGAGCTTTTGAAGATAGAACGCCAAGGAGAATAAAGAACTCTCCATTGAGGAATGACCACTTAAGAACAATGGACACCTTCTTCCTTGTTCAACCGGAACAAAGAAGGGAGTGTCGTCCTTGAAGAACGTTGATGGCGCCATCCTGTGCTTCTCCATTTCTGACGTCAACAAATCGACGTCCACCTTTCCATGACATCATCAACGAATAACGAACCTGAGGTAGGGGATTCTTTCTTGTTGGTGCTTTCCTACTCTTTTCTCCTCGTCATTAAAAAGAATCGATGCGACGTATTATAAATGATTGAAGATAAACTTCCTTCATCTTTGTTGAACAAATGTTATCACCCCTAAAAGCAGAGGGTGTGGGCCAACTAACCTGGCCCGACTCCTCCCTCCGATCTTTATGTGATGTTCCTTCGGCATGGAGAAGTAACTACGACGAGGCGACGAAGGCAGAAATGAAAAATGGTGCACTACCCATGGCCTCCGTGAATTGCGACGCCCCTGCGGTGCAACAAGGCTCCCGACCGAACTCCGCCGGCCCGAGCGATGCCTGAACCGCCTACCCCGCATCTTGCCCGGGCCCGGTGGTGCCATGCTCGACATCTTGCCCACTGCCCGCGCCCCCGCGCGCTGCCCAGCGCCCCCGCGTGCTACCCGGAACCCCCACACGCTGCCTGGACATCCCCGCGGCCTGCCCAACCCCGCTGGTGCCCTACCGGTGCCCCCGCGTGCCACTCAGCGCCCCCATGCGCTGCCCGGTGCCCCTGCGCTCTGCCCGCCCGCACCTGCGGCCTGCCCGGCCCCTTCGGCGCCCTGCCCAGCACCCACGCACACTACCATTGTGCTGCCCGGCGCACTCGTGGCCTTCCTGACGTCCTGCCGGACATCCAGGCACCCCTGCAGCCTGCCTGCGGCCTTCCCATACCCAGCGCGGCCTGCCAGCTGGCCTCCCGGCCAACCGGCCTTCCAGACCGAGTCTCCCATGCCACCCCTCTCGCGGTGCTGGCTGAATTGGCCCCGACATTATGGACAACTAGCCTATGTGGCAACCTCTGGGTCGAACAACCCATGTGGTCAGCAAGGTCGGGCCCAGTGGACCGGGCCAAACATAGCGGGCTGACCCGCCCAACAGGTCGGGTCATACCCAGCGCGTCAGACCGGGATGAACCAGATAGGGTCGGCCCAGTCTGGGATGCGCTGAGTCGGTCTGACCAAGTCTAACCGGGCCCATGCCCACTACTGACTCCCTTTTCATACTTTGACCATATCTTTGGCACCAGACGTCTGTTCGAGGAACCTTCAGTGGCGCTGGTAATCTCGATGAGAGACGGTCCCTTTCAGTATACCCCACTAGAGTTTGGAGTATAGTTGAAATATGATGAGGTTGGTTCTTACACGAATCCAATCAAGCCCCCCCGAGACTAAATTACTAATAACTAACAGACTGGGCGTCCGATTGACGCGTCGTCTGTTGCGTTGAGACCCCTATGACGTGGAAGACCGTTGAGATACTTCTTCCTGGAACTTCGTGATGGTTAGAGTATCGTCATGTACCTCATGAAGAGGATAATCCTGAAGATGAGTGAGCGGAGTACGAAGACTTAGTAGCTGGATGAGACCTGATGACTGCTTAACCGTTTCAACTCGGAGTTATTCGATTAGCCCAGTGGGGAGTGCCTGGTAGTTAGTGGTAAACCCACGGAGGAGGAGCACCTTGTATTTGGCGGCAGACCCATGGTACTCGACAAGATGAGTACGTTGTAGGGTATTAGGGGGAGCTCCTGGTATTTGGCAGTAGACCCATGGGGGAGGAGTGCCTGGTAGTTGGCAGAAGACTCGCGGTACTCGATAGGAGGAGTTCCTCAGTAGTACAAGGTTAGTGGTAACTACATGGGAGTTGGCAGCATGCCCACTGAAGTCGACAAAGGAGGAATTCACCAGCAGTCGTGCTTTCGACAATGTGAATAAAAATCATGTTTGAGCGGAGTCAATTAATTTTGTGTTTTCCTCATGATTGAGACGGGTTACTAGATAAATTACATATATGTATGGGAATATACATAATTAATGGTTATCTATTGATTTCATACTTTTTTTTATCCTTGTTAGATTTTGTGAGACCTTGAGGGTCTCAGGGTCCCTACTGAGTAACGTTATACTCACCCCTGCACAAGCTATGCCTGCACCTCGTTGCATTGGTTGCAGAAGACGAACAACACTGACTAAGGCTGAGAGTAGTAGGAATGGATGGTACCTGGAGGTGGACCACATAGTGTGACGGTACACGGAGTAGATTAACGGACGTGGAGTGCTGAGGAGGTCATTTATACTTACCCTTCTGGTAGGAACCCCCGTGGACGACCGAGTAGATGCTTTACTTTTCTTCAATTGTACTTGCTTTTCAGTTTTACTTGTACATTCCTGTTGGGCTTGTATTTCCCGCCCCTTTTACTTCCAGCACTTCTTTGTATATAGTTCTACGTAGTATTTTGCTTCCAGTTGAGCACACTATTGTGTTTGTTTGCAGTTATAAAGGAAATGTCTTCCTAGTATTAGGGATTTATGCATTTGGTGCTAGTTTTCAGCCCCACGCCTATGGATGGTGGGCTTGGGGTAGTTATGACATGGGCCCCAGGGGATGGGTCGTGACATACCGACTCCCTAAACCACAAAATTCATTATTATATCAGAACATTTAATGGGTGACACTATATATATAATTTATATATATGAAATTTATATCACAATTATAATTAGGGATATTATGGATCCATTTTGAATGTATAAGGTTCGTGGGTACAAGAATAAAATTATCATGAAAAAAAACAATTAATACATAAAAATGGAAATATTAATAAGAAATAATTAATATTCATGGGTTGAATAATTAATAGTGTATCATTTATGATATTATATATTTTTAAATGTCTCTATAATAGATATATTATAAATTCAAATCTTATATACATGATTATAAATAACATTTAAAGAAATTTGCACCTGAAGAAATTAATTAATGAGATAATCTCATTTTTTTATCGAGATTGCATAGGACTATGTATCCAATGATGAAATTTTATGATCTAAATTTCATGAAAATATTTGATGTTATTCTAATATATATATTTCTTTATATTATAATATTTCCATCCATTATGATTGTATATAAAATCAATAGTGACTTAAATTTATTTTAAGGAAAAATAGTTTTATTTCTCTAATTTTTATAAAATCAATTTTATTCAAAATACATGTTTTTGATAAATTAATTTCATATTTTTTTTAAATTTATCCAATAGTTTTACTAATTATTTTCAAGCATGATTGATATTTGAAAAAATGGGTAAAAATTATTCTTATTCCACGTTCTAAATGATGTAATTTTTACCTATTACTAAGAAATGTTAATGGAATATTATTTAATATACATTTAATGAACATAATTTACTAAATCAATCAATGATAAATACATTGAATCTTACATTTCACATTTCAAAGGTTCACACCCAAAAATATTACAGTCATTATTAATATTTTTTTAGATTTTTTATTTCACAATTAACAAGGTATTTTTAAAATGAAATTTGTTGGTGTTAATTTATAGGGATTTTCCATCCATGAAAAAATCATTGATGTTACGTATAAATTAATAGGTATACGATCCAATTAGACCATCCACGTTATTTCTTTTTTTATAATATGATTATTATGATTTTAAAATGATTCTTTAAATCAGGATTCATTCCCATGCATGGACTACGAAATGATGAACGCTGCTTAAAAGATGTTTCTTTTTTTCATTGGTATTCTTTGATTAAATGATGAAATGATATTGAAACTCATTTCCATTTCATGGTTTATAATATGATTAATTTTTTACGATTTTTTGGAATAAATATTTCTAATTTTGATTATAGGATGGTTGGACACCAAATAAAATATCCCTCCAATGCATTAGGTAAAGATGAAAATCAAAATAAATAATAATTACTCGAATGGAGGGTGAGCCTTCATCAGTAATGGAATCTATCAAATATTTTAGGATTGAAAGTGAATATTGTATAAGGATTGGAAATATTATAAGGTTATCCTAATCCACATTGATTTCCATGGAACATATCCTTGAATTGTGAAGAATATATTTTATATTGTTATGTGAATGGAACCATATTATGTTTTAGGGTATTTTTTATCTCATGGATCATTTTCGTTGATTTTATTATAAATAATGTATTAGGAAATACACTTATTTATTCCATGACTCATTATTATGATCAATAACAATTATGGGTATGTTTTTCAAATGATAATCTCAGTTTATCATACACTTGTCCTCGGGTTATTCTTCATTGACCAATGATATATACCTTGTTTTCCCATACCCAAAATATGATGTCACTCTTTCATATCTTCCAATTCCAAATGATATAATGAGTTTTTTACTTAATATATGACAAATAAAAATAATTTATTTAAGGGTAATTATTTGGGATTTTGATAATACTTCAATAAAAAATAATAATTCATGAATAGTATCTAATGAAACTAATCAATTATTGTATTTAGGATTTTATTTGTAAAATATAATTAATATTAATATACTATTATGTATTATCTGTATAGGAAAGACATTTTTTTATATATATGTTATTTGAGGATATGATTATTCAATAATAATAGAATTTTCTTATAAAAAGGTTGATGACCATAAGAATAAGTCTATTATTTAGTTATAATCATAATGCTTTGGTAAGATATAGATTATTTTTTCCCAGTAATAAATTCATATTTGGATACTACAAGAGAATGTGGGTTTGTCATAAATATTTTATGGTATAATAACACTAGAAAATTTATTTTTATTATATCTCGGTCATCATTTTGATTCACTGTGACTATTAATTTACTATGCACATGCTATTAAAGATAAACCAGATGTGCTTGGTATAATTCACATTCTAATTATTCAATATTTTAAAAGATTTTAATATATTATTTCCATAGATAACCATGGATGAACCTATTGTCTCACATGTTGATTACAATTCATAGTAATTTAGACATTCTATTATATATTTTTCATGATTATGTGATTTATTCCTTGGATTTATTATGTTTGATGGTCATGAAAAAATTGTTTTGATTAATATGTGGATGATATTGTGAAAATAATGAGGTAAAAATAGTAATTCTCAAATATTTATTTACAATATTTGAGTATAGTTATTTGAATTAATCTAAATTAAAAATTTTCTAAATGAATTGTAATTAATATCCTAAATCAAAAGATGATGAACTAGTAGTGAAAATACCTAATTTTATGATGATCACATTTCATGTATTTGATTTTTATCCAATTGAATTACTATGGTATGTGACTATTTTAAATCATGTTATTTTCCCTCCAATCAAATTTGATGTAATTGTAGGAATTTTTTTTGTTTCATTATATAATATCCACAATAATTTGGTATGAAGGTATGTTATGTTATATAATATGAACCACCATATGATATCCTAAATGTGGGATGATCAATGTAAATTCCATATTAAAATTTCAGCCATTGTATTGTTCATGAATCTTATAAATATGTTTTTATACCATTTGAATGTCGCGAAACTAAAAATCGATGATATGGATATTTAATGGGAGTTTTTTTATATAGTTTCAAAATAATCTTATAATATTCCTCCAAATAATGATGTTTAGTTTTAAATATAACTCATTCAGGTTTATAAACCTATTTTAAAGAAACCTTATAGAATATTCCTGATTCAGTTGTAGGAATTTATAAATAAACTAACAGAAAATATTAGTAATGGATTCATTTAATTAACAATTTCACATAAGGGTACTCATTTTATTTTCTTATTAAGATATATAAATCAATTAGGCTCGGTGTTAATTATCGATAAATTAAAAAGAACAACATAAAAAATATGTACCACATTCCCCCATATAGATTTTTTTGATTAATTATAGGAATCATAATGTTTTTTCAATATTGATATTCATACATGACATTATAAATTGATGGTAAAGTGTGAAGTAATAACCTATAATTTTTTTTGTATGTGTCATGAATTATATGTATTTATGGTGATCCTATTTGATTATAGTATGGCCATATATTTCATGAGGGTTTTATTGAATACGGATTTTTTTATTTCCTTGAAAAGTTTGGGGTAGTACTCATAAATGGATCTCTTAAATATTCCAAGACTAGGGAAGATAATTATGATGACATGATACTTTTCATAAAGACCCTATTTAAGGATAAGGTCTTTTATAACATTACTAGGAGTGTAGTTTATCTTCAAATGTAAAATTATTCCATCATTTAATCTTATGTGACGATATATTAGTGGATCCAGCAATGAAATATATTAAAGACCATTGAACCAAACCAACCACTATGAAATATATATATATAGTTTTCCTAGTTTGGATGGATATTATCATGATTTTTTAGAATTAATAATTGGTATCTAATCAACTAAAATTTTTAACTTTGAAATGAGATAATAACCTTTGTATAGTTTATTTTGAGGAAAATTTCAATTTAGTGAAAGAAGGATAGTCAAAAAAACATTTTATTACAATACAATGTATTTGATATGGGATTAAGATCATTGGTAATAAATAAATGAAGATATGATAATGCATACTTCAGAAGACTTATTTTTTGATAGCATATTCTTTGATGAAAATAGAATTTTTATGAAAAAATTACTCAACGCATTTATTGGTGTTATATGAGATAATTTTTACATTTCTGGTGTGTAGTAAAAATATTATAGTGGAATGGTATGACATTTAAGTAGATTTTAAATTGTTAATGTATATATTCACACTAAAAGACATGAATATGTTCCAAAAAAAAGTGATTTGATTTGAATAAATATTTTTGGATGCTCAGTACATTTCCACCGTGGGAAAGATAAATGTTGGATGATTCTCTTAGTTGAAAGGATCTTGATAGTTTTCTATTATAATGATCCCAATGTATCTAATATTTATTCATTTATAACAGATCAATCTAGAAACCCTTATTGAAAGGGATAAATCTAATCTTTCTCAAATAAATTTTCAAACATTTATTCATGTGATGATTAATGAAGGAAAAATGAGGATGTGGAGATGTAAAATAATTTTATAAATGTTTCAATGCCAATATTGATTGGGTTTGAATGATAATGTTCATAAAAACATACGTGTTCTATCCATGTCATATTTTAATATGGAGTTGATTTATGAAACTTATAGTTCATTATTCTATATTCACCCTACATATATGAGGATGTATAGATATCAAAAAGATTATTCCTAGTGAAAATAGAAAGGGTTTGATATTTAAAAGTAAGTATCTAATTTTGTAATTTTAGTATTTTAATTTTGAGATATATAGATATATGGAAATGTAAATCGTTATCCATAAATATATTTGATAAAAAAACATCACCGTTTATTTATTTCATCGGATATCAAAAATTATCTAATTTCCAAATGTTTTTTTATTTTGTAATATTTCACCTTAGGAATTCATCACACATCATTAATATCAGTGAATATTTAACTCTTAATAATCATTCCAATATAATATAAATTAATTTGTAAGGGAATATAGAGTACCAAATTATATTTTATCATACAAGGATTAACGGATTCATCATTGTTTAGGTATATTCATCAGTCGGCTCGGGGTACATGCTTGATTTTCAGAACTTCTTATCATCCTCTGATTGAATTTCATTCTTATAGAACCGTTAAATACCTTCATGATATTTTGAGATATTTATTTATATACATCAATGTTGATTTTCTTCAATAACCTCATCTTATAAAATTCATTAATAATAATACAATTTACTCAAACATTCAAAAATCTTGTTCTGAAAACCTTTGCTGAATGAAGTGTAGTAGTCAAACATGTTGAGATGACATTGGAGAATTAAATCTATCTGGACCTAATATATATGATGAAATGGAAGGTAAATTTAAATTTACATTGAAGCTAATTATGTATTCTTAGAGTATAATGGAAATCTATAGTGAAAATATTTGGGGGACATCTGGTATTCAATTTTGGTGAGCCATTGTTCATAATAATTTATCCATGAATGAATTTAATGATATTTAGAATGAAGGGAAATTCTATACCCATGAAAATTAGAATTTTTGAGATTCTTGTTCAAGTCATGATGGTATATTATCTCTTGGAACACCCACAGAACCACTCTATTATTCATAATGTGTTCATTGTATCTTTAATATTGATGTATATACGTGATACATCACATATACCAAACTCATAGTTTATAGCAGTGTAGCATGGTAATTCCTATGATTAAAAGGTTGAATAAATAATACAAAATTGGGGTAAAAATATATAAAATGAGACTACTCACCAATTTATGTCTTTCTGGAGTAATTTTAATGTAAAATAATCTACATGGGAACATGGGGATATTTTGTAACATAGATATTCTCATTTTATATTATTGTTATCAAATTCTGAAGGATGAATTCCTTTTATGTGTTGTAGAATTTAACACCTTGAAATTTAATAATATATTTATATTAAAATAACTATAATTTCCTTGATATATTTTTATACAGATAATCAGAGTCAAAATGAACCCAAATATAGTATACCTTTTGTTATGTCCCGACTCGACTCACTAGTAATCTAGCGGCTGGACCGATCACCACATGACCTCAAGCGCATATCCATGTATGCCAGAGGCTACCGACTAGCAGCGAGGGTCTATGGATAATCAGTAGGGAGACAATACACTTGTATTAGAGTTGCACAATGATACATCATATTAAATAACAATCAATAGTGGAAGTAGTATTACATAATTCACAAAACAGTAGAAGACAAATAGTACTCATTATATAAAAGTGGAAAATTCCAATTATAAAGAAGATTCATGCATGAAATGATAATGATATAAAAATGGAATGAAGTGAACAATACAGTATACTTTACATTCCAATATAGAAAGAAATAAAAAATTACTCGAAGCATTGAGGCGGTCTCCTTGAGCATCCCTAGCGTCTACTTGGTCCTCTGCTCCTAACTCCCAAGTAAATTCAGACATCACAATCTTGCAACCAAATAGAATCTACTTAGTTACCCCTGTTCAATGGCAGCATTAGTAGGGTGTGAGATATAAATCTTAGTATGCTAGGACCACTGGTGTCTTCCCCAAAAATAAAAATTTAATACATAATTTAAACCATGTGAAATAATCTATATATAAAGCAGTAAAATGTAACTATATACCCAAGTACCTAATTCAACCATCAACTGGTGTATGAACCAACAATATACATTTTTCTTACATTCTCAACAATCATTACAAAAAAATTTTCATTTATCATTTTTTCAATCCTCATTAAATTATTAAATTCTTGAGATTTGACCTAAGGTCGACATACACCATATAAGTCACTCACTACAGATGTCTCTAAAGACCATCTACGTAAACAATGTATATACCGAATCCAATATTATAATTTTACTTGGATAACACATCATATGATAATGAATTTCAATCATTCATATACTATGTTAGAAGTAGTCCACTAAAATTAGTGATTCATTCCTGGTTCCATCTACTAAATGAGATTAACACAATTCATTGATAAGTTTGAACCCTTCATCATCTCCAATTCACAAATCATTATGTCACAATAGTTTCCATTAACCAATTAATTCATTTCATGTATGACCAATTGGACCCACAGTCTAATGTCAATTAATGGGAGTATAACATCATTTCTAGCACCCTCTTGTGTATTTGGAGCGTCAGTCCCTGTCTCACAACCCATGGGTATTTGGACCATCAGTCCTTGTCCTATAAATGAATGATTTCATGTAATCTAGGTGTAGAATTCAATGTCTATTACCCTATGTATATTTGGATAATCAGTCCCTATCTCACAAACCATTTATCAACCATACATATATATTTATAATTTTTGTATAATTCCATGTCTAACACCACAAAAACATCAATTAATTAATTCATAATTTAATTAATCCAATCCGTTAATTAATTCAACAAATATTTAACAATATAAAATCCCGTCAAATAAGTCAAAAAATAATTAATGATTCAACATCTCAATAGTTAATAATTAATAAAAAATTAATTATTCTTATCAAGATAACTAAATAATTAACTCAAAATTTAATCATCCAAATTCTTTAACAATTCAGAACCCGTCCACTCAAACATTGATTCGTCCAAAACATTAACAATTTACATGCATGTAATAATCATCTAAAAACATTATGATCAAGAGACATATTTTTAGCCACCATCTAACACAACATATCATATTTTTAAACAACTACATCCAAAAAAAACATATGTCTTGGAAAACAAACATGTTCAAAAGGTACCCTAGGCCAATAGTCATAACAAACAATCAATTCACCATTTTAATTTAATGCATGGAAATTAATTAATTAATTAATTAAATAATTAAATAATATATCTTTTACCAGTCATCAATAAATTAACCATTAACCATGAAGCATGCTATTATTAATCCACCCATTAATTATTACTAGCTTCCAATTTATATTCTGAACATGTCAAATTTTCAATATTTTCAATAAATAGTAAAAGCCAAAATTTTATTCCAACTCATGACGTGATAATAATAACTAAAATTAATTACCCTATTACCCATTCTGTCACATTCAAAGCATTTAACTATTTGATAAAATCACTTTAACCAAATTAGAAAAAATTACTTAAAATCCACACATGTTCAAATCCTCATTTATCTCACGTGGGCAACATCATTTAATAACATCAAAAGTGTCATGCATCCACATATCATATATAAACATCAGTAAGAAGACATATGAAAAACCACACCACAGTAAGTAAGATATGAAATTACCACTAACCAGTAGTTTATAATAAATTTTTATTTAATGAAACCTAGGCAGTTCAATAATCAAGGAAACTCACATTCTTTATTTATTTAAAGAAGCTATAATTCTTTTAAAAAAAATTGATAGGGATTTCATACCCTAGCTTAGTGTGGAATATTTTTAATTAGGAATCAATTTAATGTAATTGGGTGAAATTAGTTGCAAATGGAATGCAGTCGCACACGCACCACCTTTATATATATATATATATATATATATATATATATATCCAAATATATATTTTTCACGCATGAACCCTCTGAACAACGTTAACGAACCGAATCATCCAGAGCTGTCTCGCCTTCAGCGGAGTTTGCTAGAACAAAGACCAAGTAATTCCAAGAACCTCATTTCACAACCCTAGAATATTTGGAAAAAATCCAAGGAATAATTCAATGAAAATTCTTGCAGACGAGGGGCTCAAGAAAGGGGGTGATGCACGCTGTAGCGGAGGATTCCCAGGGGGTGTCACACTTCTGTAGGGGATCATTCAGGGGGTTATGTTGTGCTGGAGGTCTGGAAGAGGAGGTACACATAGAAGAGGAAGATGTATAAGGCAATGTATCGCTCCACATAGGGGATTAGATTCTTTTGGGGGTCACACCACATGGAAGAAGAAGAATGTAACGACCCAAACTTTAGTCAATGAAAATCCTTTTGATCAGATTAAATGTATTATTATGAAAAATGGTTAATTAAAATTTGAAATTATTTGGTTTCATGATTTTGTATTTTAAAATACCATTATGAATTGTGACAGTTCCTAATATAGTCATTGAACAGTGATCACATGATTAGTATAAATTTTGGGCTTTAACAAATCCAATTTACTCAGACAAAAAAAATGCAATGACCTCATCCAGCAGACATTCCCCATAATAAGCCTTTTTTCATAGCATAGAAAGGTGGTGGAATCATTGGTTTTAACTCTGAACCAAGCCCTAGCTGAGCTTCAACATGTTAGGCTTGATTAGAACCACCTAGTAGAGAAGTGTAAGTTGATAGAGATTACTACTCGAGCGATGTTATCCGAGCTACCCCAAGAGTCTATCATCATCGCACACCTTACACTTTGGTCCTATGTGAGTGTTATATTTAGTTTTGTAACAATCCCATAGCACTGGGATTATGTGCATTTTTTTTGTGTATTATATAGAATATACATTCATTTTATTATTATTACATTGTAAATAGTTTTTAATGCAAAAATAGTATTTTTAGTAAATATTAAACTACGGAATCTATTTTGATGAATAAATGGATTTTTTAATTAAATGATATTCTAATAAAACATTATTATTATTAAATTAATTTTTATTAAATATAAATGATCATATAATTTTATGATTTTAATTGTAATTTTTATTATGATTTGAAAACTGTTTTTGTCAAAAACCATGATTTTTTCAATAAATGATTGTTTTTATTTTAAAATTTAAAATTCACATATATGAAAAATTATATATACAAAATTATTATTATTTTTGAAATTAGGATGTTGAAATTATCCAATGTTTAATTTTTCATAATTTTCTGAGACAGTCAAATTTTTGGGTAAAAAATTAAATATCATTTAATTTTATAATGTGTTTTGTGACATCATAATGACCCAGTAGTGATGTAATAAAATTCTATAAAAACTATTTTTGTACATTATATGTTTTGAAATTAAAATAATGTGATTTTAGTATCATTTTATTTATTTTTCAAGGCATTAGTGGACCCTCCAAGACTTATAAAACGTTTTATATTTTTGAATTGATTTCCTTGAGAGTGTGACTCACCTCTACATAAGAAACCCTATTATATTTTTAATTTTTTCCATTGGACTTATAAAATATTGTTCTCCACTCCCATTTGGAAAAAACCATGGGCAAAAACCATGGTCTGTTTTTTGGTTTTGATTAGATTAATTTGTGGTGTCCCAAACTTAAATAATAATGAATTCCCTCTCCTTTCCAATATAAACCCACCCAATATCCCACTTCCTCTTCACTAAAATCCATTAGAGTTTTTTCAACCCCTTCCCTCCTCTCTCTAGAATCCTCCCAATGATCCCCAAGCTCCTAAGAAGCCTCTTTAAATCCACTCGCAAACCTTTGGGATCACATTTTCAATTAAGGGATTCCTTCAATTCTCATTTAATCCATGTCTGTTAATATTGTTATGCCCTTTTATTTTCAATTATAAATGATGGGGTATGATTTCACACCTCCCCCATACAGCCATATTTATTTTTTAATTTTGATATACCCATTTATCTATAATTAATTCCTCCCATGTACACACGTTACCAGGCCAAAATTTGGTAAGGAATTTCTCTCTCCTTATTTACATTCAAGTAATTCATTAGTATTATGAATCCAAATTAAATTATTATTTTGGGACATATATATATTTCACCCCCTAAATATACATTACATGTACATATTATGAGACACCTCATTCCCTCTCAACAACCATTTTTATGGATTGTTATGTCACACCATTATGTTGCCGAAATTGCACCACGTTTTTCCAAGCCAAGCCACTATGTATTGAACACCATTTCTATTTCACTATCAAAGGTATTCACCATTATGCACATCTATTATTTATTATAGAGTTTCATGTATGAATTATACATTCCTCTATCGTGGAATAAATGCTAATGTTTAATGAATCTATGATTTTTGATCCATGTGGCACACTTTATGCCTGAAATGAAATGATTAAGAAGGGTGTGCCCTGATAGAAATCCAATGCCTCGGGTAATGATTAGTATCATGAAAAGTCAAGTACAATGAGTATTTATTCATGCTAATTCATGTTCAATGAGGATTTAATCATGATAATCTATATGAAATTAGGGTTTACTCATGCTCCAAGTGAAATGAGAAATGGCTCATGCTAATTCCATGTTATATGTTGTTGCCACATATCCATGTTATGATTATCATGCTTTATAATGCCTTTATGTTCATGTTTCTCTTATTCTCCATTTATATTCCTATTTTTTAACATGTATTGTATTCCTCATGTTATTCCATTTTTATTCCCTTACTGGTATTTATAGCTCACCCATTTCTTATGTATGTCCTCAGGTTATCCCATGCAATGTTACGTACGAAGGAATGTTAAGGTCATATAATGGAAATTTTCAATAAATATGTTTTATTTCTTGTTTTAAGTTGTTATGTAAGGATCCTAAGCCCCAAAGACACTATATCTCTCAATCTTCAATGTTTTATTATGTGAAATATCATGTAAAAAATTATTTTTATGTGTGACATAAATGCAGGGTTGTTATAGTTGGTATCATAGGATATGTTTAGTTATTTTTGGGATTATGATTAGAAAACCCTAGTGAAAGAATTAGGGATAAAACTAAGTATAATAAAAAAATAACTAAATTTTGGTGAGTATTTAGTAAGTGGTTTATCATTAAAATACATCCCTGTCTGGGTATGAGCATGTAGAGGTGGCTTTGGCACAAATGTATCTAGTATTGAAAACATCGACGAGGAGTTTCAAGACTTACTCGAGTTATCATGGTACACGACAACGGGCCTTGCTGCACTCTTGGTTAGGACATTCCTGAGGGATATGTTGTGTTAAATTCATAATCGTAGTATGATCCATTATTAAGGTAATTAAAAAATTTAATTCCCATAAAAATATAAATTAGAATGTAGATTATGGATAAATCAAATTGAAGCCTATAGATTCATAAGTTATAGAAATAAAAGTTATTAATAAGTTACCCCTTTTTGTATTTGGATTCCCCACTATGTGTTACCCATTTTTCTCATGACCTTTTGCTATGGGTTTTATTCTTTTTAATAAAAATGAAATATTGAAGATGTGTTACATCAAACATTCCTTTCATTAAGGAATAATAAATCTATAGACATCTTGTAGATTAATATAGAAATATTATCATGTCTAGAGGGTAACTCAAAATGTGATATGTTTCATCAGTAGGATAAAGGATAGATTTGAGATGGAAGGGGAAGAACCTCATAAAAACTATTGTCCCTTCTTGAGGACTTACTTGCTATAATTATTGTGAAGTCAAGCTCGCATAGCATCGAACCCTTTTCCATTGTCCATATTTTTTTTCAAGACCCTCTATGACATATCAGACACCTCCTCCATACCACATAATCAACATGGATCAATGTTCACCTATGACCAAATATTGAGCTCCCAACTCTACCCCCATTCATGAATAGTGAGGTACCATCAGGTTATTTTCAAATATTTCACCCTATTTTACAAAAAAATAGTACATGATGATGATTTGAAACTATATGTTAGAAACTGTTTTTTTCAAAAAGTGCATCATATTTTCCATCGGTACGATCCATGATGCATGGACTATGTATGGACTAAGGAGGTGGACAACTTTGAGTGTGCATTTAGGTATTGTTTCACTATGTGGACCCTCGCTCTCTGTGATCGATGTGATAATGAGGGTTGTGTAATTCTTAATGGTGGTGGGTAATCAACCTTGAGGGCGTGTTTAAATTTCATAGTTCTTTTTGTATGTAATCAAATTGCGAAGAAAATTTCTTTTTAAGGAGGGAATATTGTAACGAACCTAACTTTTATCAGTAAAAAATCCACTTGATCCAATTAAATTTATTATAATGAAAAATGTGTATATAATATGTGAATTTATTTGGTTTTATGGTTTTTTATTTTAAAATACCTTTATTAAATGTGATCGTTGCTAATATAGTCATTGAACAGTGATCACATGAATAGTATAAATTTAGGGATTTAACAAATAAACTTTACTCATAAACTAGAAGGGATGGCCTCATCTAGTAGACATGACCCGTACGAAGCCCATTTTTCAGAGTTTAGACAGGAGGTGGTGTAATTGGGCTTCGTCTTGACCAAGCTCAAGCCGAGCATCAACATGTTAACCTTGAGAGGAACCGCCAACGGGAGAATTGGAAGATGATAGAGATTACCACCCGATCGATGTTATCTGAGCCACCCCAAGAGTCTGTCATCATCGCACACCTTACCCTTAGGTCATATTTGGGTGTTATAATATGTTATTTAATGGGACCATAGAACTATTATTATGTGCACATTTTTTTATAATAAAGAATATATGTTCATTTTATTATCGTTACTTTGTAAATAGTTTTTAAAGCACAAATAGTGTTTTAGTTTATATTCTTCTAAGGAATCTATTTAGATTAATTAATGTATTTTTAATTAAATAATATTTTAATAAAATAATATTATTATGAAATTACATTTTCGTTAATATAAATGATCATATAATTTTATAAATGAAATTGTAATTTTTATTAAGGTTTGAATGTTTTTTTGTCAAAACCCATGATTTTTTTATAAATGATGGTTTTTATTTTAAAATTGAAAATTCACATATTTAAAAAATAATTTATATTTAATTAATATTATTTTTGGAATTACGACATCAAAATTATCCAATGATGAATTTTTCATAATTTTCTGAGACAGTCAAATTTTTGGGTAAAAATTTAATACAGTTTAATTATATAATGTATTTTATGACTTCATAATGACCCAATAGTGATTTAATAAAATACTATAAACACTATGTTCGGACATTATGTGTTTTATAATTAAAATAATGTTAATTTAGGTTTATTTTATTTATTTTAAAAAGCATTAGTGGACCCTCCATGACTTATAAGTCTTTTTATAATTATAAATTGATTTCCTTGAGAGTGTGATTCACCTCCACATAATAAACCCTATTATTTTAAGATGTTCGACCATTGGCCTTATAATTTTTTTCCTCTAACCTTTTTAAAAACCATGGGAAAATACATGGTTTGGTTTGTGGTTTTGATTAGTTTAATGTGTGGTTTCCAGAACCTAAATAATAAAGAATTCCCTCTCCTTTCCTATATAATCCCACCCAAGATCACAATTCCTCTTCCCTCAAAGCCTTTAGATTTCATCTAACCTCTTACCTAATTGCTCTAGAATTCACACAAAGCACCCCAATCTCCCAATAATTCTCTATCAAGCCTCTCCCAATCCTTTTGGATCACACTTCTAAGTAATGGATTTCTTCCTTTCTCATTTTATCCATGTTTCTTAATATTGTTATGCCCTTTTATTTTCAATTATAAATGTTGGAGTATGATTTTAACCTGCCCATATACTTCCATATTTATATTTGAATTATTAGAGACCCATTTCTATCTCATTAATTTCTCTTATGCACACCTATTACCATACAAAAATTCCGTAAGGAATTTCTCTCTCCTCATTTACATTCAAGGAATTATTTTGTATTATGAATCCATATTCCATTAATTATATTGGAACATGTATCTATATGACCCCCTTAATTTCCATTTGATGTAAATATTATGAGACACCACTTCCTCTCTCATAGATCATTTTTATGAAGTCTAATGTCACGTCGTTATGCTGCCAAAATTGCACGACGTTTTCCATGCCAAAGTCATTGTGTAGTGATTAACATTCCCATTTCTCTATCAAGTGTATTCACCATTATGCACATTTATTTTTGATTATATAGTTTCATGTATTAATTACACATTAATTTATCATGGAATAAATGATTATTTTTAATGAATTCATGTTTTATGATCCATGTGACACACTAATGCATGAAATGAAATGATTAAGAAGGGCACACTCTGATAGCACTCCAATGCATTGGGTGAATATTAGTATCATGATAAGTCATGTGTAATGATTATTTACTCATTAAAATTAAAATTAAATGAGGCTTTACTCGAGGTAATTCAAGTACAATGAGGTTTTACTCATTCTCCATGTGCAATGAGCCTTGGATCATGCTAATTCCATGTTAGGTGTTGTTTCCATATCTCGATGTTATGATTATCATGATTTATCATGCGTTTTATGTTCATGTTTATAATGTGATCCATTTATATTAATATTTTCTAACATGTATTGTATTCCTAATGTTATTCCATCTTTATTCTCTTACTGGGCTTTATATCTCACCCCTTTCTTATGTATGTCCTCAGGTAATCCCATGCAATGTTAAGTACGAAGGAATGTCATGGTCATGTAAATGACGTTTTCAATAAAGATGTTCTATTTCAAGATTTATTTTTTTAGGTAATGATCCTAATCCCCAAATACACTATACCTCTCGATATTCTATGTTGTATTAAGTGAAATTTCCTGTAATAAATTATGTTTAAGTGTTAAATAAAAGAAGGTTTGTTATAAAGAAGGTCATGCCCCTCCATTATTTTAAAACACGAATACTAAAAATAAAATATTAATAAATATAAATTAATAGTTATAATAATAATAATAATAATAATATCATTAATATTATTATTATAAACTTCTCTTTTAAAAAATTTGTCATTAATGATAAAAAAATGATTCACTGATTAAATCGAAAACCACAAATTAATAATTCTTAAAAGGAAAAGATTATTTGATAAATTCAATGTCCACTTTACTAATCAATTAAATTAAAATATATTTGACTTCAAAAATATTAATTATTTTCCTATAATTAATTAAATTCATTTATTATTGAATTTAATTAATTAAAACAACAACAATAATAATTACATCCTCATTATTACTATTATTAACACTTTCATTTTTTTCAATTCCAACCGAAACTCCCAAATTCATTACTATTATTATTTATGATAATAATAACATCCATAATTATCAATAATTATAACACTCATAAAACCATAATAATAATAATTTCATTATTATTACTAAAACCTTTGAAATAACGGAACTCCTCTATTTAAGAACAACTCTCCTACATTAAATCCAAAAATCCTTATTTAATTATGAGTTTATTTGAGATGGATCAAAAGACACATTAAATTATTTAAACATTTTTTTAATTAATTAAACAAAATAATAATAATAATAACATCATCATTATTATTATTCAAACGTTCAATTTATTAAAACCAAAAAACCCCACGTCATTACAACATCAATAATTTGATATTAATGATAAAAACTCCAACCCATTACATCAATTTAATAATAAATTCTCATTTTTCAATTATAAAACTCATCATTTAATTAAAATGGTTCTTTGATAAACCCAAAAGACACATTAATTTATTCAACCATTATTTAATTAATTCTTTATCATTCATTTAATTAAAAAACCACAATCATAAAAATAATAATAAATTAATTATTATTATTAAAAAATTTCATTTAATTAAACAAAATCTATAATATAATATTAGTTAATGAAATTAAATAATTTATTAAACAGAGTAAACTACACGGCTTGAACTGCAACCATGCAATTCCCATGAAGATCCATTAAAGTGGACTTTTTTGGATTTGGTGTGGCCGAGACTCATCAGGGCACCCGTTAAAAATTATCCAGTAATTACACAAGTCAAAAAAGACACATGTAGGTGTTCCAACACTCGGAGTAAAATTCTGGATCTCAGTTTAAAATACGACCTATCGATAAACCAAAACAAATTGAAAACCTTCTTATTTTAACTTGTTCCAAAAAACACAGGACTTTACACCATTATAACATAGTTGTTAAATAGGATGGATGAATTGGAATAATAAAATTATGTAAATATTTTATAATTTATTTAGATAAAAAATATTTTGATAAATATGTATTTGATTTTTAGTACATTCATTTTTTTAAAATTCAATGCCCATAAAAAATAAATTTAAATTCAATTTGAAGAGTATAAGATATTTAATTTATTACACTTATAGAATATATATTTAAAAAAATTAAATTTATTTTTTAAATAAACATGTGAAAATTCTATTAGAGTAAAATTATGATAATTTTTGGAAAATATTTTTTTTAAATAGTTGTGAAAAAGGTAATTTTTTTTAAAAATGTATTTCTTTCATGATTTTAATTATTTTGTATAAATTATATAAATTTAAAATTAGTTAATTAATTGTATGGATAATTCAATTACAGACCCTAGTATAAATTGAATTCTGTATTTTGGTATTAAATGATGTTTTACATTAGAAGAATATTTTATCTAAAAGCACATTTCATTATGTTATGATGCACTAATTATAAATTAACATATATAATTTTTGTGAATTTAATTAGTAAATTGGATTCCATGTTTGGATTTTGGTTGGAAGTATTTGGTAAATAGTTCCACTTTTAGTATAAATAATAACCATGATAAATATTTATCACTTTTGTACAGGTAAAACGGGGTAAAACAAGTAAAAGAGGGTTAAAATATTTTTATAAGGGATTTAAATTTTATAACAATTACAATTATTCTATTAGATTATTTTATTTTGACCATTCACATACATGACTCGATAATATGTACACTTGGTGTCATTATGAATTGACATTGAAGTTCATAATATTATAAGAAATGAATTAATAAAAAATTACACTCTCATAACTTTAGTATATATAATATATTATCCATTAGGATCTTAAGAGTCTATGTTTTTTAATTACTTTTTATTTTAAATACCAAATAAATTTTTTAAGGTAATATATTTTTTATTTTTAGTGATTTACTAATAAGGTTAAATTCTAATAATGACAAACCAATAATTATTCAATTAATAGAAAAATAATATAATTGGTTTTAAATTTATTGAAATTAATAAAATATTTATTTATTATTGTGTTCCATGAAATGTATTGATTAATTCTATATATTTGGTATTTGTGAATGGTTTATATTGGAATTCCATGACTATCATGATGACATTAATGTCAATGTAAATGAATTGTACCAAAAATAAATGTAATGTTATTTTATTATAAGAAGTAATTAATAAAATGATTTATTTTTTATTAAAATCATATAATAATCCATTTTAAAGGGATATGGTTTCAATTATCAACCATATTCTATTTATTGGTAACTTTTCCATATATAGTAACATTCTTTAAACATGAGGGTAAATATATTTGATATTGTAGTAATTTGAAAAAAAACATTAACAAGGATTTAGACTAAGAAACAAGGGTTAAAACATCACATAAAAACATATAAATATAAATGGAAGATATGATTTAGTATTTTATTCATTATATTATCTACCAATATTTATTTTAAACCACTTTATTTTTAGAATTTATTTATATTAATTTAATATTTTTAGAAATTCTAATAATTACCCACCCCTCACATATATAATGAAAACCAATATCCTCTCTTACTCAATAAATTTTAACATTTTATATAGGGATATACCAAATATAATAAATTCTTATATCATTTCCCCATTTCAATGATATTATTCTCTATCCAAAATACAATCCATTCTGGTCGTAAGTTATTATAAAATAGATGTTTCTCAATGAATAGGTGCATCTCTAAACAAAGTACATTGGATTTCATTTCTTCTTATACCTCACATAAATAATAAGTATAAATTAAAAAAATAATTTATTTAGTATCACATATAAAATTTATTTTTATTTTGGGATTTTTAAATCCAAAACCTTTCTAAATTTCAATATATGGGAGATGAAAACATCACTCGTACATATGTATGGACTACCACCTCCATGAACTAATGAATTTCATTTTTCATCACCCCATCACATTTATGGTTATAATTATATAATTAAAAATTATTATATATATATATATGACCAGATAACATTAAATAAATGGTCATTTATAATTTTACACTTATTTTATCCTACCAAAAATGAAATAAATCAATCATCTGTACGTATTAATTTCTATAACCAATACTGGTGTACTTAAATTTTCTATCTTTACAAATTCTATTTGTATATATATATATACATTCAATACAAATAATATTATTATCATGATTACAAATATTGAGATGATGGAACTATCATCATTGTACATGGACTGAAACTATAGAACTAAAATTGTCATGAAAAATGAAATAGTATACACCAAAAAATAATATTTTTATAAGGAATTATTAATATATGAGTAATGAAATAATTTAAGTGGATCTTAAATTATAAAATAAATATTTAAATTCATCTATTATATTATTATTATATATTTTAATTTACTATAAATTAGGTTATATCACTTTCATATCTTGTTGACCACTAGGAAATGTTTTTACGTTACCATCTCATTATTTATCAGCATTGATTAAGATTCTGTTTCATAATTATGAAATATTATTATATTCCAGTTAAAAAACTCATTCTGTAATAACCCAAAGTTTCATTAATGGAAAAACCCTCTTGATCTTATTAAATGTCTCTTTATATAAAATGTTTTTAATAAACTTCATTGGTTTTATGATAAGAATTGTGATCGATAATTTTATAGTCGTTGAACAGTGATCACATGATTAGTATAAATATAGGGCTTTAACACATCCAATTTTACTTAGACAAAGGAAGCGATGGCCTCATCCAGTAGAATTGCCCCATACGAAGCCCATTTATTAGAGCTCAGAAAAGAGGTGGCGTCCTTGGGCTTCGATCTTGACCAATTCCAAGCTGAACTTCACCATGTCAAGCTCGAATGGGACCGTCTACGGGAGAAGTGGAAGTTGATAGAAATTACCACTCGAGCAATGTTATTCGAGCCACCCCAAGAGTCTGTCACTATCACACACCTTACCCTTAGGTCTTATGCATCTATTTTAAGGGGTTATGTAACTAATCGATAGTACTATGTTCATGTCAATTATTTTTTTATATAATAATGAATATAATTTCTTGTCATTATTGATACATTGTAAATATTTTCTAAATTACAAATAGTGTTTTTAGTTTTTATTTAATTAAGAAATCTATTTTATTAAATTAAAGGATTTATTAATTAAATAATATTTTAATAAAGAATTATTATTATTATTAGATTGATTTTATTATATATAAATGATCAGGTAATTGTATGAATGCAATTATAATTTTTATTAAGGTTTGAAAACCATTTTTGTCAAAACCCGTGAATTTCTGATAAATGTCAGTTTTTATTTTAAAAGTGAAAATTAACATATTTAGAAAATTATTTAGATAAAATAAATGTTATTTTTGAATCAGGACGTCGGAATTATCCATTGGTGAATTTTTCATAATTTTCTGAGACAGTCAAATTTTTAAGTGAAAATTAAATACCGTTTAAATATATAATGTGTTTTATGACATCATAATGACCCAATAGTGATGTAATAAAATACTATAATCTTTTTGTTCGGCCAATATATGTTTTACTATTAAAATAATGTGTTTTTGGGTTTTTTTTCTTACTTTTCAAAGCATTAATGGACCCCTCAAGACTTATTAAACACCTTGTCTTTTTAAATTTATTTCCCTGGGAGTGTGACTCACCTCCACATAAGCAATCCTAATATTTTATGAAGTTCGGACCATGGCCTTATAAAATATTATTTTCCTCTTCCCTTTGACAATAAACAGGGGAAAAACCATGGGATGGTTTGTGGTTTGGATTAATTAAATATAAGAGGTCCCAAACCTAAATAATAAAGAATTCCCTCACCTTTCCTATATAAACCCACCCAAGATCCCACTTCCTCCTCACTCAAAGCCCTTGTAGTTTGTCAAAACTTTTCCCTACTCTCTCTAGAATCCTCCAAAGGTGACCCAAGCTCCCAAGAATCCTGTCACAATCCTCTCTCTATCCTTTGGAAGCACACTTCCAAGTAAGGGTTTTTTCTTCCTTTCTCATTTTTCTCCAATTTTCATTAAGTTGTTTTGCCTTTTAATTTCAATTATGAATGTTGCGGTATGGATTTTCACCTCCCCCATACTGCCATCTTTATGTTTGAATGATGGGAGACCCCTTTCTCTCTCATTAAATGCCTCCCATGTACACCTATTACTATGTAGAAATTCTGAAAGGAACTTCTCTCTCCTCTTTTACAGTCAAGTAATACTTTTGTATCATGAATCTAAATTCCATTACAATTGTTGGGAAATGTATCTATATAACCTCCTTATTATCCATTACATGTAAATATGATGAGAAACCCCTTTCTCTCTCATCAACCATTTTTATGAATTCGTATGTCACGCCGTTACGCTGTCGAAATCGCACCGATTTTCTAACCCAATGTCATTGTGTAGTGAATACCATTCCCATTTCTCCATAAAAGGTATTCACCTTTATATACATTTACTTATTGATTATAAATTTTCATGTATGAATTACACATTCCTTTATCTTGGAATAAATGATTATGTTTTATGAATCCAGGTTTTATGATCCATGTGGCACACTTATGCATGAAATGAAATGTGTAAGAAAGGTGCGCCCTTATAGCGCTCCAATGCATTGGGTAAAGTATAGTATCATGATACGTCATGTGAAATGAGTGTTGACTCATGATAATTCAAGTGAAATAAGGGTTTACCCGTGCTTTATGTGCAATGAGGATTTACTCATGCTCCATGTGCAATGAGCCTTGGCTCATGCTAATTCCATGTTAAGTGTTGTTGCCACATTTCCATGTTATGATTATCATGCTTTATCAAGCCTTTATGTTCATGTTTTTCTTATGCTCTATTGATATGCCTATTGTCTAACATGTATTTTACTCCTCATGTTATTCCATGTGTACTCCCTTACTGGGCTTTATAGCTCACCCTTTTCTTATGCATGTCCTCAGGTTATCTCATGCAATGCTAAGTACGAAGGAATGTTGTGGTCATGTAAAGGATGTTTTCAATAAATATGTTGTATTTCATGTTTTAAGTTTTTATGCAATGATCCTGAACCCAAAAGACAAAAAAACCTCTTGATATTATTTGTTTTATCAAGTGATGTTTTATGTAATAAATTATGTTTAAGTTGTAATAAAAATAAGGGTTGTCATAGTTGGTATCAGAGGATAGGTTTAGTTATTTTTGGGATTAGGAAACCCCAGTAAAGCCTTAAAGACAAGACTTAGTATAATAAAAACATCCCTACATTTTGGTAAGTACTGAATAAGTAGTTTATCAGACAAATACATCCCTGTCTGGATACGATCAGGTAGAGGCGGCGCTGGCACAAATGTATACTAGGGGTAAAACCCGAAAACACCGCTTTGAGCTAGACTCGAATGGGAACTGGTGCACGACAACGGGCCTTGAGGCACTCTTGGTTACGACACTCCCGGGGGATATGTTTTGATAAATTCACAAGTATAGTATGAACCCTTGTTAAGGGAATTAAAAAAATGCCCCTATGATTATATGTTAGAAAGTAGATCATGAAAAGCCTAGATTGAAGCCTATAGACTCTTGAGTAAGAAAATAAAAGTTTATTTATAAGTCATAAACATTTGTCTTTGGATTACCCTTTATGTGTTACCCCTAACTTTCCTTTTATTCCAGACAATGGCCGGTAATAGGAGGACTCGGGCAAAAAACCGTTGTGAGGATCAGTGTGATGACTGTACTAATGAGATGCCAAATCCAATGGGAGCGGGAATCGAGAACTTTGTCACTCTTCTCTCTCAGATAACTCAAGTTTTGAATAGAAACACGGGTCAAGAGGAATGTTCAACCCCCCTAAAAAAGAACAAGTCGATATCGAGAGCTTCATAAGACAAAGGCCTCCTACTTTTAGTGGATCATCTGATCCCACGATTTCTGAATAATGGATCAACTCCATTGAAAAGATATTCTCCATACTTCAATGTTATGAACAAGAGAAGGTTCTCCTGGAGGATTATCGTATGGTGGGTGAAGCTGATCAATGGTGGACGTTGATAAAAAATACGAAGCCTGAGGAGGAGATCGAGGTGTTGGAATGGAATGATTTCTAGAAGATGTTTTCGATAAATATTTTCTGCACACCCTCCAGCTTAAGATGGAAAGGGACTTCCTTTCCCTCAATCAAAAAGATGAAGAATCTTTTAGAGCATAGGAGGAAAATTTCACAAGGCTTGCACTTTACACTTTATGCTTTGTCGTTACCCCTGAATGCAATGTTGACAGCTTCTTTGGTGGGCTGAAGCCTAGCCTACATAAAGCTTTAGTGGTCTGTGACATCAACAGCTATGAGGAAATTGTTTGATGTTCCCTCAAGGTTGAAATGGAGATCAGGGAATCACAGGGGTATCATGGGGACAAGAAGCGTATGGTGGAATTCAATGCTGGAGGTCCGATGGATAAATCCAACAGTGCTAAGAAGATCCAGCACCCCACTTGCCAAAGTGTGGAAATAAGAACCCTGGAAATTGCCTTAAGGGGACAAGGAAATGCTTCAGGTGTGGAAGGGAAGGGCACCTAGCTGTTAACTATCAGTAAGAAAGACCCGCGACTGCGACATAGGAGAGGAACGCTCCGTTCGAACGTCAACGCGTTGTTCAATGCTACAAATGTAAAGAATCAGGTCATTTTGAAAATCAGTGCACTCATCCATGGGTTTTCGGAGACAACCAACAACCTCCGAGGCAGAAAGGAAGATCTTTTTCCATCACTTCTGCCAAAGTGAACCAGGACAACGAAGTGGTGGAAGGTATGCAAGTTATTCATTCAAGAATAGCGAACGTACTTTTTGATTTAGGTTCTACGCATTCTTTTATATCTCGAAAGTTTATTAGAACAATCCTATCACCACCACAAATCATGGAAGTAAAGATGTTGGTGAGTACGGAAAATGGGGAAATCATTTCATCCCATGAATATAAGCCCTCCCCTGTAATAGTCTGTGGATTGAATTTCCTGGAAAACCTCGTCATACTCCCTCTAGTGGAATTTTATGCAATTCCTTCCATGGATTGGCTTTCCTTATATAGAGCCAACATAAATTGTCGGGAGAGGGAATTCACACTCCATATGGAGAATCGACCCCCGATTATTGACAAGTGTAAGGGGGAAGATGAATCTCTTTTAGATCCATCATCTCAAGATTGAATATTACTGCCTTATGAGCACATGTATCTTCCTCAAATGATTGAGTCCAAGGAAGAAACCATCCTGGAAGAAATGCCTATTGTTGGGGAATTTGCTGAAGTGTTTCCCAAGGAACTGCCTGGTCTACCTCCTAGAAGAGATGTTGAGTTATCAATTGAACTTATACCTGGGGCGCTACCAATATCCAAGACTCCATATAGAATGGCTGTTGTTGAGCTTGAAGTTCTGAAGAAACAAATACAGGAAAATCTGGATAAAGGGTTCATACGCCCAAGTGCTTCACCATGGGGTGCACCAGTCCTCTTTGTCAAGAAGAAGGATGGGTCAATGAGGATTTGCATCGATTATCGTGAACTTAACAAAATCACGATAAAGAACAAGTATCCTCTCTAAATAATCGATGAATTGTTTGATCAGCTGTGTGGAGCACAATACTTCTCCAAGGTGGATTTGCGGTCGGGATATTATCATGTAAGGGTGAAGAAGGAATATTTCCCCAAGACTGCATTTCGTACAAGATACGGCCACTATGAATTCATAGTAATTACTTTTGGACTCACCCATGCTCCAACAATCTTTATGGACTTGATGAATAGTGTCTTTAAATATTACCTTGACAAATTTGTGGTAGTATTTATAGATGACATTCTAATATACTCCAAAACCAAGGAGGATCAGGAGGAGCATTTAAGAACTGTAATAGACACTTTGCACAAGGAGAAGCTCCATGAAAAGTACAGCAAGTGTGAGTTCTGGTTGAAGGAGGTCTCATTCTTGGGCCATATCATCACAAGCAATGGGATATCTATGGACCCCTACAAAACCAATGCAATTGAGGGATGGACGAGGGAATCATCAGTAATGGATATCCGTAGCTTCTTGGGGTAAGATGGATATTATCGACGATTTGTGAGAAATTTATCATGATTGTCCAACCCTCTTACCAAGCTAACCCGGAAGGGAGTAAAGTTTTCTTAGAGTGATGAATGCGAAGAAAGCTTCAAGGAGTTGAAATAGAGGCTTATCACTGCACCCGTGCTCACTTTACCCACAACTGGGGAGCTTTCTGTGGTATTCAGTGATTCTTCGAAGAAGGGAATATGATGTGTGCTGATGCAGAATGGTAAAGTGATATCCTATGCCTCAAGGCAGTTGAAAATACATGAGCGAAACTATCCAACACATGAACTAGAGTTGGCGGCTGTGATCTTTGTCTTGAAAATCTGGTATCATTATCTCTATGGATAAAAATGTGAGATATATACTGACCACAAGAGTCTTAAATATATATTCACACAGAAAGAGCTTAATATGCGCCAGAGAATACGGATAGAGCTCATCGAGGATTATGACTGTTCAATACATTACCACCATGGGAAAGCAAACAAGGTGGAAGATGCCCTAAGTAGAAAGGATCCAACGATTCTATCAATGATGAGAATTTAGAAGGATTCAATATTCTTAGACTTGATGAAGATGGACATGGGAATTATATAGAATGGAACATCATCAATTCTTTCACAAATGATTGCTCAACCATCTCTTTTGTAAAGGTTAAAGGGTTCTCAAAAGGATGATGTGGGAATTCAAGAAAAAGTAGAAGCTGTCAAAAAGGAGAAATCCTCGAAGATTAATGTTAATGAAAAATTAATTGTGCGGTTTGGGAAAAGAATATATCTTCTATCAAGTCCGGAGCTGAAGAAGGATCTTTTGGATGAAGCACATAGTTTGAATTTCTCTATTAACCCATGGAGCACAAAGATGTATCGAGATCTCCGAGAAAACTTTTTGTGGTATAATATGAAGAAGGAGATCACTGAATATACATCAAAGTGCCTAGTGTGTCAGCAAGTGAAGGCAGAGAGGTAGAAGTCTAACGGGATGATGCAACCATTTCCCATTCTATAATGGAAATGGGAAAACATCACCATTGACTTTGTCACCAGACTTCCGAGGACATCCAAAGGCAACAATGCAATCTGGGTTGTAGTGGACCCTCTTACAAATACTGCACACTTCATTGATATTCAGGAGGATTTATCATTGGATCAACTGGTAAAGATATATATCAGGGAAGTGGTAAGGTTGCATGGAGTACCACTAACTATTGTGTCTGACTGAGATCCAAGATTTCCCTCTATGTTTTGGAAGAGTCTTCAACATGCTCTGAATACTGAACTGAACTTCAGTACGGCCTATCATCCTCAAACTGATGGCCAATCCGAGTAGACTATCTAAACACTTGAGGACATATTGAGAGCATGATTAATGGAATTTAAAGGAGGATGGGATCAACATCTTCCTCTGGTTGAGTTCTATTTAATAACAGTTTCCACTCGAGCATCCAAATGGCACCATATGAAGCCCTGTATGGGAAAAGGTGCAGAACACTGGAATGTTGCGATGAGGTCGGTGAACGTAAGCAGCTTGGACCAGAAATGGTCGAAGAAATGGTGGAGAAGGTGAAAACCATTCAGCATCATATCAAGGCATCCTAGAGTCGACAGAAGAGTTATGAATATAATCGTCGACGAGACATTGAGTTTAAAGTTGGAGACATGGTGTTTCTACGCATATCTCCGTGGAAGAAGGTCATGAGGTTTGGAAGGAAATGGAAGTTAGTCCATGGTACATCGGCCCCTTCTAGATTCTTGATCGTGTCGGGGTTGTGGCCTATCAACTAGCACTTCCACCTTCCATGACCAAAGTACATGATCTCTTTCATGTATCCCTCTTAAAGAAGTACATATTGGAACCTTCCCATGTACTCTCTTCTGAGGTTGTACAATTGGAAGATGATCTTTCTTATGAGGAGAAACCAGTGAAGATCTTAGATCGTAGAGAAAAAGTTCTACGAATTAAGACAATTCCCCTCGTCAAGGTGTTGTGGAGAAACCAGAAGTTTGAAGAAGCGACTTGGGAATCATAGGATTTGATGAAGTTGAGTTGCCCACATTTTTTTTAGTGTGGGAAAAGGAAAATTTCGAGGGAAAATTTTCTTAAGGGGAGAATATTGTAATGACCCAAAGTATCATTAATGGAAATTCCCTCTTAATATTATTAAATGTAACATTATATAAAATGTTTTTTATAAACTTCATTGGTTTTATGATAAGAATTGTGACCGTTACTTTTATAGCCATTGAACAGTGATCACATGATTAGTATAAATATAGGGCTTTAACACATCCAATTTTACTTAGACAAAGGATGCGATGGCCTCATCCAGTAGAATTTCCCCATACAAAGCCCATTTATCGGAGCTCGAAAATGAGGTGGCGTCCTTGGGCTTCACTCTTGACCAAGCCCAAGCTGAGCATCACCATTTCAAGCTCGAACGGGACCGTCTACGGGAGAAGTGGAAGTTGAAAGAAGTTACCACTCGAGAAATGTTATCCGAGCCACCCAAGAGTCTGTCACTATCGCACACCTTACCCTTAGGTATTATGCGGCTATTTTCATGGCTTATGTAACTAATCGATAATACTATGTTCATGTACATTATTTTTGTGTATAATAATGAATATAATTTCTTGTCATTATTGATACATTGTAAATCGTTTTTAAAGTACAAATGGTGTTTTTCGTTATTATTCAATTAAGAAATCAATTTTGTTAAATTAAGGGATTTTTTAATGAAATAGTATTTTAATAAAATATTATTTTTATTTTTATTTGATTAATTTTATTATATATAAATGATCATGTAATTGTATGAATGCAATTATAATTTTTATTAAGGTTTGAAAGCCATTTTTGTCAAAACCTGTAAATTTTTTATAAATTTCGCTTTTTATTTTAAAAGTGAAAATTAACATATTTAGAAAATTATTTAGATAAAATAAATGTTATTTTTGAAATCAGGACATCAGAATTATCCAAGGGTGAATTTTTCATAATTTTCTGAGACAGTCAAATGTTTGAGTAAAAATTAAATACCGTTTAAATATATAATGTGTTTTATGACTTAATAATGTCAGAATAGTGATTTAATAAAATACTATAATCTTTATGATCGGACAATATATGTTTTACCATTAAAATAATGTGTTTTGGGATTTTTTGGCTTAATTTTCAAAGCATTAATGGACCCCTAAGACTTACTAAACACCTTGTCTTTTTAAATTAATTTCCATGGGAGTGTGAGTCACCTCCACACAAGCAACCTTAATATTTTAAGAAGTTCGGACCTTGGAAATATAAAATATTATTTCCCTCTTCCCTTTTCCAAAAACCATGTGAAAAAACCATGGGATGGTTTTGTGGTTTGGATTAATTTAATATAAGGGGTCCCAAACCTAAATAATAAACAATTTCCTCACCTTTCCTATATAAACCCACCCAAGCTCCCACTTCCTCCTCACTAAAAGCATTTGGAGTTAGTAAAAACTCTTCCCTACTCTCTCTAGAATCCTCCCAAGGTGCCCCAAGCTCCCAAGAAGCCTCTCACAAGCCTCTCTCTAGCCTTTGGAAGCACACTTCCAAGTAAGGGTTTTTTCTTCCTTTCTCATTTTGTCCAATTTTTGTTAAGTTGTTTTGCCTTTTAATTTCAATTATGAATGTTGGGGTATGGTTTTTCACCTCCCTCATACTTCCCTTTTTCTGTTTGAATGATGGGAGACCCCTTTCTATCTCATTAAATTCCTCCCATGTACACCCGTAACTATGCCAAAATTCCGAAAGTAACTTCTCCTTCCTCTTTTACAATCAAGAAATACTTTGTTATCATGAATCTAAATTCCATTACAATTTTTGGGACATTTATCTATATAACCTCCTTTATATCCATTACATGTAAATATGATGAGAAACCCCTTTCTCTCTCATAATCCATTTTTATGAATTCTGATGTCACACTGTTACGCTGCCGAAATCGCACTCATTTTCTAAGCCAATGTCATTGTGTAGTGAATACCATGCCCATTTCTCCATCATGGGTGTTCACCTTTATGTACATTTACTTATTGATTATAAAGTTTCATGTATGAATTCCACATTCCTATATCGTGGAATAAATGATTCAGTTTTATTAATCCATGTTTTATGATCCATGTGGCACACTTATGCATGAAATGAAATGTTTAAGAAGGGTGCGCCCTTATATCACTCTAATGCATTGGGTAAAGTATAATATCATGATAGGTCATGTGCAATGAGTGTTGAATCATGGTAATTAAATTGAAACGAGGATTTACTCGTGCTTTATGTTCAATGAGGATTTACTCATGCTCCATGTGCAATGAGCCTTGACTCATGCTAATTCCATGTTAAGTGTTGTTGCCACATTTCCATGTTATGATTATCATGCTTTATCATTCCTTTATGTTCATGTTTTTCTTATTCTCTATTGATATATCGATTGTCTAACATGTATTTTACTCCTCATTTTATTCCTTCTGTACTCCCTTACTGGGATTTATAGCTCACCCTTTTCTTATGCATGTCCTCAGGTTATCCCATGCAATGCTAAGTACGAAGGAATGTAGTGGTCATGTAAAGGAAGTTTTCAATAAATATGTTGTATTTCATGTTTTAAGTTTCAATGTAATGATCCTAATCCCTAATGACACTAAACCTCTCGATCTTCTTTATTGTATCAGGTGATGTTTTATGTAATAAATCATGTTTAAGTTGTAATAAAAATCAGGGTTGTCATACATTCATTTTATTATCATCTACTTATTTATAAGTATTTAATTTTTTATAGTTTTTTTACACTTTATAAATATTAAATATACTAAAACAATAATTTTAAAGATAACCAGTATAATTTTTCTTTTTGTTTGAAAATACATTTTCTTCCATATCGATTGTTTCAAAAAAAATATTTTTTGTTATATTTTGAATATTCCTATAGTATTTTTATGATCATTTTTCTAATGATTTATTTTATATAAATTGTTTTTAAATAAACTTATTTTCCATTTTCTCAACTGTAAACATTTAATTTTTTACCAAAAATGTGAAAATAATACGTGTTTTGAAATATAGGACATCAAAAGAACTTATAACCATTATAAATCCACAATTATTTGAATCTTACCTTACAGGTTTCCATTTTTATTCACAATGTAATTTTTTCGATAATATATAGGGAAAATTTAATTTTAAAAATGTTATTTCGTTGTGGAGAGGGGTTTTTAACTCAATAAATGAGCCATTTATCTTTCAAAAGAATTTAACATTAATTATAATATACATTGATATTTCTCATAATTTTATGGTGATATTATCACCTTATTTAATCAATATTAATTCAATGGATTGATCATGAAAATGTTAATCTAATAATGATTCTATGAGACTATTTTCCTTCATAATGTTTTGTTATGTAATTATGATTCCTTCGTGAAACCCGTTTCTTATCCACAAGTTATTCATTTTCGAAATGATGAAATTCCAATTAAATACATTTCAATTCCAAAGGTTATTCTATGATAATTTTTTTATCATGTGCTATAAATTTGTTTTCTTTTGAAAAAATTAGTTATAGTCTCAAAATTATATTTCCATCCAATGAATTTGGTATGGATGGATATCAAATTATGTAATAAGCACTGAAATAAGTACTGAACCCAGTTCAATATGGGTATTTTCACAAAAATGATATTCTTCAAAGTGATCCTTGACATAGGATACGAGGTATTATGATGTGAAACCCTTACAAAATAACAGTCATATCAGTGAGGGTTTACTAATATGGAATTGATTATCTATGTTTATATGTGTGAAAAAAATATTTTTGTTGAAACTTTTGTCCTCTCATAGCTCATGATCATTTGTAACATTATGAATAATATCTTATTAATAGTCAATATTTATTACATTACTCAATATTATGATCAATTTTATGGATATAATGTTTTTCAAATGTTAGTATAATGTTCTTATACCTTTTTTCTAGTTTTATTCATATGTAAACATTGATATCTCCATGTATTGCCTCTAGTGAGAATTTATTCCTTACATTTATTATATTTCCACTACACAATTTATGAATAATGTATTGATGTTTGGTATTTCTATGAAATTTACTATATGGGGTGTTATTTATGGGATATGTTCAAAATCACATATATATTCTCTAATTAATCTAATCTAATATGGTCCTTAGGTTTTTATTTGTAAAAGAATTTTAATATACTTCTATTAATCTATAACATCTTAATTTGAAAATATATTGTCTCTATATTTAATATCTCAATACTGGTGGAATATATATCTGGTGCCCCAAGACAGGTCACCACAACACCTTGTGTGTGCATCCTTGTATTCTAGATGATACCAACTTGTAGTGCAGAAATATGGAGGAACGTTGCGGAGAATTTAAATGTTTTTCAAAGTAATTCCGTAGTGGAAGGTAATATCCATAAATATAATAACTATTAGTGAAAAATAAATTGAATTATTAAAATTAATAGTAGTAAGTAACCAAGTATAACATTATATGATAATAGAATTAATTCACTACATTTATGGAAATCATATAGATAAAATCGAAAAACTAAAACAACCAAAATACCCAAACCACATAACTGATTCCAAACCTGGTTGTGACACAAAATTCCCCTGGAAAATATCCTATTCATGAACCAAAAAATATTTCTCTATCCTGACCTTGTAGCTAAAAATATGTAACATCTACTCATGTACATAAGTTCCATAGAATCTAACAATGTGGGTGAGCAGTACTACTTAGGCCACCCCCAATGGTGTCTAATTCAATAACAAGCCTATACAATATTGTGTGGATAAAAACTAGTTTATGAAATAAAAATGGAAAGAATGTAACATGAGTGACATTTTTTAATTACTAATTCATAATTTTATCCATCATGTTGTTTAGGGTTGAACAACCTAATAAACTTTATCTAATCACACCAGGAGCCTATTATATAGAATAACCGGTTTTATAATGTTAAATCACAAATAGGAATTCACTAATCACATTTTTCAACATTATCTGGAACCTTGGTCGATTAATAAAGTCACGTTCAAATGTTTTGGAAGCATGAGTAGAAGGGAGGAGGAGACTCACCATGAATAATTGTGTTGTGAATCAGAATAAATTTGGTTGTAGTTGATGAAGAATAGGGGATCTGTGTGGTGCATCGCACGTGGTTCATTGGGGAACCTCCATGGGTTTTCATGTGTGGGAGAGGGGGAGAAGTGAGGGTTAGGTTTTTTTAATTTAATTTCATTTTAATTGAGAACAATAATTTTTTTAAAATAGTTCACCATGCATGATTTTCCAATCCCAGTTAGGAAAACCATACACCAACTATCCACCCTCTAGTGGTCATGAAACACCCTAGACAGGTTGGCCGCATAGCCTGGAAACCATGAGCCAATCATGTGGTGAATAGTTCTTATCTACTACCCAATTCCCTTTATGTCACACCCAGGTTTTTATTTGGAGGTATTTTTTTTATTTTTAGACAACATTTTTCCCTTATATTTCTTTTGGATTTTTTTCAGTCAATTAAATTTTTTTCTGGACATACCCTGTCACATAATTAATGCATGGTTATTAGAAACCCTTATCCCTATCCTAGTAACCATATGGTTACTTGGGGGTTTAGATAATTTCTTCTAGAACATTTAGAGAATGGTTTGTAGACCGTGAAGGATAAACCTGCAACATGTCCTTGGTAGATAGCAGAAACTACACAGTCACGACATAGTTTTTCAGATAGTGGTGAATGACCATGCAACCTGTCCCAGACATTAATAAAGTGGGTTTTGACCTACCCCTATATTTAACCATATATTAACCCATCTATCCCCCACTCAGGATTTTTGACCCTAGGTGTGCCTACGCATACTCCAACCTCTCACGGGCTCTATTTCGTTGGGTTTTTCCTTTGATTAATCAAGAAAACTCCAAGTAAATGTATTAATTATTATTTTCTTCATAATTTATAGGGTATCCATCCCATTTATTTTGTTTTCTACTTCTATAGTGTGTTATGTTCCAATTTTAGGGTTAGATCATGCTTCATATGGTTTATATGTGATGTTATGGTTTTTATCTTTCATCATTAAGGTGCGGTTGAGGTGGGGATGGATTTTTTTTATAGATTAAAAAAGGTTATACAACCAATTTAGGTTATCACAATCTTAAATATTAATTGGATAAATTTTATTTTTTTCCAAGTATTTTCATATGTTCTAGATTTTTTCTATGTGCTGAGAAATGGGTTTTTGAAAGGATTTGTTGTTCATTGCGTATAAAAATGGATTTTTTATAAGAAATTAGGATTATTTCTTTTGAAAATCCTTGTTGTGCCTATTATAGATGCATTATATGTTGTGAAAAGGATTTATTAAATTATTCAAGTGGTGAGAATAATATTTTAAATTTTTCTTGGAAGGCCTTTAATTATAAAAGAATATTTTGGTTGTGCATGGTATGGAATGTGGTGTGTGTTTTGTGTTTAGATATAATATTGTGAGGATGATTCCGTATATGTAATGTGGCACATATTTGAGCAAAAAGGGAATACTATGTGACTAGGTGGGTGTTCTAGGACTAGTATTATATAGATTCAGATATGGGTTCATCCTAGATTCACATAGCGGGACTAATGATGACAAAAATGACTAAATACTTATTATGATTGGAGACAACTAAATTCATGGATACTTTTCAAATATAGTTGATCCTACATGAGAACATGGATTGTTTCGGTTTCTATACCACTTTTAACTATGATACAATGTATATTTGGTCCCAATCTTAGTGCCTAGATAGATATCTCATTACTTGGTTCTCTATAGTGATATCACACTTAAGGTCAAAACACAATAAAATTAATGGTTATTTTCAAAGAAAGAATGGTTTTCATTAAAACATTTATATAATATTAACTCTATAATTTTAGTTATAAAACATAAAATATTATTTTTCTTATAATATTTATAGCATGGAATCATTTATTGGGTATAATTATACTAGTCATTTGATGACACCTTACTTACACACATGGATGTGAGTAGGATTGGTTATGATTGAAACAGGTAAATGAATAGTTTTTGAGAATGGTGGTTCAAGTTTCTAATGGAATTCATTTATGTAGTGTTGTGGAGGTGGAATTAGGATTAAAATCCTCTCATCATATTGTGGGTTTTGAGATATCCTTATTTCCCCTTTTGTAGTATCCTTTTCTGCTTTTTATATAATCATTGTAACTCAAATATGGAAAGTTTTTAATACCTTGTTTTTTGGGTTTAAAGTTTTTTAATTATTTTATTGTTGTTTGTTTTAGGTTTATAAATTCATGTATATTTTTTCCATGTTGAAATTAAGATATTCAGGTACTTTTTGGAAGCCCATGTGGATCAGGAACTCCCTTCAGGCCATGACACATACAGGTTCGGGCACCAGTTCAGATGCCGACCTAGCTTGGATCATGAAAACGTGTTATCCGATGGAGTTTATCACTTTGGTTCTTGTTAATTGGGATGATCCTAAATATATTGGAGTCATGATTTGTCAAATATTGAGGATCTGGTTATGAGTAGGGTGCTATGAAAACACACCTCGTGATACAGGTTATGTCACCATGGGATGTTTGGATTTCTGTATGAATTCTCCTCCAGCTGCAGTGTACAAGCTGCATGCTATATGATGACACTAGGTGGGGATAAAGTGAATTAGTTGATGGTTTTTGTAACAATATTGATTTATTTACAATTTTTTTATTGCTAAAATTATTCAGAAACGTTGTATTAATGGTTCTTCTTGTGACTGTTTATTTTTTTAGAAACATTCCACCCCCTAGAATTCCCTTGAAACCGTGGGAAGAATTGAGAGAGTGTTCTCCCTAGCTATTTTATTAGAGGTTGGTAGATGGTATGATCCTGGATATTCAGGCTCTAGGACATGGAACAAGTCCTACTCCTACTCTAATCATGGAAGTTGAACCTTGTCTTATGAAATAAGAAGACTAAGAGTTTCCCAAGAACAAACCTCCTACTTTATGAGGTAGCATGGAACCTCAGTATTCAAGAGAATGTCATGAGAATATAGAATTTTTTTTGAATTTCTATACACTTCTAAGGATGATAGGGTGATATTCACCTTGTTTCTTCTATAAGGTCTCAGTCCATGGTGGTGGGACTTCGTGGTCTAGATGGGGATGCATGAGCAGATGATCTAAATGGACTTCAAATATATATTTAACGAATATTATTTCCTTCATGTCTTGTATTATCCTAGGTCCTAGGACTTTGAGGATCTTTTTCTGGGGGACCAGTCGATGAAGGATTATGTCAATCGCTTTTTTGATCCAGTTTGGAATGCACCTGATATAGTCTCCAACAAATAGATAATGGATTAGAGGTCTGAAACGGGATGATGGACAAAGAGATATTCCCATTTTCTCTTGTTCATGATAAATACCTATGTTGATGTGGTTGATCATTCTTGTATGGTGGAGATTTACCAGAATTGATGTTCTGGTTCTTATGGGGCTATGTTAGTGATGGGAAGTGGTAGACCATCTATGAAGAATAAGAAGCATGATGAGCAATGGAATAAGGGAGGTGGTTGTTTAGGCCATCCTACCAGGCATCCTTAATATGTGGCTTCAAATGTGCGGTCATTTTTATGCCACCATTATGGGATGTTGGTACACATTTGACTTTTTTGTATGTATTCTACCAAATAATTTCATCGATGTGGAATGATGTGGAACTTTCATCGATTCTATAGAGACAAATGATCTTATTAAAGTGGTGAAGGATCAGTATCATCGAAAGGAATGTTAGATGACACAAAACTATCTAGGACAGTGGGGTATCGTTTTGGTGGTCATGGTGGTAGGAACATATTTCTACTTATTAGATCTAGTTTTGGGAAGAACCATAGGTCATTGGTTGTGTTTAGACATATGCGGAGACCAAGATTCATCCTGAGATTGACCGAAAACTAGTAGGATCAGATGCTGGACCCTCGACTATTCTAGATACTAATTTTATTGCATTTTATGTTGTAGAAATTTTATTTGGAACATTCAATAATATTTCACATATCCTTGTATGTCTCATGAATCGGTTAAAATTTTCAATAGAGCTCTTTTCCTATGAATTGGTTTTGGTATCAATGTTCGGATAGATGAAGGATCAAGGCCTCAGGTATCTGTCTTGTGCACTCGTTGTGTTAGGGGTTGACATGTTAATGGATTTCATTGTCTTGGATATGGGAATATTTTATATAATCTATGGCATTGAATGGATAGTGAACTTCCAAGTGCAAATTGATTATTTTAGTTGGTGGGTGAGTTTCATGAAACCTCACGAGAGTGCTCAGGTTTTACACTGGTAATGTAATCATCAGTCAGTTCATGCTAGACCTCCACATTCATAATTTTTTATTCTTTTTATTCAATTATTAGCACTCATTCTAGAAGATGATGGTAGTAATCCTCAGAGTGGATTACCTCCTATAGTGAATGAGTTCCAAGAGTTATTTGCAGATTTATTTTTTTGTTTACCACAAGAGGAGGATGTAGAGTTATCAATTTATGTTTCATCGGGGGCATAGCCAATTTTTATTACCTAATATCATATGTCCCTTACCAATATTAGGGAATTAAATACCAAGTTGTATTATTTGGAATCCAAAGGTTTTTTCTCCCAACAGTCTCTCCTTGGTTTGCCCATGTCTTCTTGGAAAAGAAAGGTAATGGATCTCTCAGGTTGGGTATCAGTTACTGAAATCTATGAAAATAAAGATTTAATATCAAATATCATGTTCCACAAATTGATTACCTCTTCGGTTAGTAGACATGGGAAAATGGTTCTCCATGATAGAACATAATTCTAGTTACCAAAAAGGCAGGGTGAAAGAGGTTGATATTTTGAAAATGGAATTACGAAGCAGGTATGACCACTTTTACTATTTGGTCATTTCTTTCATACTAGATAATAATTCAGTAGTCATAATATAACTCGTCAATAGGGAGTTCCAGTAGTATCTTGACTCCATCATTGTGGTATTTGTTTACAACATCATAGTTTATTCTTTATCCATGGAAGATCATGAAAATAATCCATGGATCATGATTCGAACTAGTTGGGATCATTGATTCTATAAAAAATTTCAATGTAGTCTATCTAGATCGGGGATGTGTAGATTCTAGTCTATGTCATCTCAGATGATTGGTTTTTGATAGAACTTACGAATAAATAATGTTATTTCATGGCAGTAACTGAAGAATGTGTTCGATATCATGAGTACCTTTTCCTTGAAAACCATTGCAGGTAGTATGTTGAGGATTTGTCTTGGATGGATTCAACAATGATACAACACACTATGAATGGTGTGAATTTTGGATGGAGTCAATAATGAGGCTTTCATTGAGGATATTAAGTGATGGTTGACTAACACCCATGGGTTTATCTTGATGGAATCTGGGAAGGGGTATGTGGTTTATTGTGATGCCTCAGTTATGGGTATCATGTGTGTGATCATGCATTATGATAAAGTTTTTTCATACGTCTCTCTCATAATCCATCCACATTAAAATAATTACCTGAACTAAGACATAGATATTACAGTTATGACTCATTCCTAGAAGATGTGGCATCTTTATCTTGTTGAGGAAAAATTTGTGCTCTATTCTGATTATAAGAGACTAGCCTACATCTTCTCTCAAAAGGTTTTGAATTTGAGGGAGTACCATTGGAATGAGTACATGTAGGGATTAGACATTGACACTATCTCTACCCCATGAATAGGTAATGTGGTGTGTAATGCCTTGAGAAAAAAAGTTCTAGTGCAGGCCCTGATGAAGTCCAGTGATGACTGCATGTTGATGGTTCTTTTTGACTCGATGTATCTAGAGACCAAGGAGCACAATAGGGGCTCCTTACTGAGTAATGTTAAGATGAATCCTTCCCTTCCTGATTTTATTCAGTGGGAAATACCTTTTTAGGAGTTTTATATGTAGTATATATATTTCCCTCATATTGGGGAGACATCTCAAAAATTATCATTGTCTTCTTAGGGAACCTTGGGATTCAGAGGTCCCATTATTCTTCAGTCAACTCTGGGGAGGATGGTGATGTAGGTTAACAAACAGTCTCAGCAGACCATTCATCCTTGTGATACCAAGATGTATTACATTTTTCATAAGATGTTATAGTGGCCAACTATATGGAAGGACATAGCTGACATTGTGTTGATATGTTGCACGTGCCTGTAGGTAAAAGTTGTGTAGCAAAGGCCCTATAGTTTCATTCATCCCATACCCATTTATACCTAACGGTTGGACAATTTCACAATGGATTTTATTATTTTATTTCCTCATACACCTTATATAAGGAATTCCATTTTGTTAGTAATCAATCATTTGACCAAACCATTCAATTTAATTCGAATAAATGATTAAGAAAATGTTGTTGAACTGGTTCATTTATATTTCATGAGTTTGCAATGCTTCATGGTGTTGCTTTGGAATTCATCTATTATTTGGAATCACATATCACCTCATGGTGTTGGTAAGGCCTTAAAATAATTGGGGACATATAACATGATGGTCGCAACATATAATATTGAAATGTATGGTGAAACAGAGTGGGAAAATATGATTTTAGACAACATGATTGGTGCATGTTTCTTATATTTCAGAGTTTTTTGTGATAGCCATTTTGGATTAACTGATTTTTCATATAATAATTTTTACTAATCCTCTATTAGAATGAATCCTTTTCAGAGACTTATAGTTGGCCTTTTCGATCTCTATTGTGTTCGGTTGAGGTAGGTGAGACCTCATAGTTAGAACTGAGCCCGGTGTATGTCATGATTGAAAATGTCAAGTTAACTAGGAAATGATTATTAATACCTTAGAGTTTCCAAAAATCTTATTTCGGTTAGAGGTCCCAAGAACTTGATTTTGTTTTGGGAGACTGGGTGTTCATAAAATTAACACCACATTTGGTTCATAATCATT